>OZ030391.1:87775079-88975079 GCA_964023965.1 Melinopterus prodromus | reverse complement strand
GTACATTCCGAAACCTCACGCTACGTACAACCCTTCAAATAGGGCATTTATCGCATTTCCTATTTGGTTTACTCATATGGAACAAACTGCTAGTTTTTATTGTCCAATTCTATAATAGATGCATATGTATGTATACTACGTATGTGTGTGTGTGTGGTACATGTGGTAGAAACAATGGAACGTATATGAGTGTCGAGTCCTGCGGCGGTTTGTCACCGGCCGACGTCGACGGTGGGCCAACGATGGACCATTGTGGAGGTATCGATTCCTACCGGAGCCCACAATACAATTATTAACAATTGAATTGAGCGCCCGCTGTATGTAATTTGTCTCCGGGTGCCTATAAATCACCAATTGTAGTCCCGAATATAGGTCATCGTCCGGTTTGTTGCCACAACCGAGCGACTAATTTTTCCCTCCCGAGCAAACCTACAGCGCCCTACTAATTAAGAGCGAACGGACGAATTTATTTTGTAGTATGTATGGTCGATGAAAAACTTCAATATCTCCTATAAAAATTTAGATATCTAGTTGAAACAAAAAACAGATCGTTAAGAATAGGTGGGGGTTTAAAATAGTTTACTTAAAAATTCGAGAAAATTCCGTAATTACTCCACAGGGCGTGTCAAACACGGACAACCAAATTGGCGGAGGCGCCTCGCAAATAATTTCAAACTCCAATCTCAGTATTTCTTTTCGCATATGTATCAACAAATTCGCAATGCCTGCTATCACGGCTAAATTTATAGTAAGTAAATCATGCAAATGGACAACTACGGGCCGCCGTCACCAATATTTTACCAGTCTAGCCCGATCTAGTTATACAAACAACTATAATGGTAGGCAATCGAATTTATTTTGTATTATGTATGGTGTATGAAAAACTTCAATATCTCCTATAAAAATTTAGATGTCTAGTTGAAACAAAAAACAAAACATTAAGAATAGGTGGAGGTTTAAAATAGCTTACTTAAAAATGCGAGAAAATTTCTTAATTACTCCACATGGCGTGTCAAACACGGACAACCAAATTGGCGGAGGCGCCTCGAAAATAATTTAAAACTCAAATCTAAGTATTTCTTTTCGCATATGTATCAACAAATTCGCAATGTCTCCTATCACGGCTAAATTTATAATAAGTAAACGATATAACTGCCACTAAATCATGCAAATGGACTACTACGGACCGTCGTCATCAATATTTTACCAGTCTAGCCCGATCTATTATACAAACAACTATAACGGGAGGCAATCGAATTTATTTTGTAGTATGTACGGTCGATGAAAAACTTCAATATCTCCTATAAAAATTTAGATATCTAGTTGAAACAAAAAACAAATCATTAAGAATAGGTGGGGGTTTAAAATAGCTTACTTGAAAATTCGAGAAAAATCCTTAATTAGTCTACAGGGCGTGTCAAACACAGACAACCAAATTGGCGGAGGCGCCTCGAAAAAAATTTAAAACTCCAATCTAAGTATTTCTTTTCGCATATATATCAACAATTTATTTTGTAGTATGTATGGTCGATGAGAAACTTCAATATCGCCTATAAAAATTTAGTTATCTAGTTGAAAAAGCTAGTTGCTAAGCCTGTATAATAAGTCAGTAATTTAAACTCAACTTTCAAACTTCCTTCGAACGACCAAATGGAACCCCACGTCCAATATTGGTCCAAAAGCACCCCGAATATATAACTGCTAATAACCAAGCCGTAAGTCAGCATTGGGGTAGCATTAAACGAAGGGGTAATTAGAGCGATCTTTAATTATCCAGAAAATAATTTCTCGTAAGCCCTTTAACTACCGAACTAGTTAATGCGTCCCAGGACCGGACCGGGCGGGAGGAGCAAGCGGGGGCGAAAATAACCCCCATAACCCTATTTTAATTTCACCTCCGCGATAATTTGCATGTTGAACAGTCACGGGGTGCTTTCCAACCCCCAAACCCCCACACTCCACCTCCCTTATCATCGCAAACTGGTCGCAAACGTTTAAAATAATTCAAACGGGGGTTAAAAATAGAACGGTTTGTGTGTGTATGTGTGTGGGGGGGGGGGGGGGCGTCAACAATTATTTTTAATTAAATTTTGCAGACTTTCAACTGAAATATTGTTCATTTTAATCTCGTTAAGCGGTAGCGAGCGTTCTGCTAATTGGGGTTGCGCTAGATGTAGATTTTTAGGGGCGCAAGTGTGTCCGAACCACCCCCCTCAACCCTGTAATAACAGCCACAGGCTGCTAACAACGATACGATTTTTTGTGGTCAGTTCTTTTTCTAATTAAGCTTGTTTTTGAGGTTGGTAGTTAATGTGTGTGTTATTGTGTGTAATATGTTGTTATTTGTGAAAAACTTTATGAAGACGTTTTAAATAATATGTTAAAAGTAAACATCAATATTATTAATATAGGGTCTTTTTTAAAGTATGTGCTTGCTACCTCTATTCACCAACAAGTTATAAATACCTAACTGTCGGTTGAATAACTAATATCTTCTGAAAATGATCAACTTTTCCATTTCACCTACTTCAGATAGGCGATACAGCAGATACATAAAATTTTTCCTCAATTTTGGGCAGATAAAATGTTTATCGCTAGTATTGCATTTCATTGTTATTCTTCAAAATAAAATGGATAACAAATGGATTTTTGATAGGCTGCACTCAAGTCCTCAAGGTCCAACAATGTAAATTACTGGTTTATCAAGAGAGATTATTTGCGTCAGTGGTCAGGTTCCTCCACCTATTTTGATACGTTTGCCCGAACATTAAAAATTAAATAATAAAGTAAGTTGTTTTTCATCTTCAAGAAAATTTGTTTCTCGTTCTAGTTTTTACATTCCTAAGATAACTTTTTAAATATATGTCGAACCATTTACAGATAAACTGACGTTAACAAACCGCGAACGCTCTTTGATTTGAAATTTGTGACAGCACACTGTAAAACACTCTGTCATACCGACAGCCCGGCCAATTGAAGTTAGTATAAGGTGCTTTCCAATTACATGTATTACAAACATTATATTCACCACTGTCTATAATATAGTTAACTAAACATAGTACCCCAACTAGAAGAGGAACAAAGATTTACATAACATGGTTTGTTCTCTTTTAGCGTTTGTACCTACTGAAGAAAGCATATACCAGAAAAACAGTGTGATTTATTACAATATAGATTGAAACGACTTACTTTACTTTAGCGACAATGCTTTTGAATGTTCCGTCGGTGAATTCAATAACTCTCCATTTTGCCTTTTAGTGCGGTGCTGTGTATTCTGAAATAAACAAAACGTTATTTCTTATTAAGAAATATATCTACTTCATTTAAGAGACAATATTTATCTAAAACAAAACTACTTCTAAACCGATTTATTTCCTAAAACTACTTAACTATTGGTCCCCATGAAATATTCGTTGAAGTTGTTGCAGTTTTGCAGTTTTTGCAGGTTTTTGCAGCAAAAGTGTTTTTTGCAGTTTTTGGTCCAAATTTGTATCCCAATCAATTTCAACTGTTTCTGAGGTATTGTGAGAGTAATGTCAGAAACGTGCATTCTTCAAAGAAATTTTCACAGATAACTGATGAAGGTAAAGAAAAAAGAGAACTTATTTTGTATAGTAAAATATCAGACTTTTCGATAGTTATTGTTGATTTGCGATCAAATATGTGAATCTATTTTGTGCAAAAGTGCGCTAAAAATAAAACTAATTTAAATCCAAACTAGTTTGGATTTTGATTAGTTTTTTCGGTACACTGAATAAATTCATCAGAATTATCGCACAGTATTTGATAGACAAAATTTAAACCTGACTACAGCGGTATTACCCAAAATAATGTTTTTGGTCTACAATAACTAAGGAGTTTGCGCAAGTTCTAAACACTCTGTTGCGAAGCCATATCAATTCTCAACTTATTGTTTCTTGGTTCATTCCAATATCTTAATTTTTACAGAAGATACGCCATTTCATGTAAACGTTTGCAACTTGAAATGCGGTTAAACTTGCAGCAAATATTACTTGATAGAAGAATTAAACTATTGTTTTTAATACCAGTAATGATTCAATTTAAATAAAATCTTCAAAAGTTAACAAATAATTAATAAATTCTTTTGTAAGTTCCGGAAAATAATTATACATGGCATTATAGAAATTATTTAGGAGCATTACGCAATTTATTTCAGGTTTTTGTTTGGTTAAGTTATTTCAGAATTATGAGCCTTCAAAAACAGGCATCAATACTTTTGCTGTCGATAATAAATAAATACAATATATATGTATCCGTGCCGCTTAAACCAGTAAAAAGCGCGAGGGTTACAAACACATTACGAAGGAAAAACAAGTCTCAAGATGTTGTTTATTCCGAATAGATATTTCGAAATACTTATATCAGTATTCTACGCCTCGATTGCAAAGTCAAAACACTTTTTTCTGATTCTCCAGACATTCAACGTCGAATAATATATTCCGCTGCAAGTTTTTATTCAGAAAGGTCGGACGAATATTGAAGACATAATTTAACCAAAAGTAAACGCAATGGTTTATTTAATATAATATAAATATTATTATATATTATATTAATATTACTATTTAATATAAATGTAATAATTTTTATTTATTTTTAAACAATTTGTCACCCCTTTTAAGGTGTTTTCTTCTTCTTTCAATAACAGTTTGGGAATTCATTAAAACATTACGGATTTTACACCAACTTATGAGGGTTTTACGTTAGTCTAGTTTTAAGGTGTAATGCCACTCTAGCGCGAGAAAAAATAGCCTCCTTTTGGGGTATATTTATAACAATATAGTAAATGAATTACAAAATCTCTTTAAAGCCCTTTATTGTTCATATATTGAGGAATATTGACAAGAAAAAAAACGAAAATAATTAAAAAATTAAAGCTTTAGAGGACATCAAACGAAACCTCTTCCGGCGGACAGGAATGCCATAAAAACAAAAAACAAATTGATTCTATATACGATTATCTCGGGAAGTACGAATGAAAATTAAAAAATTCCGCTTTAAAACAAAATGGCGCACGTCTGAACACAAATTATCAGTTTTAGGCAGGTTTTGTTCTTCTGAAGCTGCATATACAATTTCAAGTGCATTGACAGAGTTGAAATTATCTTTCCGGCCAGTTTGAAAAATGCGGTTTTAAGAATACACTGTTTAAAGTATTGTGTAACTTTGATGTATAGAATTGTTATATTTTACTAAAGTCGGCGATGACTGGACCATATAATTATCTCTTCAAATTAATATTTTCCTCCTCTTGTTTCTTTCTGTTTGATTTTAACGACAGACGGGCCTGTTTTGCAGCATCAGTCAGCGATGGCTCTGAAAACATGTAGCGCCGTGCGTCAGCCTTCGCGCAGTAATTATTGTAGTTTAGCCCGATGCTCATACATAATACCTCCATAATCTTCATAAGGTTGGATAATGCATCATTGACAACACATATGGCTATACTTGCTGCAATATCCACAATTAATTTGCCACCCACTTGAAAGTGAAAATGAAAATGAAAGCACTAGGTGGACAATTCTCGTACTGCGGCATTTCATCGGTCAGAATGTATTGAGTAGTGTCGCCCAGATCCATTTTCTTCATTTTATCAATTGAGTCATGATTACGACAAATGGTTTGTCCATCAAAAATTCAAAGCTCATTTATACGCTTCTGGGTTAACTGCCCTAACTGGTTTTTGTCAAATGTCTTATTCCAAAATGTGCAAGCTTTGCCTTATTTAGATTTTATGAGAATATCAACAACATTTCTCCAGCTGATAAGCGCCACAGAAGAAACGCTATGTTTTCTCCATGTTCCAACGACCGAGACAGTTACGCCATTCTTTTTTTAGTATTTGAAGTTGATTTGTAGCCCTATCTTCTTCTGCTGCTTTCTGCATACTTTGTTGACAACTGCTTCAGTTGCGACAAAAATGGGGCGAACACCTTTATCGTAAAATGAGTGAAAAACTGTCGAGGAAGGTCCCTGAATGCGCAAACCTTTTCAATTCCATCTACACCTATTCTTATGCGCATGGCAAGGATATTTCCGCTATGCATTTCATATCCTTTTTTAATAAATGGGCAAATCGGAATGAAAGTTTGTTAAAAATTCTCACAAGAAACCACGATTTGAAATCCTCAGTCACGGTTGCCACTTTCGGCCAATTTCGCATTTGCGCGTTTTTACACACTACATCTTGTGAAATAACGGAAAATACAGCAACAAAGTTCAAAAGATGAGAATTAAACGCCATCCGCTTCAACGTTGTAATAAACTTCAACAGACATTACTTTTTTGCAGGTGTGGACTGTGGAAACTCTAGTTCCAACTGATTCAATTCTTGTCATATTAGTTCTATTTGAAAGTCTGCTGCTTCCTTTCGACTTCTTTCGATCACGATATACTCCGGGAATGTCACTAATTACTTCTGGTATTTTTTTCCAACTAATCAAGAACAACATGCGTTACATCAAACAGCTAAAACATTGTGCGGTTAGCGTCAGTTCAACGAACGAACCGAGGATATTTCCACTAAATCTTTGCGTTTTGTATTATTTTATGTTATATTTCACACCATGGATGTATTTCCTCCAAATAAGATAAGAGCGTATAGGTCTCTGGGCTGTAAACTCTTACGTTAAACTTTTTGCATGTACGCTCGGCTAGACACTTGGCCGTATGTCCATCAAATAAGCATTTATAGGTTTCTTTCAAATATGAAACGTATTGTACCTTATTCCTAAGATATCAAGACATCATTCGAGCAAAACAAATTTTGATTATTCAAAAAATCTAGAGTGGCATTATCCTTTAAAGGATATTAGACCCAGACCTAGGTACAATACAGTTGGATGAGGTATTCACACTATCCCGAATAAGTGAAGGTTATCATTGGCTGCGCACATGATGGGGAGTCATATTGTATAGAGGTCTCAAAGCAGGGACTCGCAGCGTCTGCTTCAATAAGCCTTGTAATTAAATAAATGGATAGGATTTTCATGAGTTCACAGATCAGCGCTCTCAGGTCAATACGTTTCAGTCTTACTTCGAATTCTAGATGTAAATATTACATTCTATGTGGTTTGAAAAAAAAAGATTTTGAAAACGCCCCCTCATCTCTATATGTAGACACTCTTAATTGCAAATAAGAAACATATTTAACATGTCCGCCAGCAACAAAATTCTTCCAGTTTCGCTATTAATATCTTTCCATCATTTCTTTTGACGCGAAGGCAACGCATTCCCCCTCTCCTCGTCTCGAGATCAAACGGGAAAAAGGGCAAACTTTCGCAGCGCCGAGAAGCAGTCCGAAGTTAGGAACGCGGGGCTGTATAATGTCGTCACATTCGTTATCCGACGCTACATGAAATTAGTTACCGCGAAGTTGCGAACCGAAAATTGCTGCCCCGAAAGTTTATTAATAAAATAAGGCGGAAGAAGTAGACGGAAGGCGCGAGGGGGGGGGGGGGGGGGAAACGGTAGGCGAGAAAATTCAGCAACACGCTCAAAGAAATTAACTAAAGTTTTTCCCAGTTAACTGCCGGCGTAAACTTTTCGCTAATTATCACCACTTCGAGGTAATTAATTACCGGAATATGTGTGTGTGTGGTGTTGCGTCTAAACTTGACGTTTTATTTGCAGAAATAATTTTATGTCAGAAAATTCGAAAATTTAGCTATGTATCACAGTTAAGATTTAAAAAATTAAGTGTTGTTTACACCATGTTTGAAAAGGCAATATTTCGACAGGGAAAACAGTGAAAAACGGTGATAAAGCTTGTGAATAACAACTAAGGTAAACGTCCTAAATTCAGACACTGTCCTAAATGCCGGTTTGTTGATTTGACATTACTTCTGTAACATTAGTATCTAATGCTTGGAGAGCATATTTGTTAGTCAAAAAGGAGAACGAACAACAGAAAATCATCCTAGGTTTCCTCTAGTCTTCTTGATCTTTTCAACGATCTTCTTGTTGATTATTATCAGTTCCTGTGAACCATAACTGTCGTTTAAAATACCTTTTTGCTCAGGGAGCAATACATTATTTTCCTTAAGGGGAGGTTCTCATGTAATCGGTTGAAGAAATCATTTTTTTTCTATTCATATTTTGAAACCACTCCAAGATTTCAAAATTAGTAGGATAAAATTTAGCCCCTGACACAGTTTTTGATTCTCGCAGATTTTACGGTTTTATAGCCTATGGTATTCTCCTGTCAAAATTTCCTGCATTAAGGCGGCGCAAAGAGATGTGTCTATTCGAATAATAATTTTCGGTAACGCTTTAAATTAGGAATGTTACATTTGGATACAGTACAGAGAACGTATAGATCTAAGTGCTTATGTTGATTAAATTATTTTATTTCAATGAATTCATATAGAAAAGTAGTTTTAAAAAGTATCATGTTTCTACCTTCTCTTGTAGAGGGAACACGATCTTTCAAACTGGCATGCACGTCGCACGATTACGTTTGAATCCTTTTCCCTTAGTGAAAATACTTTTTATTGGAGATTGAACCTCTGAATAAGTGAAACTTTTAAACAATTTCATTATTTATGCAAAAAAATTATCTTAAAATTTAAACAGGCTCTATTTATGGCGCTATGTCTTTTTGTTCACTGAAGTATGATAAATATATAGCAAAAGAAAAAATATTGATATCTCATACAATTTATTTGAAAAACTATCTCAAACTTGAGCAACTTTTTAGGTCTCTACATGAGATCCTCCCCTTAATATGTTCAGAAATCATAGTAACTAAACGTTTAGTTAATAATTTATAACTACAATTTAAACAAGTAATAGGTCTATATTGGGATTCTTCCATTGTATTCTCAGTTTTGGGAATCAAAACAGTAACACCTTCCGTCAGCCACGACGGTATCAGTTCCGGATTATTAAGCACTTTATTAAATTAAAACATATATCAAATAAGTTGAGAAAAAGAAAAAGTTCTTCACCGTTTATCAATTTTATTCTCGTAGTGACCGGTTTCGCTGTTACAGCATCCTCAGACTACTCTATAAACAAATACAATAGACAGAAAACACATTGCGAATATCCCTTAAAAAGATAATTTTTTTACAAACATTGATAAAAAGTTTAGACTTACTGTCAATAATTTTATTAATTTCATTAATTTAGTAATTATTTTATCAATGTTTGTAACAAATTATCTTTTTAAGGGATATTCGCAATGTGTTTTCTATCTATTGTTTTTACTTTATCATACGCAGTATGATAAAGTATTGTAGTCGTGCCGAAAAAAATGAGGTTTTAGCGGAAATAGGTCTTTTTGGGTCCCCTGATCATTTTTGACTAAGGTACAAAAAAATGTCAGTGTGTGTGTGTATGTGTGTACTCGATTTTGTGGAGACGATTCCGGGGAAACTACTGAAGGTATCGGGACGAAACTTCATATCTAGAAGTTTCATGACTAAGCATAGAGCTGAAAAGGTTTTGGTTCAAAAGGGTCCAAAGGAAGTTGACGTTTCCTCTCAGCATTTTTCAAGGATTTTGCAAATGAGTCGCCATTTCTTTAGTTTTCTCAAAATGGTTAAATAATAAATTAAAGTAGAGAATTTATGTCTGCGTCATTGTTTGGTAAAATTAATAGTTTAGCTGCAAGAGCAAATTCTAATTGATCGAGATCGGTCGCATCTTCATTGATATAATACTATTTAGTGAGCCAGGATTTTCCAAATATTTTTAGTCTAATGACAGTACCGGTAGTGTCAAATGCTGATGTTTTGACAATATCTCACTATATCTACTGTCAATAGTAAAAATATCTCATGTTGTGATACCGTGTACGGTCCTTGCCTGACGGCGTCGGATAGGCACCGTGTTCAGCGTGTCCAAAATGCATGTGTTCTGTTTGTTTTTGGTTTGAGGAAGTATGATCATGTATCGAATGGGCTGGGCGACTTGGGGTGGTTGAACATGGATAACACTAGGGTGTTGCATGCAGCAATATTATATCATAAGTTGCTATCCAAGAGGATCCCACAATACCTCATGCGGAAGTTACACTGTAGAACGGATGTCCATAACATTAATTTAAGATTCAGGGGTTTGTTTGCTCCACCTGCCCATCGCGCTGAGCTGTATAAACGTTCATTCTCTTACACGGTTAGTCACAATGGTCTCAGGGAAAAAATTATCGTTAAACAGTTTTGGGGGAAAGGTGAAGTGTTGTCTTTTTGCTCAACACGGGGGACTTTAGGCATTGAGCGCACATCGGAGGCTGTTTAAATTTTTATTTTGTATGGGCATGTGCGATGTTTTGTTGAGTTGGATTTGCTGCAATTACGTGTAATTAGACTCTAAAGTAATTTTGTTTTGTTTTTGTTTTGATAAGTTCTCGGAATTATTGTTCTATTATTGGTAGAATTATGTCTTAGTTCTAGTTTGCGTAAGGGGTTGAGTGGAAGAGCAAGGCGATTTGGAAACAACTGTGCTGATTTCTGCCCTAAATATAAATATTATTTTGTTGCATTTAATATTGTTTTATGTTAATAAAGGAATTATTTATTTATTTAATTATTTATTTATCTCTCAAATCCTGGCTAACTAGTTTTATTTTAATGCAGACACGACTGATCTCAATCAAATATATTCTCATGCAGCTAAACTATAAATTTTATATATTGTATGATAAAGTTATGTGCCTGGCTACATCAGATTTGATTTTATTGTTTATAGAGTAGTCTGAGAATGCTGTAATAGCGAAACAGCTCACTATGAGAATAAAATTTATAGACAGTGAAGAACGTTTTCTTTTACTCAACTTATCAAGACACCTGTTTTCACAGCGTATACACAAGTACTATTTTACCAAATATTATTATTATTATTTATTGAAAATCTCTGATACATCTCATTATATATTTGAAACCTAGATAATATAATTTAGATACAACATATAAATACTAAAATTACACTAATAATTTTGAAAAGTAATAAAGAGGATCAGGGCAAATTGGTAGTACCGAGCTTCGCTGAAGCCTAGGGTACTCCCTATTATTATATTATTATTATTATTATTTATTGAAAATCTCTGATACATCTCATTAAATATTTGAAACCTAGATAATATAATTTAGATATAACATATAAATACTCAACTTACACTAATAATTTTGAAAAGTAATAAAGAGGATCAGGGCAAATTGGTAGTACCGAGCTTCGCTGAAGCCTAGGGTACTCCCTTTGCGGGTATCACTGCAGCTCTACCCAATTTTGAAAAACACAAGGCCATTTATGCTTTGCAAAGAAAAATTTCATTTTTCTTTGCAAAGCAAAGGAAAACTGCAGAAAACCCTTGCAGCCTTGTGCAAAGGTCATTAAAAACACACACACACACTCACACACACACACACAGACTCACATTTATTAATAGACAATATACATTCAAAGAAGGTAAAGATGAAATATTAAGCAGCAAATTTAGGGTTCTTTATGATAAAACTCTCCTCAAAATATTTGCGCTTCCCAAAACCGCAATTTCTTGAATTTATTATTATTATTATTATTATTATTATCAAAGTGAAATCTCTCATCTAAATCAAATTTCTGCAAACAATGCAGGTTACTTACGGTTGAACAATTGAGCTTGGCACAATGTGGGTCGACAACGGCTCTCTCTGATGTGACGTAGGTACAGGAGACAATGTAAATCTCTCTATCCCGTGTCATAATAATAATAAAGCACAGCTACGGCAACAACGTTGTAATTTAACATGCGTGTACGTTGTCATAGCATATACATATGAAGGATACACCGTGAAAGGAGAATTTGCGCGCATAATTTGCAGGGCTTCTTCATATTCATATCATGATTATAATGTCGTACATCTAAAAACACAAATACGCACCTAAGTCTGTTTTTCTTCGGTTAGTGTTTGGTGGTCTGACATGAATATTTGAGTATTGATTTGGTCGACCAATTATTATTAATTGAAGTTCTTCTAAGTCGGTCAATAGTAACAGTAAATAATTCTGACAGTAATTATTATACTTATATTATATTAGGAGAAAAAAAACATTGAGTTTTGTTGTCTTTTTGTTTGAGAAATTCGAAACATCCTAACTAGTAAATAAGGACATTAGTCATGGTATCAAGTACTCTATTACAAACTCTCATTTATTCTCAACATTTTGTTTTTTATCAAATACTCTCAATTGAGTAGCATTTACAGCAAGATCTATAAGTTCTTTTGATCAATTATTAGTCTTTAACTGATTTGAGAATGAAGAGGAAATTGCAGAGGAATATTTATTTTAGGAACCTCTGCCCGAAAGACGATCTGGTGATAAATTTTAATAATTGTATGTTTAACAATTCCGTTCCATGGAAAAAATTTATTGGTGTATGCACTGATGGAGCTCGGGCTTTAACAGAAAAGAATCGCGGCCCTCATCAAAACATCAAAACAGTAGCTCCAAAAGTTCAATTCACTCACAAAAAATATGGGGTTGCCATACTACTTTGCTCGTAATCGCACATGAAGCGAAATAATAACATTCAACCACCGACCAAACAACGTAAAATCTAAGTTTCAAAAATCCTCCTGAACAAACTAAAATAGATAGAGGGCTGTACTTTTTAGAATTAATTACCCAATGTGTCTGACCCATAAACGTGTATAATAATAATTTGTATCCCAACTACTTTGCTCGTAATCGCACATGAAGCGAAATAATAACATTCAACCACCGATAAACAACGTAAAATCTAAGTTTCAAAAATCCTCCTGAACAAACTAAAATAGATAGAGGGCTGTACTTTTTAGAATTAATTACCCAATGTGTCTGACCCATAAACGTGTATAATAATAATTTGTATCCCAACTACTTTGCTCGTAATCGCACATGAAGCGAAATAGTAACATTCAACCACCGATAAACAACGTAAAATCTAAGTTTCAAAAATCCTCCTGAACAAACTAAAATAGATAGAGGGCTGTACTTTTTTAGAATTAATTACCCAATGTATCTGATCTATAAACGTGTATAATAATAATTTGTATCCCAACTACTTTGCTCGTAATCGCACATGAAGCGAAATAATAACATTCAACCACCGATAAACAACGTAAAATCTAAGTTTCAAAAATCCTCCTGAACAAACTAAAATAGATAGAGGGCTGTACTTTTTAGAATTAATTACCCAATGTATCTGACCCATAAACGTGTATAATAATAATTTGTATCCCAACTACTTTGCTCGTAATCGCACATGAAGCGAAATAATAACATTCAACCACCGATAAACAACGTAAAATCTAAGTTTCAAAAATCCTCCTGAACAAACTAAAATAGATAGAGGGCTGTACTTTTTAGAATTAATTACCCAATGTATCTGACCCATAAACGTGTATAATAATAATTTGTATCCCAACTACTTTGCTCGTAATCGCACATGAAGCGAAATAATAACATTCAACCACCGATAAACAACGTAAAATCTAAGTTTCAAAAATCCTCCTGAACAAACTAAAATAGATAGAGGGCTGTACCTTTTAGAATTAATTACCCAATGTGTCTGACCCATAAACGTGTATAATAATAATTTGTATCCCAACTACTTTGCTCGTAATCGCACATGAAGCGAAATAATAACATTCAACCACCGATAAACAACGTAAAATCTAAGTTTCAAAAATCCTCCTGAACAAACTAAAATAGATAGAGTGCTGTACTTTTTAGAATTAATTACCCAATGTATCTGACCCATAAACGTGTATAATAATAATTTGTATCCCAACTACTTTGCTCGTAATCGCACATGAAGCGAAATAATAACATTCAACCACCGATAAACAACGTAAAATCTAAGTTTCAAAAATCCTCCTGAACAAACTAAAATAGATAGAGGGCTGTACTTTTTAGAATTAATTACCCAATGTATCTGACCCATAAACGTGTATAATAATAATTTGTATCCCAACTACTTTGCTCATAATCGCACATGAAGCGAAATAATAACATTCAACCACCGATAAACAACGTAAAATCTAAGTTTCAAAAATCCTCCTGAACAAACTAAAATAGATAGAGGGCTGTACTTTTTAGAATTAATTACCCAATGTATCTGACCCATAAACGTGTATAATAATAATTTGTATCCCAACTACTTTGCTCATAATCGCACATGAAGCGAAATAATAACATTCAACCACCGATAAACAACGTAAAATCTAAGTTTCAAAAATCCTCCTGAACAAACTAAAAGAGATAGAGGGCTGTACTTTTTAGAATTAATTACCCAATGTATCTGATCCATAAACGTGTATAATAATAATTTGTATCCCAACTACTTTGCTCGTAATCGCACATGAAGCGAAATAATAACATTCAACCACCGATAAACAACGTAAAATCTAAGTTTCAAAAATCCTCCTGAGCAATCTAAAATAGATAGAGGGCTGTACTTTTTAGAATTAATTACCCAATGTATCTGATCCATAAACGTGTATAATAATAATTTGTATCCCAACTACTTTGCTCGTAATCGCACATGAAGCGAAATAAAAACATTCAATCACCGATAAACAACGTAAAATCTAAGTTTCTAAAATCCTCCTGAACAAACTAAAATAGATAGAGGGCTGTACTTTTTAGAATTAATTAAGAAATTAAGAAAGTGGAATTACAATATAATTAAAAATCGACGTGTTTGAGGGTATTTTCAAATAACAAACCGTTTCAGAGATTTTGTCATGTTTTCATAGTTTACGCGGTCACTGTCGGTCTATACATTAGTTCAAAGTACACAGTGAAGATAACATTGATTTAAATTAATCAACCCTTCGAGTAGTAACTGTTGAGATAGTGTAGTAGGGGTTGCGAAACCAGTGTCGCGCGGGTTAAAGTTCACCAGGTTCTCACAGCATGCCGAAGGGAGATGCCACCCCAATATATATCTCCGGAGAAAGATCTAGACCCACTATACATTACTACAAGAGACAACAACCCCAATTCTAGATCTTCATCAATTATAAAAATAATCATTTCGAAGATATCTATTGAAATTAAAACGAACAATGTTTACAATTGACTAGTACACCGTATTATTATTAAAATATAAAGCATTTTTAGTCAGCTTAAATAGAATTTTCATAATTACTGTAGATATGTAAAACGGCATTTAGGACAGCATCTGAATTTGGGCTGTCTATCTATCTTACTTACTTGTTATTGTAGTAAAATCTAAAACTTATTTTAGGTGCTTTAGCTTATCAACCGATTGTTTGCTTATTTTCGTTTCACTATCATCTGATTTTACCCTCCCGTAAGGAGTTTCACCTCAGAAATAATTACGATGAAGCGCGTAAGATGAACGATAGAAGGGATGAACCCTTGTTATCCAACCCTAAGTTAATATCAAAAGAAGTTACCCGCCTCTCCAAGGGGTAACTGACCACTCTGACGTCACACGTCTTATACAATAGCCCCTTTCTACCGAACATATGATCTTAAAATCTCTCAGTGCTGCATCACAGCAGGCACTGGACAGTTTATTTCCAAATGTCAGATGGACTATAACCAGTATTGGTTGCAATACTACTGTAATATTCAGGTATATTGTTATCCTCTTTGTAAAATCTGTTTGTTTGTTGTATTAATTTATAGAAATTGGTGGTTTGCTAATTTTTGTGTGGTTTTTTGTTGTTGTAGAGTCAAAATGTTACCTCGAGATCGACGTCTACATCTAGTCAACAGTCTAGAGTGTCGAGTACGACATCTTCTAGCACAGCAAGTGGATCGGGGAAGGACCAGAAACCTGTCGAATGCAATTTGTGTCATCGGAAGTTTAAAAATATTCCTGCCTTGAATGGGCATATGCGGCTGCATGGGGGTTATTTTAAAAAGGTATGTGGGTCGGTAAATATGTAGTTTAAAGGTAAATCTGTTATGTGGAAAATGGTTTAAAATATTGGTTCATAGCATCTTTGTGTCACATGAAAAAAAATTTATTGTAGCACTAAAATTGATGCTACACAAATTCAAAACTTTTTAAAAATGTTTTTAGAATAAGAATGTCCACATGTATATGATTTACGAAGATTTTGAGGTTGATTTTAGATGCAAAAAACAGTTTTAAAGCCCTTAAATCTTAATTCATATGTCATAATAACCAGTAACCAGTAACCAGGCGCATATATTGCAAAACACTCACGACAAAATGAATTTTTTGCTGAATGTTTTAATTCTTAAAGATTATTGAAATGTGTTTGACAAGCTTTTGTTTAAACAGTTCCACATGTTTCTTACATATGATAAACATTAGAGATTTAAAGTAAAAAAATCTGATGTGGCCAGGCACATGACTTTATCATACAATATATAAAATTAATAGTTTAGGTGCATGAGAATCTATTCTATTGAGATAAATCGTAGGTATTGTCAAAGCATCAGCATTTGACACTACCTACACTACGTCATTAGAATAATAGTTATTTATGTCACAAATGCCGAAAGTACGAAGGCGGAGTGTCGCCGTCGCATGTGAGCGAGTCGCACTATCTAGTTTTTGGCAGGAGCGACATAAACGCTTATTGTGTTGCTTTTTAAGAAATACGTTAAAAATAAATAAATGATTTCTGTATAGTAACTGCTAGGTTGGTACCACTTTGACAAAACGTCAAGTTTAAAGGTGCGGTCCGATTGGTAGATAATGGTAGCTAATGGCGGTGGTAGAATACGAAATTATAGTATTTCTTACATATCGTGATAATGACATACATTAGTTTGCATGTACATAAACATGAGTCACTAGGAATTTTCTATTGGAAATACTATAACGGCGTCTGCTACCACTGCCATTATCACTAATGAAAACGCACCTTAAAAAGGTAATTCAAATTCTAACAGATTTATATTTGTTCATGACACATCCCTACCAACATACTAAAATAAAACTACACTCATCGCTATACTTTATTTATAATTTTCACAATTTATCGTTTTTAGAATTACATATAAAGACGGGTTGATATTTCCTATCAACAAACAATCAAATTGGTGATCTTATTTTATTTGAAATTTGTATTTTATAATTTGCCGCACTACAGCGGCAACGTTCCATAGTGGTTCTCCAACCTCTGATGAGATCAGCTGTTTTCGAATGTGACAACACAAAAAAATATTTGTCAAAATCCTGGCTACTTTGTAATTTCATATCAATGCAGATGCGACCGATCTCGATCAAATAGAATTTGCTTGAAGCTAAACTATTAATTTTACCAAAAAATGTCATAGGCATAAATTATTCAAAATTTCCTCTACTTTAATTTATTAATTAACTATTTTGTCGAAATTACAGAACTGGCGGCTCATTTGCAAAATCCTTCAAAAAGGTTTAGAATAAACTACCAGTTCCTTTGGACCCTTTTCAACCAAAAGCTTTTCAGCTCTAAGTTAGGTCATGAAACTTCTAAATATGAACTTTCGTCCCGACACCATTAGTAGTTTCTCCGGAATCGTCGCCACAAAAATCGTTTACACACACACGCACGAACACACACACACAGACATTTTTTTGTACCTTGGTCAAAAATATTCAGGGGACCCAAAAAGACCTATTTCCGGTAAAATCTGAATTTTTTTTTCGGCATGCTTACAATACTTTAGCATACTGCGTATGATAAAGTAAAAAGGATAATATAAAACAAAACAAAATTCAAGTAAAATAAAAGCGCTAAGAAATTTATCCAAACCGCATATTTGGATCCCATTCACCAAACCGTTGTGCGACAATAAAAAAAATCTGATGTGGCCAGGCACATGACTTTATCATACCATATATAAAATTAATAGTGTAGCTGCATAAGATTCTATTTGATCGAGATCGGCCATGTCTGCATTAATAAAACTACTAGAACTAGACTAGAGATATTTTGATTATATTTACAGTAGGTAATGTCAAAACATCAGCATTTGACACTACCTACTGTCACTAGAATCAGAATATCTGACAAATCCTGGCTAACTAGTTTATACACAGTACGAGCGATCTCGATGAAACAGAATTTGCTCATGTAGCTAAACTATTAATTTTACCAAAAAATGTCATAATCATAAATTATTCAGATTTCCTCTACTTTAATTTATTATTTAACTATTTCGACGAAATTCCAGATATAGTGGCTTATTTGCAATATCTTTCAAAAATGCTAAGACTAAACCTCCAGTTCCTTTGGACACTTGGTTCAACAGAAAGCTTCTAAATATGGAGTGTTGTCATACTACGGATGATAAAGTAAAAAGGTTCTGGTTCTGATGATTAATATATTATATTGGCTTCTAGCATACTATATTTTCGAGTTTTACGCCGTCTTCAGTGCTTCATAAAGAATTATGCTCAATATTCCAAATAAGTTTTAAGGTTAACATACCGTCTTACAATCTTTCTTGTATTTATTCGCGAAAACATAACATTGGTATCCGCACTCGAAATATTGTTTCAATATTGTTTCACCTAGCTCCTCATGGCAATTCTCCATGCATTTACGTGTTGAATTGACGTTTCGCAAACGCTGACGTTCCAAATACTGTCAGAAGCTTCAAAATATCCTGGCTACTTAGTATTAATGCAGACACGATTTCGATCAAATAGAATTTGCTCCTGCAGCTAAACTATTAATTTTACCAAAAAATGTTATAGGCATAAATTATACAAAATTTCATCTACTTTAATTTATTATTTATCTATTTTGATGAAATTACAGAAATGACGGCTCATTTGCAAAATCGTTGAAAAATGCTAAGAGTAAATAGCCGGTTCCTTTGGACCCTTTTGAACCAAAAGCTTTTCAGCTCTAAGTTTGGTCATAAAACTTCTAAATATGAACTTTCGTCCCGATACCTTTAGTAGTTTCTCCGGAATCGTCGCCACAAAAATCGTTTACACACACACAGACATACACACACACACACACACACACACACACACACACACACAGACATTTTTTTGGACCTTGGTCAAAAATGTTCAGGGGACCCAAAAAGACCTATTTCCGCTAAAATCTCAATTTTTTTTTTCGGCACGATTACAATACTTTATAATACTGCGTATGATAAAGTAAAAAGTTACAATTATCAAATATTGTCAAAAATATTCCAAAAATATTTAACAATGTGTACTTTTATGATTGTAAAATCGCCGTATTCATGGCAGGGTTTTATATACTGTATTAAAAAAAATCACAAGCTAAATACTTTTTTAACCACGGATTTGTGTCCAGCGGACAAAAGTACCCCGGAAACGATATGCGACATCGATATGTTCTGATCATTTTCACATCTTCTAACCTCTAAATTCCTCCTGTTCAGGACACTGACCACAAGAAGACGGAGAAGAAGGACCCGAACGGTCCACCCCTCCAGACGGCAAGCGTCAGCGTTCGAGCCCTCATCGAAGAGAAGATCATCAGCAAGAGGAACACCAGCAGCACCACATCATCATCGGAGGACAACACGTCCTCGCCAGTACGTTCTGCGCCGCCGCTATTTCCCCTAACAGTGCATTCCCCAGCAACGGCGGAGGTCGACGCCGCAAAACAGAGTTCCTTCGTAGTACCAGCGCCACCTCAGCACACCCCAGCAGCTGAAAAAACAAGAAGACATTCCGACGCTGAGGCTTTCACAGTACCAAGGACACCGACAGCGACGACCCAACAAGAAGCGGACGCTTTAGCTGATCTCATACTCAAGAAGGACAAAATCAAACGGACCGTCTCAGATCCGGGAAGACAACCTCAGATAATCCAGCTGCAATCTGGCGAATCGTTTACTCTGGCTTATCAGGAGGACGGTGAGTACTTATCGCCTAGCCTCCAGGAGGAGGTGTTCACCCAGGAAGCCATGCTCCTGCAAGGCGTCGACACCCAACAGTTTTCCTCGATACAATTCCAACCTGAGTTGCTGCAGGACCAAGAGCACCTCCAGGATATATCTTTAGACGACTATAACCTTCCTGATTCCGTTGCTGACTCGCCTTCGTACCAGTCGACGCATTCTGTGACTCATCAAGACCTCCAAGCAGTTTTGGACTCGCCATTACCCGAAAGTTTAGCCGAATTCAGTACCTTCCATTCAACGGGGAGTCTTGACATACCTTCCCCTGCTCAATTCTCAAATTCCCCCTCGATAACCGCTCAATCGCCCCTACAATCACCTCTGGTCAGGCATGACTCACCAGCGTATACATATCCAACACCTCCGGCGAGTCACGAAGGTCAGAGTCCGTGTTTCGGGCAGAACACCATGCTGCCGATGGTGTCGCCGAAGCAGAGCGATTACATCAAGGATATCGACCAGAATAGTCAGCTGTTGACCGCAGAGTTCTTCTCGTCGACCATGTCCAGTTCTGCAGCTGTCGAAGAGGCTTTAGAAGAAGTTCTACCAGGGGAGAGTATAGGTGATGAGTTGTACTCGTCTCTATCGAATTCACCACCTCCGCAGTCGCCTATATCCATAGGCTTGACACCGGTGGCTTCACCTAGTATACCAACGACAGCGGCTTCGCCTCATAACCAGACGAGCTTCACCACGACTTCGGCTAATCCTCAATTCTTCACGTTTCAATCCCAAATGCTGCCGAATTCTGACGACCCGTTGCTGTCGAGTAGTCCAAAAGACTTCCCGACGAAGAAGAAGTTTGAATTTAACGGTATACCCTTGAAGTTCATCAACGGTAACGCGATCATCGATTCTAACTTCACTGGGATCTTGGTCGATGCCAATGGTGAACTGAAGTTGATCCAGACTGGTCCGAACGCCTTCCAGACTAAGAACTTCTTGTTGGCGACGCCGCATATCATCACAACTGTCCAGAAGGAGGAGGACAAGCTTAAACAGAATCAGTTTAAGCAGATTGTGCTCCAGAACGCGCCCACGCAGTTTATTGTTACCAAACCAAAGGATGTTAAGATGGAGCAGATCAAGCAAGAAGAACCATCGGTCTTCCTTAGTCCGACAACGATCAGCAGTAGTCCTGCGAGGAACCCAAGGAAGAGGCCAAGGTCTGAGCCTCTGCAGATGCCTGTCCTCCACCAGTCGAGGTTGAGGGCCACCAGGAGTAAACCTCAAGGGTCTTCGAAGTTTACCCCTTCGCCCATCTTGAATCCAAGCAGGCCTGGTAACGGATTGTATTGGAATACAAAGACGAAAGGTTTGTTCATTTAAATTTTTAAAGAACACCGACGATAATTGCAGTTTTCAGAGCAAGAAGACACAACCTGTTGGAGTGATCCAATCCCGGAAACTGACTCGGCACCGCACATCAACGTTGGCCAACAATTCCAAGCGAAGATCCCACACTATCGACCGTTGGACACCAGATACACTCACCATCATTGTAGAGAGGACCTGCTATGGGATCCTGGTATAAATAATTCAAAGGAAGAACGTGAGTAGACCCATATCAAACCTGAATAAGCTTTTAATCGTCTTTATTTTGACAGTTGAGATGTATTTCGACTTTGCCTGCTGCGCTGCGATGCCTGGTGGTGGGAGGAACCAGGAGTATGCCATGCATGTCCTCAATTTGGCAGAAGGTAACATCCAGGAAGCCATATTGAAGCTCATGCAACCCACGCCATCGCTACCATCGAGAAGTGGCCTCTACGACTACAGCTATAGCGAAACGGAGAAGTGGTCAGCGATCGAAACTGAATTGTTCCATCAGGCTTTGCTGAAGTATGGAAAAGATTTCAGTTCGATTTCCCAAGAGGTATGTTCTTTATTTCTGGCGTCTTCTGGTGGAACACATTTCCACAATCGTACTGATTTCAGATTGGCAACAAAACCATGAAGCAATGCATAGAGTTCTACTATGTCTTCAAGAAGTTGTGCAAGGAGGATTATAAGATTACCAAACAAATGAGGGAACGATGGTCGAGCAGTGAAATTGAGGAGAAGCCGTTTGCTGACGCCAAACTCTTAGGGGTGAGATTTATTCATATTTTTTTGTCGAAAGTTCTAAATTGTTTTGTTTTTTTTTTTTCGTTAGATTGCTGATAGTGGATCGCCGATTACCGAGCAACGGAGTTTTCCATGCGAGTTTGTCGACTGTTCCGCGGTAAATATACAAGAAATTCACCCTAAAATGTTATCTGAAGATAACGAAAGAATGCTGAATTTATGCTACAATGGTATTTTACGAAAGTTACATTTGTACAACGTCTGTGTTACAGTGGACTAAAAGGTTGTATAAACGTAACATCTATCTAAATCTGATTTTCTGATATATACGCTACGTTAAAACAATATATTACGAATGTTACCTGAAAACAACATCTATGTTATATTTTAACAAACATTGCATGGATGTAAACCTACTACATTTTCCCCTAAAATGTTAATGTTTGAATATGGAAAAAAATGTTTTATTAATGCTATAGTGGTATATTAAGAATGTAACATGAATACAAAATTTTTTGCATTTGAATTAAATGTTTTGTAAATGTAACAGCTGTCTAAAACTGATATTGTGATATATACGCAGCAATATTAGAGCAATTGCGATTGTTACATGAAAACAACATCTATGTTACATTTAAAGAAAACGTTGCATGTCTGTAAATATACTACATTCGCTGTCCTACAATGTTAACTGTATATAAAAAGCTTTGTTTTATTAATGCTATGGTGGTATATTAAGAATGTAACATTAATACAACATTTTTTTATATTCGAATAAAATGTGACAATGACAATATTTTGGAGACTGTGGCGAACTTAATAATAAAATTATAAACCCCTAACCACAACAAGTATTTTAGAACCTAAATACGTATTTCAGCAACTATGTTGCCATCTTCAGTAGAACCTAAAAAGAGGAAAAGAGAGATTAGCACTTCATAGTATCTTTACTGGATATTGTCCAAGCAAATCACTAGTGGAAGTGACGTCCATGTTAAAAATTAGCCTATATATACCCATTTGTTGTTCACACCTCAGTGAATTTTGATCATTGAAGCGTAAAAAACAAGTTTTAATTAAAGCAGGTCAAACAATGGCGAACTAGGTATAGGACCCCTGTCTGAATTTATTAATTTATCTCTATTCAAGTGAATAAAGATACTTTCCAAGCTGTTTAGTTCCCTATTATTTGACACAGCTTTTACAAGTTTTAAGTCATCTACAACTACTTTATGACCTGTGTCTGAAATATGTTGAGCCACACTAGATTTTTCAAAACGATTATATTTAAAATGAGCTACATGTTCTTTGAACCTAGTTAAAATTGTTCTTCTAGTCTGGCCTACGTATTCTTTTTCACAGTCATGACATTTGATACAATATATATCAGATTTATCAAGTACATCTACCTTATCCTTTGGGTTTCCAAGAAGGTTTTTTATGCTATTATGAGTCGAATATGCCATACAGAGATGTTGTGATGTAAAAATACTTCTCACACCCCTTGATTATGCACAATCGAACGGTATTTTAACATATTTCTTCTTTTCTACAGACAAAGTATTTAAAGTAGATATTTGATTTACATACATTTTTTGATTCTGCTTCTTAATCATTCTATCAACTATTTTCTCAGGGTACCCATTATGTATGACAACATTCTTAATAAACAATAATTCTTGCTGATATCTATCTGCGGACAATGGAAATTTCAATAACCTATTTACTAAACAACTAATAAAAGACAGTTTTTGTTGAAAAGGATGCTGCGAATCATTAGGGATAAACCTGATTGTGTTAGTATCTTTCCGATACACGTCAATTTCTATTATATTTTTGCTATTCCTGACTACCAGAGTATCTAAAAATGGAAGTTGGCCGTTAACTTCTTGTTCTACAGTAAAGTTAATGGTGTTGAATTTAGAATTCAAAACGAGAAGAAAATCTTGAATACTGCACTTCTTGGTGTCAGAAATGGCAAAAATATCGTCGACATACCTAACCCAAGTCTTAGGGAAATATGGTGCTATAGACTTTACATTGGTTTCAAATCTGCTCATAAACAAGTTGGCAATAAAAGGTGAGAGACAGTTACCCATTGCAGTTCCCTCAAGTTGTTCAAAAAAACTTTCCGTTTATTTGAAAACAATTTTGAGACATACCACAGAGGTGTGAACAACAAATGGGTATATATAGGCTAATTTTTAACATGGACGTCACTTCCACTAGTGATTTGCTTGGACAATATCCAGTAAAGATACTATGAAGTGCTAATCTCTCTTTTCCTCTTGTAGGTTCTACTGAAGATGGCAACATAGTTGCTGAAATACGTATTTAGGTTCTAAAATAGTTGTTGTGGTTAGGGGTTTATAATTTTATTATCGAATAAAATGTGTTTAGATGTAACATCTGTCTAAATCTACTATTCTGATAATACGCAACGTTAGAGCAAAATATTACAAGTGTTACATGAAAACAACATCTATGTTATATTTACCAAACGTTGCATGGATGTAAATATACTACTATTGCCCTAAAATGTTAATTGAATATAAAAAAACATTGTTCTATTAATGCTATGGTGGTAGATTAAGAATGTAACATTAATGCAACATTTATTTTACATTCGAATAAAATATTGTATACATGTAACATCTGTTTAAAACTGATATCCTAATGTATACGGAACCTTAGAGCAATATATTTCGAATGTGACATGAAAACAACATCTATGTTACATTTGAGTAAACGTTGCATGGATGTAAAATTCATATAACAAACCGCTTTTTCGCTGTTTTTCGCAGAGTTTCAACTCGAAGGCGGCTCTGAACGGTCATATACGGATCCACGGAGGTAACGCTCGTAATTCGCCGAACGTCCACGAGAGGAAGACGCCGTCGCTGGTCAGTTCGAGCCTGTCGGTTTGCCATTCGGTCGAGCCGGCCGAAGATTATCCGTGCAAGATATGCGGGAAGTAAGTGTACACACCAATCTCTCCAATAGCAAAATAGCAGATAAGGTAAATTAAATAGTAGTAGGTGTGTAGGCGTATGACGTTTGCTTTATCGCTAACACCAAATACCAACCAACAAACATCACCATACCAACCAACAACAACAACAAAAATATTTCAAAAAATATTTCTATAGCCTGTCTCTGTTCGTATGCCAACTAAGTATACCGATGCAACGCGCTAAGGTCTTGGCTTGTGCGGCCCTTAACATCCGATTGGACGGATGGAGGTATATTTCGTTGTTGTTCTTCTCTTTTTTGATTTTTTTTTCTTGGCAAATCGAAATCTTCTTTGGTTCTATGATTAGATGTGAATTTGTTGAGAAAATGTTGGATTTTAAGAGAGATCTTCAGTCACCGGATATTATAGTATGGATATTTTCTTTTGTTTCGGAAAGCTTATTTTTAACCATTGATCTCAAACAATTTATTCCATATATTTCGAACAAATTTTCATCAGACTGTATATTGTTTTCTCAAATTTTTGGGACTGAATAGAAAATTCCTTGTAGAAAGTTATTTTTCATTAATATGACATACTAAACTCAAATCAAATATTAGTCGATTTCCAGCGCGTTGGAATACCAGAAAATCAACTAAAAATAAAATTTTAAATTAAAAAATTATAGTTTAATAACGAATAGGTACCAAAACTAATAAATATGAAGTTCTAAATTAATTTTGCTCTCCTTTCGGCCGAATAAACAGTATAAAAGAAATAATTTCAGTTTACTCTTAATGTTTTAATGAGGTTACATGTTCAAGTTTTCTGTATTCATATTAATACAGAAACGTTTAATGTGAAACTTATATATTCGGAAATAATCGAAAGAATCGGAACTTTAGAAACAGGTTTGGAAAAGTAGTTTCTTATACAGGTGTCCCACTTTTTCACTCGCAAAATTTTCTTTGATATAGTAAATATAGTGACGACAGTGTGCAAAAAGTTTCAAATGGGCGGGCCTATTTGTTTTCTTTATTCCTTATTATAGCCTAAATATTAGTAAACCTGTATTTTAACTGTTCTTTAGAAATAAAAAACCGAATGAGTTGACATCAAGCTTTTTACTTTGAATGACATTTACTTGTAGAGAGACAAAATGTCTAAAAAGTTTCATATGTATGTTGTTTGTATATGCATATGTAATTTATTTTTAATATTTAGAATTTTTGTCTTAAATTTATTTACTTTCATTATAAAAAATAACATTATAATATAACATTATAATAATCATTATAACCAAATAACAATTTGGTTGTCAATTTGTTTGATAGGTATTTTATTGTACCAATATTCTTTTTCTTTATTTTATTAACATTTAAAGTGGCTGTGCCTTTTTATGAATTTGACAAACTATTAGGTCCGTATGAAAAGTTTTACTTAGCATGACATTTACTTCTAAAACTAAGTTTTAACATTAACATACATATAGCAGTTCACTTATCTGGGAATTTCTGATCAAATTCATTCCGAGTTTGATTTTAGACAACTTATTTGAACCCAATTCAAACACAACGAGACATTTTTACAAATATATTATAAACAATTAACCTTTCTATTCAGTCCTGCCAAACGCCTACCCTTACTATTGCAAAATCATTCCCTCACAAACAGTAGCATGATTTTTCAAATAGTTTTTTTATCGTATTAGTGTACAAACTTGCGCTTACATTTTCCAAAACTCTTTGTGTACTACTATTCTCTCCATTTCTCCGCAAATTGTACACGCAGACATATCGACCATACTGTACATGAGTACACCGTATAGCTGTGTTGCTTCCTTCTTTACTGTTTTTCTAAAATAGACAATTTATGTAAAAATGAAAATCACGACGCAGTTGCGCGTAACGCGTCGCAACGAATCGAATTCAAAGTCGCTTCATAGTCGCGCGTAACGAAATCGCACGAATTAATATTTCGTAATTTTCTCTTGTAGGATTTTCACGAAAATAAAGAGCAGGAGTGCCCATATGAAGTCGCACCGCGTCCAGGAGGAGAGTCGACGAACGTTCTACAGTTTCGAGCAGCCGCCGTATAACATGAATACCTAGCATTCGCCAAACAATTGCTTGCCAGAATCGCCCGCGTCACAGGAGACAACCCCCACCACCACTACCAGCACCACCAACGACAACAACAACCAATCAAAAAGTTTCATAATCAAAAAGGAAGATCAAACCAGCCAACAGAATCAAAGCGTCTACTTCTTGGTTAACCTCAAAATGAACAGTGTAGGCAACCACTCGAAGTATTGCAGTTCAACGTAGGTCGTTTCCTTTCCCGTAGTCACTGCAGAGTAGGACCTAACAAAGGTGAACAGAAAAATTTATATTTAATATTTAAATGAAATGGGAGGAGTTTTCGAACGAAACAAAAAAAAGGGGTTGTGTTACGCCACGCCGTAGGCGTTGCGTTAGTGCCTTCGAGTCGAATGAGTCACGCCACCTTCAGGTTGAACCGCGAACTAACTTACATTCCCTCGAGAAGCGGGAAATTCAAATTTTCCAATGAGAAACAATAAAAAACCTGGTTCGTAACATCAGCGTGCTCATTCACCTACAAAAGGGTTGTTTATCAGAGGAGACTACCCCAAAACACCGGCTACCCCTTATCGTTTCAACTAAACCAAGAGGTATTAAGTAAAACAATTGCTCTAAAAATCTATCTCAATCATGCTCAAGAAAAAAAAAACAAAACTTTTCTATTAGGGTGTAGTAGTCGAATTTAAAAAAATAATAGTGTATATTTTCACTTAAAAATCGGCAAATGCGAGATTTCCAATCTCGATTTCTGTTGTTTTATTATTCCGGAGTTTAATCTCTACGTAAAAACCGAATGTTACATTTATACAACATCAATGTTACATCCAACGAAATGTTGTATTAATGTAACATACATGTAACACCTCGTTTTTGGCGGAATTTCTTCGATGTATTTAATTAAAAATGTGTGGAGTACCTTGGATGTATGAAATCGAGATTGAAAAATTCGTTTTTGCGCCTAACGATAAACTATAAATGTGGCTGTGATCGTCTTTACTCGTTCCTTCAGTTCTCGTGTAAAAATTTTCCTTCCTCAGCGTAAACTATACTTAGTTTTAAGCCAGAAAAATAAAACTAAGTATTTTCTTTACGCTGCCTAACCTAAAAGCCGGTGTTCTCGGGTAGGGGACTCGCCACAGAAAAAAAAAACAAAAGAATGCCTAAGAAACTAAAAGATAAAAACATACAAAAACAGCGCGAACAACGAGCAATAGTTGAAGATTTTAATAATCAAATATCATAAAGGCCATAATATTTATAATGATAAGGTATTTGCAGATTATACGTATTATTAAAAAAAAATCTATCGAGGCCGGTCTTTTATCTCACTAGCCAACTAGGGTAAAATATTGTACCTAGATGTATCTATATTATATATAAATATAAATAAATAAATATGAATATATGTAAAGTTCTTGAGATATTGCTCAATATATATTATATATTTTAAACTTTGATATAATAGTATTACTCTTTTACCTATATTTTAACTGATCTATCGGCTGCGGATCCAAGACGGCCTCGATACCAACTGAATAAGAAAAAAACTGAGTCGCCCGCGTCTGAGCGCCGCGTTCGCATCGTGCGAACCCGGCTTAAGATGGCGGCGCCACTCTGCTCTGTGTTGTGATCCATATAAAAGTCTATTATTACTATGAATCTATCTATAAATATATATTATATACTAATAATAAATAAAATATTTGTACATGTTATGTATATGTATTTAGTAAGGACGAACACTTAAAAACAAAAAAAGTTTCGCCCGTTATACGTTTTGTTTTTTGGCCGAGGTGACCCGCCAAAAGTCTTAAGTCCCAACATGACAATCCCTTTCACCTGTACCTTTCTATGTTCCGCATAGGGTTTTAGAATTATTAAGCGTGCTTCTTAATGTTTAAAATATAAGACTTACGCATACACACACATACACACATACAATAATAACAATTTTGAGACGTTAAATGTTAAACCCCATCGGTGTTAAATGTTGTAAAAACCCCAACAAAAAAAAACAAAAAACATCTCTTAGGGTAGTTTTAGGGTCACCTTCGGCCAAGATCGGGCGAACGTGGTGCCATATGTTGTTAGTAGGTGTCAGAAGCTCATCCATTATCATTACTTGTTAATCATGTGTACCAGAAACGAACTGGCAGATGCTTTATTCCTCTAGATTCTCTAGAAACAAAAAAAAATCGTGTTTTACTACGCTTTAAAATCGCTTAAAAACCAATAAAACAGGAGCCCTGCGTACAAGTTGTTCGAAATCTGGCACGTACACGAAGATTTACGACGTGGTACGAAGATTTACGATGTCTTACGAAGATTTACGATGTCTTACGAAGATATACGAAACGTTACGATTATACCCGATTATACTCACGGATATACCCGAATCGTCGTTTTTCGACCAGCTTGTACATGCTTTCGTTATATTTTGCTTATTCTAGTTATTTATTGTGCTATTGAGGCTTTATGTCGCTTTTACCAAGGCTTGTGCTTATAAACTGTGTTCTGAATTATTATTAGGTTGCTTTTTTGCCTATTATATTAAAAAAATTAATTTATTTTATTGTTTTATCTATTATGCTTTAGTGAGAGAATAAATTGTGAATGAAATATCGTGATTTTTTTATTTATGGTTTTATCGTTATTTTGTTGTTCCTTTTTTCAGTGCTAGCGGTTGTTATTTAGTTTTACGTTCCTGAAAGCGTTTTGAATTCTATTATTTTTAAATAAAGTTTCTGCCAGTTGAAATCTGTGTACCGAATCGTGTTATTTATATATGTAACTTGACACTAGACATTGTGTGATTAACGAACAATCATTCAATAAATGTAAAAATAAAAATGATAAATAAAAAAAAACTACTGTGGTAAACGTTCCATGTGACATTTGTAAACTTTTCTGTACGTATGAAAAAGAGAAATCGCGGTTTCATTTCTTCAAATTCAAAAGCAACAACTCGTAGCTCTCATTTCTCTCTCTCTCTCTCTCTCTCTCCTCCGCCATCTTGATTTTCTCTCTCTCTCTCTCACAAATAGCTGATTCGTGTGCCTACTTCAGTTGTGCCAACCTCTAAAAAAAAGACGAACTAAACTTGCTGTACCAACAGTGTCAACGTGCATATAGCTTGTATATTTGTAAATAGGCTAGTCAAAATGAATCGTAGCGTTTTAAACGTCTAACTTTCTAACTTTCTGTCTTATCTCATTTTAAAACGCTCCGAAAGAAAATTCGATGTTTGAATTTTTCATTAATTTATCGATAAATTTGCTGATAAAAAGACGAATATTAATCATAAGTTTCCTAACCCCGAAACCAGCCCGAACCCCACCGCTATTTGCAATGTAAATTGAATGTAATTTCTGTAACAAAAAACAAAAATAACACGCATGTTCAACGCCACAAATAAGGAATTGTCTATTTGACATATAAAGGAATAGCTAGCGCCATCTTTTGCGTGTTTACGAAAGCGCGACGAGTAGTAGCGACACCTCTTGAGGAGTTGAGTAACTATTTTGACGTAACTTTGACAGATCGGGTTGAGCGTGCGCGTTACTTTGGCAACGCGCTTCGCAGTGTTTAAAAATTGTTTGTTGAACACAGGATATCGACAAAAATGCCGTTCTTAACTGTACCTGAGCGTCTTAACAAAAAAAGAATACTCTCATTGTTAACGATTTTTGATTACCACTGGTATATTACGTTCATCACTAACACTAATTTTAGGTATTCTATTTTTTTGTGGTCTAACTACTACGAAAAGAATAAAAATGAAAACAAAACACACAAGAAACAAAGAAGTTGTGCTCATTTTATAATAAATATGTATAAAAGAAAAACAAAACTAGATGATATCAGAAAAAGTGAAGTATATTATACAAGAAAAATGTCAATATATTCTTAGCTCAAAATTTTTATATATTCCCTTTACGTTCTTTCGATGATACTTAAGGTTATTATTATATAAAGAAAAAACAAAAACTATTGTAAAGATATTAAGGAAAATGTGTTCAACTAGGCAGATTTTCTTGACGCTTGAGAAAATTCAAAAAGAAAATGAGAAACAAAAAAGACAGGTAGCTTTATCAGAGAATCGAGTCTACATATTTTTTAAAGAAAAAAAAACTTGACAATCCGGTGCTCCCCACTCTCTCTACCGCTACAAGAAAATCTGTTATTGTTTCTATACATAAAATAAAAGATAAATAGGAAAATGTGTTTATTATTATTATACTACGAATATCTGTACCCCTTTTTCTATAACAGATAAGCGATTTGTGTTAAGTACTATTAATTATTATTATTATTGATTGTTCTGTTTGACTGTTGTTCTAAATGAATATTTGTTGTTAAATTCTGTCCAAATGTTTCCATAAAAAAAACGTATGGTTATAATAAAATGTATATGTATATACTTGTATTATTGTATGCACAATAAAATGGCGTTGTACTTGTACCATACTTGTTTTATTCCTTACCATACGGGATTCCTCAGGGACCACATTTTATCCCACTGCTGTTTAATACATCTACCATATCATAAACCTAAAACCTACAAAAAATTTGTTTTCTTTGTACTATTATTCAATTCAGTTGAGACATGCTTGTTGTATTTCTCTGAAAAGAGTTCCCTGAAAAAGATAGACTGACTAGACTGACGTATCTTGAAAATGTAGGCAGAGCCCTAAAAATCATCAAAGAAGTGGGGGAAAATTGTTCAAACAAATATGCTTTCCCAATTATTTTCGACAATTACCGAATAAATTTTTTAGCAGGAGAAATACCGACCACTGCTCCGAACAGGGCTGGACTAAGCAATTCTTACTCTATTAATGTATGTGAATAAAAACAGCTTTTGTTCTTGTTTGTAGTTCATATAGATTTTTAGATTTTCCAATTCCGGTCCTGTTGTCATTATTACGTATAATTTAAGCAAATTAAGACCCACATAAATAATAGACAGAGTTATTAGTGATTGATTTCTGTTGTAGCTAAACAGAACACCCAATTGTTTTTCCTACTATGGCTGACTAAATTATGTCGTCAATTATGTATCGTTTATTATTATTATATAATTTGTTAATATAATTTTATTCTAAATTTAAATCAAACAACAAAATTTTGGTATGCTATTAAAACTGTTTTATTACATCACAATTATGACAAATTTTGCATGAACATTAATATCAATTGCAATGGTAAAACGTAGTAGCGTTCGTGGAAATTAAAACTGTTTACATAAAACAAAAAAAACTCGGATTCGCAATTTTTACTTTATCATACGCAGTATGATGAGGTATTGTAATCGTGTCGAAAAACAATTTGAGATTTTAGCGGAAATAGGTCATTTTGGGTCCCCTGTTCATTTTTGATCAAGGTACAAAAAAACGTCAGAGTTTGCCAAACGTCACTTCAACACGCAAATGCAAGGAGAATTGCCATGAGGAGAACTTACCTGAAAAATCAATGCGTATTTCCAGTGCGGATAGCAATGTTGTTGTTTTCGCGAATAAATACAAGAGAGATTGTATGAGAGACGGTATGGTAACATTAAAACATATTTGGAATATTGAGCATAATTCTTTATGATCTTTTGTAGTTAGCACTGAAGACGGGTGAAAACCCGAAAATATAGTATGCTAGAAGCCAATATAATATATTAATCATCATAACCAAGAACCTTTTTACTTTATCATGCGTTTCCTTTTTGAGATTTTAGCGGAAGTTTTTTTGGTAAAATTAATAGTTTAGCCGCATGAGAAAATTCTATTTCATCGACATCGCTTGTACTGCATTAAAACTAGTTAGCCAGGATTTGTCTGATATTGTGATTCTAATGACAGTAGGTAGTGTCTGTATGTTTCGACATTACCTACTGTAAATGTAAATATCTGTCTAGTTCTAGTAGTTTTATTTTAACGCAGACATGGCCGATCTCGATCAAATAGAATCTCATGCAGCTAAACCATTAATTTTATATATGGTATGATAAAGTCATGTGCCTGGCCACATATGATTCTTTTTAGGTATAAACAAAAATACTTACTGATCGCGATATCTTCGTGGGGCGCTCTTGGAAGAAAAAAATGACCTAAAAAATATACTGGGTTCTATAATTCCAATTAATTTAAATTTAAGGATTAAAATTGACATCTTGGTCAATAAATAGTGAATTTTAAAGTGAACATTTTAAAAATTATAAAAGCTAACTTACGGGCTGTAATATCCAGCGCTGCGGGAACAAAAGAAATGTGTCAGTTGCGATAGATTTAGTATTTTTAATTAAATTACGACAACCTCAAATTCAAATAAAAGTGTTTAAATATCGTGTGGTCGCAAATGATTGTGGACTAAACCAGATGCCTTTTCATTTGAAAAGAGATATTAGATGTAAATGACAAATGTATCTTTAGGCATCTGGGATCCTCTATAATGAAGTCCACGCAAATATTTTCTACAAGCCGATTTGTTAAACAAGAATAGAGCGTATCAAACTTGTTATCGATACATTTTGAACTTCTTTATTTAAATTTCAAAGTTGTCGATTATGTAAAAACACCAAAAACTTACCTTCGTTGACCATTTTGTGTGTCCTCGCCCTCAGCACTATATTTACAAAATAAAATAAAAATATATTCATTGCAACACTACAATATGTGCGACATTTGTTAAAAAGCCTTCAAACACGTTTTTGATGAGAAATTTAACACCAAAGTATACAAGGAACGGTTTTTTTTAGTTGAAGATTTTTCACAAATGTTGTCGCCGCGATTTGCGTTAGTAGATGTATTTGAAACCTTACTTATATAACGCAATTGTATCGTTGAAAAAAAAGAACAAAAAATATTATTTTGAAATCTCTTTCGTTCGTTCTTTCGTTTGTTCAATATACAGTATATAGAACTGATTGCAAAATGAAAAAAAAAAAAAAAACAAAAGGAAGAAAATCATCAAATCAAAAACAAGAAAGAAATAAGAGAAAGAAAATCATACCTCTCAACGTACCTAAAACATACCAAACAAATACGTAATTAGTTTACTGATAAAAAACAAATCTCATTTGGAATATCTGCTTGTCGTAATTGCTTGTTTTTAAAAGAGGTGCGAGCAAGAACAATATTAACCATTGTCAACAAATTCACTTTGAGATGGTGGCCAATATTTAGTAGTGCTCCGGACTCTTTCAAAAGCCAGAAATGCAACAATTAATTTTTAATTTGTTATTAGTAGTTAGAATAAGATACTTACGGAACAAATGGACTCTCCGCTCTGTGTAGAAACAAAAGAAAAAAACATTAGAAAATCCTTTGATGATAATATCACATAATAACTGTAGCTGATTGTCAAAATAACTTACGCGACTTCTAAGAAGGCACTGAAAAACAGAAGAATAAAAGATTAGTAACATATAATTAATATTTTGTGGGATAAATAATACTAAAGAAGATTTAAAATAATTAATTGTAGTTATATTACATTGTGCAACAGCGTACTTGTAAAAACGCCATTAAACGTTTTTTATCGCGTCACAATTTTAAGAAATTTTGCAAAAACTCAATACTCAATACTCAGATCCATTGGCAAATTATGAAATAAATGCATTAAAATTAAAATTGTTTATTATTTTCAAAAGTCAATTTTTATTTATCAAAATATACATTTTAGTATTAAATTCAATTTCCGACCATCAACTGTTTTTTTAGCCATGACGTCATCGAAATTTTTTAAAACCAGCAATTATTTCTGTGTGCTCTTTTAAATATCCTTTGACGAAATGATTGCATTTACAGTGTCTGGGGTCCCTGCATATGAAAAGGGTGCAGTTGACCGACATTAAGTTATTAGTGGTTTTAGATAGAGTAAGTTATAGCAAGGTACTCCATGTTAAGCCGATTGTTACTACATTTTAAGCTGACTACCATAAAGACAAATTGAAAAAAAATATATTTAAGTTGTTGATGCAAAAACATCAACATACAATATTTTTGGAATAATTTCGATATTAGTTTCAAGATTTTTAGTAGAAATTATTGTTTTATTATTCCGTTTACGTTTTATAGGTTTTTTAATCTATAGCGCCATTGGCGTGGGGGTACAAATAACTTTATTTGCGATTATATGCGTAACTAAAAACGGACAACTGGTTTCTTTTTACACCCACGCACACGTATACCGTTATTAGCTTGCCTGTTCTGAGCCCCAAGGATGGTCAAAACACCAAGTAAAGCAGTAGCCACAAACATTATTGTTGGTTCTTCAATTTACTGGCGCAAAATACGTTGTTTATCTGATTCAGGGCTTACTTATACTAGTACTAAAACCCACTGGCAAACGACATCGAAGTACCACGCATAACGTGAATGGATTCAATAAAAAACAAAGGAAATGTAGGATTTTTATGGCTGAACAATGGCCAATGTCTTTGTCTTATCTCGTGATACGTTTACAGCGTTCATTTGTGAGTTACTAATTACGTAAAAAAACTACACGTAAACGGTATAAAGTTATGAAGAAGTAACACAAAACATATTGCACTGCATTACGATGTACCTAAAAGCAATGGTGTTGTTCACAGCACTTTTACGGTCTTTTATTTAAAAAATTGGTTGATTAAGATGTGTTAAGATCTAGTTGGTTATCAGTTCTTTACTTAAAAATTAGCTACCACAAATGTAGGTGAATTCTTTTCAGGTATTTTTTATGTTTAGGTACGTCTATAAAATCTATATTTTAATTTCTAGGTTTGTTGGCGATTTAGAGAAATTGCAGTGCTTTCCAATACTGTCGCAGTACACAACAAGCATGGCATATATATGACTGCTAATGCTACAGATCATGTTTATTGTAAACCAACAACACAGAAAAATATCTTGTATTACAAAATATTCACATAAACTGTTTTAGGTTAAAGTTCCAAGAACCAGATCTATATAATTCGCTATGGTAATAGTGGCCTTATCTTTCCTCTATCACTATTTTGGAAACGAATGGATGACAAAAGTATGAAAAAAATATCTAATATGTTTTCCATATTTCGTAATATTAATACATTTATTTTTACAGTTTTGAAACTGTGGAATGTTGCTACTGTGGTATTATTATGGCCCAAAAGCTAGGAAGATGTTGCTGATCGTCATGGAAAGAGCCTAAGACCATTGTATTTCAGTATATATGGTTTTGGATATGGTCACTTTGAGTCCTTTTTTTTAAAGTATGCATTTATGTGGTCTTGTTATACCCAATATCATGATATTTTTTTATTTACAGGGTTGGTCTTACTCAGGAGCATGTACTATCGTGGCCATATATTATGTCCCTCTTTTGACGTCCATTTTCTCGCAAATCTAAGGGCGAAATTTTTTTAAAAAATTCTGGTGCTGTCCTTGATTAATATGCTATAACTCATAAAAATTAGAAAGCCGTATCTGTTGGCGTTTTCCCGATTTTTCCAAATTAAGAAGAAATGGCTCTGTTTTTGCCCAGTAAATTTTGTTCGTTTAACTTTAGCAATTAATTACTCCGGAAATAATCCATAGCTCTCAACGAATTAAAAAGTAGGATCACCTGCGGAATGCTAGCTTTCAATGTGTATTTTTGTAAAATCATTGGATTAGTGCTTGACCCACTAAAAGCTATATCATGCAATGCCAGCAATTCCTTTATTAGAAGAGCTAGAATAATGAAATATAGACTATAGCCTACCCACTAATTCATAGGTTTAAAGTTTATTACATAATCATTGTTTATCTTGCATTTTCCCTACAAAAGATCGAGTTGAAGCATCTCATGACTGCTGCGGTTGGCGCGGCGCTCTGCGGTGTTTGGGGTAAGCGGGGGAAGGGATCGACAGCGACGCTGTCAGTAGTGGCGGATCGCACGTGCATTAATTACTAGAACAACAGTATTTATGGACACAATACATATATAACGACACGGCGATTATGCCTCGCCAAAGAAATTCGGCGACAGATTACCGAATTACAAAATAATGGCAAAATGAGTCAATAAGATAACAGAACCACGAACAGGCATTTGGAAGCCCCATGGGAATTCTTGGCAATTCAAATCGGGTATCGGGATTAGCATTTAAAATTAATGAGTGATCTGCAAAATATTCTATGTGTCTACAAATTTACGATGCTAAATTTGTAAAAGTTTTTTGATATGTTTAAGTTTTATACGCTCAGAGCTGACGTTTGTAATATATGTAATATATAAAGAGTTGTATTTATTTTATATTGTTTGTGCATGTATTTAAATATTATTAATAAATAAGCTGATGAAACTGTTATAATAGTTTGCATATTTATATAACAAAATCGGGAATAATTTTTAAATATATTTTGGGTTAATCAAGCAAACTTAATTTAGTATTCACCACTAATCGGAAAATCTGCCGACTCCATATTATTAGATCTATCCGCTTCCATCAAAATCTTGTTTACAACCTTATTCTATAAAAACTGAATGATAATGTTTAATAATAGTATGATAAATAACACTGTACAAGATCGAATAATATTTTGATACCCAAGAGTCTGGTATCGGCTATTTTCACAGTACTTCTCACTCGTTAACTAAGATATTAATCGATAAATATGGCCACGTTTTTAAATTCTTACTCTTACGTACGGATGATGCTTTTCAGGCGTATTGGGTAAAAACTGTTGCTTAAGCTAAAAAAGAATCGTATGACATTTATTGTATATGATTAAAAGATCAAACAATTTTATCTTTTAACTTGTCTAATAACTATAACAACTTACACTGTCGCCAGATCATAAAGAGGGAGATATTGACAAGCAATTATTTTGAAATATGGGCAAAATAGTTTACGTGACATTACTTTGGTTGTTATTGGTGTGAACACAATGAAAGTAAGATTGATATTGGATAGTTATTTCAATTTTCTACAATAGAGGGTTCATTCGCCTTCTGCGTACAAGTAACCGTTTTTACGTTATACAGCTGAAAACCGTCAACAAGTAGCAAGGAACACATTCTACATATTAGGAATAACAATCTGAGTTTCTAAAACGTGCAAGTCATTTTAAGTGGCATCATACTGTATGATAAAATTAGGGCTTGTTTTTTATGAGATTTTTTCAAAACTCCTTTCCTAACGTAGATTTAAGAACATAGTTACAGTAGTTTTGCTGGTAGTTATAGAACTTTATATATTAATATTCAAATTCGAAAATTGTTGCTAATGTCAATCAGTATTCGATCTTTCCATCTTTTTCTTGGCATAAATTGCTCTGATTTGTCTGAGACTTGAAATACATCAAAACTAAAACTTCAATGACAACAAACTTCCACATTATTTCGAGAATTAATAAATATCACCTGGTCATGAATATCTTGTGATTTGACACCAGCATAATGTTCCCAAAACCTCCCAATTAGTTTTGGCGTCCACACAGAAACAAACCCTTTCGCGTTCAGAAGGCATACAAATTAAAGCCCAGAAACCATGGGGTGGGGCAAAAAGACAATCCACCTCGTTCTCATTTCATTGGTCCAAAGGCACAATTGACGAGCATTAATTTTCCATGAAGAAAATTAGAAAACTACATACAACCCTCATAATAACCAACAATCTCAATCTCCAGCCATATTTCAGATCACATTAAATCGCGATTAAATCAGCCTCTAATGCCATCACAAATGTCTAACATTAACATAATTCAATGAAGGTACACATTCGTTCCAAGACAAGCCATTGGATAATCAACCAATTAAATATACCCCCCACTACCTACTATATAAACCGAAATTATCAATCAGCAGAACAAAAGAGCAGAAGAAATGACGAGGTACGTTTGTAAAGATGCTTATAGCGATATAATATGGCTTTTCGAACTTACGAGCTCAATGCCTCACAAGAATCCGACTATACTGCAGAGAATCAGAGCAACCATAATCTGGGGATGGTGTCTAGCATTTTCCATAACTCTCGTCATGGAAATTTGCATTTCGTACGATAACATCGAAATAATGTGCGAAATCCTACATTTATTCACGGCGTACATCAACACCTTGATCAAGAAATACGTCTACGTAAAAGGTGACAGATTTCTCTTAATCCTGCAGATGCTGGAGTGTCCAGAATTCAACGATCAGGAAGAAGCCGTCAGGCAGCCGTTGAATATATGCGTGAAAAACGCGAAGAAGTTGTTCAAGAGTTTCCTCAGTGCTGTCTCTGTTGTTATAATATTGTACGCTATCTTTCCGTTTTTTGACGATCAGGAATTGTCTGTACCTTTCTCGTTCAATATTGGAAATCATACCATGTACTTTAGGTTGTTTCAAATTGTCGGTGTGTCACTTGCTTGTATGACGATAATAGGCGTGGACAGCTTTTGTGCTGTTCTGCTGATGATAGCTGCAGCACAAGTTGACATCTTGAGACTTAAGCTCTTAGGAAGTAATTTTGTTGGAAAGAGACTCGAGGAAGATCAGTTCGAAAGGGAGGAGAAGATTCAAAAGAATCTAAAGGAGTGTGTACGCTTGCATTTGTGCATTATAGAGTAAGTATTTTTTTTGTTTTTTTGGTGCTATATAATTTGCTTGTCAACAATTTTAACACATGAGTGTTGTCAGAATTTTATGCAACTCATGAACCATTAATTTCAGCAGAGACCTTTCTAGAAAGTGTTGCCTTCAGAACAGCCAATAAACATCTTTTTCGGAATATCGATGCAAAATAATTTTGTACAATCAAAATATTAAGTAATTCAAAGATTTAGACTGCTCACCTTAGTTTATGTTGTGATAAATGACCTCGTGAACACTGTTGCCGACACGTATGTATGATTTTGATGTTCAATAATGTTTGAATACTTTTATACAGATTTTGATAATTTTTCGGCATATTGAAATGGAAAATCAATAAAATTGTGACATGTTTTTACAACATTACTTCTCCATTACAACCCATATTTGTTTTTTTTATAGAAGATTTATTTTACACAATGTTTTGTGCATGCATATAACATAGTAATAAAATTATAAACCCCTAACCACAACAAGTATTTTAGAACCTAAATACGTATTTCAGCAACTATGTTGCCATCTTCAGTAGAATCTAAAAAGAGGAAAAGAGAGATTAGCACTTCATAGTATCTTTACAGGATATTGTCCAAGCAAATCACTAGTGGAAGTGATAAGCAAATCACTAGTGGATGTGACGTCCATGTTAAAAATTACCCTAAATATACCCATTTGTTGTTCACACCTCAGTGAATTTTGATTATTGAAGCGTAAAAAACAAGTTTTAATTAAAGCAGGTCAAACAATGGCGAACTAGGTATAGGACTCCTGTGTGAATTTATTAATTTATCTCTATTCAAGTGAATAAAGATACTTTCCAAGCTGTTTAGTTCCCTATTATTTGACACAGCTTTTACAAGTTTTAAGTCATCTACAACTACTTTATGACCTGTGTCTAAAATATGTTGAGCCACACTAGATTTTTCAAAACGATTATATTTAAAATGAGCTACATGTTCTTTGAACCTAGTTAAAATTGTTCTTCTAGTCTGGCCTACGTATTCTTTTCACAGTCATGACATTTGATACAATATATACCAGATTTATCAAGTACATCTACCTTATCCTTTGGGTTTCCAAGAAGGTTTTTTATGCTATTATGAGTCGAATATGCTATACAGAGATTTTGTGATGTAAAAATACTTCTCAAACCCCTTTTTTCCCTTGTATATGCACAATCGAACGGTAATTTAACATATTTCTTCTTTTCTACAGACAAAGTATTTAAAGTAGATATTTGATTTACATACATTTTTTGATTCTGCTTCTTAATCATTCTATCAACTATTTTCCAGTAAAAATACTATGAAGTGCTAATCTCTCTTTTCCTCTTTTTAGGTTCTACTGAAGATGGCAACATAGTTGCTGAAATACGTATTTAGGTTCTAAAATACTTGTTGTGGTTAGGGGTTTATAATTTTATTATTAAGTTCGCCACAGTCTCCAAAATATTGTCATATAACATAGATTTATTAAATCTATTTATAATAATTTATTTATTAATATGCACAAGACAAGTTCTTTTTCAACCTCATGCATTATTACAACTCTTGTCATATTAACATTTAAATTCACTTATAAATATAGGTGTAAATATACTTATTGTTTCTAATTTATTAAGCTAAGATTAAAATGTCTGCTAATACCCAAAAAACTAGAAAGTCAAATATTATCTATTTGCTTTTCTGTTACTTTTTTCGTATTTTGACTTGTGCTATGTGCCATGTGATACCACCGTGGGCCCAAAAGTCACTTTTTTACATGAATTTTAAAACGTTAAAATATCAATCGGCAATAAGTTTGAGTTTCTCCTTCAAAAGTTAAATAAAATTGAACTTATTCTAACAATTGTTGAAAAATAGCTTCTTATATCTTTGCAATGTTTATTAAATATACTATGTGTACCCTGTGTTCTAATCAAGCAATGTAATAGAAAGTGCTGCCCTTTTACGAACATTTTGTTTTTTATTCTTTGATTTATCTCTAAAATTGTCCTAATTACTGCATTTTTTTGAAACCTTGCATATAACCAACTTGCTGACAATTATTAAAAAAGACAAAATACCAGTAAAAGATGCGTCTTTCATATACTTAGAGTGTAAGCACTTTCTATACCATCAATTCAGTAACACACAGGGTGAGTAAAAAATGAGGAACAAAACATGACGTCAGGTTTTTCCACTTCAATTTTCCACACACACCGTTGAAAAAAAAAATGTCCAGCACTTACATTTTTTGAACGGCATTGCCTTCCAACAAATAAACAAAAGTAAATAATATGAAACATTACAGTTAGATCAAAAATCAAGTGCGACATTTCTTTTTACTGAGTGTATATATGTTTGGTTCAAAATATATACTATTATATAATATTTAGAATTCTTAAATTAATTATTATTATTCAATTATTTTGTTTGTATGCAAACTAAAAAAATGAAGTAATAATTTTTTATTTGGTCAACGTTGAATTTACATCTAAAACTTGGTATTGACCAAAATCATGGTGCTTGCCAATTAAATATATCTTATTGACAGGCTTTCTTGGAGTACCTGTTCATTTTAATAAAATATATGGACATCGAAGCAATACCAACAGATTTGAGACCAAATTTACTCTGAACAAGTATGCCACAATAACTGCAAACATAATAATCCAGGCTCAGTAGTACAGAGCGAAATTGGTAGTAGATTGGTAATATTCATATAGCTTACTATAGCTGGACATCATAGGATAGCTATTTTGATGCCAAATAAGTTTCGTTTGAAATTATTTTATGTAAAATTTCCGAAGAGAGTTAAGGCTAATACGACATTTATGTGGCACAAAATAAAGTTCATCAATTACAGTTATTGAGCAGTCTTCTTAAAAAGTTTGGAAACCACTGGTCTAGAAAGTATACATCTAGTAGCAATAGTATACATTCATACTTTTACTAAAATCGTTTACGCTTTTAATGTAACATATATAAAATACATCATGCTCAATTAAAAATTACAAATCATATTTTTGTTTTTAGGTATGTTGCTGAACTAGAAAAACTATATTCCGCTCCATTGCTATCGCAGTACACCACAAGCATGGCGGTCGTATGCCTGATAATGATGCAAATCATGTTTATGGTACCGAACACTACAAACACCTTTCATTAGCAAAAAAAGCATTAACAAGAAAACTATTTTCAGGCTGAGTTTCCAAGTATCAGATTTGTGTTATTAGTAATGATCATTATGGGCCTATCTTTCCAATTGGTGCTCTATCATTATTTTGGAAATGAACTAGTGATAAAAGTATGACATATTCTACCGATGTTCTCTATATTTTGTAATTTTAATACGTTTATTTTTAGAGTTCTGAAATTGCGGAAGCTTGCTACTGTTCGGCGTGGTATTATTATGGGCCAAAAGCTAGGAAGATGTTGCTGATCATCATGGAAAGAGCCAAAAGGCCCTTATACTTGAGTATTTACGGATTCGATATGGTCACTTTGAGTTCCTTTTTGAAAGTATGCATTTACGTGTTTTTAGAATACCCAATATTGTATACTTTAATTTTTTATTTTCAGGTTTATAAATGGTCTTATTCTATGTTTGCTGTACTCAGGAGTATCTACAAGGATTAGAACTACAACAATTGCAAATGTTCGATTTATTAAGATCTGCTAAATTATTGAGTTTTGTTATTTTGTAGTAAAAGTTTTGTTGTGGTGAGTTTTTGCTTTGTTTTATTTAAAATTATACGAAACTATTTTTGTATTTAGGTATTAGTATTTCAAAATTGTATGAATAAATCACATGCTTAATTATTTTTCGTAGTTATTTTTAATATTACTGTGTAATGATTTTTACCTATAATAAGCAGTCAGATATGTGGTGAAAGCAATTTAACCAAAATGGACTAATACACGTAAACCCACAGTATTCTTATAACTTTGAAAACGTGCGAAAATGATATTTAGTACAATATTTGTAAATTTTCAGAAAGGATGACACATAAGTTTAGTTGTTTTAATAGTTGATAAAGTTTTTAAATTACTTCTAGAGAAGAATGCAGTACCCGATTTTAAACTATTAGCTTCTAAACTCTAGCTTCTATTTCTAAACTCTAGCATCTATTTCTTAAAATAATTCTATTTACGATTTTTCATGAGTCTTTGACATAACTAAAATGTTGAATAGCTACGAATTCTTTTCGACATTATTTGAGGTTAGAATTGTAGTTAGCTGCAGTGGTGAAGACAAACTCAGATTTGTTAAGATAAAGCTTATTGGCACAACACATAAAATAGTACATATGCACACTAGCTAGGGTGGTCCAAATTTCTACATTGCAAAATCTTTTTTTTTGCTGGAGGGCAACGATTCCCCAACCGGTTTCACATCAAGAAAAAAAATTTCCCCCAAATTATGAAAAATCGGTTAACGTTAACACGTGCCACCGAGCACCTCAAATTTCCCATTTAAAATACATTAGAAAAATGCATATTTTTTTCTTTTTTTTTTCTCACGTTTCGGATTTAGAAAAAAGTTGCGGGAGATTATTAGAAATTGTTCAGAACTACGCAAAGATCTAATCCACAACCACTATTTTTTACCGCCACCACCCTCTCCTGCAGTACCCTAAAAATGAGGCAAAATTTTCCCCAAATTTACAATTTTACAAAGTTACGTGATTTATTATTTTTCTGACAAAAATTACTATTATTGGATTATTGACATGTTTTTTGTCATGTATTAACTAATTCAAAAACTACAAAATTGTCTAAACAATTACAATTTGTTTAAACAAAAATATACGATGTTATGAACTCATTTTTCCATTTGTTGTAAAAATTATTAAATTATTGCCTTTTTCACTAAATTTATTAACTAATTAGCATATGCTTAAACAATTTGTTTAAAAAATAGATATATATATATATGTATATATATATATGTGATTACGCTCATATTTTTCTAATTTTGCAAAAATTATTAGATTATAGGAATTTTTGTCATGTTTTAACTAATTTGGAATTGTTTAAACAATTACCATTTTCATTTCTGCTAGCAATCCTGTATGCATTGGTCTTGTATGCAAGGCTTTGGTGGTCTTTTTCTCCTTGAAAGAAGTTTCGGACATTGATAATTATTTCTTTTACTTTCTTGGAATAATACTTCGGCATTTTTACTGAATACTTGAAGACACGTACACAACGCAACGTAGGTACAACTTTATTAAATAAATTAATAATCAAGTACATATTTATGTAATCAAATTATCCTAATTTTACCAGAAAATCAACCTGTTATCTATATTATTGTGGTATCAGAAAAATATTTTGTTTTGAAGTTTTATTTCTGTGCTGCTACCGCGACTATCTGATTCTTTGATTGCGGCTATTGGTTTAAAGTGTGTTAAAAATAATGTTTACATCTCTTTGCTGCAATCTATTCTTTCATTAAAAAGCCTCCTAGTGTGCCTATTCCGGAAACTTTGGAGTTTCTTAGGGAATTATTGAGCAATAACAACTTTGACCCGTCAGAAATAGATGAATATGTAAGATTGACTGCCCTTTGTATGTCTCAAAATTGTTTTGAAATAAACGGGAACTGCAATGGGTAATTGTCTCTCACCTTTTATTGCCAACTTGTTTATGAGCAGATTTGAAACCAATGTAAAGTCTATAGCACCATATTTCCCTAAGACTTGGGTTAGGTTTGTCGACGATATTTTTGCAATTTTTGACACCAAGAAGTGCAGTATTCAAGATTTTCTTCTCGTTTTGAATTCTAAATTCAACACCATTAACTTTACTGTAGAACAAGAAGTTGACGGCCAACTTCCATTTTTAGATACTCTGGTAGTCAGGAATAGCAAAAATATAATAGAAATTGACGTGTATCGGAAAGATACTAACACAATCAGGTTTATCCCTGATGATTCGCAGCATCCTTTTCAACAAAAATTGTCTTTTATTAGTTGTTTAGTAAATAGGTTATTGAAATTTCCATTGTCCGCAGATAGATATCAGCAAGAATTATTGTTTATTAAGAATTATTATTGTTGTCATACATAATGGGTACCCTGAGAAAATAGTTGATAGAATGATTAAGAAGCAGAATCAAAAAATGTATGTAAATCAAATATCTACTTTAAATCCTTTGTCTGTAGAAAAGAAGAAATATGTTAAAATATCGTTCGATTGTGCATATACAAGGGGTTTGAGAAGTATTTTTACATCACAAAATCTCTGTATACCATATTCGACTCATAATAGCATAAAAAACCTTTTTGGAAACCCAAAGAATAAGGTAGATGTACTTGATAAATCTGGTATATACTGTATCAAATGTCATGACTGTGAGAAAGGATACGTAGGCCAGACTAGAAGAACAATTTGAACTAGGTTCAAAGAACATGTAGCTCATTTTAAATATAATCGTTTTGAAAAATCTAGTGTGGCTCAACATATTTTAGACACAGGTCATAAAGTAGTTGTAGATGACTTAAAACTTGTAAAAGCTGTGTCAAATAATAGGGAACTAAACAGCTTGGAAAGTATCTTTATTCACTTGAATAGGTATAAATTAATAAATTCAGACAGGGGTCCTATACCTAGTTCGCCATTGTTTGACCTGTTTTAATTAAAACTTGTTTTTTACGCTTCAATGATCAAAATTCACTGAGGTGTGAACAACAAATGGGTATATATAGGGTAATTTTTAACATGGACGTCACTTCCACTAGTGATTTGCTTGGACAATATCCAGTAAAGATACTATGAAGTGCTAATCTCTCTATTCCTCTTTTTAGGTTCTACTGAAGATGGCAACATAGTTGCTCAAATACGTATTTAGGTTCTAAAATACTTGTTGTGGTTAGGGGTTTATAATTTTATTATTAAAAAGCTTCCGATCCCAAAACTTTCATTGCAGAGTTACGATTCTTCAAACACGGGGCTCAATACTCTTGCAACCGATAGATCTTCTTAGCGCTTGGTTTGATAACTTAGTCCTGAAGATGCCTCTTGTAACACAGCGCGAAACGTCGACTGCTTCAAAGTCCTCAACGCGGTTTCCACCCGGAAATCAATATATCATGTCACATCTCTTCAAACCAAGTCTTCTTGTTTATTTTTATGTCATATTTAAATAAAGAGCACTTCAAACATCAACGTGAAACCAGCCTGAATACAGTGTGTGTGCCTTTTTTAGATAATTTGCTAATTTGATAATTTGATAAAAATTTTATGTTTTTTTGCTTAAAAAGCTTAAAAATTTGCAAAAAAAATTACAGCCTAATAATTGTAGTACAATATGGAAACCAGGTAAGAAAAATCCTTCGAAAATTTCAAAATCAAACTGCGCCCATAATAAAACTACCATCTTTAAAAATAACTCAAGTTCGCAATTGGACTTTTCGTGCTTATGCAATGGAATCGTCTTTTTTTTCATCTATGCAAACGTCCAATTCACTGCTTTTTTGGGTAAAAACAGCAAAAAACGATGTTTTAAAAGTTCACCCTGTATATTAAAAAAACTCACCCTGTATACGATGCTATAAAATCTCAAACCGATGTCATTATCTACTAATTTCATTACACCTTTCATTTCACATTAAATTGATCCGATATTATCAGAAAAATCAGCATTGCGATACATAAAGCAACATTACATTGGATTAAAACGTTCAATTATTACAAATATGGTATGTTTTCAATCTTCACAATATAAGCAATTAGTTTATCAAAGAAATGCTTGAATTTAATTAACATGTTTTGAATTATGTTTAAAACAATTCAAGTTAGTTAATAAATGAAAAATATATCAATAATCACAATCATCAATCCAATAATAATCACTTCTGCCAAAAACAATAATAAAACACGTAACATTGTAAAATTGTAAATTTGGGGAAACATTTGTCTCATAGTTAGGGTACTATGGCGAGGGTAGCCGGTGGTGAACAAACAAATAGTAGTTGTGGATTTGTTCTTTGGGGAGTTCTGAACAATTTCTTATTATCTCCCGCAACTTTTTTCTAAATCCCAAATGTGAAAAAAAGAAGGAAAAAAGGTGCATTTTTGCAATGTATTTTAAACGAGAAATTTGAGGTTTTTCCGATTTTTCTCAAATTTGGGGGTATGACAGTAGTGCTATGGTTTTAACTTAAGACTAAAAGCAAACTAAAGTATACATTTTGTGATTGCGTACACTGGTGATAGTATGGAAACCAGCCTTGACGGACACACTAATTTCGTTCTGGAAACAAAAAAACATTCATTACCCTCAGATTTACTTCCCAATAATTACTAGTATTAAGATAATTAAAGAGACTAACAAAAACTGTACCAGATGTTCGTATATAAAAGAAACAATCAACTAGTAGAACGTCAGAACAGCGAAAATGTCCAGCTTCGTATGTAGTGATGCGTATAGCGATTTAATATGGGTTATGAAAGTTACTAGCACAATGCCTTATAAAAAAGCGAATCTCCAACAAAAGATCAGAGCGACAATACTATGGGTGCTGTTTTTAGGCGTACTCACAACTTTTATCATGGAAATCTTTGTTTCTTTTGATGACGCCGAATACTTGAGTGAAGTGACGTACTTTTTCCTGGAGTATTTCAGCACAATCGTAAAGAAATATACGTACACGAAGAGTGATCAACTTATAAGAATCTTCGAGATGCTTGACACGGCAGAATTTAACAACGAGAAAGAAATCATCAGGAAACCGTTGATTATATGCGTGATAAGAGCCAAAAAATTGATAAAGTCTTTCTTGGTCGTGATGCTTGCTGTCGTGAGCGTATACGCTATTTTCCCGGTATTTGGTATCAATCCGGTGTCTATAAATTTCTCGTACAATATTGGACATTACACCTCATACGTCAGGTGGTTTCAAGTCGTTGGTGTTGCAATTGCTGGTATTTCTATGATAGGAATGGATACTTTGTGTGCAGTTTTGCTCATGATAGCTGCAGCTCAAGTTGACATCTTGAGACTTAAGCTCATAGGAAATAATGGTGATAATACTGGTGAGAATGACCCTGAGGAAGATCAGTTCGAGAGGGATGGGGAGATTCAAAAGAATCTAAAGGAATGTATACGTTTGCATCTTTACATTATAGAGTAGGTATTTTTCGTTTTTAGATTTTGAAAACAAAATATCACGCGATTAAAAGCGAAAATGGCCAAAATATTAACACATAAGTGTTAATAAGTAAAATTTGTTTAATTATAATAAATATCACGCGACTGAAAGCGAAAATGGTCACTGGCATTAACGAAAATGGTATTGACTCCAAGAAATCTGGTGTTTCAATAGCGGCAAAGAAATATTTCTTTCGGGATAAAAATGCATTTGTTTGGTAGAAAGAACGTTTATAGTGTAGGAAAATTAGCTTTTTTAGAAGAAAAAATTTATAAAGTTTTGAAATTTTGGTTATGAACTCTCAGTAGAAACCCAAATACAGATCCGAACAGTTGCGAGCTTCATCCCCTTTTGTGACCTCGCGGTTTTTTCGGCGTTTTGCTCGTAAACCGCAATCTTTACGAAAAAATTTTACAGGACTTTTTATATTCTCCATTAAATTCTCTATAAAAATCTCCCTTACTATTTTTGGCGTATCTCCCACTCAACGCTCGTAAATGACCTTGGAATATAGTCATAGTTTTCAGCGCGAAGAGAAAAATGAGCCCAGCGCCGCTTTTTGCGGTGATTATCTTTAAAAATGTTAGTCTAAGCAAAAAAATTTATAGGTTCAAAATTAAAGAGCAGTTTTTTCTCTACAAGGTGCATATAAAATAAGATCCTTATGATCAAGTGTTAGTGTTCATATGATGATTTTATTATATCTATGCATTCTGTACTTTGAGCCCGTTTCCACACCACCATTGAGGTAGAGCTCTGGGCGCGTTTTTTACGTGGTTTTCCCTGTAGGCCTATTCCACTAATAAAATATAACTATTTATTATTAATTTTCCTCTTTTACCTTTTACACAGGTACATCGCTTTCCACATCATTTTTTAGAGTCGCAGGATATAAGCTTAAGAATTGAAGTTGGAGCTGGCGCTTCAGTCATAACCACTGGCATTAGAATGCTTTTACTTTTTCTCCAGCCCCATTCAGTTGTCGTTAAACTTTTTCCTCGCCACGTCTGAATTTGATAAAAACCCGATATGAATGTTGTGCTAATGCAGCAGATGTAGGTGGTAGTCTAGGCAAAATTACTGCGTGACTGGATTGGCCAACTAACTTAGTAAATGAAATGAACCGGTAATGATTCAAAGATGTCTCTTTTCGGGGTGCCTAGTATAAGGCAGGTATAAATTTCTCACCAGCTCTTGCTATGTCATCTTTCGCCGATGAAGGATTATTGAATATTTCAACCACTTCTTGTAAATCCCTTCTTGATTTTATTAAGTTTACAGTCAGCGTTTTTCATCAAATTCAGACGTGGCGAGGAAAAACTTTAACGACAACTGAATGGGGCTGCAGAAAAGGTAAAAATATTCTAATGCCAGTGGTTATGACTGAAGCGCCAGCTCCAACTTCAATTCTTCAGCTTATATCATGCGGCTGTAAAAAAGGATGTGGAAAGCGATGTACCTGTATAAAAGTTGGTTTACGCTGCTATACAAGCTGCTCTAGTTGTGAGAGACGACTTTGCAGAGGAAAATTTATAAATAGATATATTTTATTAGTGGAATAAGCCTACAGGGGAAACCACGTAAAAGAAAACGCGCCCAGAGCTCTACCTCAAAGGTGGTGTGGAAACGTGCTCAAAGTACAGAATGCATAAATATAAGAAAAGCATCATATGAACACTAACACTTGATCATAAGGATCTTATTTTATATGCACCTTGTAGAGAAAAAACTGCTCTTTAATTTTGATTCTATACATTCTTTTGCTTAGACTAACATTTTTAAAGATAATCACCGCAAAAAAGCGGCGCTGGGCTCATTTTTCTCTTCGCGCTGAAAACTATGACTATATTCCAAGGTCTTTTACGAGCGGTGGGTGGGAGATTCGCAAAAAAACAGTAAGGAACATTTTTATAGAGAATTCAATGGAAAATATAAAAGGTCCTGTAACATTTTTTCGTAAAAATTGCGGTTTACGAGCAAAACGCCGAACAAGACCGCGAGGTCACGATTGGGGGTAGTTTTTTGAGCAAAAGGGGATGAAGCTCGCACCGGACAGGTGGGAACTCTTCGGATCTTTTTCTTCTATTCCTTGTTTTTCGAACTAATTTGCTTACACTATTATTTGTGTCGAACAACTTATGTTTTCAGTTAAAATTTATAATTTGTATATTATAACAAACGAGATTTGTTTATTTCAAATAATTATGATTGTGTTGAGTGAAAGAATTATAATTTTTACTTTATCATACGCAGTACGCGTGCGCGTGCGCGTGCGCGTGTGTGTTCGATTTTTTTTTGGTTCGATTCCGGAAAAACTACTAAAGGTATCGGGAAGAGACTTCAGAAAATTCGCTTCTTTAGTTGATTCTACATTACTGACGAGTTTACGTAATAACCATTTTCTCTTGAATTTATTCATCTGCATGAGCTGTTTAGCAATAAACATTTAGCGATTCCTAGTCACCAAACTTCCATCTATCCCAAATCGGTGTCACGACGGGTTTGTTTAATTCGAAACTCGGATTGCAAGTCCTGAAGTGACAAATAAAACCTATAAATTTCCACAGCCTCTGTAGCTCAACTGGGAGAGCAGTCAACCGAAAACTGGTGGGTTCCTGGTTCAAATCCAGGCGGAGGTTTTTTTCTCCAAAATTAACCTCACCTGGGTTAATTCGCTTCTTTAGTTGATTCTACATTACTGACGAGATTACGTAATAGCCATTTTCCCTTGAATTTATTATAGCACACTTTATTTAATTTCCTTTTGATAACTCGTTTCAGAGGTATGACTGTTATGAGTTATGAGATTTTAGCAGTAAAAGAAAATCAACGAAATAGAACGTAATAGGAATACGAAATAGAAAATCAACAAAATTGTGATATATTATGACAATTTTGAACAAAAATTTACAGATTATACAGGAAGAACCAAAATGGCGGACAACCAATATCTGTTTTTTTTTATTCTCAAGATTTACTCTATAATTTTTTTGTGCATGCGAATACAATAGATTTAGTCTAGACTTAGTATTTATAAATAAATTAAGTTCCTTTAAAAATCACAATCTACATTTTTGCTTTTAGTTATGTTGCTGAACTAGAAAAATTATATTCAGCTCCATTGCTATCGCAGTACCTCACAAACATGGCAATCTTATGCCTGGTAATGATGCAAATCATGTTTATGGTACCCAACACTACAAACACCTTTCATTAGCAAAAAAAGCATTTACAACAAAAACCGTTTTTTTAGGCTCAATTTCCAAGCATCAGATACTTGTTATTAGTACTGATTATTATAGGCTTATCTTTCCGATTGGTCCTCTATCATTATTTTGGAAATGAACTAGTGATGAAAGTATGAACAGTGAGGTATTCTCAATAATTCGTAATTTTAACACACTTATTTTTAGAGTTCTAAAATCGTGGAAGCTTGCTACTCTTCGGAGTGGTATTATTATGACCCAAAAGCTAGGAAGATGTTGCTGATCATCATGGAAAGAGCCAAAAGGCCCTTATACTTGACTATTTACGGCTTCGATATGGTCACTATGAGTTCCTTTTTGAAAGTATGCATGGATGTGTTTTAAGAATACCCAAGATTGTAATACTTATTTTTCATTTTCAGATTTATAAATCGTCTTATTCGATATTTGCTGTACTCAGGAGTATCTACAAGGATTAGAACTAGAATAATTGCAAATGTTAGATTCATTAATTCATCGAAAATATTGATTTTTGTTATATGTAGTAAACGTTTTGTTGTGGTGAGTTTTTGCTTAGTTATATTTAAAATGATAAAAAACTATTTTTGTATTTAGGTATTCGTATTTCAAAATTGTATGAATAAACTACATGCTTCATTATTTTTTAGTAGTAATTTTTAATATTACTAACATAATGAATATCACCTGTAACAAACAGTCAGATATCAGAACCAAAAAAGACTGAAGCTTTCAGATATACTACGAAAAACGCGACAGAAAAATTGTTATAACTTTTGCAAAAATTAAATGTATAGGAAATGAAAAAAAAAGTTCAATATGTTTGCTTCATATGACAAATTCGTAGGTAATTAATCGTTGTATTTACTCTTGCATTTACGCTGAGAAATTTTCTTTGTGGCATACAACCCCTAAATCACAGTAATTTTATCTACTACTTATTTGAGTATTGCGATACAAATTACATATCTTTACAACAGAAAAATGTTTATATTTTTTACAAAAACTGTTTAAATCCTTTTCTCTTAGGCCAAATTGTAGGTAATTGATTGGGATTATACTTTAAATGACTTCATTAAAAGCTGAAAAGCCTCCACATTACGATATTATGTATGACACCAAGTGGAGGGAGTTGATATTTTGGTTGGATGTGATAACAACATGTCTTTTTCTTTTTCTTTTTCAAAAATTATTATATAACTTCCACCATATACTAAATATAGGTAATTAGATGCGGTAGTCCTAATCATGAATGCAAAATGTTTTGCTCTGAGATGAAGAACCCCTAAATAACGATATTGTAATGTTGTTTATGCTTATGCTTATGTAGTTTGTTCTGCTTTAGCAAAATGTTATAACTTTCTAAATGTTGTTCTATAATTTTCTGTCATGCATCAAATTAAAGATTAATGGGTTAATTAAGATTGTTACCATACACAATTTAATAATCTAACAAATGTGAATATTTATAAAAAAAAACAAAGATACATTTTTTAGGTGTAAAGGTTCTAGTCCTTTAAATTTGCAACGTTTTTCAAAAAATAATTATTAAAATATGAGTATTTGCAACGGCTTCCGAGATGACGCATTATTTTGTCTTATTTAACATCAATAGTAACAGCAATATTGTTCTGCAAAATAAAATTTGTGGAATGCTTCATTTGTATTTTTATTTGGTTAACGAAGATATTGTAATATTAAATGTACATTCAGCGAAAAATACGAGGGTTTTAATGAATAATTACATTTATTTCAGCTTTTCTTTTGTCACAAAATGTTGTATGGATATTTCAAAGCATTTTTTGTTTGTAGATGACGAACCGGGAACGTCTCCATCACGTCTTAAGCCGCGGTTCCACGGACCGTGGTTCGGCGAGTCACAGAACTGGCTCGCGGTTCGCGATGGCTCGCCTTAAGGCGACCCAGGACTGGTCACACGGCGCGTGGTTCGCAGTTCGTTTAGATGCTTTTGGCTCGGCGAAAAATAACGGATGACTGTTGAATCACTAGAGTCAGTAGTATTTTCGAACATGGATGCATTGTTAGTTTTACTAACACAATTATAACGATAACCTGTGTTTGAAATGTTAAACTCATCAAAATCAGATACCTTATATATCAGATACCTTTATAAATTTACAATAAAACAGCAAATATTTCTATTTCTTACCTGTAATTTGGTGTATTGTTTTTAAAGTTCTGTGGAATCAATTATACTTAATTAACCGTTTATTTTCTCGTATAAGTTTACGAATCCTTTTGATGGCAACTTTTGCCAGCTACGGTGTGGTGTTTTGCTTATTACGGCTAAGTGAGTGATATTTGAGGAATTAAGGATTAAAGTCTGTCAGGCACAATTGTCCGATAGTTTTTCGTTAATTATAAATTTTCGTAATAAATATGATTCTAAATATTTTAATATATTATTGTACTATCGTTTGATCGTAATATGCACAATATAAAATAACTGGACTACTAGGATAAAAACCCTCACCATGTTTACAACAAAGAAAACACTCTTGCCATAAAAACTACTTTAGAGTCATTTTGTGTCTTCTAATAGTTTTTGATTGACTTTTTCTAAAATTACTCATTTCGACGTATCAGATCTATATTATTTTTAATTTAAATGCACTATCTCAACATCCGTAGTTGCGATACTACAATCCAATTTGATATTTGAGTATCTATAAAATTACAAAGGAAATGTTAAAATTTAACATTATCTTTTTTTTGCCAACCTGTATGTTAAATAAAAGTTCTAAACGTTCTGTGAATTATTAGCTTGTACAATTGAAGCCCTAAACTAACTTAAAAGTTTTCAAGAAATTCCTTAAAAGTTTCTTAAAAGTTTCTTAGAAATTCCCACTTTGAGACATTTTTATTTCAACTTTTTCGAGAACCTTACGTGATAGGAAGGTTTAGTTATCAATGTTTCACAATATTCAATTATTGTCCTCTTCTCGAAAAACTTTCTCTCGAAAAAACAACTCAACATTAAAGAATAAAAACATATAGCACATGCTAGCCGGATCACGGTCCGTGGAACCGCGGCTTTAGATTTGCGTTACGCAGACTTCTTGGTTTGGAATCTATGAAAACAAAATTGAAACGATATCTCACATCTCTTGTGACAAAATCAGTGTCACCATCACGTCTTTTCTGTGCACAATAATTTTTGTTGTTTTGTGTTGAAATATATCCATTATTTGGTATTCGAATTTATTTTTGTGAGAACGTCCTAATTGTTTATAGTTTTGGTATATCTGATGTTCGGATTATAGAAAAAAAGACAAAAAATTAAAGACTAAAAAGCCAGTACAGGGCGCGGATGGGGTATTAACTTCTTTTCAAAAGTAGGTAATTCTTGTTCCGGTTTAAAACTTCATAATTATGGTAAGCCTAATTATAGGTATATTACGAACCACGTTATTACTATTTTCATCACTTTTTACAGTAGTATTTCGTGAATGCAACGCTGTTAAAGCATTGTCACTGGAAATCTATTCAGATGCAAAATTTCAACTCGATTGGACATTGTGAAATATACAAAATATCGATTACGAGATTTGAACGTGAAAAAGAAGAAGTGAAGTGAAGATAAGCGTATTAATGGAAGCACTTTTTAATCGGACAATCACTGTCCGTTACAAATACGAACAGTGACATTGCAAATATTAGGGAAAAGGCACTACTACCGGATTTTTTACCTACTGTTAGTGGTTATTGAGACATCGATAAAAAAGTTAAAAACTACAAAATTGTCACCTCTGTGAACTTAGCCCCCATATTGACTTTTTACAGTTTCTTTTTTGCTTAAATCATTTGATAGGGTTTGATAGTCTATTCCAGAAATTTGATTGTTTTTCGTTAACTCGGTGTTCATGTTCGAATTCTCGGGTTTTTTAAGTTGCAATCGATTGCTTATAGTTTGGTTAGGTTTGATTATCCATTCCCGACGTTTGATAGTTTTTCGTTTACCTGAAATCCGCAAAATTAGACTTTGTAGGTTATGTTATTGTCCGAATTTATTCCTTTCTAAAGGCTATTTTAAGCGGGAGTTGTTTGATTGTTGTTTCATTTTGTTTGTTGGTACTGAACGTATAATTGTTCTTTAAAGATTTTTGGTCTGGTAACCTGTTGCCAGCGCCTCCCAAGAGATCACAGATACACCAAATTATTATACACAGAAATTTAGTGGTGCAAAACATAAAACAAATAACTTAAAGAGAACAGATAAAACGGAACGAAGAATTCAGAATTCGATAATATAAGAAGGATAACAGTTTCACACTATTAAACGACCACGTGATATCAGAAAGATTGTCACAAAAGTTTAAATTTAATTAATACACAAAAGTAAATAGTTGAAAAGGTTTTTAATGCAGTATAATGCAGTACGTTTTTAAACTATTTTTGGCAGACACACCCTGCATTAAAGTTTTAGTTTTGTTTTCCATGCAAAGCATAGTTTATCACGAACCTCTCATCTACTATTTCCATCACCATTTGCAGTAGAAATACGTGAATAACGCCGATAAATAATACTAAATGAGTACTATTTTCCATTTTTCAAAGCAAAGTTCTCCTTCGTTGTATCCACGATTTTTCATAACACTTTGCCATATCTAAAACGTTAAAAAGCCACGAAATCCTTTCGACATTGTTTCAGGTTGGAATGATTACATCACTGGTGAATGTATAGAACCCATCCTTGATGATTACACTAATTCTGTTCTGAAAACAAAATAACATTCTTTACCCTCAGATTCATTTCCCAATAATTACTAACATTAAGATAATTAGCGAGACTAACAAAAAGTGTACCAGATGTTCGTATATAAAGGACACGATCAATTAGTAGAACGTCAGAACGGCGAAAATGGCCAGATACGTATGTAGTGATGCGTATAACGATTTAATATGGGTTTTGAAAATTACGGGCACAATGCCTTATAAGAACACTGACCTCCAACAAAAAATCAGAGCGACGATACCATGGCTGTGGTTGGTAGGATTATTAACAACAATGGTGATGGAAATCTTTATTTCTTATGATAATGTCGAAGACATGTGTGATGTGTTGTACCTCTTCGGGGCGATTATTGACGCATGCATAAAGAAATACGCTTACATGAAGAGTGATCAACTCATAAGAATCTTCGAGATGCTCGATTCAGTAGAATTTAACAACCAGAACGAAAACAGCAGGAAACCGTTGGATATATGCGTGATAAAAGCCAAAAAATTGATAAAGTCGTTCCTATATTTGATTGGTAGTATCTCGATTTTATACGCTATATTCCCGTTATTTGATGACAAGCCTTTGTCGATACCGTTCTCGTACGATCTTGGAAATTACACCGCATACTTCAGGTGGTTTCAGGTCGGCGGTTGTATAATTGCTGCTTTTTGTATAGTCGGAATGGCTGGTTTGGGCGCTGTTTTGCTCATGATAGCAGCAGCTCAAGTTGACATTTTGAGACTTAAGCTTATAGGAGATCGTGGTAATAATTCTGTTGGAGAGAAACTTGAGGAAGATCAGTTGGAGAGGGACGAGAAGATTCATAAGAATCTAAAGGAGTGTGTACACTTGCATTTATGCATTATAGAGTAAGTATTTTTCATTTGTTTATGCTATATAATCTCACTGCCAACAGATTTTTAAAACAAAATGACATGCGATAAAAGACCACAGTAAATATTAAAAACTTCATAATTTAGTAACATTTGGTCAACATATTAGACTTCTGTGAACTTTAAAATGAGTGTAAAACTTCAGAGCTATGAACAATTTTAATAAATAAGTGTTGTCAGTGTTGTTTCATGTAAGTCCTAAGTCATTAATTTATGAGGCCATTAAAAAATGAGCTATTAAACTACAGAAAACGTCCCAGAAAGTATAATCCCTTCCGAACATGTTTTGTATAATATCGATGCAAAATAATAATGCAGAAACAAACTTTTATGTAGTTCAAAGCATGGACTAAGAACGGAACGAAAACGAGAACGAAAGAACTAAATTAATCGAATAATTTATAAGAACGAAAACGGAAACGAAAAGGAAATTTTTATTTTTCCTTAATGATTGAAAACGAAATAAATAATTTCGGTTACCGGTTTTAACCGGTTTAATGACACAATATTTTTGTAACCTACTCCTAGTAGACATATCGGGGATGCAAGGGTCTTCTATTCACGTTGGCCGTGGAAGCTCCCACTTCTATTTTCCACTACTTTACCGAAGATTCACGAGTTATTATTATTATTGATGAGCGCCAGTCATCAATAATAATAATAACTTTATTTACAAATAACCAAAAATCAACCATGACACAACATTTTTAAATAAATAAAAGTTAATTGAAATAAAGCAAGATCAGAGAGAAAATAATCAAATATTATATTTCGTTTCCATCCGTTCATATGACAATATAGTAGTAGTCTCTTTATTTCCACAATAAGCCACGTGTCTTTAAAGCCATGGTATCAAAGAAATGTCCAGTGTGACAGGTATGGGTAAGCCGGCCTTGGTATATATCAGTATATATCTGACATTCTTTTTTTTTCACGTGATATGTCACGTCACATTTTTTTCAGCTCTCTGCCAGAGCTTAAAATTTTAGCCATGGGAGCATCCTGGGACCAACGGAAGATGGAAGTAATCAAGTCTGGACTGGACCCACATCATCTGGAGCATATCTAACAGCGAGATCTTCTTCAAAATCTTAACCTAACCAGTTGGCTTAGCGTTTATGATTGATCTATTCCCGGATCTATTGCCGGAATAATGATGATCGATGAAGATCTCAACGATGCAGAGGAGGTTGCCCTACTGTTACCAGATGGTGACATTTTTGGCTCGCCTAACATCGCTTACCGTCCGGCTTCTTCAAAATCTTAACCTAACCAGTTAGCTTAGTCGTTGAAGATCTCAACAATACCAAGGAGAATGGCATGGCCCCGGCACTCACTGTCACTGTCACTAACAGTGATTTTTTGTCAAAATTGACAAGCTGTCAGGTCTGCACTTTTTTAATGTTTACCTTTACCTACATTTCCTTTAGCCCATGTAGAGGAAGGTCGTGTTCTTATGGAAGTGGCAGGAAGTTGCTCTTGATGAACACCGAGAGCGCCCCGTACTCTTCTAGAGTACCGACAGATGCATCTGGCAGGCAGTGGTCACAACCACAACTAGTGCCCTTTTGCTGACACACAGACGTCAGTGCCACCTCCGGGCATGCCTAGGCTTCAGTTACACGCATGTAGAAGAGGGCCGTGTTGTTGTGCGTAATAAGCTGCATTCTGACATCTGATCCATGTTGGGCAAGACGACGGACACCAGTGGTGCGTTATTCTATCATTCACCACTTCAAGAAGACCACAAGTGACAGAAAGCTACTCTTGGTGTACACCGAGAGCACCCAGTAAACTTCTAGAGTGCCGCCAGATATATCTATCTGGCAGTGGTCCCAGCCAGTGTACCTTTTGCTGACACCCAGCTGTCGGCGCCTCCTCCCGACATTGGCCAAGCTGTAATTTCAGTAATGCATTACACAATTCAGTGTTGTATAAACACTATAAAATTTCCGTAGACTGGTCCAGAAATTAAATAATTTTTTACAGATTTTTGAGATTCAACGTATTTGAATACTAAAAGAATAATAGTCCTCAGTTTTGGGGGAGGAGTATGTGCATCAAAATATTATGGTCTATTTTGCAAAGTTAGTGGATCAAACTGAGGTTCCTCAGTTTATTACTTTGTGTTCAATAATTATGGCGACTTACCGTTAAGTTAGACAAACCTCACAGTGAGGTCATCAACAACTTCCCAATCGATTAGTTATTGATTGTTGAAGTTTTGTAATTGTGAATATCGAACTATTCAACAATATGCAGAGACCAAAGGTCAACTTTTTTTTTGTATCTTGCGAATTCTGGCGCAATATCCTGGGACGCTGATGACTGGTCTAAAGTACCCTTTCAAGGCAGACATCCTTATATTTGGTACCAGTATACAATATCCCAACCGTCAGAACCAGGAACGTTTCCTATCGGAAGCCAGTAATTAGACCATATTGAAATGCGTACATTGGGCAAAGAATCTGGGTGACCATATTTGGTCGTTATTCAGCGCCGACTACGATATGTTGTATCAAGGTGGACCAATTCTTCTGATCAGTTTCTGCCCCCAAATTTTCTTAAGAAAGAAGAACCGGGTGGCTCTAATAGTAAATCAAATTTAGTGGAGATTGAGATTTGTCATCACTTTCCAAAATTGCAAAATTCTGTTCGTGAATTATAGCTCTATTACTCTGTTACTCTAGTAATTATTAAAATCAAACTCTAAATATTCAGAGAGAATATTTCAAAATAATGGAGATTGGCAAAATTTTTAATGTTGCCTTATAATTTGAAATATATTTCGGTTTATACAAGACTATTTTAAAAAAAGTGTCTTGTCTTTTAAGCAACATTCCTTAGCTACCATATTCTTGCCTTGAGTGCTGTCATTAGATGACTCTATATAAGGTGGTTCACTCCGTATAAAGACTGAAATGTTTTCAAATGAAAACTTTTAGATATCCCTATCGCAATACTTTGTATCAAGAAAATTGCTGTCGAGCATTTGACAGATTAAACAAACCATGCCAAGGATGTTTAGGACGTAAAATTTGTTTGTTTTCTAAAAATAAGTTAGAGCCGATTTTGCTTCAAGATCATTAAAAATAGACTAATATCTGATAACTGAATTCAGCTAATTAATTTTGCTGCCAAAAGGATTACTCAATGTTTGGATACGCCTTCTATACTTTTATTTGTACCGAAACGTATTTAATCGGGGCACGCTTGTTTGTTCCTGGTTAAATAACCTAATTTCATAGCGGCTGAAGTCCCCCATTTTTTTTGTGGCAAACAACATTCTTTATTCTTTCTTATATTTGCACCTCTAGTCCTAGAAGTAATCCTACAACAAATTTCAGTTGTGCGCTTTGGCCGTTACAACCGCAGTTGTCCTATTGTACAAAGCCTTTCCCTGTTGACATGATAGATGTCAACCAAGCTCTAAACCGGCTAGGGATTAGGTATGGAATCAACAGATGTTGCTCATAATTCTGCTGCAAATTTTTAAATTCACATAAATTAAAGCGACATTTGGGCTGAGATAAAGGGAATTTTCATTTAAATTGCCTATTTGACCAAAATTTTCAACGTTATTAACTTGCGTATCCTCCACAACGAAGTTATTACTTCCTTCGGTCATTACGTCCTCGCAACTTTGCATACGTGTGTGTCATATGTTTTATATGACTATTAGTACCATGACTATTAATACCTTTTGGAGTCTGCCCAATAGGTTTTTACTCTTTCATTAAGAAATGCCTGTTGCACTTTTCAGATATTTTGAGCGGTTTGGGCACGCAAATCAAAGATTCCTGACACTCCTGTATAGGCAGCTGACTGTTAATATAAGCCTTGAAAGATATATTTATCTTTTTTTTACACTTGTTTTGTTACAATAACAAACTTAATAATTGGGTCTAAGATGGATCCCAAAAGTTACGCTAACGGGGCAATTACTTTGTTTGTTGCGTTGGATCGACCAAGGGCGTGAACTTGGAGCAGCTGAATGGACCGTTTATATCTGCGGTCCTTCTCCCGCTCACGGGCAGTCCCATAAGTCTGCTCCAGTCCTGGGAGTACGCGGACCCCTAAGTTGGCGATCGCTGGTTTATATTAACCATTTGGATACGGAGGTCGGCTCATTGTTGATACGTTCCTGTGAACCGTTACCAATAATTTGTGTTTTTACTTCTGGACAATAATAACCGCGCAGCCGCTGCTGGGTTAGTTCTTTAAGTGACAGTTCACCATGACTACAGTCAAAACAGTCTAGAGTTGTCTTTATAGTCAATCATATGTAAATTAGATGCTGAGCCATCAAAACACCAAGGAATTTATTGGATACCCTTTCTTTAATATTTGTGGATAAAGTTTAGACCGCTCATGTTATCTGAAACTACCGGTAAACGGTGTTGTCAAGTCCCGTCCAACTAAGCTTAAGTTTTTACTTGGTACTCAGCAATTGTATTGAATTATATTACTTTTCGAGGCAGTAAAGAACAATATGCATATCAAATATGGGACACCATTAGACTTATTGAAATAAAAAAAGCCTAATTAAAAGATCTAATTAATTATACTTTTGCCTTTGTCCGCTGCTCATCGCTTTCAAAGATTTTCCCAATGGTTATTAAACGTCTAATTTTATTCATAACCATATGAAATTAATTCCAGTCTTTATTTATATACATCTATGTGTGTTATCTGTTGCTGTAGGTACGATTGTTTATCTATAATATTAATCTTTTTTACAAAGTACATTTACCGATTATTTACAAAGGTCTACATCATGATATATACCTTCTTATTGTTTATAGGCTTAAAAGGGCCACATAGACAGGTATATTAAAGTATTTATACTGATTAGTACATTGGAATTATTAAAAGTTGATTCATATGTATTCCGTACTGATGACGACTAATAGTCCGAAACACGTGCATATGGTTGCTTTCTTCGATGACGGAATTACCCGATAATTACCTTTCTCCATATGTATTTCATGCACTTGTCACAAGTCATGCAAGCATTGGCATCTAGTCTTGTGTTGGCAGATTGAATTGCCTAAATTGGTTGAAATACCCACAATTTTGCAATTGTTCTTCAATTTTACAACTGCATGCATGAAAAGAAGTTTGATGAAAGTTTTTACATTTGACTCTTTAACTTTGAATAACATGATAACGATATATTGTTGCAATAACATGTTAACAAAATGTTAACATGTTCTTTCAAGTGCATTTTGTTGTTTCTTATTCATAAACAGACGATAATGCTGTTTTGGCTCTAAATTGCTCTGTGCTTTAAACATCTACTATATTGTCATATGAACGGATGGAAAGGAAATATAATTAAATGATTAAACGAACTTACCTTAGTGAAGTTCTATCATAATTATATGATCTTTCCATCCGGAATATGACATAACCCACCCTTCCTTTGTTTAGACTTTCCCGAACCCTGACCAATTTAGAGACCCTATACTTTCAAGAGAATGTCAGATATATACTGATATATACCAAGGCCGGCTTACCCATACCTGTCACACTGGACATTTCTTCGATACCATGGCTTTAAAGACACGTGGCTTATTGTGGAAATAAAGAGACTACTACTATATTGTCATATTCCGGATGGAAAGATCATATAATTATGATAGAACTTCACTAAGGTAAGTTCGTTTAATCATTTAATTATTATTTAAAATATGGAGCAAAAAAAGCAAAAAAAATCTGCACAGCTGCGTAGCAGTTTGTGCGTGGCTTTCAAGTAACTAAATTTAATGGGAATAAATGCAAGAAACTAAAACAGATTCGTGCTTCTCCAATACAGAAACGGTCCCAAACAATTCATTCTAAATTTTATTTTTAATATTTCTAAAAAGCAAAAATGCCATCAACACTTAAAATGCAGTTGATAGACATTTTTAACACTTAAGTTTTTAAAGCATAAATTTTATTACTAGAAATGAATATACGAACATATCGTATGATACGAACTTACCGTAATGATGAAAATTAACTAAAAAACGCGACTCACTCCGTCAACTACTCTTTACTATTTCTCATTTATGGGGCCAGACGATGTTCGGGTTCTTTAAAGCACTTAAACTTAAATTACTGCATGCAAAGTATAGTGTGCAGATTGTAATTTCAAAGATAACGTCCATTCCGGAAAAATACAAAGTCATCAAGCCATCAAGTATATCCCAAAAATTTTAATTTTTATTCTATTATAGCTATACAAATTTCTTTCGTCCATAAATGCCAGCTTGGATCACCCGGTATACTAGTACATTTCAATACCGTTAATCGAAATCAGTTTGGCCTAGTCCATATCAGTGTGACCTAAAGTATGCGTTTGGAAACCAGGTTAAACTAGTTTGGCCTAGTATAAACTAGTTCGACCTAACGCGCTTCGGCAGAACTAGTTTAACCTAGGCTAAACTGGTTCTGCCTGAAAACGGGTTTTGCCGGTAACATATACATCTATTAGCACTACTTTCATGCATTTACTACGGTTTCCGCTTTTTTTACTTTATCATACGCAGTATGCTAAAGTATTGTAATCATGCCGAAATAAAAAATTGAGATTTTAGCGGAAATAGGTCTTTTTGGGTCCCCTGAACATTTTTGACCAAGGTACAAAAAAATGTCTGTGTGTGTGTGTGTGTCTGTGCGTATGTCTGTGTGTAAACGATTTTTGTGGCGACGATTCCGGAGAAACTACTAAAGGTATCGGAACGAAAGTTCATATTTAGAAGTTTTGTTACCAAACTTAGAGCTGAAAAGCTTTTGGTTGAAAGGGGTCCAAAGGAACTGGTAGTTTATTCTAAGCCTTTTTGAAAGATTTTGCAAATGAGCCGCTATTTCTGTAATTTCGACAAAATAGTTAAATAATAAATTAAAGTAGAGGAAATTTTGCATAATTTATGCCTATGATATTTTTTGGTAAAATTAATAGTTTAGCTTTAAGAGCAAATTCTATTTGATCGAGATCGGTCGCATCTGCATTGATATGAAACTTCAAAGTAGCCTGGATTTGACAAATATTTTTTTGTGCTGTCACCACAGAAATGTCTATGGCTGTCACACTCGAAAACAGCTGATTTCATCAGAGGTTGGAGAACCGCTATGGAACGTTGCCGCTCTACTGCGGCAAAGTAGAAAATACAAAATTCAAATAAAATAAGATCGCCAATTTGATTGTTTGTTGATAAGAAATATCAACCCGTTGTTATCTAATTGTAAAAACGATAATTGAGAAAATTGTAAATAAAGTATTGCGATGAGTGTAGTTACGTTTTAGTATGTTGGTACGGATGTGACATCTACAGTGTCATGAATGAATATAAATCTGTCAGAATTTGATTTAGCTTTTTAAACTTGACGTTTCGTAGAAGTGGTATCAACCTAACATTTCCTATCCAGAAATATAACCATTTTTAATTTTTTGTAAGTACGTATTTCTCAAAAAGCAACACAAAGAACGTTGATGTCACTCCTGCCGAAAACTACATAGCGCGACTCGCTCACATGCGACGGCGACGCTTAGCCTTCGGTGACGCGCCGCATCACCGGTCGCCGCGCTATTCCGTACTTTCGGCACTTGTGACATAAATAACTATTATTCTAATGACGTAGTGTAGGTAGTGTCAAGTGCTGATGCTTTGACAATACCTACGATTTATCTCAATAAAATAGATTCTCATGCAGCTAAACTATCAATTTTATATATTGTATGATAAAGTCATGTGCCTGGCCACATCAGATTTTTTAGAATACATATTATTGTTTTTAGGTATGTTGCTGAACTAGAGAAACTATATTCTGCTCCAATGCTATCGCAGTACACCGTAAGCATGGCAGTCATCTGCCTGGTAATGATGCAAATCATTTTTATGGTACCCAACCCTACAGTTTTCTTTAAAAGACGCTTTAACAAAAAACTTTTTTAGGCTGAATTTCCAAGTTTCAGACTCGTGTTCTTAGTACTGATCTATATGGGTTTAACTTTCCAATTGGTGATCTATCATTATTTTGGTAATGAACTAGTGATAAAAGTATGACATATTCTCACGATATTCTCTATATTTTGTAATTTTAATACATTTATTGTTAGAGTTCTGAAATTGTGGAAGCTTGCTACTGTTCGGAGTGGTATTATTATGACCCAAAAGCTAGGAGTATGTTGCTGATCATCATGGAAAGAACCAAACGGCCCTTGTACCTGAGTATTTACGGATTCGATATGGTCACTTTGAGTTCCTTTTTGAAAGTATGCATTTAATGTGTTTTTAGAATATCCGAGAATGTTATACTTTTATTTTCTCAATTATTTTTATTTTCAGGTTTATAAATGGTCCTATTCCATGTTTGCTGTACTCAGAAGCATCTACAAGGATTAGAACTACAACAACTACACATGTTCGTTTTATTAATATCTGGAAAATTATTGGTTCTTGTTATTTGTAGTAAATTATATGAAACTTTTTGCATTTAGGTATTAGTTATTATGAATTTGTATGTATAAAGCAAATGCTTAATTATTTTTTAGTATTAATTTTTAATAATACAATACAAACTTAGGTTGTTCCAACTCAATTTACATCTAAGGGGTACTTTACCTTCAAGGTTTCTTCAATAGTATTTTACAATCAATAGTGTTTTACTATTTTATATACTTTGTCGGTGCCCTGTCATGTTACCCAAGCGGCGGATATGTTTTTAATAGCCCACTCTCGCACGTCTGCCTTGTTTGTATACTTTTATACGTATTGCTTTTTGTACCTCCTTTGTAAGTTTTCCAATGCGTAAGTTCGGTCTGGTAAGCCGTTGCCAGCGCCCCCAATCACCTATTGGGTTACGTGTCTGCAAATTTTAAATAAATTAAATTAATTACAGGCACAACCTGGATTTGAAACAGGGACAAACAAATGTCATAGTCCCCGGTTCAAATCCAGGTTGTGGCCGTAATTTTTATTTTATTTAAACTCTGCGTCCTTTCTATATGTCCCCATATTATTAACCTACAATAATTGTAAATAACGTAAATGTGAATTATTCCATATTTCATTCTTGAATAAAAGTTAGCGAAGTAGAATGTCTAAACCACATCGGCACTACAGGACTTCTTTAATTGGTAAAGAGCATAGCAGGATCTGCATAACTGTGAGGACAATACCTCCACATGACGTGACCATCCCAAACAATCATCGACCTCAATGCCGAGCAAACGGCATGACTTATCTATATCAATTACTGAATTGCCAAACTTTAGGGTTGAATTACTATCTTTTTGAGACGAAAATGCACTTAGTTTTGCTATGGCTAATAGTAAGTCGATTGTTTGACATCCATGCAAAGTGTCAAATATTTGGCAGATCATTGATATAAAGTAAAAACAATGTTGGACCAAGAATTGACCCTTGTGGTACTCCTGCGGTAAATGTTGTTGGGTTTGACCTGTTGCCTCCCACACACACTCTCTGCAGACGGTTCAACAGATACGGCCTCAAGCATCTAAAACCTAAGAGTGGAGTGATTAACGCAATCAAATGCCTTTGAAATGTCTACGAAAAGGTCCAGACATGTTGTTTTTTAGCAATACATGAGTAAACATTTTTTGCGAAGTTGAATAATACAGTATCCGTGGATTTATGTTTAAATTTGGCAATTTTTCGTATTTTTGTGCTAATCAATTATCTGAAAAGAAAATGATGCTATCATTTTTTATTTTGAAGATATCCACAAAAAAACTGAAATGTTACGATATCGTACAGGTACTTTTCCTTCAGGAACTTTTTAACAAGGAATACAGTGTCATTTTTTAATTTGAATTAACATCAAAGATGGAGGCGTAACCATGGCCAACTTTTGTTTTTCTTATGGGCGCCATGTTGAAGGAAGTAGCCCTTCAGTAGGAAGTACCGGGAAGTAGCCCTTAATTTGGAATTGCCGCAAACACGTGTTTGCAGACCGTTACGAACAAAGAAATTGAAACCGTACAAACCCCACACGAGTCAAACTTTGCAATTGTACGAAATTATTTAAATCAACAATTTCCAAATCGCTGGATTGGTAATGGTGGAGTGGTGGATCCCCTGATTTAAGTCCTCTGGATTATTTTCTTTGGGGAACTGTGAACGACGAAATTTATCACGATACTCGCAAAAATATCGACGATCTGCGCTTTGAATAACAAATGCGGTCAATGCTATTCCGGGAAGAACAGTTACAAGACCATAGCAACATGTAGAAAACGGGCACGCTTTTATGCCTTCAAGAAAATAGCTGCCAATTTGGACATTTACTTAAAAAATAATCTTTATGTTGTATAAACTTGCTTCTTTTACAATCTGAATGTTTTTAATCCAAAGCTCTTGGTCAGTCCGGCGCCGGCGGTCTGCAACCAAGCTGCAGTTGGTTACTTTATAAGCACGACAAACAAAAAGAAAAAGAACGTGTTTTTTATTATTAAACCATTGTTTTAAAAAATAATGCCAACATGTTATACATTTCGAAAATGAGAAAAGACACGACTATAGGAAAATGTTAAAATTCAATTAAACTCTTAACTATATCACGTTTTTCGTTATTGGTAAACGGCATTTTACATCCACAATCAACCACAATTAAATTTTATTTGGTTAAATGGCAAACCTAACGCTGAGGGCGTCGCTTGATCCAAGTGCATTTTGTTGGCGTTGCTTGGCAACGACTCCGGCGGTCTGTAACCAAGCTCCAGTTGGGTACCTGAAGGTTTTTTGATTATTACACCATTATTTTAAAAAAGGATGGTAACATATTATACATTGCGGAAATGAGAAAAATACGACTATCGGAAAATGACAAAATTCAACATGGCGCCCATAAGAGAAACAAAAGTTGGCCATGGTTACGCCGCCATCTATGATGTTATTTCAAATTCAAAATTAACACTGCATTCCTTGTTAAAAAGTAGCTCTAGAGTGTTTTTCTTTCAAATGTCTAGCTACTCTTGGTTCTGAATAAAAAATTAAATACGATATCTTAACATTTCAGTCTTTTTTTGCGGATATCTTCAAAATAAAACATGACAGCTTAAATTTCTTTTCAGATAATTGATCAACACAAAAATGCGAAACTTTGCCAATTTAAACATAGGCTCTATCTCCAATAATAAGCGAAATCAGCATGGTGAGGCTCAAAATTGAACCACACGGAATATATTAGGATGTTTTGCCTTTTGTGCCTTATTTATAAGTTGTCCAATGCGCATTGCCTTATCGCAAAGATTTTTGGTCTGGTGAGCTGTTGCCAGCGCCCCCCAAGAGATCATAGATACATTACATTATTATACACAGAAATTTAGTGGCTGAAATCATAAAACAAATAACTTAAAGAGAACAGATAAAACGGAAAGAAGAATTCAAAATTCGATTATATAAAAGGACAACAGTTTCACACTATTCAGCGACCAAGTGATATCAGAGAGATTGTCACAAAAGTTTAAATTTAATTAATACACAAAAGTAAATAGTTGAAAAGGCTTTTAATGCAGTATAATGCAGTACGTTTTTAAACTATTTTTGCAGACACACCCTGCATTAAACTTTTAGTTTTGCTTTCCATGCAAAGCATAGTTTATCACGAACCTCTCATCTACTATTTCTATTACCTTTTGCAGTAGTAATACGTGAATAACGCTGATAAATAATACTAAATAAGTACTATTTTCCATTTTTAAGCAGCCTTCGTTGTATCCACGATTTTTCATAACACTTTGTCATATCTAAAATGTTCAATAGACACGAAATTCTTTCCACATTGTTTGAGGTTAGAATGATTACCTCACTGGTGAATATATAGAACACAGCCTTGCTGATTACACTAATTCTCTTCTGAAAACGAAACAACATTCGTTACCCTCAGATTCATTTCCCAATAATTACTAACATTAAGATAATGAGACTGACAAAAAGTATAGCAGATGTTCGTATATAAAAGAGACGGTCAATTAGTAGAACGTCAGAACGGCGAAAATGCCCAGACACGTATGTAGTGACGCGTATAACGACTTAATATGGGTTTTGAAAATTACGAGTACAATGCCTTACAAGAACACCGACCTCCAGCAAAAAATCAGAGCGTCAATACTATGGCTGTGGTTGGTAGGATTATTAACAACAATGGTGATGGAAATCTTCGTTTCTTATGATAACGTCGAAGACATGTGTGACGTCTTGTACCTTTTCGGAGCGATTATCGACACGTGCATAAAGAAATACGCTTACATGAAGAGCGATCAACTTATAAGAATCTTCGAGATGCTCGATTCAGTAGAATTTAACAACGAGAACGAACGCATCAGGAAACCGTTGAATGTATGCGTGATAACAGCCAAAAAATTGATAAAGTCGTTCTTATATTTGCTTACTAGTATCTCGATTTTATACGCTCTGTTCCCGTTATTCGATGACAAGCCTTTGTCGATACCTTTCTCGTACGAGCTTGGAAATTACACCGCATACTTCAGGTGGTTTCAGGTCGGCGGTTGTATAATTGCTGCTATTTCTTTAGTCGGAATGGATTGTTTATGCGCTGTTTTGCTCATGATAGCAGCAGCCCAAGTTGACATTTTGAGACTTAAGCTCTTAGGGAATCGTGGTAATAATTCTGTTGGAGAGAAACTTGAGGAAGATCAGTTCGAGAGGGACGAGAAGATTCATAAGAATCTAAAAGAGTGTGTACACTTGCATTTATGCATTATAGAGTAAGTATTCTTCGTTTGCTTATGCTCTATAATCTCACTGCCAACAGATTTTTAAAATAAAATATCATGCCATTAAAAGCCACAGTAAGTCCTAAGTCATTAATTTATTAGGCCATTAAAAAAATGAGCTATTAAACTACAGAAAACGTCCCAGAAAGTTGAATCCCTTCCGAAGACGTTTTGTATACAATCGATCCAAAATAATAACGCAGAAACAAACTTTTATGTAGTTCAAAGTGCCCTCCATAGTTTATGTTGTAATAAATACACAGGTTTTGACAGATTCGGAATGTTGGAATCTTATTCCTTAACATGCAATTTATCCGAGATCAATCGGACAAAATCTAGTGAAGTTATAGAGCATTCAACAAAACTCAATTTTCTTTTTAGTTTTCGTTATTAAAAGTAAAATACGCATGCATAATTGATCAACTGCACATGGTGAATAATAAATCGACACGATAAAATATTTCCAAACCTCCGACATGTGCGTTTTCAGATATTATAGTGAGTTGTAATCAATATATTCGAGAAAATGCGTTTCAAGATTGTGAAACGCAGAAATAAACATAGCTGAAGAATTTCTGCGGCAACGAAATTTAGTTTGGTTTTCGAGTGAGATGAATAAGGTCGAATAACGTTATAAATCCTGCACTGAAAAAATATATTCCTATGCCAACAAGCAGATCGAGCAGATCCCTAATGACTGGAAAACGCAATAATAATACAGGCCAAAATTTTTCAGACCCTGAGACCAGAGTATACTTTTTTAAAGGTTTTTGGTGTGCAGAATAAAATCCGCCCCGAGAATTGCTCCATCACATCAGGTTTTTGAGACATCATAATCTAAAAGTGTAAAAAACACGTTTTTTCCCTATATTAGAGATTATATTCCACCGCGAGAAACTTTTTTTGTATAAAACAGGTTGCCTCATCTGAAAGAACTACTCTTTCCATTCAAAGCACCATTTGAATTGTTCAGATACCGTATATCTCCTCACAGAGATCATCCGTTCAAATTTAACAGTTTGGCGTTTTTATACCACAAGAGAAAGTTGATACGGCACGAGAACATTGAATTCGAATTATTAAATTTGTCGTTCGAATCCTATCACTTCATAATTTTGCTACTCATTTCAAAGATTTTCGAATTCGTCTTATTTTTGATTAATTACGCAGAACACAGTGATGATTATTCATGTTTTTAGAGTCGCTGAATTTGAATTTGCAGTTCTAAAGAGCACATTTGACAAATTTTGCATGAAAACTGAAACGTAATGTCATTTATCGATAACATTCGAATTAAGAGTTGTTACATATTATCTGAAATCTTTTGCTAATCTTAGTTGATGTATGCGTTTTCAGGCAGCACTAGCTTAACCAAGGTTAAACTAGTTCTGCCGAATCGCGTTAGGTCAAACTAGTTTATCCTAGGCCAAACTAGTTTAACCTGGTTTGTAAACGCATCTTTAGGTCAAACTGGTAAGGACTAGGCCAAACTGATTTCCGATTAACGGTATTGAAATTCACCGGGTGATCCACGCTGTTGTTTCTGGAAACAGACGAATGAAATTTGTATAGCTATATAAGAAAAAAATTTAAATTTTTGGTATATACTTGATGACTTCGTCTTTCTTCTGGAATGGACGTTATCTTCGAAATTGCAATCTGCACACTATACTTTGCATGCAGTAATTTCAATAGGGATGATATTCTAAAAACGAAATACATCGATTGTATGTTGTAACTTCCTCCGTTTTTTTTTTTCGGAAATGACGTGACCTTTGTCATTTTAACCTTCACGCTATACTGTGCTTGCGATATGTTTTTTTCTTGGAAACGACGTCGTCTGCAAAACTTGTTGAACCAACAAGTGCAGGCATAATTTTTGTAAAGAATATGAGGAACTAATTTTATTACGGCATATGAAGGACCTCCATTAGGTATCCAATAGCTTTAGAACAGACTACACCGATCTGTGTTATAATCAGATAACTCAATGCTAATTTGCGTTGTAACATAAGGGGTTAGGAAAAACAAATATAGGTAAAAACATATTATGACTTGCTTAGCATGATCCTATATTTGTTGATGCCTTTTTGAGAGATTGTTTACTGTTAACAGCTTGGACAGTTTTATGTTTATTTGTATTATTTCTATTTTTTAATAAATTTATAATAAAGTTCTGTTGAGTTTACGAAACATATTATATTATTGTTTTTAGGTATGTTGCTGAACTAGAGAAACTATATTCCGCTCCACTGCTATCGCAGTACACCGCAAGCATGGCAGTCATATGCCTGGTAATGATGCAAATCATTTTTATGGTACCCAACCTTACATCTTTCATTAAAAAATTCTTTAACAAGAAACTTTTTTAGGCTGAATTTCCAAGTATCAGACTCGTGTTCTTAGTAATGATTTATTTGGGCTTATCTTTCCAATTGGTGCTCTATCATTATTTTGGAAATGAACTAGTGATAAAAGTATGACATATTCTCACGATATTCTCTATATATTGTAATTTTAATACATTTATTTTTAGAGTTCTGAAATTGTGGAAGCTTGCTACTGTTCGGAGTGGTATTATTATGACCCAAAAGCTAGGAGTACGTTGCTGATCATCATGGAAAGAAGCAAACGGCCCTTATTTTTGAGTATTTACGGATTTGATATGGTCACTTTGAGTTCTTTTTTGAAAGTACGCATTTATGTGTTTTTAGAATACCCAAGATTGTTATACTTTTATGTTCTTATTTATTTTTATTTTCAGGTTTATAAATGGTCCTATTCCATGTTTGCTGTACTCAGAAGCATCTACAAGGACTAGAACTACAACAACTGCACAAGTTCGTTTTATTAATATCTGGAAAATTATTGATTCTTGTTATTTGTCGTAAATTATATGAAACTTTTTGTATTTAGGTATTAATTATTTCTATGAATAAAGCAAATGCCTAATTATTTTTTAGTAATTAATTATTAATAATACTATATACACTACAAACTTAGGTTGTTCCAACTCAATTTACATCTCAGGGGTACTTTACCTTCAAGGTTTCTTCAATAGTATTTTACAATCAATAGTATTTTAGTATTTTATATTAGTTTATATTTAGTTTTGCTATGGTTAATAGTAAGTCGATTGTTTCACATCCATGCAAAGTGTCAAATATTTGGCAGATCATTGATATAAAGTAAAAAAAAACAAGGTTGGACCAAGAATTGACCCCTGTGGTACTCCTGCGGTAAATGTTATTGGGTTTGACCTGTTGCCTCCCACACACACTCTCTGTGGACGGTTCGACAGATACGGCCTCAAGCAGTCCGCCGGAACACAGTGATTCCGTACCTCTCCATCTTAAACGTAAGAATGGAGTGATTAACGCACTCAAATGCCTTTGAAATGTCTACGAAAACGCCCAGACAAGTTGTTTTTTAGCAATACATGAGTAAACATTTTTTGCGAAGTTGAACAATGCAGTATCCGTGGATTTATTGAGACAGAAACCGTGCTGACGTTTTGATATAATGTTAAATTTATGTAAAAATGAGTTAAGCTTATTGTTCATAATACGTTCATACTAGGGCTTCCAATCCCGGACAATATAGTGATCCCGGGAATGCGGGATTAAAGATTTAGTAATCCCGGGATTCATGAAAAAACGCGAACATTTCCGGATCAAAACGCTTGGTTCCAAAAGCTACTAAATCCAGTCAGTATGAAATGCCTAAAATATACTTTATTGGTCAATATTTTTTACCCCGAAATTGATCAACGTTTTAAAATTTTACCTGTCAAAATTCGCGGATTAAAAGGTAAAAGATGTCAAGGTGTGCGTATTTACATCAATAATAAACAAAATTAGATAATAATTCGCTGAAAATAGTGAAAAAGAGACATGGTAAAAGATATTCATTGATAGCGTAAAATTTTAATTTTTTTATGTTGATGCAATAAAACATTTTGATGAATTGTTGTTTTCTGCTTTATGATAAAATTGAATAACTTTTGAATTCATACGTCATTGATACTTATTAGGCAAGTAGACTAACTGTTTGCATTTTAAATAAAACGACCATTGTTTACTAAAAAAAAGATAGGTGTGTTGACTCTACGACCAGGTTCTAAACGTATTTCGAAGTAAAGGCGTTATTTATTGTTCAAAATTCATGAACTATTCAGTGCAACCTGTTAGAATATTAAATATTCAATTTCATGTCATGAAAAAAAAATAATATTACTCGTACGTCTTTCGGTTTTCTCAAATATAGTTCAAATAACACAACCCACATTATAATTTTTTTTTATCTAGGTGTACTTTTTGCCAAAATTTCTCCACTAAAAATGAGAAAAAAGCGATAATTGTGCGTTGAAGAAATGTTAAAAATGACATTATTACCGCTGTCAGAGCTCATCACAAACTCGGGATGGTATCGTTTTTTTCTTAGTTTAAGATAAAAGCCTTAAACTGGCTGTATTTTATTATCTATTTTCTAATTTTATATTGTGTAATACATCACTGAACATTTTTGTTATTTTTACATTTATGTTTTTTTTTTCTGTTTTAAATACAGCCTTATTATTTGATGAGGGTAAGTACCGAAAAAGACTTAAGCAAGTTGATAAGGTTCATGTTTGCCTGCATATGGAATTATATCTACTTCTTGCAAATTATGTTCTTCCTATTATAGCAACATGTTGGTGTAAACGAACATTTTATGCTCGATTCCTGAATTAATCAGAAAGTGTGCTGTTATAGACTGAAGTTTATACTTAAAAATAGCAGCTCAATTGATTTATTGTAGATAAATCCCATATTTCGCCCATATTTCGCCAATTACCAAAGAAAATAATTTAGATTTAACTTCTTCTAAATCCCGGGATCCCGAAGAGGCCCATTATTTGTCGGGATCCCGGGATTGGAAGCCCTAGTTCATACACCTTCGCGAAGAAATTAAGTAGATTTATTGGTCGATAATTACCGAGGTAATTGCGGTCGCCCTTTTTGTGTAACGGTCTAATTTTTAAGGAACTAGAAAATACTCCGGTTGAGGACGATCAATTTATACAGTAAACCAACGGATCCACTATAAATTCACTATATATATATATATATTCACATACGGGAGAAAGAAGGAACGACGCCGACGAGTGGTGGACGCTCTCCGCAAGCTCACCGAAATCGATGGGGTCATTGTCGAAAGATCTCAACTGACTCGCAGCGACAGAGAAATATAACGCAAACTCTTCGGCAATGTCATTAGATTATATCGCGGGTGATTACACTAATTTTATGCTGAAAGCGAAATAACACTCATTACCCGCAGGTTCATTACCCAATAATTTCGAATATTAGGAGAATTAAAGAGACTAACAAAAGTTGTACCAGATGTTCGTATATAAAAGAAACAATCAATTAGTAGAACGTCAGAGCATCGAAAATGTCCAGATACGTATGTAGCGATGCGTATAAAGATTTAATATGGGTTTTGAAAATTACGAGCACAACGCTTTATAAAAATCCGAATCTACAACAAAACGTCGGAGGAATAATACTATGGTGCTGGTGTTTGGGATTATTCACAAATTTGATCACGGAAATCTTTATTTCTTATGATAACGTCGAATACATGTGCGAAGTGTTGTACTTTTCGTTGGCGTATCTTAACACACTGATAAAAAAATACACTTATATGAAGAGAGAACAACTTATTACAATCTTCGAGAAGCTTGACTCGGCAGAATTTAACAACGAAAAAGAGAACATCAGGAAACCGTTGAATATATGTGTGATAAAAGCCAGAAAATTGATAAAGTTATTCTTATGCGTGGTACTTGGTGTCCTGATTTTATACGCTATTTTCCCTGTCTTTGATGGCAAACCTTTGTCTATACCCTTCTCGTACAATCTTGGAAATTACACCACATACTTCAAGTGGTTTCAAGTCGGTGGTGTAGTCATTGTTGGTGCTTCTTTAGTAGGAATGGATACTTTATCTGCAGTTTTGTTCATGATAGCAGCAGCCCAAGTTGATATTTTGAGACTTAACCTCATGGACATTACTTCTCACAATTTTGCTGGAAAAACACTTGTAGGAAATCAATTAGAACCAGATAGGAAGATTTAAGAGAATGTAAGAGAGTGCGTACGCTTGCCTTTGTGCATCATAAAGTAAATAATATGAAATTTTTATTGTGGAGGTTGTTTATATTTGGTTTCAGTTTTGTAGACGATCTTGGGAAGTTATATTCGTTTCAAATGTTGACGCAGTACACCACAAGTATGGCGGTCATGTGTCTGCTAATGATGCAAGTCATCTTTATGGTAACTTAACAATCTACCTCAATTTCAAAACGATGAAATCTGGGGATATGTTTTTTAAGTTGAATTTCGAAGTTTCAGATTCGTGCTGGTGGTCTATTATCGGGTTATCTAACCAATTGATCCTCTATCACTATTTTGGAAATGAACTAATGACAACGGTAGGAAAAAATCGAGTATAAAACTGAAACATATGTGTGAAAAGTTTACAATAAATTTGCACCATACAAAATATTACAACATCTTTACACAAATAAATATTTTCAACATTCACAATCTTTCTTGATTTAACTCAGAGATCAAAAATTAATTTCTTTTCTAGAATTATAGCCGAAAAACCACTTTGTTTCATTACTATTAGTCTATATCTAATTTGTAATAACAAATATGTTTAAAGTTATGTTTAATTTTAAACTAGAGTTTTCAGAAACAATATAAAAAACAAGTTTTTATTTTAATACCAAACTCGAAATTAGAAATCACAAATCAAATATTCTTAATTTTATTTTTATATTAGAATTAGCAATTATGGCATATTAGTGTGTTTTCAAATTTCAAGCAGATGAGAATTAATAATCAAAGTGTTGATATTAAAATATATGTCGCCGATACAAAAGCACAAAAGAGTGATACAGGAATTTTCTGTTTTGTTTTGTGTTGGATGGATCGATTATCGTCGAAATTTGAAAGAAATTCAAGTATCGAATAAAATTTACAATCAATGCAAAAGAGATTTGGTTAAATTAAAAACTATCCACATTTTAGTAACATTTAAAAGTATTTTGTTAAAGATTTATCATTACTTAATGTGCAAGCTTCACTGGCTAGAGAACAAATCCAGAGCTCGAAGATACAGACGTAGTTTGCTGACAAGATTTCTGATTAACTAAATTTATACAGCAATGAAAAATTGTAATTATACATTCAGTTTGCAACTTAAAGTACGAATATAAAATTACATTTCCTCAAATGAGATTCTACAGTTTGCAGTATAAGATTACCTAACATGCATTGTAAAATTATGTATTTTTACAGTTTATCTACAGTATACGTTCCTCTAGTGATAATACATTCGCATTCGTATATTTATAGTTGTAGCACTGAAAACATTTATTTCCAATTATTGTGTATCCTCAAAATGGACAGCTTATATGCTTTATAAAATATTTAGGTACCCTAAGTTACCATATTAACACACAATGCTGCTTAAGTTTTTAAGCAAGTTAAATACCTTTATTTAACTTTTTCATAGTACAGTAAGAAATGTAGGGAGGAAATATTTCTGGTAGCTTTTTTACAAGTACGGCTCAGGACAGTTTCCTGTACTGACAAAATTATTATAATAACATTTTGAAATTTTATCCTAGTTGATGGGTGGTGTCTTGCAAAATCTTTATATTACTATATACCCACTCCTCGGTGACCCTGATTTTATCAATCTGTTGTAGTCGTTTTAATGCTTCTGCCTTTAGAGTTTGAAAATTGTCGATGCATGCTACTTTTCGCAGTGGTATTATTGTGACCCAAAAGTTAGGAAGATGTTACTGATCATGATGGAAAGAGACAAAAGGACATTGTATTTGAGGATTTATGGTTTTGACATGGTCACTCTGAGTTAATTTTGAAAAGTTATTATTAATATGCACGCTATATGGGGTTTATATTTGTTGCTATTTCTTGCTGGTTGTTAAGTGGCCTTATTCGCTATTTGCTTAACTTAGAAATAGGTACAAAAATCAATTACACGAATATTAGCTTAACTAAATAATATTACATTATTTATAGTTTTATAATCTTAGTTCTGTATGTTTTGTATATTACTTGGATCACTAAAATAAAGCTTGAACGAGTTATTTTTTGTTACTCTTCGGATTTTATAAATATTGGTAATAATATTGGTAATAAAGGCACGTCAGCCTTTCCTGAACACCTGTTGAACCCAGAACTCTTATTTTGTGCAGACTCCCGTGATTGTGTATGCCTGTTTATTTTTCTTTTCTCATCTGAGTGATCTGTGACTACGCAACCAGGCGAGAAATGACGTCAGACCTTCTTCTTAGTTTGAGACAATAAAACTAAAAAAAAAAACACACAGTAACGGACAAAATTTACCATCAAAGAGACTCTGGAACCTATAGGAGAAAATGGCTGTTAATCTAGTAAAATTAATTTGAAGTATTTTTTTGCGATTCTAGGTCAACCAATTAGTTGACATTAGAAATGTCCTACAACCGCACAATTATACGAAATAAACATTTGTTTTCTCGTATAAGTTCCAGAATCATTTTGATAATCTTCTTAATACAATGTACATTAAAACTTTAGACTAATTGATCTATTTGGAAACCATAGTTAATGATGATCTGATTACACTAATTTTGTGCTGAAAACGAAAGAACATTTATTACGCTCAATTTCGTTTTGCTCAATAATTTCTGATATTAAGATAATTAAAGTCACTAACAAAAACCGTACCAGCTTTTCGTATATAAAAGAAACAATGAATTTGTCGAACGCCATAACAGCGAAAATGTCCAGATACGCATGTAGAGATGCGTATAGCGATTTAATATGGGTTTTGAAAGTTACTAGCACAATGCCTTATAAAAATACGAATCTCCAACAGAAAATCAGAGCGACAATACTATGGGGCTGGTTTTTAGCATTCTTTGTAACTTTGACGATGGAGTTCTTTATTTCTTATGATAACGTCGAAATAATGTGTGAACTGTTGTACTTTTTCATCGGGTATATTAGTATAATCTTTAAGAAATACACTTACATGAAGAGTGATCAACTTATAAGAATCTTTGAGAAGCTTGACTCAGCAGAATTCAACAACGAGAAAGGAAACGTCAGGAAACCGTTGAGTGTATGCGTGATAAAAGCAAAAAAATTGATAAAGGTTTTCACATATTTGGTGCTTAGTGTCTTGATTTTATACGTTTTTATGCCTATCCTTGATCACAAACGTTTGGCTGTACCTTTCTCGTACAATCTTGGAATTTACACCACATACTTCAGGTGGTTTCAACAAGGTGCTATGATCATTGCTGCTAGTGCTGAAGTAGTAACGGATTGTCTATGTGCAGTGTTCCTCATAATAGCAGCAGCGCAAGTCGATATATTGAGACTTAAGCTCATCGACATTACTTCTCACAATTTAGTTGGAACAACACTTGTAGGAAATCAAATCGATCGAGATAGGAAGATTCAAGAGAATCTAAAAGAGTGCGTCCGCTTGCATTTGTGCATCATAGAGTAAGTAATATGACACTTCTATTCTGGACGTATTTATATTTGTTTTCAGTTTTGTAGACGATCTGGAGAAGCTATATTCGCCTCTAATATTCACGCAATATACAACAAATATGGCAGTCCAGTGTCTGCTAATGTACCATATCGTATTTCTGGTAACATAACAAACTACTTCAATTTCAAAATTATGGAACCTTAAGAAATGTTTTTTAGGTTAAATTTCAAAGTCTCAGATTCGTGTTGTTAGTGCTGACTATTACCTTCATATTTGGCGAATTGTTCCTCTATCACTATTTGGGAAATGAACTAATGACGAAGGTATGAAATACAAGAGAAAAATTAGGTATTATCAATCTGTTGATGTCATTGTAATGTTTCTGATTTTAGAGTTTAAAAATTGTGGACGCTTGCTACTTTTCACAGTGGTATTATTGTGACCAAAAAGTTAGGAAAATGTTACTGATAATGATGGAAAGAGCCAAGATACCGTTGTATTTGAGTATCTATGGTTTTGATATGGTCACTCTGAGTTCATTTGGAAAAGTATGAATCTATATGAAAATAATTTTTAGTTTATATTTGTTGTTCTTTGTTGCAGGTTCTTAAGTGGTCTTATTCGCTATTTGCTTTACTTAGAGGGAGGTACAAAAATTAATTGCACGAATATTAGTTTTAATTACTATTAAAACTTTTCATAATATTAGTTTTGTATGTTTAGTATGTTAATTGTATCAGTAAAATAAAGCTTGAATGAGTTTTGTTGGGAGACTCAAGAAATGTGTTATGTTAATTTCGGTACCATATACCAAGCGATTCAGAATATATGAATTTGTGGTAAGATTAAAGTGCCTCTATCGTTATTATTATCGTTAAACTTTATTTGGGAATTCAGTATTCAGTTAGCTCTGAAGAAGCGAGCAACGTGGTTCGCAAAACGTTAGCATTAACAAATCTTGACACACGGCATAACCCGGAAGCAGTTTATTTTCCTTATTTGAAAATGTTGTTTAAAAGTAAAAATTATATTCAAATATAAAGTCACCTATCTTAAAATTTTTCTTCTTTTGTTTTCTTTTTTAATTCTTACTTTTATGACTAATATTAGTCGATGTCAGTGACAATAAAATGTTCATTTTAATCTATTTTTTAGAAATTTGAATAAATTTTTTGCATATTTGATTATTTTGGTATGATAATTAATGTTTATTTAGAACTAGCACAAAATTACTCAGTTTCTTGATGCAAAGTTGTTATTTCATCCTCTAGATAATAGTAGATCATACAATAACTAATACCTCAGCGTGACTTACTTTTAATTCAATTAATATTAAACAATTTAGATATGTTTATAATAGTAGTTATCCATCTACAGAAAAGCGATTATCGCGATGTTGCTGATATTTTCAATGAAAACACCCGGACAACCAAATTCCCATTCAAACATTTCTAGGATAATAAGAAAATTCAAACAATTTTTTTTGCCGAAATTAAGAAAGCAAGTTTACCAGTGTTGCAAGCGGTAATCGTGCATAGAACGACTTTGGTTCGACAAATTGCTTCTCCACGCTCAATGCAGTAAATCAACAGCACATAACGTACTAAAACTGAACAAATATCACCTTTAAAAAACATACGAAGTTTATAAGTACACTAAAAGAAGGATACTATGGTATCAGTACCATACCTATGACATCAGACTGGATGCCATAGGTACGACTATGCCATCTGGTTTGAGAGAGAAATGGAAATGGAAATTTTAATATTCTATGGATAGACGACAGCAACATTTACGTCAGATATCACTGTTTCTTCACAAAATAGCCCTTGGTCGACACAAGATACCTAGAATTCTACGGTAGAATGCCGATATTAGTGCCATTTTGAGACCAATGTTTTGGTATTTTGAACAATAAAATATCTGGGCTCTCTTTTTGTTAAAATTAGAATGTAGACTTATTACTTCAGTTGCTGAATGGCGTGTTAACACCATTTTTATACACCGTCAAGAATTTTTTAAACCAGAAATGCGATCGTCATTTTTGGGACTAACGCAACTAAAAAAATCTGATGTGGCCAGGCACATGACTTTATCATACAATATATAAAATTAAAAGTTTAGCTGCATGAGAATCTATTTTATTGAGATAAATCGTAGGTATTGTCGAAGCATCAGCATTTGACACTACCTACACTACGTCATTAGAATAATAGTTATTTATGTCACAAGTGCCGAAAGTACGGAATAGCGCGACGAGAGGTGATGCGGCGCGTCACCGAAGGCGGAGTGTCGCCGTCGCATGTGAACGCGTCGTGCTATCTAGCTTATGGCAGGAGTGACATCAAAGTTTATTGAGTTGCTTTTTGCGAAATAGGTATTTAAAAAAAATAAATAAAAAATGGTTATATTTCTGTATAGGAAATGTTAGGTTGGTATACTTTGACGAAACGGCAAGTTTAAAAAGCTAATTCAAATTTTAACAGATTTATATTTGTTCATGACACTGTAGATGTCACATCCGTACCAACATACTAAAATAAAACTACACTCATCGCTATACTTTATTTCCAATTTTCTCAATTTATCGTTTATAGAATTAGATATAAAGACGGGTTGATATTTCTTATCAACAAACAATCAAATTGGTGATCTTATTTTATTTGAAATTTATATTTTGTAATTTGCCGCACTAGAGCGGCAACGTTCCATAGCGGTTCTCCAACCTCTGATGAAATCAGCTGTTTTCGAGTGTGACAGCAAAAAATATATTTGTCAAAGTCCTGGCTACTAACGTTTACAGTTTTGAGCTTTGCTTTTTTTTTCTTGTCTTTATTACGTTTATATATATGTGTTCTCGGTATTATTTTTTAAGTTGGGTTTTGCTTTTGAGTCAGGTCTTATTTATCAGTTGTCATTTTTTAAGATATCTTATTTTTCACTTAAGTCTTATCTTTATTTTCAAGGTTCGGTATGAAAACCAGGCACCGCGCCTGAACTGTACCTTTTGGGTCATCATGTAACATTTTTGCAACTTGTATATTTATGTTTCGTTTATGATATACCAATAAAAGCATTTATTATTATTATTATTATTATTATGTAGTTTCATATCATTGCAGATGCGACCGATCTCGATCAAATAGAATTTGCTCTTGCAGCTAAACTATGAATTTTACGAAAAAATGTAATAAGCATAAATTATTAAAAATTTCCTCTACTTTAATTTATTATTTAACTATTTTGACGAAATTACAGAAATGGCGGCTCATTTGCAAAGTCATTGAAAAAGGCTTAGAATAAACTACCAGTTCCTTTAGATCCTTGTGAAGCTAAAACTTTTCAGCTCTAAGTTAGGTCATAAAACTTCTAAATATGAATTTTCGTCCCGATACCTTCAGTAGTTTCTCCGGAATCGTCGCCACAAAAATCGCTTACACACACACACACACACACACACACACACAGACACACACACACTCACACACAGACATTTTTTTGTACCTTGGTCAAAAATGTTCAGGGGACCCAAAAAGACCTATTTCCGCTTAAATCTCAATTTTTTTTTTCGGCACGATTACAACACTTCATCATAGTTCGTATGATAAAGTAAAATTTTTTTTTGTTAGACTTAATATTTCAATAATAAAATTGAATGTCACCAAAATAGGTGACTAAAGTTTCGCATATGAGTAATCTGTGACTACGCAGCCAGGCGACAAATGACGTCAGATCTTCTTCTTAGTTTGATTCAATAAAACTAAAAAAAAAAAACACGCTGTAACGGACAAAATTTACCATCAAAAGGACTCTGGAACCTATAGGAGAAAATGGCGGTTAATTTAGTAAAATAGATTGAAGCTCTTTTGCGCTTCTATGTCAACCAATCAGTTGACATTAGAAATGTCCTATATCCGCACAATTATACGAAATAAACGGTTGTTTTCACGTATAAGTTCCAGAATCATTTTGATAATATATTTTGTCCGCTACAACGTGGTGTTTTCATTTTTGCGATTAAATGAATGAGGTTTGATAAATGATTAAAATCTAATGGGCACAAGTCGACAGCATTTGCTCTTCTTAATACATTGTACATTAAAACTTTAGACTAATTGGTCTATTTGGAAACCATAGTTAATGATGATGTGATTACACTAATTTTGTGCTGAAAACGAACTCACATTTATTACGCTCAATATTGTTTTGCTCTATAATTTCTGATATTAAGATAATTAAAGATACTAACAAAAACTGTTCCAGTTTTTCGTATATAAAAGAAACAATGAATTTGTAGAACGCCATACCAGCGAAAATGTCCAGATACGTATGTAGTGATGCGTATAGCGATTTATTATGGATTTTGAAAGTTACTAGCATAATGCCTTATAAAAATCCGAATCTTCAACAAAAGATCAGAGAGAAACTACTATGGGGCTGGTATTTAGCATTCTTTGCAACTTTGATGATGGAATTGTTTATTTCTTATGATAACGTGGAAATATTGTGTGAACTGTTGTACTTTTTCATCGGGTTTATTAATATAAACTTTAAGAAATACACTTACATGAAGAGTGATCAACTTCTAGGAATCTTTGAGAAGCTTGACTCGGCAGAATTTAACAACGAGAGAGGAAACGTCAGGAATCCGCTGAATATATGCGTGATAAAGGCCAAAAAAATGATAAAGTTTTTCACATATTTGGTGCTCAGTGTCTTGATTTTATACGTTTTTTTGCCTATCCTTGATCACAAACGTTTGGCTGTACCTTTCTCGTACAATATTGGAATTTACACCACATACTTCAGGTGGTTTCAACAAGGTGCTCTTGTCATTGCTGCTAGTGCTGAAGTAGTAACGGATTGTCTATGTGCAGTGTTCCTCATAATAGCAGCAGCGCAAGTTGATATATTGAGACTTAAGCTCATCGACATTACTTCTAACAATTTAGTTGGAACAACACTTGTAGGAAATCAAATAGAACGAGATAGGAAGATTCACGAGAATCTAAAGGAGTGTGTCCGCTTGCATTTGTGCATCATAGAGTAAGTAATATGACACTTTTATTCTGGACGTCTTTATATTTGTTTTCAGTTTGGTAGACGATCTGGAAAAGTTATATTCGCCTCTAATATTCACGCAATATACAACAAATATGGCAGTCCTGTGTCTGCTAATGTACCATATCGTATTTCTGGTAACATAACAAACTACTTCAATTTCAAAATTATGGAATCTTAAGAAATGTTTTTTAGGTTGAATTTCAAAGTCTCAGATTCGTGTTGTTAGTGCTGACTATTACCTTCATATTGGGCGAATTGTTCCTCTATCACTATTTGGGAAATGAACTAATGACGAAGGTATGAAATACAAGAGAAAAATTAGGTATTATCCATCTGTTGTTGTCGTTCTAATGTTTCTGATTTTAGAGTTTAAAAATTGTGGACGCTTGCTACTTCTCACAGTGGTATTATTGTGACCAAAAAGTTAGGAAAATGTTACTGATAATGATGGAAAGAGCCAAAAGACCATTGTATTTGAGTATCTATGGTTTTGATATGGTCACTCTGAGTTCATTTGGAAAAGTATGCATCGATATGAAAAAATTTGTAGTTTATATCTGTTGTTTTTTGTTGCAGGTTCTTAAGTGGTCTTACTCGCTATTTGCTTTACTTAGAAGGAGGTACAAGAATTAATTACACGAATTATTGTGGTAAATACTATTAAAACCTTTCATAATATTAGTTTTGTGTGTTTAGTATGTTAATTGGATCAGTAAAATAAAGCTTGAATGAGTTTTGTTGTTACTTTTTGGATTTTTAAACACTAAATGGAGAAGGAAACATATTTTGAACAACTAATTCTATTGGGAGACTCAAAAAATATGTTAATAATTAAATAAGAATATGTTAATTTCGGTTCCATATACCAAGCGATTCAGAATATATGAATTTGTGGTAAGATTAAAGTGCCTCTATTTTTATTAGTATCGATAAACTTTATCTGGGAATTCAGTATTCAGTTAGCTCTGAAGAAGCGAGCAACATGGTTCGCGAAACGTCAGCATTAACAAATCTTGACACACGGCATAACCCGGAAGCAGTTTATTTTCCTTATTTAAAAATGTTGTTTAAATGTAAAAATTATATTCAAATATGAAGTCACCTATCTTTAAATTTTTCTTCTTTTGTTTTCTTTTATAATTCTTACTATTATGACTAATATTAGACAATGTCAGTGACACTAAAATGTTCGTCTTAATCTATTTTTTGAAATTTGAATAATTTTCGACAAATTGCTTCTCACACTCAAAGAATCAGAAATTAGGTTAGAAATTATTAATTTTACTTCTAAACAACGAAGTCATACCAGATGCCACAGTCTCTTGCCTTCAGTTTAGTAGTTATTTTGGTTTTTAAAAGTGATATTTTTTCAGTTTTAGCATGTTATGTGCGCTGTTGACTTATTGCGAAAATGAAAGAAAGAAAGGTTGCAACAAATTTAATTGTTTTAACTGTTTAATTTTGAATAAGTTTAAACAACTGGACACTATTGAAAGGTTTTAAATTAAATAACTTCTAGAATGAGGTAAGCGATTTTAGCCACTTTTTATTCTTAGCATACTTAAATTAATTTCAGAGATGATTTTAGAATGATTATAGATAGATAGATAGATCTTTATTTATGTTACCACCAGTAAAATTACAGAGAACACAAATCGTCACAACAGAGGAACATACAAACTCAGAACACTCATTTAATACAATTATAAAAATCATTTAACGAGTAACATCAAACATTAAACAAAACATCGCGTATAGAATTTCTAAATAGTCTTGTGCTACTGATTGATTTGACGTCAGCCGGAACTAAATTATACAATTCACAGCCCATGTAGCATAAGCTCTTTTGATAAGCGGAGTGGCGATGCATGTAACCGGCATGTCTGGTTTGATAGTCGTGGTCTTTGGCATCATTAAAGCTATTAACCCGTGCATGAACAAATGAAACTGCTTCAAGGATATAAACGTCGTATGCAGTCAGAAGCCTTCAACACTACTCTGGAAGAAGCGCAAACACTTGGTCTTTTTCTCGTTGATTATCAATCTATTAGTGTTCATCCACTGCATGACGCTAAAATAAGCAGAGGCTGTCTTCAACAGCAGTTGATCGAGAGACTCGGCGGCAACAAAAATACTGACATAATCGTCGTACAAGGTGACACCAACATCGTTCGAACAACTGGGGAAATCGTTTATGTATAAAAGAAACAATGTTGGCCCCTGGATAGATCCCTGTGGCACTATCACATTGATATCAGACAATGACGAAATTGAAATATATTTTTAGTGAAATGAAATAAAGCTGTATCAGTTGATTTACCATTACAAAACCCATGCTGATTTTTGCAAATTACATCAAACACATCTGATAGAAACGACAAATTTATTAAGTAACGTTTGCACGAATAATTCCGCCACAAATTGATTAAAACTGATGAAAACTGAAGAACGCAGACAGCGTGTAGCCTCGCTTGCTGGACATGAAAATTGTATATCGCGGATGATTACACTAATTTTGTGCTGAAAACGAAATAACATTCATTACACTCAGGTTTATTACCCAATAATTTCGAATATTCGGATAATTAAAGAGGCTAACGAAAACTGTACCAGATGTTCGTATATAAAAGAAGCAATCAATTAGTAGGACGTCAGAACAGCGAAAATGTCCAGATACGTATGTAGCGATGCGTATAACGATTTAATATGGCTTTTGAGAATTACGAGCACAACGCCTTATAAAAATCCGAATCTACAACAAAAAGTCAGAGGAATAATACTATGGTGCTGGTGTTTGGGATTATTCACGACTTTGATCATGGAAATCTTTATTTCTTATGATAACGTCGAAAATATGTGCGAAGTGTTGTACTTTTCGTTGGCGTATCTTAACACACTGATAAAGAAATACACTTACATGAAGAGAGACCAACTTTTTACAATCTTCGAGAAGCTTGACTCGGCAGAATTTAACAACGAAAAGGAAAACATCAGGAAACCGTTGAATATATGCGTGATAAACGCCAGAAAGTTGATAAAGTTATTCTTATTTGTGGTCCTTGGTGTCTTGATTTTATACGCTATCTTCCCTGTGTTTGATGGCAAACCTTTGTCTTTACCCTTCTCGTACAATCTTGGAAATTACACCACATACGTCAGGTGGTTTCAAGTCGGTGGTGTAGTCATTGCTGGTGCTTCCTTAATAGGAATGGATACCTTATGTGCAGTTTTGCTCATGATAGCAGCAGCTCAAGTTGATATTTTGAGACTTAAGCTCATCGACATTACTTCTCACAATTTAGTTGGAACAACACTTGTAGGAAATCAAATCGAACGAGATAGGAAGATTCAAGAGAATCTAAAAGAGTGCGTACGCTTGCATTTGTGCATCATAGAGTAAATAATATGAAATCTTTTTCTGGAGGTATTTATATTTGTTTTCAGTTTTGTAGACGATCTCGAGAAGCTATATTCGTTTCCAATGTTGACGCAGTACACCACAAGTATGGCGGTCATGTGTCTGCTAATGATGCAACTCATCTTTATGGTAACTTAGCAAACTATCTCAATTTCAAAACTATGAAATCTAGGGACATGTTTTTTAGGTTGAATTTCCAAGTTTCAGATTTGTGCTGGGCGTGATCTCTATCTTCGGCTTATCTAACGAATTGATCCTCTATCAGTATTATGGAAATGAACTAATGACAAAGGTAGGAAATATAAGAGAAATCTGTTGTAATCGTCTTAATGGTTCTGCTTTCAGAGTTTGAAAATTGTGGATGCATGCTACTTTTCAAGCAGAAAGGTGCAAGACGAGGAAACTGTTAATTTGAAAAGATATTATGGTCTAGGCATTGTCAACTATAGTAAAATATAACAATTCTATACATCAAAGTTACACAATACTTCAAACTGTGTTTTCTCAAAACCTCATTTTTCAAACGTACTTTCCGAGATAATATTATATAGAATCAATTTCTTTTTTGTTTTTATGGCTAAGTAAAAACCTGCCTGCAAAATCTTTCCGACCGTGCAACCTTATCCGCAGGAACAGGTTTCTTTTGATGTCCTCTAACTCTGCTAATTTTTATTTATTAATGCTTTTTTTAATTGTAAGTATTCCCCAAAATATGAACAATAAAGGCCTTTAAAGAGATTTTGTAATTCATTTACTATATTGTAAAAAATATACCCACAAAATCGGCTATTTCTCGTGTTAAAGTGGCATTACCCCTTAAATACTATTAAATAAAAGTTTTTAGAATATTAGTTTTGTATGTTTTGTATATTAATTGGATCAGTAAAATAAAGTTTTAATGTTTTTTTCGCACTTTGGATTTTGTAAATTTGCTGTTTTTTTGTTTTTGCTGTTAGGGTCCAATTGACAAATAATGTAATTTTTTTAGGATACCCTTGAGCTTCACATTCTGAATACAAAAATAAATTGATCGTCAATTTTTGGGACCAACGCAACTAAAAAATAACTTTTTTGTTAAACTTAATATTACAATAATAAAATTCACTATCAGAAATATGGATGACTCCAAAGTTCTGTGACAAAGCCAAGATGAAAATGACGTCAGACCTTCTTCTCAGTTTGAAACATCTTTAATACCATTCGTAATAGTTTTTATTAATTAAAATAGCATGGCTTATGAAAAGTACATCACAGGTTTCTCATTCATATTGTGTATCAGTTTTATTACTCTTGATTATAACAAAAATGTTGAGCAAGCACGAATTCCTGTCGAAATTGTTTGAGGTTAGAATGATTGCGGGTGATTATTTTAGTTCAGTCATTCTGTATTGTGGATCTATAGAAAGAATAACTGCTTTAGATGAAATTGATATCAATCATTAGCTTATGGTTCCTGCCGTAAAATATCACAATGTTTAAAATCGTTGTTAGTAGGAACATTTTTAATTAACGAAAAGTTGTGCCTGTCAGACTTGAATCTTTCTTTCCTCAAATCTCACACAGTTAATCGTTTAAATAAAAAAAATATTCCTCACTGTGACGGACAGAATTTACCATCAAAGCGACCCGGGACCCAATACGAGAAAATGACGTGATATTTAGTAAAATTGATTGAAGTATTTTTTTGCGATTCTAGGTCAACCAATCAGATGAATTGGGCTATTTGGAAACCATAGTTAATGATGATGTGATTACACCAATTTTGTGCTAAAAACGAAATAACATTTATTACCCTCAGATTTTTTGCTCAATAATTTCTGGTATTAAGATAATTAAAGAGACTAACAATAACCAGCTTTTCGTATATAAAAGAAACAATAAATTTGTAGAACGTCATAACAGCGAAAATGTCCAGATACGTATGTAGTGATGCGTATACCGATTTATTATGGATTTTGAAAGTTACAAGCACAATGCCATATAGAAATCCGAATCTCCAACAAAGAATCAGAGAGATAATACTATGGTGTTGGTGGTTAGCATTCTTCATAACTTTGATGATGGAAGTTTTTATTTCTTATGATAACGTCGTCTACATGTGTGAAGTGTTGTACTTTTTCTTCGGGTGTCTGAATATACTCTGTAAAAAATACACTTACATGAAGAGTGATCAACTTTTAAGAATCTTCGAGCAGCTTGACTCAGCAGAATTTAATAACGAGAAAGAAAACATCAGGAAACCGTTGGATGTATGCGTGAAAAAAGCAAAGAAAATGATAAAGTATTTCTTATATTCTATGCTTAGTCTCTTGATTTTATACGCTTTTTTGCCTGTCATCGGTCACAAACGTTTTCCTATACCTTTCTCGTACAATCTTGGAAAATACACCACATACTTCAGCTGGTTTCAACAAGGTGCACTTTTCATTGCTGGTATTGCTTTATTAGGAATGGATTGCTTATGTGCAGTGTTCCTCATGATAGCAGCAGCGCAAGTTGATATATTGAGACTTAAGCTCATAGGCATTACTTCTCAGAATTTAGTTGGAACACAACTTGTAGGAAATCAATTCGAACCAGATAGGAAGATTCAAGAGAATGTAAAAGACTGCGTACGCTTGCATTTGTGCATCATAGAGTAAGTAATATGACACTTTTATTCTGGAGGTATTTTATTTTGTTTACAGTTTCGTTGACGATCTGGAGAAGTTATATTCGCTTCCAATATTGACGCAGTATACAACAAGTATGGCGGTCATGTGTCTGCTAATGATCCATGCCATACTTCTGGTAACATAACGAACTACTTCAATTCCAAAACAATGAAATCTGAGGAAATGTTTTTTTAGGTTGAATTTCAGCGCATCAGATTCGTGCTGTTAGTGATGACTATTATCGTTTTATGTAGCGAATTGATGCTCTATCACTATTTGGGAAATGAACTGATGACAAAGGTATGAAATACAAGAGAAAAATTAGGTATTGACCATTTGTTGTTGTCGCCTTAATGCTTCTGCTTTTAGAGTTTAAAAATTGTGGACGCTTGCTACTTTTCACAGTGGTATTATTGTGACCAGAAAGTTAGGAAAATGTTACTGATAATGATGGAAAGAGCCAAAAGACCATTGTATTTGAGTATCTATGGTTTTGATATGGTCACTCTGAGTTCATTTGGAAAAGTATGCATTTATATGAACGCGATTTTCGGCCTATATTTATTGTTTTTCCTTGCAGGTTATTAAGTGGGCCTATTCGCTATTTGCTTTACTAAAGAGTAGGTACAAAAATTAATTACATGAATATTTGTTTTAAATACTATTAAATAAAAGTTTTCATAATATTAGCTTTGTATTTTTCTATGTTAATTGAATCTGTAAAATAAAGCGTGAACGACTTTTCTTGTTACATTTGGAATTTGCAAAATTCGTGAAAAATTGGAAGAGCGTTATCACGCATTGACTGTCTATAAGAGAACGCAAACACTAAATGGAGAAAGAAAACAAATTTTGAGTATTTAATTCAGTTTGGAGACTAAAAAATCTGATGTGGCCACCCTCATGACTTTATCATACAATATATAAAATTAATAGTTTAACGGCATGAGATTCTATTTGTTCGAGATCGATCGTGTCTGCATTAAAATAAAGAAAGCTAGTCAGGATTTGACAGATATTTTGAAAATGTCATATAAATACAAAATGATATGCAGGCTGTTCCGACACTAGCGTTGCGACATGTATATCTATGCAATCTATGGTTATATATGGACTGTCACTGGTTTGGCGTTAGTGACGCGCTCTTTAAGCTACAATCGCGCCATCTATCGACGGTCCTAATAACTACTAGCCACGCCTGCGCAGTTTGATCCCGGGCACCACATCGATAGACAAAATATACAGGGTCCTGCAACTAAGCTCCCGTCTTCTGTAGCTCACTTACTCATTAAGCTAAGAGTTTGACATTTTGCAGGCTTACCCTGTACTTCAAGGTACAATTCAAGAAATTATGTTTTATTATACAGCGTGTTCCAAAAATGTGCAACGCCATGGTAATATATTTTTTTAAATTGCATGCTATACATTTTTCTACACATTTGGAAGCCTTTTATGGTTGCCTACATATCACCAAAATTTTATTGAAATCGGTTGAGTGACCGCAGCGGAAAAAAATAAAAACAAAAAAAAATTGATTTTGCATCGTAGGCCTTAAAAATCAATAAAAGCCACAAAATGCACCTCGTTAATAAAATTTTGCGACGTGCTTATTAAGTTAGATGTAATAGTCTCGGTAACCAAGTGACATTGATCCAAATTATACAGGGTGACCAAAATCGAGTGTCAAACTTATCAAACTTCAAAGCGCGCTATTGTTCTTATTTTAAATTGGAACCCATAATTTTTTTTAGGTGACACGATGCGGAATTAAAGAATAAATATTGTTTCTGAATACAACCCCATCACAATTCCATATATTTTAAAAGTTATTCGCCAAAAACTCATTTTTCAACGTTTCCAACGGCAATTTTTGGTAACAAATATCGTACGTGGCGTTGAAAAACAATTTATAATATAAAATATAACGCAGAGAGGTATTTTAGATTTTACTGTACTTAATTAAGTAGTTATTCAATTGCTAAATTTACTGCAAAATTTACCTATAGCCACATTTCCGTCCTTACCGCTATAGGTAAATTATGCAGTAAATTTAGCATTTGAATAACTACTTAATTAGGTACACTCAAATCTAAAATACGTCTATTATTTTTTATGAAATAAATTGTTTTTCAAAGCCACGTACGATATTTATTATCTAAAATTGCCGTTGGAAACGTTGAATAATGAGTTTTTGGCGAATAAGTTTTAAAATATTGGGAATTGTTATGGGGTTGTATTTAGAAACAATGTTTATTATTTCAACGTTTCCAACGGCAATTTTAGATAATAAATATCGTACGTGGCTATGAAAAACAATTTATTTCATAAAAAATACTTAATTAAGTAGTTATTCAAATGCTAAATTTACTGCATAATTTACCTATAGCGGTAAGGACGGAAATGTGGCTATAGGTAAATTTTGCAGTAAATTTAGCAAATGAATAACTACGTAATTAAGTACAGTAAAATCTAAAATACCTCTCTGCGTTATATTTTATGTAATAAATTGTTTTTCAACGCCACGTACGATATTTATTACCTAAAATTGCCGTTGGAAACGTTGAAAAATGAGTTTTTGGCGAATAACTTTTAAAATATTGGGAATTGCGATGGGGTTGTATTCAGAAACAATATTTATTCTTTAATTCCGCATCGTTTCACCTAAAAAAAATTATGGGTTCCAATTTAAAATAAGAACAATAGCGCGCTTTGAAGTTTGACAAGTTTGACACTCGATTTTGGTCACCCTGTATAATTTGAATCAATGTCGCTTGGTTAACGAGACTATTACATCTAACTTAATAAGCGCGTCGCAAAATTTTATTAACGAGGTGCATTTTGTGCTTTTTATTGATTTTTAAAGCCTACGATGCAAAATCAATTTTTTTTGGTTTTTATTTTTTTCCGCTGCGGTCACTCAACCGATTTCAATAAAATTTTGGTGATATGTAGGCAACCATAAAAGGCTTCCAAATGTGTAGAAAAATGTATAGCATGCAATTTAAAAAAATATATTACCATGGCGTTGCACATTTTTGGAACAGCCTGTATAATAAAAAATAATTTCTTGAATTGTACCTTGAAGTACAGGGTAAGCCTGCAAAATGTCAAACTCTTAGCTTAATGAGTAAGTGAGCTACAGAAGACGGGAGCTTAGTTGCAGGACCCTGTATATCTCCGTCTCACATTATTGGAACCGAGACTACACATTGGCGCTATAGGACAAACTCCGTATAATCCCTAATACGTATATGGATAATATTACAAGTAGATATTGCCAAAAACCAGCCTTGGACACTACCTACTATCAGAATGATAATACTTGTGAAATCCTCGCTAACTAAGTTTTAATGCAGACACGATCTCGATCAAAAAGAATTTGCTATTACAGCAACTATTAATTTTACCAAAAAATATCATAGACATAAATTATAAAAAATTTCCACTACATTAATTTATTATTTAACTATTTTGACGAAATTACAGAAATTGCAGCTCATTTGCAAAATCCTGGGAAAATGCTTAGAACATTAAAACTGTCCAAGCTAAATGCACTCTACATATAACATAGATTTATTAAATTGATTTACAATAATTCTTCAATTTTTTCAGGGCAAATTCTGGTAATATACAGGATTACTGGAATTTTGACGTATTTATTTTGACCTATTTACTATGTGGTAGTAGAGATAGTTTGTAATCGTTTTAAACCTTGAATTTCTACAACGGGAGACATATTATCACTAAAATTCAGTTAAAAAATATACCTCCGTATATTTTACATTTTTTAAGCTAAGATTATAATGTCTACTAATGTTGTTGCAATACCCAAAAAGCTGGAAAGTCAAATATTATTTATTTGCATTTCCGTTGCTTTTTAGCATTTTTGGGTTTTTCCACTTTTTGAAAGACTATGCGATAATATTTTGGGCCCAAAAGTACCTTTTTTTTTACTGGACAAACGTTAAAAAAACAGCCGGTAATAATATAGACTTTCCACTTCAAAAATGAAAAAAATCTGATGTCGCCAGGCACATGACTTTATCATACTATACATAAAATTAATAGTTTAGCTGCATGATATTCCAGTAGCCATTAACATGTTACACAATATTAATTAAAGAAAATACACATTATGAATTAACATAATTTCAAATATTATAAAACAAACGGTGTCTTGCGCCGTGGGCGCTTATCCAAAATTGTATTTACAAATTTGAAATTTTTACGATTTACCCGCCAGTGGGTGAAGGTGGGTGAATTTTGAAAACCAAACACGATAAAATGATAAAAATATCTGATGTGGCCAGGCACATGACATTATCATACCATATATTAATAGTTTAGCTGCATGAGATTCTGTTTGATCGCTATCGGCCACGTCTGCATTAAAATAAAACCACTAAAACTAGACAGACGTTTTCATTATATTTACAGTATGTAATTTTAAACATGCTGCTGCTGCGAAGAGAAGAATTGTTACATTTGAGAGATTGTTGAATTTTGTCGTACCATGGTAGATATTTTATATTAATTTATGAATTGTTGTGTTATATGTCAATGTCGAATTAGATGCTTAATAACTTTTTACTAATTTATCGATAATTTGAAGTATGTCCTAAATACAGGTTCCATTTCCAATTTTCAAGTTTTGTGACATTTATCATACCTTCAGTTATTCGGGATAAGTCATATAAGAATCGCAAAACAATAATAAATGTCAAAAAGGTGCGCTATTTTTACTATGCAAAATGAGTTTTTTTTTGTTTCCTTATTCTTTGTAAGTTAAAGTTAATAAGTTAAAATTTGTGTTATTTAAAAATATAAGAAATTATTTTTGTATTAAGGTATTAGTATTAGTAGTAGTTTCAAAATTGTATAAATAATCCACATGCTTAATTAGTTTTTAGTAGCAATTTGTAATAAACTGTCAGATATCTGATAAAAGCAATAGATCAAAACAGACTAAAATACATAAACCTACATTTGTTAATAAATTTGAAAATGTACGAACATTTTCAGTATAATATTTGTAAATTTTCCTGAACACAGAAAGGATGTCACCAAAGCTTTCTTGTTTAAACAGTTGATAAAGATTTTAAATTAGTTTTCTAATGCAGTACTCGATTTTAAACTACTTTTACAGACTTGTACAGTATTAAACTTGTAGTTTGGTTTTCCATGCAAACCATAGTAGGCATGGGCGTATCCAGCTAAAATCGGAAAGGGGGACAGTTTTCTAAATGTAAGTTGCTGGATGTGGGAATGGGTGACCACTGACCATCAGGATGGTTAAAAAATGGATAGCAAAAATGTTTGTGATTATAGAATGCAACGATCCCCCAAATCGTTTCCAAATCCAATAAAAGTGGACACGTATTTTGTTGTTGTATTTTTGATTTTTAACCGTTCCTGTGGTGGCCTCAAATTTACATGGGAAGAAGATATTTTTTGGTAATTTTTTGGGAAAAGTTACGATTACTTAAGGACTTGTAGAGGACTTTCCAAGGAAGAATTTACTTCCCCCAGTACCCTTATTAAAGTACCCTTGAATGAATAAATTTACATTATTCAAATAATTGATCCTTTTAATCATTTCAGTCTCCTTTTTCTCATAGAAATTATTAAGTCTTGCGGAATGTTTATAAACATTTGTCAGTTAATTTAAATTTGTTGAAAGAAATTCTATTTTTAATAATTCACTTTTCTCGAAAATCAGTTTGAATTCTATTTTCTATTTTCCATGCTTTAAATAACAATAGTCACTTCCACTAGTGATTTGCTTGGAGAATATCCTGTAAAGATACTATGAAGTGCTAATCTCTCTTTTTTTTTTTTTAGGTTCTACTGAAGATGGCAACATAGTTGCTGAAATACGTATTTAGGTTTCTAAAATACTTGTTGTGGTTAGGGGTTTATAATTTTATTATGCTTTAAATAATAGAATATTATTAGTTTTCAATATTATTTATTCGAAAACATTGAAGTGGTTTGAAATCTTTTTTTCGGGAAATTGGGGAGATACCTACGTTTTTTTTTTAAATAGTAAATTTCTTAAAGTCAAATAGAAAAATTTTATTAATCACATTTCTTTCTCAATATCTTATTCTGATTTCATACCACTGTGTGTCGGAAGATGATGTTGCTGTCTGGTTCCCTGTATGAAATATTGAAACTAATATTATTTTATTATTTAAACAATGGTAATTATCTCAAAATACAAATGATGTCACAGTTGGCCAGACCAATCTAAAAAAATAATTATCGCAAATTGAAATTTTTTTTTTTTGAAATGGCATTTGTTTAAACAAATGCATTGTGGGGGTGGGTAATTTAAACACTGTAAAATAACGTTGAAGCTAAATATCTCGAAAACGCCAGTAAAAACAAGTAACAAACCACCGAAAATACAAATTTGAACCAAATTAAATTTTTATTTGTTTCGTTTTTGTGAATAAATCTTTAAACAGGCTTCCAACTATTAGAAAGGGACTTGTTTAAATTACAATGCGGCAACCGATTCTAAGCTATTTTTAATTTATAGCATAACCGAAATAATTTCTGCGATGATTTTTAATCTCTCTTTTAATATATAAATTCTTGAAGAGACACGAATTCCTTGTGACATTGTTTGAGGTTAGAATGATTATACCGCGTGTAATTACACCAATTTTGTGCCGAAAGCGAAATAACATTCATTACCCTCAGATTTATTTCCTAATAACTACTAATATTATCATAATTAAGGAGACCAACAAAAATTGTACCAAATTTTCGTATATAAAGGAAACGATCAGTTAGTAGGACGTCAGAACACCGAGCAATGTCCAGATACGAATGTAGTGACGCGTATAACGATTTATTATGGGTTATGAAAGTTACCAGCACAATGCCTCATAAAAATCCGAATCTCCAACAAAAAATCAGAGCGACAATACTATGGGTGTGGTGTTTGGGATTATTCACCACTTCTATCATGGAAATCTTTATTTCTTACGATAACGTCGTATACATGTGTGAAGTGCTGTACTTTTGCTTGGCGTATCTGAACACACTCATAAAGAAATACACTTACACGAAGAGCGATCAACTTATAAGAATCTTCGAGAAGCTCGACTCGGCAGAATTTAACAACGAGAAAGAACACATCAGGAAACCGTTGGATGTATGCGTGATAAAAGCCAAAAAATTGATAAAGAGTTTCTTATATTTGGTTCTTGGTGTCATGGTTTTATACGCTGTTTTTCCTATCTTTGATGGCAAACCTGTGTCAATACCGTTCTCGTACAATCTTGGAAATTATACGCCATACTTCAGGTGGTTTCAAGTCGGTGGTCTTCTCATTGGGGGTGTTTCTTTAGTAGGAATGGACTGTTTATGTGCAGTTTTGCTCATGATAGCAGCAGCGCAAGTTGACATCTTGAGACTTAAGCTCATAGACATTACGTCTCAAGATTTAGTTGGAACAACACTTGTAGGAAATCAATTCGAACGAGATAGGAAGATTCAAGAGAATATAAGAGAGTGCGTACGCTTGCATTTGTGCATCATAGAGTAAGTAATATAACACTTTTACTCTAGAGCTGGGGTTCTCAACCTTTTAGGTTCCGTGTGCCACATAAAAAATATTAAAATTTCTCCGTACCACCAACCTTTATACAAAAATACATATTAATCCGTATATAAGTGAAAAAGGTATTTATCAGATTTTAAATATTACATAATTACATATTATTTTGTACCAAAATAATAACTTTTAATGACAGTCTTCTTAGGAAAAAAATAAAAAGTTCTAAAAAGACGATACTCTAACAATAAACAAACATATAATAGAGCTTCATTTGGTATACAAAAGCAAAGTAAAAATATCACTTACATTTAAGTAATATAAAATAATTTAAATATTGATGCAACCGGGATTGCTTTGGTAAACCCATTTATCAAAAAATTTCATGCTCAGTGAAAGTTAGTTTCAAGGTCAAACTTACCTCAATAATTAATTTAGTCCTATGTTTGTCCTTAAAATTAATTTTGATGACGACCATATTTGACATAAATTGGTGGTGCAAAAATTCTTCCTCTGGAACTAAACATTGGTGTGTTTTAATCTTAAAATTGTCTATCAGTCTGAGGAAGTTTCTATCAATTGTTGTTTCTCTTTGGCAATGAATTTATCTGGTATACTCATAGTTTTTGGAGTACTGATCCAATTTTCATTGTCATAGTTTTCTGGAAAATAACTGTTAAACTTGGTTATTATGATAAGGATTTTTTCAAGAAAGCCTTCTAATGCTGCCAATAAACTACATTTGTTTTTATTAACTTCTTTATATTGTTGCGTTAATTTTACAACAACAAAATAATAATATAAACAATAACAATAAACGACCGTTTCTCCTTGCAAAACTAAATTTATATTATTCAACTTTCTAAAAATATTAGCTAAATATGCTAGCCGAACTATCCACAATTTATCAAAGAAACAATATTTGAAGTCGAAATTAGCTTCTGCATGGAAAACTTGAACTTCTGATTTAAGTACGAAGAGACAAACTTATCTTTTGACTGCTTGATCGAAACCTGTTTTTAGTCTGGCTGGTATAGATTTTGCTACATTTTGCTAAATCCCGATGGATTTTGCAGTGAGTGAATTGAGCTTCTGGAGCTGCTGTCAACGGCAAAAGAAATTATTTGATCGAGCCAAATTTTCCATTTTTTATGTTAAGGTCAATATATATTTTGATGATTTTTTGTTTTTTTTTTCTTTAGGATAAAATTAGATAACTTTAGAATTGATACGTAATGTTTATTATTCAAATAGACAAAATATAATGCTTTGTATACCCTGTTCTAAATGCGTCTCCAAGTAAACCGTTGTTTATTGTTCAAAATTGATAAAATATTCGGTGAAACTTCTTAGCATATTACTATTCAATTTCTTGTCATGAAGAAAATGAATATATTACTTGTACATCTTTCGGTTATGTCAAATATAGTTCACATAGCCCAACCAATATTATAAAATACATTTTTTACAGTGCACTTTTTGATACAACCTTTCCAGTAAAAAATCAAAAAAAAGCGATAATTGTGCCATGAAAAAAATGTCAAAACGACCATATTACCGCTGTCACAGCTCAATACAAACCCGAGATGTTTTAACCGAGACGTAAACTCTATGGCGTACATGCACTCAATGATGGAAAAACATCGTACCTAAATATTTCGTCAGTTTAAGGTAAACTTACTGGAAGAAACTTGAAAACCGGAACAAGAAATGATATCGTTCGTTCGATTGGAGTGAACCATCGAAAGATTAATAACAACGATTAATAACAAATCATTTTTGGTACAATTTGGGTTTCATTTTACAGTTAAATATATCGGAATTAATTTATATCTTTATTTTCTACTTATTTTCAATACTTTTTTCGCTGTATTTTATACCTATTCACAAATTTTATTTTCTGTAGTACATCACTGAATACAGGTAAAGAAATCCGCCACTAATTTATACGTTTCTGTTTCTGTTTTAAATGAAACTCCTGCTCTAGAGGTATTTATAAATATTTTCAGTTTTGTTGACGATCTGGAGAAATTATATTCCTTTCCAATGTTGACGCAGTTCACCTCAAGTATGGCTGTAATGTGTCTGTTAATGATGCAACTCATATTTATGGTAACATAACAAACCCCAATTTCAAAAGTATGAAATCTGAGGGAATGTTTTTTAGGTTGAATTTCAAAGTATCAAATTCGCGCTAGTGGTGATGGATATTATCAGTTTATCTAGCCAATTGATCCTCTACCACTATTTCGGAAATGAACTAATGACAAAGGTATGAAATTCAAGAGAAAATTAGGTATTATGCATTTGTTGTAGTCGTTTTAATGTTTCTGCTTTTAGAGTTTAAAAATTGTGGACGCTTGCTACTTTTCGCAGTGGTATTATTGTGATCAAAAAGTTAGGAAAATGTTACTGATCATAATGGAAAGAGCGAAAAGACCATTGTATTTGAGTATCTATGGTTTTGACATGGTCACTCTCAGTTCATTTGGAAAAGTTTGTATTTATAGGCACGCGATTTGAGGTTTATATTAGTTGCTTTTTCTTGCAGGTTGTTAAGTGGTCATATTCGCTATTTGCTTTGCTTAGGAGTATGTACAAACGTTAATTACACGTATATTAGCTTTACTAAATAATATTAAATTATTTATATCTTTATAATCTTAGTTCTGTATGTTTTGTATATTAATTGGATCACTAAAATAAAGTTTGAATGAGTATTTAGTTACTCTTTTTAATCAGTAAATATGTCGGGAGACATTTTATTTCAAATTATGGAAAAAAGATTTGTGTGTTATTGGTGATAGTATTGGTAGTAAAGACATTTTCGGCTTTCCTGAAGACCTGTCGAACCCAGAACTTATAAACTCTTATTTTGTGCAGACTCCCGTCATTACGTAAGCCTGTTTATTTATCATACGCAGTATAATGAAGTATTGTAATCGTGCTGAAAAAAAAATTTGAGATTTTACCGGAAATAGGCCATTTTGGGTCCCCTGAACATATTTGACGAAAGTACAAAAAAAATCTGTCTGTGTGTGTGTGTGTGCGTACTCGAAATTTATGGGTTCGATTGCGGAGAAACTACTAAAGGTATCGGGACGAAAGTTCATATTTAGAAGTTTCATAACCAAACTTAGAGCTGAAAATCTGTTGGTTCAAAAAGGTCCAAAGCAACTGGTAGTTTATTCTAAGCCTTTTTCAAGGATTTTGCAAATGAGCCGCCATTTCTGTAATTTCGTCGAAATAGTTAAATACTAAATGAAAGTAGAGGAAATTTTGAATCATTCATGCCTATGACATTTTTGGGTAAAATTAGTAGTTTAGCTGCAAGAGTAAATTCTGTTTGATCGAGATCAATCGCATCTGCGTTGATATGAAACTACATAGTAGACGGGATTTGACAAAAAAAATTGTGCTGTCACACTCGAAAACAGCTGATTTTATCAGAGGTTGGAGAACCGCTATGGAACGTTGCCCCTCTAGTGCGGCAAAGAAAAAAATACAAATTTCAAAGAAAATAAGATCACCAACTTGATCGTTTGTTGATACGAAATATCAACCCGTTGTTATATCTAATTCTAAAAAGGATAAATTGAGAAAATTGTAAATAAAATATAGCGATGAGTGTAGTTTTATTTTAGTATGTTGGTACGGATGTGACATCTACAGTGTCATGAACAAATATATCTGGTGTGTCAGAATTTGTATTAGCTTTTTAAACTTGACGTTTCATCGAAGTTGTACCAACCTAACAATTTCTTATACAGAAATATAACCATTTTTTAATTATTCTTTTTATATACCTACATATTTCTCAAAAAGAAGCACAGAAAACGTTAATGTCACTCTTGCCGAAAATTACATAGCTCACATGCGACGGCGACGCTCCGACTTCGGTGACGCGCCGCATCACCGCTCGTCGCGCTATTCCGTACTTTCGGCACTTGTGACATAAATAACTATTATTCTAATGACAGTAGGTAGTATCAAATGCTGATGCTTTGACAATATCTACTGTCAATAGTATCAAAATATCTGTCAAATCCTGGTTAGCTAGTTTAATTTTAATGCAGACACGATTTATCTCAATCAAATAGATTCTCATGCAGCTAAACTGTTAATTTTATATACTGTATGATAAAGTCATATGACTGGCCACATCAGATTTTTTTATTTATTACGCTGGACACATGAAATGGTGGTAAGTACTAATTGACAAATGATGCAATTTTATAGGATTCCCTTGAGCTTCGCATTCTGAATACAAAAATATATTGATCGTCAATTTTTGGGACCAACGCAACAAAAAAAATAACTTTTTTGTTAAACTTATAATATCAATATGAAAATTCAATGTCAGAAAAATAGGTGACCCCAAAGTTCCAGGACAAAGTTTTGCATCTCTTAGTTTGAAAAAACTCTAAAGTAAATAAGTACGTAGGCTTTCACGGCCAGAATCAAATCGTTCTATCAAATTCACGATGGAAATAGAAGAGCATAATCAGCTGCCACTTTTGGATGTACTGGTATACAGAACGACAACGGGTACGCTTGGACATACAGTCTATCGTAAGAAGACATACCAATCGGTACTTGAACGCCAAATCACACCACCATCCCCAACAGAAGAGAAGTGTTATTAACGCTCTGTTCAACGGAGCCGAGAAGGTGTGCGACTCCAGCACCTTGGACGACGAACGGAAATACTTGGAGTGGGCTCTACGTCAGAATGGGTACACCAAGTCTAACATACGAGGTATCACACAAAGAAAACCGCAAGTCTCAGAAGAGCGACAAGAGTCAAAGGGGCCGCTTACTTACCATACGTAAGTGGGGTATCAAAAAGAATCGGTAGAATACTGAAGAAATCGGGTATCACGGTAAGGTACAGAGCACCAGCAAACGTAAAGGATCTTTTGCCTAATCCAAAGGATATCACACCCCTCCTGAAGGACGAAGGGGTATACAAGATATACAATAATTTTATAAACTTATATTGCACTTAATTTTGCTTTTATTAGATTGAATTTTATTTCGTATTATACACTGTGTCTAATGGGTGCATTTAAAATTGTACAATCTAAAGTAAAATAACCGGTAAAAACTACGGTTTTCTTCAATGAACGATCATATCTATTCTTGCGTATATATAAAACAACCGTTGTTTTGGATTAACGAAGGTTGCTTTGAATTGAGACAACGTTTCTTTGTGTGTTTTCATTTTTTGCGATTAAGTGATTGAGATTTGAGAAATGATTAAAATCTAATAGGCACAATTTTTCGATGTTTCTTCATTATTTATCAATTTTCACTATGATTCTATACATTTTAAAGCATAGTTAACGACGATGTGATTACACCAATTTTGTGCTGAAAGCGAAATAACATTTATTAGCCTCAGATTTTTGTCCAATAATTTCTAATATTAAGGTAATTAAAGAGGCTAACAAAACAGTGTACCAGTTTTTCGTATATAAAAGAAACAATGAATTTGTAGACCGTCATAACAGCGAAAATGTCCAGATACAACTGTAGTGATGCGTATAGCGATTTACTATGGATTTTGAAAGTTACTAGCACAATGCCTTATCAAAATCCGAATCTCCAACAAAAAATCAGAGAGAAAATACTATGGGGCTGGTGTTTAGCATTCTTTACAACTTTGATGATGGAATTCTTTATTTCTTATGATAACGTCGAATACATGTGTGAAATATTGTACTTTTTCGTCGGATTTCTTAATATTCTCTCTAAGAAATACACCCACATAAAGAGCGATCAACTTATAAGAATCTTCGAGAAGCTTGACTCAGCAGAATTTAACAAGGAGAAAGAAAACATCAGGAAACCGTTGAATAAATGCGTGATAAAAGCCAAAAAAATGATAAAGTTTTTCTCATACTTGGTGCTTAGTGTCTTGATTTTATACGCTTTTCTACCTGTCCTTGATCACAAACGTTTATCTGTACCTTTCTCGTATAATCTTGGAATGTACACCACATACTTCAGGTGGTTTCAGCAAGGTGCCCTTGTCATTGCTGGTAGTGCTGAATTAGTAATGGATTGTCTATGTGCAGTGTTCCTCATAATAGCAGCAGCGCAAGTTGATATATTGAGACTCAAGCTCAAAAACATTACTTCTCACAACTTAGTTGGAACAACACTTGTAGGAAATAAAATCGAACGAGATAGGAAGATTCAAGAGAATCTAAAAGAATGCGTCCGCTTGCATTTGTGCATCATAGAGTAAGTAATATGACACTTCATTTCTGGAGGTATTTTATTTGTTTACAGTTTAGTTGACGATCTGGAGAAGTTATATGCGTTTCCAATATTTGCGCAGTATACCACAAGTATGGCGGTCATGTGTCTGCTAATGATCCATGCCATATTTCTGGTAACATAACAAACTACTTCAATTTCAAGATTATGGAATCTGAGGAAATGTTTTTTAGGTTGAATTTCATAGTCTCAGATTCGTGCTATTAGTGCTGACTTTTACCTTCATATTTGGCGAATTGTTCCTCTATCACTATTTGGGAAACGAACTAATGACAAAGGTATGAAATACAAGAGGAAAATTAGGTATTATCCATCTGTTGTTGTCGTTTTAATGCTTCTGCTTTTAGAGTTTAAAAATTGTGGATGCTTGCTACTTTTCACAGTGGTATTATTGTGACCCAAAAGTTAGGAAAATGTTACTGATCATGATGGAAAGAGCCAAAAGACCATTGTATTTGAGTATCTATGGTTTTGATATGGTCACTCTGAGTTCATTTGGAAAAGTATGTACTGGTATGAAAAAGATTTTGAGTTTATATTTTTTTGCTTTTTCTTGCAGGTAACTAAGTGGTCCTATTCGCTATTTGCTTTACTAAGAAGTAGGTACAACAATTAATTAAACGAATATTCGTTTTATTAAGTAATATTAAATAAATCTCTTTATAATATTAGTTTTGAATGGCTTGTATGTTAATTGGATCAGTAAAATAAAGATTGAATGAGTTTTATTATTACTTTTTGGATTTTGTAAATATATCGGGAGACTAAAAATTTTTCTGGAAGGATTTGCGTGTTATTGGTGATAATATTGGTAGTAATAAAGTCTCAGTTTGTGCAGACTCCCGTCATTGTGAATGCCTTTTTATTTTTTATTTATGATGCTGGACGAATGAAATTCTTATTAGTGCTAATAGACAAAATATGTAATCTTTCTTGAACTTTACAATCTGAATATAAGAATGCATTGATTGTCAATTGTTAGAACCAACGCAACTAAATAATAACTTTTTTGTTAATGAATCTAGGTAGCAATGTATTTATGAAAATAATATTTTGGGTTTTGGCCGATGAGTTTCATTCTTTTCGTGTACTTCATGAGTACACCCTGATTATTCTATTGGAAACATATTTCCGATTACAACACTCCAGTTCAAAGGTTCCGTGACAAAGTTTCACATCTGGTTTCACATGTCTTATGAAAACTACATCATAGCTTCCTCATTCATATTATATATAATTTTTATAACTCTCTTTAATACATCAAAAATGTTGAGCAAACACGCATTTATGCAGGCATTGTTTGAGGTTAGAATAACTATATCGCGAGTGATAATTTTAGTTCAGTCATTCTGGATTATGCATAGAAAATATAAATACTGTCGATGATATTGATATCAACCGATAACTTATGTTTCTCGCAGTAAAATATCACAATGTTTAAAATCATAGTTAGTAGGTACATTTTTAATTAACGTAAAGCAATCGAAATGTTGTGTCTGTCAGTCTTCAATCTTTTATTCCGCAAATCTCACACAGTTAACAGTAAAAATAAAAAATATATACTTCAGTGTAACGGACAAAATTTACCATCAAACTCGGGAACCAACACGAGAAAGCGACGGTTTATTTAGTAAAGTTGATTGAAGTATGTTTTTGCGATTCAAGGTCAACCAATCAGATGACATTAGAGCTGACTTACATGCACACACTTATACGAAATAAACGTTCGTTTTCTCGTATATGTTCCAGAATCATTTTGATAATACATTTTGTCCGCTATAATGTGGTGTTTTTATTTTTGAGATTAAGTGAATGTGATTTGAGAGGCACAATTTTTCGATGGTTCTTCTGTATTTATAAATTATCCTGTTCACTATGATTCTATACATTTTAATATGCTAATACGGCAACCATAAGCTATCGATTCATAACAATATCATCGACAGCATTTGCTCTTCTGACTATACTGTACATCAAAAATCTAGACTAATTGGGCTATTTGGAAAGCATAGTTAACGACGATGTGATTACACAAAATTGTGCTGAAAACGAAATAACATTTATTACGCTCAATTTTATTTTGGTCAATAATTACTGATATTAAGATAATTAAAGAGACTAACAAAAACTGTACCAGTTTTTCGTATATAAAAGAAACCATAAATTTCTAGAACGTCATAACAGCGAAAATGTCCAGATACGTATGTAGTGATGCGTATAGCGATTTATTATGGATTTTGAAAGTTACTAGCACAATGCCCTATAGAAATCCGAATCTCCAACAAAAAATCAGAGAGAAAATACTATGGGGCTGGTGGTTAGCATTCTTCATAACTTTGATGATGGAATTCTTTATTTCTTATAATAACGTCGAATACTTGTGTGAAGTGTTGTACCTTTTCTTAGGGTTACTTAATATGCTCTTTAAGAAATACACTTACATGAAGAGTGATCAACTTATAAGAATCTTCGAGAAGCTTGATTCACCAGAATTTAACAACGAGAAAGGTAACATCAGGAAACCGTTGAATATATGCGTGATAAAAGCCAAAAAAATGATAAAGTATGTCTTATATTCGTTGCTTAGTTTCATGATTTTATACGCTTTTCTTCCTGTCCTTGATCACAAACGTTTGCCTGTACCTTTCTCGTACAATCTTGGAAATTACACCGCATACTTCAGGTGGTTTCAACAAGGTGCTCTGGTCATTTCTGCTAGTGGCTTATTAGGAATGGATTGCTTATGTGCAGTGTTCCTCATGATAGCAGCAGCGCAAGTTGATATATTGAGACTTAAGCTCAAAGACATTACTTCTCACCATTTAGTTGGAACAACACTTGTAGGAAATAAATTCGGTCGAGAAAGGAAAATTCAAAAGAATGTAAAAGAGTGCGTCCGCTTGCATTTCTGTATCATAGAGTAAGTAATATGACACTTTTATTCTGGACGTATTTATATCTGTTTTCAGTTTTGTTGGCGACCTGGAGAAGTTATATTCCTTTCCAATATTAACGCAGTATACCACAAGTATGGCGGTCATGGGTTTGCTAATGATCCGTGCTATATTTCTGGTAACATAACAAGCTACTTCAATTTCAAAATTATGGAATCTGAGGAAATGTTTTTTAGGTTCAATTTAATAGTCTCAGATTCGTGTTGCTAGTGCTGACTATTAGTTTCGTAATTGCCGAATTGATCCTCTATCACTATTTGGGAAATGAACTAATGACAAAGGTATGAAATACAAGAGAAAAATTAGCTATTATCAATCTGTTGTCGTTTTAATGCTTCTGCTTTTAGAGTTTAAAAATTGTGGACGCTTGCTACTTTTCACAGTGGTATGATTGTGACCCAAAAATTAGGAAAATGTTGCTGTTAATGATGGAAAGAGCCAAAAGACCATTGTATTTGAGTATCTATGGTTTTGATATGGTCACTTTGAGTTCGTTTGGAAAAGTATGCATTGATAGGAAAACTATTTGGAGTTTATATTTGTTTTTTGTCTTGCAGGTTATTAAGTGGTCTTATTCGCTATTTGCTTTACTTAAAAGTAGGTACAACAATTAATTACCCGAATATTCGTTTTATTAAATAATATTAAATAAATCTCTTTATAACATTAGTTTTGAATGGTTTGTATGTTAATTGGATCAATAAAATAAAGTTTGAATGAGTATTTTTACTTATTGGATTTTGTAAATATATCGGGAGACTTAAAAAAATTATGGAAAGATTTGCGTGTTATTGGTGATAATATTGGTAGTAAAGTCATTTCAGGGTTTCCTGAACACCTACTGAACCAAGCACTAATAAACTTTCATTTTGTGGAGACTCTCGTCATTGTCAGCGCCTTTTTATTTCTTTTATTTATGACGCTGGCTGAATGATATTCTTATTAGTGCTAATAGACAAATTATGTATTTTTTTGGGAATACCCTTGAGCTTTAGTATCTGAATATAAGAACGTAGGTATTGATTGTCAATTGTTTGAACCGACGCAACTAAAAAATAACTTTTTTGTTAATTAATCTAGGTAGCAATGTACTTATGAAAATAATATTTTGGTTTTTGGCCAATGAGTCTCTTTCTTTTCGTGTACTTTATGGGTACACCCTGATTATTCTATTGGAAAAATTTTTCCGATTACAACACTCCAGTTCAAAGGTTCCGTGACAAGTTTCACACCTGGTTTCACATGTCTTATGAAAACTACATCATACCTTCCTCATTCATATTATATATCATTTTTATAATTCTTTAATATATCAAAAATGTTGAGCAAACGTGCATTTCTGTCGACGTTGATTGAGGTTAGAATAATTATATCGGGGGTGATAATTTTAGTTCAGTCCTTCTGGATTCTGCATAGAAAGAATAAATACTGTCGATGATATTGATATCAACCGATAACTTATGTTTCTCGCAGTACAATATCACAATGTTTAAAATCATAGTTACTAGGTACATTTTTAATTAACGAAAAGCAATCGAAATATTTTGTCTGTCAGTCTTCAATTTTTATTCCTCAAATCTCACACAGTTAACACAAAAAATAAAAAATATATATACCTCACTGTAACGGACAAAATTTACCATTAAAATGACTCGGGAACCAATACGAGAAAGCGACGGTTTATTTAGTAAAATTGATTGAAGTACTTTTTTGCGATTCTAGGTCCACCAATCAGATGACATTAGAACTGACTTACATGCACACAATTATACGAAATAAAGGTTCGTTTTTTCGTATATGTTCCAGAATCATTTTGATAATAAATTTTGTCCGCTACAATGTGGTGTTTTCAATTTTGAGATTAAGTGAATGAGATTTGAGAAATGATTAATATCTAATAGGCACAATTTTTCGATGGTTCATCTGTATTTATAAATTATCTTGTTCACTATGATTCTATACATTTTAATAGGCTAGTACAGCAACCATAAGCTATCGATTCATAGCAATATCATCGACAGCATTTGCTCTTCTTAATACTCTGTACATGAAAACTCTAGATTAATTGGGCTATTTGGAAAGCATAGTTAACGAGGATGTGATTACACTAATTTTGTGCTGAAAACCTAATAACATTTATTACGCTCAATTTTGTTTAGCTCAATAATTTATGATATTAAGATAATTAAAGAGCCTAACAAAAACTGTACCAGTTTTTCGTATATAAAGGAAACACGAATTTGTAGAACGTCATAACAGCGAAAATGTCCAGATACGTATGTAGTGATGCGTATAGCGATTTATTATGGCTTTTGAACGTTACTAGCACAATGCCTTATAGAAATCCGAATCTCCAACAAAAAATCAGAGCGAAAATACAATGGGTCTGGTTTTTAACATTCGTTACAACTGTGATGATGGAATTCTTTATTTCTTATGATAACGTCGAACTAATGTGTGAACAGTTGTACAGTTTCATCGGGCTTATTAATATACTCTTTAAGAAATACACTTACACGAAGAGTGATCAACTTATAAGAATCTTCGAGAAGCTTGAGTCGGCAGAATTTAACAACGAGAAGGGAGACGTCAGGAAACCGTTGAATATATGCGTGATAAAAGCCAAAAAATTGATAAAGTTATTCACATATTTGGTGCTTAGTGCGTCGACTTTATACGGTTTTTTGCCTGTCTTTGATCACAAACGTTTGTCAATACCTTTCTCGTACAATCTTGGAAATTACACCACATACTTCAGGTGGTTTCAACAAGGTGGAATTGTCATTGCTGGTGGTGCTGAACTAGTAACGGATTGTCTATGTGCAGTGTTCCTCATAATAGCAGCAGCACAAGTTGATATATTGAGACTTAAGCTCAAAGACATTACTTCTCACAATTTAGTTGGAACAACACTTGTAGGAAATCAAATCGAACGAGATAGGAAGATTCACGAGAATCTCAAAGAGTGCGTCCGTTTGCATTTGTGCATCATAGAGTAAGTAATATAACACTTCTATTCTGGACGTATTTATATTTGTTTTCAGTTTTGTTGACGATCTGGAGAAGTTATATTCGCCTCTATTATTCATGCAATATACCACAAATATGGCAGTCACGTGTATGCTAATAATTCATGCCCTATTTCTGGTAACATAACGAAATACTCCAATTTTAATACTATAAGATCTGCAGAAATGTTTTTTAGGTTGAATTTCAAAGTATCGGATTCGTGTTGTTAGTGGTGAATTTCAGCATTATATTTTGTAAATTGATGTTCTATCACTATTTGGGAAATGAACTAATGACAAAGGTATGAAATACAAGAAAAAATTAGGTATTATCCATCTGTTGTTATCGTTTTAATGCTTCTGCTTTTAGAGTTTAAAAATTGTGGACGCTTGCTACTTTTCACACTGGTATTATTGTGACCAAAAAGTTAGGAACATGTTACTGATTTTGATGGAAAGAGCCAAGAGGCCATTGTATTTGAGTATCTATGGTTTTGATATGGTCACTCTGAGTTCATTTGGAAAAGTATGCATCGATATGAAAAAAGTTTTTAGTTTATATGTGTTGTTTTTTCTTGCAGCTTATTAAGTGGTCTTATTCGATATTTGCTGTACTTACGAGAAGGTACACAAATTACTTACACAAACATTAGTTCTAAATACTATTAATTAAATCTTTTCATAATATTAGTTTTGTATGTTTAGTATGGTAATAGGATCAGTAAAATAATACTTGAATGAGTTTTATTGTTACTTTTTGGATTTTGTAAATTTCCTGAAAAAAAAAGTGTTGGAAGAGCGTGATCGCGCATTAACTGTCTATAAGAGAGCGAGAACACTAAATGGAGATAGAAAACCTATTTTGAACAATTAATTCAGTTGGGAGACTCAAAAAGTGTAATGTTGGTAATAAAGACAAAGGCTTGCCTGTTGAATAAAGAACAAAGAAAAACTGTCTGTAGCACCGGGTCCGATATGTTTGGTTATAATATAAATTTAACAATTATTTGGAAGTCAAGGAATAATAGAAGGAATGTTGATAATTTAGGTATAAATTTAATAATAATTAAATAATTAAATTTAATAATAAATAGAGATAAAAGCAAGGTTAGTATGGGTAATACATATGAGGCTTCTTAACGTTCTGAAGGACATGTTTCGGAAATAGTCTGGTTTTAACTATGCGTGCTTATATCGTATAACATGTAAGCGCCAACGAGATTTTCAACTAACCCAGTTTGCTTGAATTTTCTGATTACCCTAGAAATGGTTGAATGGGCACTTTGGTTGTCCGGGTGTTTTTCATTGAAAATATCGGCAACATCGAGATAATCGCGATGGATAACTACTATTATAAACATCGAAAGTCATTAATATTAAATTAATTAAAACTAAGTTACGCTCAATGTATTAGTTATTGTATGATCTAGTATTATCCACAGGGTGAAATATCAACTTTGCATAAAGAAAATGAATAACTTTGCCCTAGTTCTAAATAAACATTACTTATCATGCCAAAGTAATCAAAAAAGTAAAAACATTATTCGAATTTCTAAAAAATAGATTAAAACGAACATTTTAGTGTCACTGGCATCTACTAATATTAGACATATATGTAAGAATTAAAAAAAAATCTGGTGTGGCCAGGCACATGACTTTATCATACAATATATAAAATTAATAGTTTAGCTGCATGAGAATCTATTTTATTGAGATAAATCGTAGGTATTGTCAAAGCATCAGCATTTAACACCACCTACACTACGTCATTAGAATAATAGTTATTTATGTCACAAGTGCCAAGACTACGGAATAGCGCAACGAGCGGTGATGCGGCGCGTCACCGAAGGCGGAGCGCTATCTAGTTCTCGGCAGGAGTGACATCAACGTTTATTGTGTTGCTTTTTGAGAAATATGTATTAAAAAAAAAATAAAATTGTTATATTTCTGTATAGGAAATGTTAGTTTTGTAGCACTTTGACGAAACGTCAAGTTTAGAAAGCTAATTCAAATTCTGACAGATTTATATTTGTTTTGATACGGTAGACGTCACATCCATACCAACACACTAAAATAAAACTACACTCATCGCTACACTTTCATAACAATTTTCTCAATTGATCGTTTTTAGAATTAGATATAAGGACAGGTTGATATTTGTTATCAACAAACAATCAAATTGGTGATCTTATTTTATTTATAATTTGTATTTTGTAATTTGCCGCACTAGAGCGGCAACGTTCCATAGCGGTTCTCCAACCTCTGATGAAATCAGCTGTTTTCGAGTGTGACAGCACAAAAAAATATTTGTCAAAATCCTGGCTACTATGTAGTTTCATATCAATGCAGATGCGATCGGTCTCGATCAAATAGAACTTGCTCTTGAAGCAAAACTATTAATTTTACCAAAAAATGTCATAGGCATAATTTATTCAAAATTTCCTCTACTTTATTTTATTATTTAACTTATTTGTCGAAATTACAGAAATGGCGGCTCATTTGCAAAATCCTTAAAAAAGGCTTAGAATAAACTACCAGCTCCTTTGGACCCTTTTGAACCAAAAGCTTTTCAGCTCTAAGTTTGGTCACAAAACTTCTAAATATGAACTTTCGTCCCGATACCTTTAGTAGTTTTTCAGGAATCGTCGCCACAAAAATCGTTTACACACACACACACACAGACATACATACGCACAGACACACACACACACATACACACACACACACACACACACACACACACACACACACACACACACACACACACACACACACACACACACACACACACACACACACACACACACACACACACACACACACAGACATTTTTTTGTAGCTTGGTCAAAAATGTTCAGGCGACACATAAAGACCTATTTCCGCTAAAATCTCATATTTTTTTTTCGGCACGATTACAATACTTTATCATACTGCGTATGATAAAGTAAAAAGAAAAATTTCAAGATAGTTGCGGCTGTGCATTCATATTTGAATATAATCTTTACTTCTAAACAGCATTTCCAAATAATGCATATCGATGATAATAAAAATAAAGGCACTTTAAACTTATCACAACTTCATATATTCTGAATCGTTTGGTATGTATATAATAAAAATAATATGGTAGCGAAATTATATATTTCACTGTCGCCGTGTTGGTTTCATACAAGCCACCAACTTTTATAAAGACTAAAGTTTTCAGAGAAATGGATAAAAGAAAATTCCATACGATGCGGACTCTGTTGGACACACTGTATATCTTATACAAACATTTGTTTACTCAAGATGGTACCTGTATAATTTTTAAATTTGGCAGCCCTGGATCACAGCAACGCAAAGTGATGACGTTTTGTGACGTCATTCTCATCAAATGGTAAATTTTGCCAGGTCTATGTAGTATTTTTATATTTGCGGTTAAGTGTGTTAGATTTGAGGAAAGAGGGATTAAAATCTAACAGACATAGTTTTCGATAGTTTTTTCCTTATTTGGTAATTTTCCTCTAAACATTTTAATATGGTAATACGTGAACCATAAGCTATCAATTCATATTAATTGCATCGACAGCATTTTATCTTCTTAATACACTGTACATTAAAAATATAGATTAATTGGGCTAATTGGAAACCATAGTTAATGATGATGTGATTACACCAATTTTGTGCCGAAAACGAAATAACATTTACTACGGTCAATTTTGTTTAGCTCAATAATTTCTGATATTAAGATAATTAAAGAGACTGACAAAAACTATACCAGTTTTTCGTGTATAAAAGAAACAATTAATTTGTAGAACGTCATAACAGCGAAAATGTCCAGTTACGTGTGTAGTGATGCGTATAGCGATTTATTATGGCTTTTGAACGTTACTAGCACAATGCCTTATAGAAATTCGAATCTCCAACAAACAATCAGAGCGAAAATACTATGGGTCTGGTTTTTAACATTCTTTACAACCGTGGTGATGGAATTCTTTATTTCCTATGATAACGTCGAAATAATGTGTGAACTGTTGTACAGTTTCATCGGGCTTATTAATATACTCTTTAAGAAATACACTTACACGAAGAGCGATCAACTTATAAGAATCTTCGAGAAGCTTGACTCACCGGAATTCAACAACGAGAAAGAAAACTTCAGGAAACCGTTGAATATATGCGTGATAAAAGCCAAAAAAGTGATAAAGTTTTTCTCATATTTGGTGCTTAGTGCCTCAATTTTATACGCTTTTTTGCCTGTCTTTGATCACAAACGTTTGTCTATACCATTCTCGTACAATCTTGGAATTTACACCACATACTTCAGGTGGTTTCAACAAGGTGGAATTATCATTGCTGGTAGTGGTGAATTAGTAACGGATTGTCTATGTGCAGTGTTCCTCATAATAGCAGCAGCACAAGTTGATATATTGAGACTTAAGCTCAAAGATATTACTTCTCACAATTTAGTTGGAACAACACTTGTAGGAAATGAAATCGAACGAGATAGGAAGATTCACGAGAATCTAAAAGAGTGCGTCCGCTTGCATTTGTCCATCATAGAGTAAGTAATAGGACACTTTTATTCTGGACGTATTTATATTTGTTTTCAGTTTTGTTGACGATCTGGAGAAGTTATATTCGCCTCTATTATTCACGCAATATACCACAAATATGGCAGTCTTATGTCTGCTAATGATTCGTGCCATATTTCTGGTAACATAACGAAATATTCCAATTTTAATACTATGAAATCTGTAGAAATGTTTTTTAGGTTGAATTTAAAAGTATCGCATTCGTGTTGTTAGTGGTGATTTTTAGCATTATATTTGGTAAATTGATGTTCTATCACTATTTCGGAAATGAACTAATGACGAAGGTATGAAATACAAGAGAAAAATTAGGTATTATCCATCTGCTGTTGTCGTTGAAACGCTTCTGCTTTTAGAGTTTAAAAATTGTGGACGCTTGCTACTTTTCACAGTGGTATTATTGTGACGCAAAAGTTAAGAAAATGTTACTGATCATGATGGAAAGAGCCAAGATACCATTGTATTTGAGTATCTATGGTTTTGATATGGTCACTCTGAGTTCATTTGGAAAAGTATGCGTTGATATGAAAACGATTTGGAGTTTATATTTGTTGTTTTTTCTTGCAGGTTATTAAGTGGTCTTATTCGCTATTTGCTGTACTTACGAGTAGGTACAAAAATTAATTACACAAACATTAGTTCTAAATACTATTACGTAAATCTTTTTATTATATTAGTTGTGTATGTTTAGTATGTTAACTGGATCAGAAAAATAAAACTTGAATGAGTTTTGTTGTTACGTTTTGGATTTTGTAAATTTCCTGAATAAAAAAAGTGTTGGAAGAGCGTGATCACTCATTGACTGTCTATAAGAGAACGAGAACACTAAATGGAGATAGAAAACATATTTTGAACACCTAATTCGGCTGGGAGACTCAAAAAATGTAATGTTGGTAATAAAGACAAAGGCTTGCCTGTTGAATAAAGAACAAAGAAAAACTGTCAGGAGCAACTTTGATCATGGAAATATTTGTTTCTTTTGATAACCTCGAAGACATGTGTGAAGTGTCGTACCTTTTTGGCGTATATCACCGTACTGATAAAGAAATATACTTACATTAAGAGTGACCAACTTATAAGATTTATCGAGAAGTTTGACTCACCGAAAATTAACAACGAGAAAGAAAACTTCAGGAAACCGTTGAATATATGCGTGTTGAAAGCAAAAAGATTGATAAAGAATTTCTTATGTTTGGTCGGTGGTGTCTTGTCTTTATACGCTATATTGCCTCTCTTTGATGGCAAACCTTTATCTATACCCTTCTCGTACAATCTTGGAATTTACACCGCATACTTCAGGTGGTTTCAAGTCGGTGGTATACTCATTGGTGGTATTTCTGTAATAGGAACGGATATTGCATGTGCAGTGTTGCTCATGATAGCAGCAGCTCAAGTTGATATATTGCGACTAAAGCTCATAGACATTACTTCTCACAATGTAGGTGGAACAACACTTATAGGAAATCAGGTCGAACAAGATAGGAAGATTCAAGAGAATCTCAAAGAGTGCGTACGCTTGCATTTGTGCATCATAGAGTAAGCAATATAACACTGTTGTTCTGGAAGTATTTATATTTCCTTTCAGTTATGTTGACGATCTGAAAAAATTATATTCGTTTCTATTGTTGACGCAGTATACCACAAGTATGGCGGTCATGTGTATGCTAATGATGCAACTCATATTTATGGTAACATAACAAACTACCTCAACTTCAAAACTATGAAATCTGAGGAAATGTTTTTTAGGTTGAAATTCAAAGTATCAAATTTGTGGTAAAGCGAAATAATAACATTCAACCACCGATAAACAACGTAAAATCTAAGTTTCAAAAATCCTCCTGAACAAACTAAAATAGATAGAGGGCTGTACTTTTTAGAATTAATTACCCAAAGTATCTGATCCACAAACGTGTATAATAATAATTTGTATCCCAACTACCTTGCTCGTAATCGCACATAAAGCGAAATAATAACATTCAACCACCGATAAACAACGTAAAATCTAAGTTTCAAAAATCCTTCTGAACAAACTAAAATAGATAGAGGGCTGTACTTTTTAGAATTAATTACCCAAAGTATCTGATCCATAAACGTGTATAATAATAATTTGTATCCCAACTACTTTGCTCGTAATCGCACATGAAGCGAAATAATAACATTCAACCACCGATAAACAACGTAAAATCTAAGTTTCAAAAATCCTCCTGAACAAACTAAAACAGATAGAGGGCTGTACTTCTTAGAATTAATTACCCAAAGTATCTGATCCACAAACGTGTATAATAATAATTTGTATCCCAACTACTTTGCTCGTAATCGCACATGAAGCGAAATAATAACATTCAACCACCGATAAACAACGTAAAATCTAAGTTTCAAAAATCCTCCTGAACAAACTAAAATAGATAGAGGGCTGTACTTTTTAGAATTAATTACCCAATGTATCTGATCCATAAACGTGTATAATAATAATTTGTGTCCCAACTACTTTGCTCGTAATCGCACATGAAGTGAAATAATAACATTCAACCACCGATAAACAACGTAAAATCTAAGTTTCAAAAATCCTCCTGAACAAACTAAAACAGATAGATGGCTGTACTTTTTAGAATTAATTACCCAAAGTATCTGATCTACAAACGTGTATAATAATAATTTGTATCCCAACTACTTTGCTCGTAATCGCACATAAAGCGAAATAATAACATTCAACCACCGATAAACAACGTAAAATCTAAGTTTCAACAATCCTTCTGAACAAACTAAAATAGATAGAGGGCTGTACTTTTTAGAATTAATTACCCAAAGTATCTGATCCATAAACGTGTATAATAATAATTTGTATCCCAACTACTTTGCTCGTAATCGCACATGAAGCGAAATAACAACATTCAACCACCGATAAACAACGTAAAATCTAAGTTTCAAAAATCCTCCTGAACAAACTAAAATAGATAGAGGGCTGTACTTTTTAGAATTAATTACCCAATGTATCTGATCCATAAACGTGTATAATAATAATTTGTATCCCAACTACTTTGCTCGTAATCGCACATGAAGTGAAATAATAACATTCAACCACCGATAAACAACGTAAAATCTAAGTTTCAAAAATCCTCCTGAACAAACTAAAATAGATAGAGGGCTGTACTTTTTAGAATTAATTGCCCAATGTATCTGATCCATAAACGTGTATAATAATAATTTGTATCCCAACTACTTTGCTCGTAATCGCACATGAAGCGAAATAATAACATTCAACCACCGATAAACAACGTAGAATCTAAGTTTCAAAAATCCTCCTGAACAAAACTAAAATAGATAGAGGGCTGTACTTTTTAGAATTAATTACCCAATGTATCTGATCCATAAACGTGTATAATAATAATTTGTATCCTAACTACTTTGCTCGTAATCGCACATGAAGCGAAATAATAACATTCAACCACCGATAAACAACGTAAAATCTAAGCTTCAAAAATCCTCCTGAACAGTTAGTCACAAAGCTAAAAGAATCACACCGTAACGGACAAAATTTACCATCAAAACGACTCGGGAACCAGTACGAGAAAATGACGGATTATTTAGTGTAATTGATTGAAGTATTTTTTTGCGATTCTAGGTCAACCAATTAGTTGACATTAGAACTGACCTACATCAACACAATTATAGGAATTAAACGATCGTTTTCTCGTATAAGTTCCAGAATCATTTTGATAATAAAGTTTGTCCGCTACAATGTGGTGTTTTAATTTTTGCGATTAGGTGAATGAGATTTGAGAAACGATTTAAATCTAATAGGCACAATTTTTCGATGGTTCTTCATTATTTATAAATTTTCCTGTTCGCTATGATTCTATACATTTTATTTAATAATATTTTATTTAATATGCTAGTACGGCAACCATCGATTCATAGCAATACTTCATCGACAGCATTTGCTCTTCTTAATATACTGTACATCAAAACTCTAAATTAATTGGGTAATTTGGAAACCATAGTTAATGATGGTGTGATTACAGCAATTTTATGCTGAAAACGAAATAACATTTATTACGCTCAATTTTGTTTAGCTCAATAATTTCTGATATTAAGATAATTAAAGAGACTAACAAAAACTGTACCAGTTTTTCGTATATAAAAGAAATAATTAATTTCTAGAACGTCATAACAGCGAAAATGTCCAGATACGTATGTAGTGATGCGTATAGCGATTTATTATGGCTTATGAACGTTACTAGCACAATGCCTTATAGAAATTCGAATCTCCAACAAAAAATCAGAGCGACAATACTATGGGTCTGGTTTTTAACATTCTTTGCAACTCTGGTGATGGAATTCTTTATTTCTTATGATAACGTCGAAGTAATGTGTGAAGTGTTGTACAGTTTCATCGGGATTTTTAATATAATCTTTAAGAAATACACTTACACGAAGAGTGATCAACTTATAAGAATCTTCGAGAAGGTTGACTCGGCAGAATTTAACAACGAGAAAGGAAACGTCAGGAAACCGCTGAACATATGCGTGATAAAAGCCAAAAAAATGATTAAGTTTTTCTCATATTTGGTGCTTAGTACCTCGATTTTATACGGTTTTTTGCCTGTCTTTACTCACAAACCTTTGTCTATACCTTTCTCGTACAATCTTGGAATTTACACCACATACTTCAGGTGGTTTCAACAAGGTGGAGTTTTCATTGCTAGTAGTTCTGAATTAGTAGCGGATTGTCTATGTGAAGCGTTCCTCATAATAGCAGCAGCGCAAGTTGATATATTGAGACTCAAGCTCATCGACATTACTTCTCACAATTTAGTTGGAACAACACTTGTAAGAAATAAAATCGAACGAGATAGGAAGATTCACGAGAATCTAAAGGAGTGCGTCCGCTTGCATTTGTGCATCATAGAGTAAGTAATATGACACTTTTATTCTGGACGTATTTATATTTGTTTTCAGTTTTGTTGACGATCTGGAGAAGTTATATTCGCCTCTATTATTCACGCAATATACCACAAGTATGACAGTCACGTGTCTGCTAACGTTCCGTGCCATATTTCTGGTAACATAACGAAATACTCCAATTTTAATACTTTGAAATCTGTGGAAATGTTTTTTAGGTTGAATTTCAAAGTATCGGATTCGTGTTGTTAGTGTTTATTTTTAGCTTTATGTTTGGTAAATTGATGTTCTATCACTATTTGGGAAATGAACTAATGACGAAGGTATGAAATACATGAGAAAAATTAGGTATTAACATCTGTTGTCGTCGTTTTAATGCTTCTGCTTTGCTTTTAGAGTTTAAAAATTGTGGACGCTTGCTACTTTTCACAGTGGTATTATTGTGACCAAAAAGTTAGGAAAATGTTACTGATTTTGATGGAAAGAGCCAAGAGGCCATTGTATTTGAGTATCTATGGTTTTGATATGGTCACTCTGAGTTCATTTGGAAAAGTAAGCATTGGTATGAAAGCAATTTGGAGTTTATATTTGTTGTTTTTTCTTGCAGCTTATTAAGTGGTCTTATTCGCTATTTGCTGTACTTACGAGTAGGTACAAGAATTAATTACACGAACATTAGTTCTAAATAATATTAATTAAATCTTTTCATAATTTTAGTTTTGTATGTTTAGTATGGTAATTGGATTAGTAAAATAAAACTTGAATGAGTTTTGTTGTTGCTTTTTGGATTTTGTAAATTTCGTGAAAAAAAAGTGTTGGAAGAGCGTGATCACGCATTGACTGTCTATACGAGAACGAGAACACTAAATGGAGATAGAAAACATATTTTGAACAACTAATTCAGTTGGGAGACTCAAAAAATGTAATGTTGGTAATAAAGACATGCTTGCCTGTAGAATAAAGAACAAAGAAAAACTGTCAGGAGCAACAGTTCCGATATGACTGGTAATAATATAAATTTAACAATTATTTGTAAGTCAAGGAATAATAGAAGGAATGTTCATAATTGAGGTGTATATAACACATTACAGGCCACAAGATACTGCTTCACTTTAAGTTTGAATTGCTTCAGTGGTAAGTCCTTAAAATCCTGCGGGAGAGCATTATAAAAAACAATCGCATCATAATATGTCGCTGTTCTGGATCGGTTAAGACGGTGAAAATCGTATCGTAACATATGTCCATGCCGCGTGGTGTAAGTGTGTGTCGTTACTCTTTATTAAATTGTTGTAATTTTCATGGGCAAACAACAAACATTGCATAATATAAGCACTTGGCAGCGTGAGAATGCCCAACCGAACAAAGCACGATCTGCACTCGTCGCGGTAGCCAACATCCAATAAAACACGAACACAGCCGCGCTGTATTTTAAATACTCTATGCACATGAGACGAGTGGCCCCAGTTTATAATAGAATACGTCATTACACTATGGAAAAGTGCGTGATAGGCTTTCACTAAATAAGGAATGGATATGTTATTTTTTTTTATATTTCTTATCAGGCATGTTGTATTAGATAGTTTGCCGGTCAGATTCTTAACGTGTGGCTCCCATGTTAAATGGGAACCTAATAAAACTCCCAAGTACTTAACAGTACCAGTCAAGAAACCAACACGCAACCCAAACAACAAAGTGCTGGTTTAGAAGCATTCAGACTTAGTTTATTTGATACAAACCACTGTCTGATTTCGTCGTCGGCTATGGATGTTTTAGGCTTTAAATTACTTAACACACTGTCTTCCACAATGCTAGTGGTATCATCAACAAACAGTATTTGCGTATTGAGCGGATCAGTAAGTTGCAGGTCATTAATGTAAATAATAAAAGGGATCGGACCCAGGACAGAACCTTGGGGTACTCCGTAGTTGATAGTAAGTTCCTCGGATATATTATTATCTACAGGATGAAATATCAACTTTGCATCAAGAAAATGAATAATTTTGCGCTAGTTCTAAATAAACATTACTTATGATACCAAAATAATCAAAAAAAAAATCATTTAAGTTTCTAAAAAATAGATTAAACCGATGTCACTGGCATCGACTAATATTAGACATATAAGTAAGAATTAAAATAAAAAAAAGGAAAATTTCAATATTTCAAGATCCTAGAATTTCAACTTGAATACTTGAATATAATCTTTACTTCTAAACAACATTTCCAAATAATGCTTATCGATAATAATAAAAATAAAGGCATTTTTATATTTGCGGTTAAGTGAGTTAGATTTGAGGAATGAAGGATTAAAATCTGACAGGCATAGTTTTTCGATTGTTTTTTCCTCATTTGTTAATTTTCATCTAAACATTTTATTATGGTAATACGTGAACCATAAGTTATCAATTCATATTAATTGCATCGACAGCATTTTATCTTCTTAATACACTGTACATTAAAAATATAGATTAATTGGGCTATTTGGAAACCATATTTATTGATGATGTGATTACACCAATTTTGTGCTGAAGACGAAATAACATTCATTACCCTCAGATTTTAGGCTCATTTATTTCTAATATTAAGATAATTAAAGAGACTAACAAAAGCTGTACCAGTTTTCCGTATATAAAAGAGAATCAATTTGTAGAACGTCATAGCAGCGAAAATGTCCCGATACGCATGTAGTGATGCGTATAGCGGTATAATATGGGTTTTGAACGTTAGTAGCACAATGCCTTATAAAAATCCGAATCTCCAACAAAAAATCAGATCGACGATACAATGGATGTGGTGTTTATTATTATTGACAACTTTGATCATGGAAATATTTACTTCTTTTGATAACTTCGAAGATATGTGTGAAGTGTCGTACCTTCTCTTGGCGTATATCACCGTACTGATAAAGAAATATACTTACGTTAAGAGTGACCAACTTATAAGAATCTTCGAGAAGCTTGACTCACCGGAATTTAACAACGAGAAAGAAAACTTCAGGAAACCGTTGAATGTATGCGTGTTGAAAGCAAAAAGATTGATAAGGAATTTCTTATGTTTGGTCGGTGGTGTCTTGTCTTTATACGCTATATTGCCTCTCTTTGATGGCAAACCTTTATCTATACCCTTCTCGTACAATCTTGGAAGTTACACTGCATACTTCAGGTGGTTTCAAGTCGGTGGTTTACTCATTGGTGGTATTTCTGTAATAGGAACGGATATTGTATGTGCAGTGTTGCTCATGATAGCAGCAGCTCAAATTGATATATTGCGACTAAAGCTCATAGACATTACTTCTCACAATGTAGATGGAACAACACTTATAGGAAATCAGGTCGAACAAGATAAGAAGATTCAAGAGAATCTCAAAGAGTGCGTACGCTTGCATTTGTGCATCATAGAGTAAGTAATATAACACTTTTATTCTGGAAGTATTTATATTTCTTTTCAGTTATGTTGACGATCTGGAAAAATTATATTCGTTCCTATTGTTGACGCAGTATACCACAAGTATGGCTGTCATGTGTATGCTAATGATGCAACTCATATTTATGGTAACATAACAAACTACCTCAACTTCAAAACTATGAAATCTGAGGAAATGTTTTTTAGGTTGAAATTCAAAGTATCAAATTTGTGGTAGTAGTGATGGATATTATGTGTTTATTTAGCCAATTGATCCTCTTTCACTATTTCGGAAATGAACTAATGACAAAGGTGTGAAATACAATCGAAAAATTAGGTATTGTCCATCTATTGTTGTCGTTTTACTGTTTCTGCTTTTAGAGTTTGAAAATTGTGGACGCTTGCTACTTTTCACAGTGGTATTATTGTGACCCAAAAGTTACGAAAATGTTACTGATCATGATGGAAAGAGCCAAAAGGCCATTGTATTTGAGTATCTACGGTTTTGACATGGTCACTCTGAGTTCTTTTGGAAATGTACGCCTTTATATGCACGCGATTTATAGTTTACATTTGTTGCTTTTTCTTGCAGGTTGTTAAGTGGTCTTATTCGCTATTCGCCTTGGTTAGGAGTACGTTCAAACATTAATTACACGCATATTACCTTTACTAAATAATATTAAATTATTTTATATTTTTATAATCTTAGTTCTGTATGTTTCGTATATTAATTGGATAAGTAAAATAAAGTTTGAATGAGTTTTTTTGCTACTCATCGGATTTTGTAAATATGTCGGGAGACTTATTAAATTATGAAAAGATTTGCGTGCTTTAAGGTGAGTTTAGACATGAATGGATTTAGTGGCGCCAGTAGTCACGACAGCTCTATTTGCACGCCAGTAAAGGTTTACACAACATGTGCGCAAACAAAAATAAGTGACACGCCAGTTTCATTTTTAAAGTGAATTTCACACTGCGCAGTATGTCGAATGAACTTTCCGAAGCATGCATGAATAGTCGCTAAACTTTTAGTGGAAAAAAGGTAAAAGAAAAACAGAAAATGAAACACCAAAAAGGTCGTGTCTGAGTTAAACCATGTATTAGTCTCGACCTTCTTTAGATGCTTCTGCAAAACTTCTAGGAGAACTCGCAGCAGAAGATTCTGCAAGCTGTAAAAACCATCTCTCTGAATGATGAAACAAAATTTTGATTCTCTTCTTAAATTTGATTATCAGTTCGGCTGAACACTTTTTTTGCTCTTATAAACTATATAAAGTACAATAAACACAAATTAGGACCTCAACTGAAACGAAAATTTAACTAAAAACAGGCGAGCCGACGTGCAATCATGTGTTTACACAGGTAAATTTTGTTTTGCTGCACGTATTTGTCATCACTGGCGACAGTGATTTCAGAAGGGTGCAGACTTTTCCTATCCACGCATGCATGATTTCAACTTGCATGCCAGTTGATGTTCACACATGGCATTTAATTTTACTGGTGCGCCAGTTTTTATTGGCGCCAGTAAATCCATGCATGTCAAAACTCACCTTTATTGGTGATAATATTGGTAGTAAAGACACTTCAGGCTTTCCTGAACACCTGTCGAACCCAGAACTTATAAACTCTTATTTTGTGCAGACTCCCCTCATTATGTATGCCTGGTTATTTTTTTATTTATTACGTATTGTTAATTTTTTTTTATTTATTACCTTGGACAAATGAAATTCTGGTAAGTACCAATTGATAAATAATCCAATTTTTTAGGATACCCTTGAGCTTCGCATTCTGAATACAAAAACATATTGGTCGTCAATTTTTGGGACCAACGCAACAACAAAAAAATAGCTTTTTTGTTAAACATAATATTTCAATAATAAAAATAATGTCAGAAGAATAGGTGACTCCAAAGTTCCGGGACAAACTTTCGCATCTGATTAATCTGTGACCAGGCAGCCAGGCAGCAAATGACGTCAGCCCTTCTTCTTAGTTTGAATCAACTCTAGTACTCCTCGTATTAGTTCTTATTACTTAAAATAACATGTCTTATTAAAGCTCCATCACAGGTTAATAATTCATACTTTGTATCAAATTTATCATGCTTTGATATATCAAAAATGTTGAGCAAACAGGAATTCCAGTCGACATCGTTTGAGGTTAGAATGATTCGCGAGTGATAATTTTAGTTCAGTCGTTCTAGATTCTGCATAGAAAGAATAAATGCAGTCGATGAAATTGATATCGATCAATAGTTTATTATTCCACAGTAACATACCACAATGTTTATAATCATAGTTAGTAGGAACATTACCAAATTAACGAAAAAAAATCGAAAAATTCTTCGAAACTCTTACATTTCTCAAATCTCACACAGTTAATCACAAAACTAAAAAAAAACACACACACACACCGTAACGGACAAAATTTACCATCAAAACGACTCGGGAACCAATACGAGAAAATGACGGTTTATTTAGTGAAATTGATTGAAGTATTTTTTGCAATTCTAGGTTAACCAATCAGTTGACGTTAGAACTGACCTACAGCCACACAATTATAGGAAATAAACGGTCGTTTTCTCGTATAAGTCCAGAATCATTTTAATAATAAATTTTGACCGCTACAATGCTGTGTTTTAATTTTTGCGATTAAGTTAATGAGATTTGAGAGATGATTAAAATCTAATAGGCACAATTTTTCGATTGTACTTCATTATTTATAAATCTTCCTGTTCACTATGATTCTATACGTTTTATTTAATAATATTTTATTTAATATGCTAGTACGGCAACCATAAGCTATCGTTTCATACCAATATCATCGACAGCATTTGCTCTTCTTAATACACTGTACATCAAAACTCTAGATTAATTGAGTAATTTGGAAACCATAGTTAATAATGGTGTGATTACAGCAATTTTATGCTGAAAACGAAATAACATTTATTACGCTCAATTTTGTTTTGCTGAATAATTTCTGATATTAAGATAATTAAAGGGACTAACAAAAACTGTACCAGTTTTTCGTATATAAAAGAAGCAATTAATTTGTAGAACGTCATAACAGCGAAAATGCCCAGATACGTGTGTAGTGATGCGTATAGCGATTTATTATGGCTTATGAACGCTACTAGCACAATGCCTTATAGAAATCCGAATCTCCAACAAAAAATCAGAGCGAAAATACTATGGGTCTGGCTTTTAACATTCTTTACAACTGTGATGATGGAATTCTTTATTTCTTATGATAACGTCGAACTAATGTGTGAACTGTTGTACAGTTTCATCGGGCTTATTATAATACTCTTTAAGAAATACACTTACACGAAGAGTGATCAACTTATAAGAATCTTCGAGAAGCTTGACTCGGCAGAATTTAACAACGAGAAAGGAAACGTCAGGAAACCGTTGAATATATGCGTGATAAAAGCCAAAAAATTAATAAAATTATTCACATATTTGGTGCTTAGTGCCTCGATATTATACGCTTTTTTGCCTGTCTTTGATCACAAACGTTTGTCTATACCTTTCTCGTACAATCTTGGAATTTACACCACATACTTCAGGTGGTTTCAACAAGGTGGAATTGTCATTGCTGGTAGTGCTGAATTAGTAACGAATTCTCTATGTGCAGTGTTCCTCATAATAGCAGCAGCGCAAGTTGATATATTGAGACTCAAGCTCAAAAACATTACTTCTCACAATTTAGTTGGAACAACACTTGTAGGAAATAAAATCGATCGAGATAGGAAGATTCACGAGAACCTAAAAGAGTGTGTCAGCTTGCATTTGTGCATCATAGAGTAAGTAATATGACACTTCTATTCAGGACGTATTTATATTTGTTTTCAGTTTTGTTGACGATCTGGAGAAGCTATATTCGCCTCTATTATTCATGCAGTATACCACAAATATGGCAATCACGTGTCTGCTAATAATCCATGCCCTATTTCTGGTAACCTGACGAATACTACAATTTTAATACTATAAGATCTGCAGAAATGTTTTTTAGGTTGAATTTCAAAGTATCGGATTCGCGTTGTTAGTGGTGACTTTAAACATTATATTTGGTAACTTGATGTTCTATCACTATTTGGGAAATGAACTAATGACGAAGGTATGAAATACAAAAGAAAAATTAGATATTATCCATCTGTTGTTGTCGTTTTAATGCTTCTGGTTTTAGAGTTTAAAAATTGTGGACGCTTGCTACTTTTCACAGTGGTATTATTGTGACCCAAAAGTTAGGAAAATGTTACTGATCATGATGGAAAGAGCCAAGAGGCCATTGTATTTGAGTATCTATGGTTTTGATATGGTCACTCTGAGTTCATTTGGAAAAGTAAGCATTGATACGAAAACAATTTGGAGTTTATATTTGTTGTTTTTTCTTGCAGCTTATTAAGTGGTCTTATTCGCTATTTGCTGTACTTACGAGTAGGTACAAAAATTACATACATTAGTTCTAAATACTATTAATTAACACATTTCATAATATTAGTTTTGTATGTTTAGTATGGTAATTGGATCAGTAAAATAAAACTTGAATAAGTTTTGTTGCTGCTTTTTGGATTTTGTAAATTTCCTAAAAAAAACGTGTTGGAAGAGCGTGATCACACATTGACTGTCTATACGAGAACGAGAACAATGGAGAGAGAAAACATATTTTGAACAATTAATTCAGTTGGGAGACTCAAAAAGTGTAATGTTGGTAATAAAGACAAAGGCTTGCCTGTTGAATAAAGAACAAAGAAAAACTGTCAGGAGCACCAGATCCCATTTGACTGGTTATAATATAAATTTAACAATTATTTGTAAGTCAAGGAATAATAGAAGGAATGTTAATAACTTAGGTATAAATTTAGTAATAATTAAATAATTAAATTTAAGAATAAATACAGATAAAAGGCAAGGTTAATATGGGTAATACATATGAGACTTCTTAATGTTCTGAAGGACATGTCTCGGAAATAGTCTGGTTTTAACTATGCGTGCTTATATCGTATAACATGTAAGCGCTAACGAGATTTTCAACTAACCCAGTCTGCTTGAATTTTCTGATTATCCTAGAAATGGTTGAATGGGCACTTTGGTTGTCCGGGTGTTTTTCATTGAAAATATCGGCAACATCGAGATACTCGCGATGGATAACTACTATTATAAACCAAAGTCGATAAATAAGTATAAATGCAGTCGATGAAATTGATATCGATCAATAGTTTATTATTCCACAGTAACATACCACAATGTTTATAACCATAGTTAATAGGAACATTTCCAATTTAACGAATAACAATCGAAAAATTGTGCCTGTCAGACCTGAATCTTACATTTCTCAAATGTCACACAGTTAATCACAAAACTAAAGAAAAAAACACACCGTAACGGAGAAAATTTACCATCAAAACGACTCGGGAACCAATACGAGTAAATGACGGTTTATTTAGTGAAATTGATTGAAGGTTTTTTTGCGATTCTAGGTCAACCAATCAGTTGACATTAGAACTGACCTACATCAACACAATTACAGGAAATAAGCGATCGTTTTCTCGTATAAGTTCCAGAATCATTTTGAAAATAAAGTTTGTCCGCTACAATGTGGTGTTTTAATTTTTGCGATTGAGTGAATGAGATTTGAGAAATGATTAAAATCTAATAGGCACAATTTTTCGATGGCTCTTCATTATTTATAAATGTTCCTGTTTGCTATGATTCTATACATTTTATTTAATAATATTTTATTTAATATGCTAGTACGGCAACCATAAGCTATCGATTCATAGCAATATCATCGACAGCATTTGCTCTTCTTAATACACTGTACATCAAAACTCTAGATTAATTGGGTAATTTGGAAACCATAGTTAATGATGGTGAGATTACAGCAATTTTATGCTGAAAACGAAATAACATTTATTACGCTCAATTTTGTTTTGCTCAATAATTTGTGATATTAAGATAATTAAAGAGACTGACAAAAACTGTACCAGTTTTTCGTATATAAAAGAAACAATTAATTTCTAGAACGTCATAACAGCGAAAATGCCCAGATACGCGTGTAGTGATGCGTATAGCGATTTATTATGGCTTTTGAAAGTTACTAGCACAATGCCCTATAGAAATCCGAATCTCCAACAAAAAATCAGATCGAAAATACTATGGGTCTGGTTTTTAACATTTTTTACAACTGTGATGATGGAATTCTTTATTTCTTATGATAACGTCGAACTAATGTGTGAACTGTTGTACAGTTTCATCGGGCTTATTATAATACTCTTTAAGAAATACACTTACACGAAGAGTGATCAACTTATAAGAATCTTCGAGAAGCTTGACTCGGCAGAATTTAACAACGAGAAAGGAAACGTCAGGAAACCGTTGAATATATGCGTGATAAAAGCCAAAAAAATGATAAAGTTATTCTCATATTTGGTGTTTGGTGGCTCGATTTTATACGCCTTTTTGCCTGTCTTTGATCACAAACGTTTGTCAATACCTTTCTCGTACAATCTTGGAATTTACACCACATACTTCAGGTGGTTTCAACAAGGTGGAATTGTCATTGCTGGTAGTGCTGAATTAGTAGCGGATTGTCTATGTGCAGTGTTCCTCATAATAGCAGCAGCGCAAGTTGATATATTGAGACTTAAGCTCATCGACATTACTTCTCACAATTTAGTTGGAACAACACTTGTAGGAAATAAAATCGAACGAGATAGGAAGATTCACGAGAATCTAAAGGAGTGCGTCCGTTTGCATTTGTGCATCATAGAGTAAGTAATATGACACTTTTATTCTGAACGTATTTATATTTGTTTTCAGTTTTGTTGACGATCTGGAGAAGTTATATTCGCCTCTATTTTTCACACAATATACCGCAAATATGGCAGTCTTATGTCTGCTAATGATCCATGCTCTATTTCTGGTAATATAACGAAATAGCCCAATTTTAATACTATGTAATCTGTAGAAATGTTTTTTAGGTTGAATTTCAAAGTATCGGATTCGCGTTGTTAGTGCTGATTTTTAGCTTTATATTTGGTAAATTGATGTTCTATCACTATTTGGGAAATGAACTAATGACGAAGGTATGAAATACAAGAGAAAAATTAGGTATTATCCATCTGTTGTTGTCGTTTTAATGCTTCTGCTTTTAGAGTTTAAAGATTGTGGACGCTTGCTACTTTTCACAGTGGTATTATTGTGACCCAAAAGTTAAGAAAATGTTACTGATCATGATGGAAAGAGCCAAAATACCATTGTATTTGAGTATTTATGGTTTTGACATGGTCACTCTGAGTTCATTTGGAAAAGTAGGTATTTATATGCACGCGATTTGGAGTTTGAATTTGTTGCTTTTCTCTTGCAGGTTGTTAAGTGGTCTTATTCGCTATTTGCTTTACTTAGGAGTAGGTACAAACATTAATTACACGAATATTACTTTAAGTGGTAAAGCTACTCTTAGAAACACAGTACAATACGTTTCATATTAAAAAGAAAAACACGGTGATTTCATTTTCTTATTCACTTTCAAGTGGTTGTTCTATACAATTTTTAACCTAATTTTGACAGAAAAGTGATAATTTGTGTTCAAACGTGCGCCATTTTGTTTGAGAGCGGAGTTTTCTAATTTCCGTACGTACTTCCCGAGATAATATTATATAGAAGCAATTTCTTTTTTGTTTTTACGGCTAAGTAAAGATCTGCCTGCAAAATCTTTCCGACCGTGCAACCCTGTCCCCCGGAACAGGTTTCCTTTGATGTCTTGTAAGGCTACTATTTTTTATTTATTATTGTTTTGTTTTTGTTGTCAGTATTCCTCAAAATATAATCATTAAAGGCTTTTAAAGAGATTTTGTAATTCATTTACTATGTTGTAAAAAAATACCTACAAAATCGCGCTAGAGTGGCATTACCAATTAAATACTATTAAATAAAAGTTTTTATAATATTAGTTTTGTATGTTTTGTATATTAATTGGATCAGTAAAATAAAGTTTTAATAGTTAATAGTTTTTTTCGCATTTTGTATTTTGTAAATTTGCTGTTTTTTTGCTCTATGGACTCACATATACCACAAAAATAATTGAAGAATATTTAGGTCTCCCGCAGGAGGCCCAAAGTTTATAGTTTTCTTTCAAAATAAAAAAAAAAACATATTTTTTTATTAGTGCAAGATTGAGTAATTTTTCTTTTTCAAAGCCCACATGTACGCACTAGGGTGGACCTTATTTTTTTACGATCGAATTTTTTTCACGTCACCCTCTAGATTTGTTCTACTATGAATAAAAATAAGTCCTGCAAAAGAAAAACTTAATTTGACCACGGGAAGGGGTGCTCGATTTGAAGTTTGAAAATGTCAGTAATTTTTCTCATATTTGACGTATGACTTTAGTTGAACAATTTAAATAAGATAGTTATTGTTATTATATAAGGGTACCTTACTTTGGTTGTCCAGTAACCATATTTGCTTATATAATTATTTTAATTAAGTAACTTATTCGATCCTTTAAGACTTTTAAAACGCCGCGTGTTCACACTGTCTACGTGCGACGCTCTTACCCTACTTTGGATTAATTTCTAGTTTAGTCCTGTCCGAAACATTGTACTGCCTCTTTCATATATATTTATATTTAGAAAATAAACTGCTTCCGGATTATGCCGTGTGTCAAGATTTGTTAATGCTGACGTTTCGCGAACCATGTTGCTCGCTTCTTCAGAGCTAATTGAATACTCGCGAAACGCGAAACGTCAGCATTAACAAATCTTGACACACGGCATAACCAGGAAGCAGTTTATTTTCTAAATCATTTTGGCCGTGAAAGCCTACGTACTTATATTTCATATTTCTTGTCCTTTATCAAGTAGACGCACACACACTTTAGCATAGAGTTTGAGGTGTTCTCAGTGTAAGGGTTTGAAGTGTATCAGTTACATACTAACCAAAAAATTGAGACACGAAGTCGAGATAAATTGTTTTTATTGGTTTATTTCGAACAACAAATTGTTGGTGCGAAATTGCCGAGTAAGGGTCAGGTTGTAAGAGTGCTTTCTTATAACTTGCGAAAAGTTAACTTGAATCTTCGCACTAGTGCGGCTCTTGTTATAAAAGAAGTGGAAACATAGTGACAAAAGGCACAAATCCTTGTGAAGCTAACTGCACATAGTATTGCCAAATTAGAACCACTTTACCAGAAGTGGAGAACACTAAATTGGAATGTAAAACACCGAACTGCGTCTCAAATACAACGAGAAAACGAATTAACTGATTCGTTGAACAATTTATTCGATATCGGCCATGCAAATGCTTTGCAAATGATGACAATCGAAGAAGACAAAATATTTCTGTTGAAGCAGAAAAGGGCGAGTCGAAGTATATATTTCACTACTCAGGACTTATTACGACATAAGAATAAAATTTATTACACACATAAAACAAAATCTTTTTTGTTTTCCGAAAAATTTCATTTACATCCTATCGCTATTTTACTATTTATTAATTGTTACTAAATAGAACAAATCATACTCTTACATAAACCGCTGTCTGTCAGTCTGTATATTTGTCTGTTCAGGTTCCCTTGCGACGAGGGTTGACCGCAACCCCGGGACTCCTATACCGTATGACTCCCCATCGTGTGCGGAGTCGAGGCGGGGAGATCTCATTCTGTGATCTATTATTATCTATAGGGTAAAACTAAAATATCAACTTTGCATTAAGAAAATGAGTAATTTTGCGCTAGTTCTAAATAAACATTACTTATCATACCAAAATAATCAAAAATGTAAAAAAATTATTCAAATTTCTAAAAAATAGATTAAAACGTACATTTTAGTGAAAAAGTTGAAAAATTTTAATATAGGTGGCTGTGCATTCGCATTTGAATATAATTTTTACTTCTAAACAACATACTCAAATAAAGTTTATCGATAATAAAATAGCGGCACTTTAATTTTATCACAAATTCATATATTCTGAATCGCTTGGTATATGGTAGCGAAATTTACATATTTGGCTGTCGCCGTGTTGGTTTCATACAAGCCGGCTCTCTTGAACACACTGTATATATTACACACACATGTTTTTACTCAAGATGATAACGGTATGATTTTTGTAAATTTGGCGCAAAGTGACGACGTTTTGTGCCATCATTCTCATCGAATGGTATTCAAGGTCAGAAATACTAACTATTAAATTATCCGTTTATTTTCTGGTTTATGTTCCAGTTGATAATTTTGATGGTACATTTTGTCAGGTCTATGTAGTATTCTCGTAGTTGCGGTTAAGTGAGTTAGATTCGAGGAATAAATGTATAAATCTGACAGGCACAGTTTTTCGATTGTTGTTTCCTTATTTGTAAATTACTCTCTAAACATTTTAATATGCTAGTACGGAAACTAGCAGCTATCAATTCATATCAATTGATTAATTACATTAATTGGGCTATTTGGAAAGCATATATTTTAATGATGATGTGATTACACCAATTTTGTGCTGAAAACGAAATAACATTCATTACCCTCAGATTTTTGCCCATTAATTTCTGCTATTAAGATAATTAGAGAATTAGAAAACTGTACCAGTTTTTCGTATATAAAAGAAACAATGAATTTGTAGAACGTCATAACAGCGAAAATGTCCAGATACGTATGTAGCGATGCGTATACCGATTTATTATGGATTTTAAAAGTTACTAGCACAATGCCTTGCAATAATTCGAATCTTCAACAAAAAATCAGAGAGAAAATACTATGGGGCTGGTGTTTAGGATTTTTCACAACCTTGATGATGGAAATCTTTATGTCTTACGATAACGTCGAATACATGTGTGAAGTGTTGTACTTTTTCTTGGTGTATCTTAACATACTCATAAAGAAATACACTTACATGAAGACTGACCAATTTATAAGAATCTTCGAGAAGCTTGACTCAGCAGAATTTAACAACGAGAAAGAAAACGTCAGAGGACCCTTGAATATATGCGTGATAAAAGCCAGAAAATTGATAAAGTATTTCCTATATTCGGTTCTCAGTGTCTTGATTTTATACGCTTTATTGCCTGTCGTTGATAACAAACGTTTGTCTATACCTTTCTCGTACAATCTTGGAATGTACACCACATACTTCAGGTGGTTTCAACAAGGTGGTCTCGCCATTGCTGGCATTGCTTTAATAGGAATGGACTGTTTGTGTGCAGTTTTGCTCATGATAGCCGCAGCTCAAGTTGATATCTTGAGACGTAAGCTCATCGACATTACTTCTCACAATTTAGCTGGAACAACACTTGTAGGAAATAGATTCGAACGAGATAGGAAGATTCAAAAGAATATAACAGAATGCGTCCGCTTGCATTTGTGTATCATAGAGTAAGTAAGATGACACTTTTATTCCGGAGGTATTTTATTTCTTTACAGTTTTGTTGACGATCTGGAGAAGTTATATTCGTTTCCAATGTTGACGCAGTATACCACAAGTATGGCGGTCATGTGTCTGCTAATGATGCATGCCATATTTATGGTAACGTAACAAACTATCTTCACTTCAAGACAATGAATCGAAGGCATGTTTTTTAGGTTCAATTTCAGAGTTTCAGATTCGTGCTGTCAGTGATGACAATTATCGTCTTATTTAGCGAATTGATCCTCTATCACTATTTGGGAAACGAACTGATGACAAAGGTATGAAATACAAGAGAAAAATTATGCGTTATCCATCTGGTGTTGTCGTTTTAATGCTTCTGTTTTTAGAGTTTAAAAATCGCGGACGCTTGCTACTTTTCGCAGTGGTATTATTGTGACCCTAAAGTTAGGAAAATGCTACTGTTAATGATGGAAAGAGCCAAAAGACCATTGTATCTGAGTATCTATGGTTTTGATATGGTGACGTTGAGTTCATTTGGAAAAGTATGCGTTGATAGGAACACGATTTGGAGTTTATATTAGTTGTTTTCTCTTGCAGGTTATTAAATGGTCTTATTCGCTATTTGCTTTACTTAGGAGTAGGTACAAAAATTAATTACAGCAATGTTAGTTTTAAATACTATTAAATAAAACTTTTCATAATATTAGTTTTGTATATTTTGTATGTTAATTGGATGAGTAAAATAAATCTTGAATGAGTTTTGTTCTTAAATTTGGAAGAGGGTGATCACGCATTGACTGTATATACGAGAATGAGAACGTTAAATGGAGAAAGAAAACACATGTATTAGAACAACTAATTCAGTTGGGAGACTCAAAAAGGTAGTGTTTGTAACATGTCTTTTCAGTCGAATCCCACCTTAATATGGTGTATAATTTGTTCTACTAAGCTTAATACTTTCGGAGATATCGATGCCAGCATTCCTGATATTTTTTATAAATTTCAATAATACTATTATTAAAGATACAGTAAAAAATTGTATACGATGGAATTATTGTTATTATTTTCATAGGTGGACGAAATAAGTATGATGTTCAATGATTTTGCGTCTAAAATGACTAGACTATAGACCTTGTTTCCAGAAGGACGAGTTGACGTTTTTAAATTCATTACCTCCCTTAATATTTGCCCAAATTTAGCATTTCTTTAAGAATTTTGCTAACCCTGCCCATAACTGTTCCTACCGGTGGGAGCGATAGATTGTTTTCTAAACAAAAAATAATAAAAAATATTTTAGAATCAAGTTTACTCAAAATCGACTTAGTGGGTTAGCAATGTTGGCCACTGAATATCAATTCAGTGATACATAAGATCTAAAGAAATCCATTATAAGAATTTATTTTAATTTAGTGTTCAAGTTTGTATATTGTCCTAGTATTCCGTGTTGTTTTAAAAGTATTACTTATTTGTTCTAGGTAAAATTCCAGAGTTTGTGTTTTGAACTTTTTGAAATCATAAATATTGTATTATTGTATTGACATAAATAGTGACTAGTTTTAACCGTATTCTTCTAGGTTGTGAATTTTTAGAAATCTGGTTTCTATTGATTTGAAAGTTTTTTAAGTCAATCAAGTTTTTGAAGTTAATCAATCCTTAAATTATTTTCTATTTAGCTGAAATTTGGTACATATTAGGGGGGATTTGGTGTTGCTGATTATAAATCTAAATACTAAGTTAAAAAACAAAATGTCGGAACCAATATGGCGGACATTTGTTCGAAAACTATTTTCAATTTAGTGGAAATTAAGTATTTGTGGGGATTTGGAGTAGCTGATTATAAATCCGAAATAAATAAACAAAAAATTAAAATGGCGCAACCAATATGGCGGACAGTTGTTAAATTAATTTAAATTTAGCTGACTGCTAACCTTTCAATATCAAGGCACACATGCCATATAATCCAAAAACAGGCACTGAAAAACTCATTGCAGTTTTCAACTTCATATTTGTGCGAGCTCGGTTTCTCCACATCAGCAAATATAAAAACTAAGAAACGCGAAAGACTCCCGTAATCCCTGGATCCCGGGATCCCGACAAATAGTGAGCATTCTCGGGATCACGGGATTATAAATCTAAATAATAATAATAATAATAATAATCTTTATTGGTGTTATTACAAAGAAAATTGTTTACACAAGTCAGAACAGAAAAAGAAAAACACTATGCACTACTTATTTCTACGAAATTACAGTTAAAGTATTCATCGTAATTGAATATACATTTTTCAACCAAGAATTGTTTCATTACTGTCTTAAATCTGTTATTGGAGTAACACTTAATTGCTGGCGGCAGAACATTAAAAAATTTTAGAGCCCAGTAATTTGATGCGTTGCGCGACTTCTGCAATCTCAGAAAAGGTCGGCGATACTGCTGATTCTCACGAGTGTTGTACGAGTGAATTGCATTCGATCTCATAAACGTACTGGCATTGACCTTAGCGTACATTAAACATTCCAATATGTAGGCGGATGGAAGTGTCAGAACATTGAGATTTCGGAAGTGTTCACGGCAATCTTCCCTCCAACCGACTCCGAGTACTACTCTTATGCATCGGCGTTGTAGAGAGAACAATTTATTGCTGTGACCTGAATGGCCCCAGTTAAATATTGCATATGTCATCAAGGAGTGAAAAAAGGCAAAGTATGCAACCCTAAGACATTTTATAGAGATTTATTCTCTCAAGATTCTCAAATAATGAATCACCCTCGCAAGTTTTCCTGAAACATGTCCGACATGACTTTCCCACTTTAATTTGGAGTCAAGAATAACACCCAAGAATTTTAAAATCCCGGGATCACGAAAAAGTTCAATCTAAATTCTTATTTTTTTTTGTGAATCTGTGAAATGTGCGCACTGATCTACAATAAATCAATTGAGCTGCTATTTTGTAAGTATGAACGTCTATACATAACAGTACCCTTTCTGATTAAATTAAGTATCAAGCATAAAATTTAGGAGGAACAGATTTTGCAAGAAGTAGATATAATTCAATATGGTGGTAAACATGAACCTTTTCATCTTACCTCAACAAAAAATACAAATTGTATTTAAACAGAAACAAACAAAAACTAAAAGAAATAGTAGTGGATTTCGTTACCTGTATTTTATGATGTACTATAGAATATAAAATTAGTAAATAGGTATAAAATACAGCGAAAAATATTGCAAATAAGTATAAAATAAAGATACAAAGTAATCCCGACTTATTTAATTGTTAATTGAAGCACAAGTTGTACCAAAAATGATTTGCTATTAATTGTTGTTATTAATCTTTTGATGGTTCACTGCAATCGAACAAACGATGTCATTTCTTGTTCTGATTTTCAAGTTTCTTCCAGTTTAAGTCATTTTAGACATTTCTTCAGTGTACAATTATCGCGTTTTTAGTGGAAACATCTTGTCAAAAAGTGCACTTAGATAAAAAATGTATTTTTATAATGAGGGTTGGGCTATTTAATTATATTTAACAAAACCGAAAACCGTACAATTAATATTCATTTTGTTCAAGATAAGATAGTGAATATTTAATATTCTAAGAAGCTGCACTGCATATTTCATAACGGTATACTAGAAGACGCGTATAGAACTGGGTGTAAAAGTCATAATGACTTTTTTTGTAAACAACAATCGTTTTATCTAAATTGCAAACAGTTAGTCTATGCAAATAATAAACATCCATGACGTATGAATTCTTAAGTTACCTATCAAATTTTATCTTAAAGAAGAAAACAAAAAAATATCAAAATGTTTGTTTATTAATATGAAAAATTGAAAATTTGACTCGATCAAACAATTTCTTTTGCCGTGACTATTCTTGAAACATTTTACAAACACGTAAGTTTTTTGATCAAATTTAAGATGGAAGAGCAAGATATTATCTCATAGAGGTTAAATTTTGTTTATTATTGGTGTCAATACGCACACTTTCACACAATTTAAACCGACGATTATGGTTTTCTACTTGTAAGGTAAAATTTGAAACCGTTGATCCGTTTTCGGGCTAAAAGATATTGTCCAATCAAGTATATTTTAGGCGTTTCTTACTGACTGCATTTGGTCAGTTTTGGCATCCGCAATTTATGCTTTTTTTCATGAATCCCGGGATCCCGGGCTTACAAAATCTTTAATCCCGAAATCCCGGGATTGGAAGCCCTAGTAGCTATATCTAATATCAGACCTAATATACCTGAAATCTGCAAAAGTCGACAAGCTCAGGAATCACATTAAATGACTTTTGTCTTAAAATAAATTCATTTAATAAATAAAGTATATTAAGTATATAGTATAAGTATAAAAGTATAAGTATATTTTAGGCGTTTCTTACTGACTGCATTTGGTCAGTTTTGGTTCCGCAATTTATGCTTTTTTTCATGAATCCCGGGATCCCGGGCTTACAAAATCTTTAATCCCGAAATCCCGGAATTGGAAGCCCTAGTAGCTATATCTAATATCAGACCTAATATACCTGAAATCTGCAAAAGTCGACAAGCTCAGGAATCACATTAAATGACTTTTGTCTTAAAATAAATTCATTTAACAAAATAAATGTTATTTTGACCTGTCATGTACTAAACAGTTTATTTTGTAATAAATGTTGTCTCTATGGCTTTTGGTGTTTTGCTTTTTGTTTTGGTGCTCCGCGAGTTTTTCTTATGATCAAAAGTGCTCCCTGACTTCAAAAAGGTTAAGAACCACTGCTCTAATTCTTCAAAACAATTTGTCGCGGGATTTTAAAATTTTGTACGTCTCTGGTCGCATTAAAGTTATTAAAAGTGGTACCTTTTTTTGCGGCGGTGACATCATTCACTATGTAGAACTGCTTAACTCGTTCCATGTATGCCTTGAAAGTTTGAATCTTCGACGGGGTCCTTCTTTACCAATTCCAGTTTGTTCTCCTTTTTATCTTCGTCGCCATTTGATATACCGCTGTTAATTAAACGCGGCAGTACATTTAACACAACTTTATACTTCTGGATGTGTACAACATACCTCTGGGACGCTACATACTAGACTCGCCGAACTTGGTCAAAACTAACCCGAGTCCGCAACGGTCCACATTTCCAAAAAAAACCCGTTCTCAGCGGTCGCTCAAGAAATATACGAAAATCCAATATATATATCACTAGACAAATCTAGATTAATTGGGCTATTTGGAAACCATATTTAATGACGATGTGATTACTCCAATTTTGCGCTGAAAACGAAATAACATTTATTACGCTCAATTTTGTTTTGCTCAGTAATTTCTGATATTAAGATAATTAAAGAGACTAACAAAAACTGTACCGGTTTTTCGTATATAAAAGAAAATGAATTTCTAGAACGTCATAACAGCGAAAATGTCCAGATACGTGTGTAGTGATGCGTATACCGATTTATTATGGATTTTGAAAGTTACTAGCACAATGCCTTATAGAAAACCGAATCTCCAACAAAGAATGAGAGAGAAAATACTATGGGGCTGGTGTTTGGCATTCTTTACAACTTTGATGATGGAATTCTTTATTTCTTATGATAACGTCTTGTACGCGTGTGAAGTGTTGTACTTTTTCTTTGGGTTTATTAATATACTCTGTAAGAAATATAATTACATGAAGAGTGATCAACTTTTGAGGATCTTCGAGAAGCTAGACTCGGCAGAATTTAACGACGAGAAAGAACACATCAGGAAACCGTTGAATATATGCGTGATAAAAGCCAAAAGGATGATTAAGTATTTCTCATATTCGATGGTTAGTCTCTTGATTTTGTACGCTCTTTTGCCTCTCCTTGATCATAAACGTTTCCCTATACCTTTCTCGTACAATCTTGGAAACTACACTACATACTTCAGGCAGTTTCAGCAAGGAGCTCTTTTCGTTGCTGGTATTGCTTTATTAGGAATGGACTGTCTATGTGCAGTGTTCCTCATGATAGCAGCAGCGCAAGTTGATATATTGAGACTTAAGCTCATAGACATTACTTCTCACAATTTAGTTGGAACAACACTTGTAGGAAATCAAATCGAACGAGATAGGAAGATTCACGAGAATGTAAAAGAGTGCGTCCGCTTACATTTGTGCATCATAGAGTAAGTAATATGACACTTTTATTCTGGAGGTATTTTATTTGTTTACAGTTTTGTTGGCGACCTGGAGAAGTTATATTCGTTTCCAATATTAACGCAGTATACCACAAGTATGGCGGTCATGTGTCTGCTAATGATCCACGCCGTATTACTAGTAACATAACAAAATACCCTAATTTGAAAACTATGAAATCTGAGGAAATGTTTTTTAGGTTGAATTTCATAGTATCAGATTCCTGCTGTTAGTGATGACCATTAGCGTCTTATGTGGCGAATTGATGCTCTATCACTATTTGGGAAATGAACTAATGACGAAGGTATGAAATACAAGAGAAAAATTAGGTATTATCCATCTGTTGTTGTCGTTGTAATGCTTCTGCTTTTAGAGTTTAAGAATTGTGGACGCTTGCTACTTTTCACAGTGGTATTATTGTGACCGAAAAGTTAAGAAAATGTTACTGATAATGATGGAAAGAGCCAAAAGACCATTGTATTTGAGTATCTATGGTTTTGATATGGTCACGCTGAGTTCATTTGGAAAAGTATGCATTGATAGGAAAATGATTTGGAGTTTATATTAGTTTTTTTGTCTTGCAGGTTATTAAATGGTCTTATTCGCTATTTGCTTTACTTAGGAGTAGGTACAAAAATTAATTATACCAATATTAGTTTTAGATACTATTAAATACAACATTTCATAATATTAGTTTTGTGTGTTTAGTATGTTAATCGGATCAGTAAAATAAAAAGTTGAATGAGTTTTGTTGTTACTTTTTAGATTTTGTAAATTTCCTGAAAAAAAAGTGTTGGAAGAGCGTGATCACGCATTGACTGTCTATAAGAGAACGAGAACACTAAATGGAGAAAGAAAACTTATTTTGGACAACTAATTCAGTTGGGAGACTCAAAAAGGTAATGTTGGTAATAAAGACAAACGCTTGCCTGTTGAATCCAGAACAAATAAGCTATCAGGAGCGCCAGGTCCGATATGACTTAAATATTATAATTTCAACAATTATTTATAAGTCAAATAATCATAGAAGGATGTCTATAATAGAGGTAATAATTTAATAAAAATAAAATATAGTAATTAATAATTAAATTTATCAAGTCTTGTGGAATGTTTATAAACATTTGTCTGTTAATTTACATTTGTTTAAAGAACTTCTATTTGTCTAAATAATTCGCTTTTCTCGAAAATAAGTCTGAATTCTATTTTCTGAGTTCAAAATGGCAAATTATTATCTTACAGTGACATTATTAATTAGAAAATTTCTTCCTATTGTTTAAACAATCAATTATTATTTAATAGCTAATCAATAATAAATATCTATTAAACCCTCGTCTGATTAAACAAATTCTATTTGTATAAATAATTTTTGTTTTACTTAAAATTCAATTTCAACTTTTTTTCTAATTATGCTAGAAAAGTCAGCTTTTTTGGAAATTAACTTATAAATGTTCTGTTCATGTTCTAGATATCTAACAAACCTATTATCTATATTAGCTAATAAAGCCACATCTGATTAAACAAATTCTATTTGTTTGAATAATTTTTGCTTTCAATTACTTCAAATTAATCTTTTATATCAGTCTGGCCAACTGTTATTCTCAAGTGACAGCATTTATATTTTCGCATGATTTCCATTGTGTAACTAATAAAATATTACTCGTTTTCAATAATTTTTGCTTTCAATTACTTCAAATTAATTTTTATATCAGTCTGGCCAACTGTTATTCTCAAGTGACAGCATTTATATTTTCGCATGATTTCCATTGTGTAACTAATAAAATATTACTCGTTTTCAATAATTTTTGCTTTCAATAACTTCAAATTAATCTTTTATATCAGTCTGGCCAACTGTTATTCTCAAGTGTCAGCATTTACATTTTGGGACGATTTCCGTTGTTTAAATAATAAAATATTATTCGTTTTCAATATCATTTATTCGAAAAAATTTAAATGGTTTGAAATTATTTTTTCGGGAAATTTGAGAGCTACAATTCTTTTTAAAATAGTAAATTTCCTAAAGTCAAAAAGAATTATTAATCAATCACATTTCTCTCTCCATTTCTTATTCTGATTTACTACCACTGTGTGTCGCAAGATAATGTTAATTTGTTGCTGCCTGGAAACTGTTCCCTGTACTCTCATTTGATGAAATATTGAAAGCGAATATAATTTTATTATTCAAACACTGGAAATTTTCGCAAAATATAAGAGATGTCACTTCAAAATAACAGTTGGCTAGACCGATCTACAAAAAAAAATTATTTTAGGCAAATGGCAAAAAAAAATTTTTTTAGTGAAATGTGGGTTTATTTGATAATAGAGACTAGATATCTCGATCATAAAATTTATAAGTAAATTTAACAAATGGACTGACTTTTTTACCATAATTAGATATATAACTTTAACATAACTTTTCCCAAACCCCGAAGAATTATTCGAAAAATGCGCTCGGGACGAAAGTTCGTATTTAGAAGTTTCATGACCAAACTTAGAGCTGAAAAGCTTTTGGTTCAAAAGGGTCCAAAGGAAATGGATGTTTCCTCTAAGCATTTTTCAAGGATTTTGCAAATGAACCGCCATTTCTGTAATTTCGTCAAAATAATTAAATAATAAATTAAGGTAGAGAAAATTCTGTATAATTTATGTCTATGACATTTTTCTTTGCAAAATTAATAGTTTAACTGTATGAGCAAATTCCTTTTGATCGAGATAGTGTCTGCATTAAAACTTGTTAGCGATGATTTCACAATTATTTACATTCTGACAGTAGGTCCTGTCAAAACCAGCTTTTTTGGCAATACCTACTGTCAATATTATCCATATACGTATTAGGGATTGTACGGAGCTTGTCCTATAGAGCCAATGTGTAGTCTCGGTCCCAACAATGTGAGACGGGGAGAAATATATTTTGTTTATCGATGTGGTGCCCGGGATCAAACTGCGCATGCGTGGCCAGTGGTTATTGGGACCGTCGACAGATGGCGCTATTGTAGCTTAACGTGCCCGGTCGGTATTACCGCGGCCGTTGCCCGGTAATATTCGGCATCACTAACGCCAAACCAGTGACAGCCCATCGATAACCTTATACATGTGGCAGCTTCTCATGCAGCTAAATTATTAATTTTATATATTGTAAGATAAAGTCATGTGCCTGGCCACATCAGATTTTTTAATTATGGATTATATTATCTTAATAGACACCAGATCTAACGTTTGGAAATTTGTGAAATATTTACATTATGTTCACACTAAACCAATTTATTTATCGTCACCAGTTACAACAAATTATATAATACTAAAGACTAAATCCACCGTTAATTTTCTCGTATAGGTTACAGAATCATATTGATGACAAATTTTGTCCGAATTTTTATATTTGCGATTAATTGAATGATATTTGAAAAATGAAGGATTAAAATCTGACGAGCACAATTTTTAGATGTTATTTCATTTATCACAAATTTTCCTATTAACTATGATGAACATTTTAAAATGCTAATAGAGGACCGTAAATTATTAATTCATATCAATTTCAACGACAAAATTTGATCTTCTTAGTTCACTATACATACAAAATCCAGAATAATTGGGCTATTTGGAAACCATCGTTACTAATTACACCAATTTTGTGCTGAAAGCGAAATGACATTTATTACCCTCTGATTTGTTGCCCAATAATTTCCAATAATACGATAATTAAAGCGACCAACAAAAACTGTAACAGATGTTCGTATATAAAAGAAACCATCAATTTGTGGAACGTCAGAACAGCGAAAATGTCCAGATACGCATGTAGAGATGCGTATAGCGATTTAATATGGGTTTTGAAAGTTAGTAGCACAATGCCTTATAAAAACCCGAATCTCCAACAAAAGATCAGAGCGACGATACTATGGGGCTGGTGTTTGGGATTATTCACATCTTTCATAATGGAATTATTTATTTCGTATGATAACACCGCATACATGTGTGAAACGTTGTACTTTATCTTGTCGTATTTTAATATGCTCATAAAGAAATACACTTACATGAAGAGCGATCAACTTATAAGGATCTTCGAGAAGCTTGACGCAGCTGAATTTAACACCGAGGAAGAACACATCAGGAAACCGTTGAATATATGCGTGAAAAAGGCCAAAAAATGGATAAAGTATTTCTTATATTCGGTATTTGGTTGCTTGATTTTATATACTATTTTCCCTATGTTTGATAACAAACCTTTGTCAATACCTTTCTCGTATAATCTTGGAAATTACACGACATACTTCAGGTGGTTTCAAGTCGGTGGTATTTTCATTGCTGGTATTTCTTTAATAGGAACGGATAGCTTATGTGCAGTTTTGCTCATGATAGCAGCAGCTCAAATTGACATATTGAGACTTAAGCTCAAAGACATTACTTCTCACAATTTAGCTGGAACAACACCTTTAAAAAATCAATTCGAACAAGATGAGAAGATTCAAAACAATGTAAAAGAATGCGTCCGCTTGCATTTGTGCATCATAGAGTAAGTAATACGACATTTTTATTCTGGAGGTACCTATAGTTATTTTCAGTTTTGTTGACGATCTGGAGAAGTTATATTCGTTTCCAATGTTGATGCAGTTCACCACAAGTATGGGGGTCATGTGTCTGCTAATGATGCATGCCATATTTTTGGTAACACTAGAAACTACCTCCATTTCAAAACCATGACATCTGAGGCAATGTTTTTTAGATTGAATTTCAAAGTATCAGATTCGTGCTATTAGTGCTGAGTATTATCGTCTTGTTTAGCCAATTGGTCCTCTATCACTATTTTGGAAATGAACTAATGACGAAGGTATGAAATACAAGAGAAAAAATAGGTAATATCCATCTGTTGTTGTCGTTTTAATGCTTATGCTTTTAGAGTTTAAAAATTGTGGACGCTTGCTACTTTTCACAGTGGTATTATTGTGACCTAAAAGTTAGGAAAATGTTAACGATCATGATGGAAAGAGCCAAACGACCATTATATTTGAGTATCTATGGTTTTGATATGGTCACTCTAAGTTCCTTTGGAAAAGTATGTTCTTTCATGCACACGATTTGGAGTTTATATTTGTTGTTTTTTCTTGCAGGTTGTTAAGTGGTCTTATTCCATATTTGCTGTACTTAAGAGTATGTACGATTATTAATTGCACGATTGTTAAAACATATTAAATAAATGTTAACAATACCCCTTTTAAGTACTTTGGGACATACAGTGTGTCCAGGAAACTCCGCATCATATGGCATTTTTTTATTATCCATTTCTCAGAAAATTTTATTCTTTATAAAAGTTGGCGGCTTGTATTAAACCAATACGGCAATAGTCAAATATGTAAATTTTGGTACCATATACCAAGCGATACAGAATAAATGAATTTGTGATAAGAGTAAAGTACCCTTATTTTCGTTATTATCGATCAAATTTATTTGGAAATGTTGTTTTTGTTTACAAGTAAAAATTATAATCAAATATGAAGTCACACCCACCTATCTTGAAATTATTTTTCTTTTGTTTTTTTTTTTAATTCTTACTTTCATGAGTAATATTAGTCAATGCCGGGAATACTAATCTGTTCGTTTTAATCTATTTTTTAGAAATTTGAATTATATTTAGTTAATTATATTTACAGTTTTGATTACTCTGGTATGATAACTAATGTTTATTTAGAACTAGTGCAAAATTACTCATTTTGTTGATGCAAAGTTGATATTTCACCCTGTATATAATAATAGATCATACAATAACTAATACATGAGCGTGAATTACTTTTAATTCAATTAATATTAATGACTTTGGATAGGTTTATAATAGTAGGTTTATAATAGCAAGTACTTTACGAACGAGAAGAAAATAATTAATCCATATTATACAGGTTTTTTTAAGTGAAACGATGCAGAATTAAAAAATAAACATTGTTTCTAAATACAACCCCATCACAATTCCCAATATTTTAAAAGATATTCGCCAAAAACTCATTTTTCAAAGTATCCAACGGTACTTTTAGGTAATAAATATCGTACGTGGTGTTGAAAAACAATTTATTTCATAAAATATTACGAAGAGAAGTATTATAGATTTGAGTGTACTTAATTAAGTAGTTGTTCAATTGCCAAATTTACATTGCTGAATTTAAATTGGAATTCCTAAACATGCGAAAAGAGAAGCGTTGGAAGTTTGTGATTCTATCCTCCAGCAAATAAGAACGAGATTAAGTTTTACGGGACATTTAGTAACTGCTAATTTATTCACACTGGAAAATTTTACCAAATATCGCAAGCAATTTCCTGATAATTTTCTTTGTGAAATAGTTCGTTTTTATGCTTCTTTGAAAAAAAAAATAGATTGGAAACGAAACTGCAAGTACTTTACGCACGAGGTGAATTGCAGGGTGTTTCTGCTGGAGCTGTTTCAATTTGATCACTTATTTTACAATAAGATATGGGTAAGACTTTTCAAGAAACTCTAAAACTTTTAAAAATCTTAGGGACGATACCTATGTCAACGTCTGAAGCTGAGCGGTGTCTTAAAAAGAGTTAAGACATTTTTAAGGAATACGATGAAGGAAGAAAGGCTTAGTGCGCTTGGAATGTTGTCCTCTGAAAAGGCTTTTCTCGGTAATTTCAATAAGCGTGTGATTGAGTTAATTTCAAGTAAAAAGGAACGTCGAATGGAGTTTATATATCGCAAAATGTAACTTTACGTTTATTTTCAGTTAATTTTTTATACTTAATATCTAAATATATAAGTTTAATAAAACTGTTTGAAATTATAAACCTAAAAAAACGTTTTTTCTTTATATAAAGAACCAAGGAATATTTTTCATGTTGTGTGGCTCTACCATCAAAATGTACCACGGGCGCCACTGGTCTGAAGAAATTTATCGATTTTTAAAGCCCATGGTTTTTATATGAAAATTTCGATAATTTAAATCAGGGCCGCCAAGAGGGGGACATCTGTGACTGTTGCCAAGGGATTGAAATAATTATTTGTTTCATTATCTTGAGCCTGGTATTCTGTTTCATTATCAAAGCAACTAATATCGGTTTCATTGCGCTAAATTATATATTATAATTCTGCGTATTGAGTGACAATCAGTCTTTAATTAAGGTGTGGTTTATACTTTTTCGCAACATTAAGAATTTTCTTTGTTTGTGTTTGAGCGGATATCCGTGTCGTCTGCAAAGGTTGCCACAGTCTTATTTTCCAACCCCTCGAGGTCGCTGGTGTAGAGAAGGTAAATGACTAAAACACTGCATCGAATTGCTTGATTCTAAAGTATTTCTCAGTCAGGTAATATTTTAATATTTCTGCGAATTGTTTGTGGAGGATTTTTGTATTGAGTTAGTTATAAAGTTATCATCTAGTTATGAAGAACCACACCGTTGAAACGTACCATTGTAGCAAATAAATCAACTGTATAACTACTGTGAAGAGGCTTTATTGCTTCGGGGGAAGCAAGCGGTGGTTATTCATCCAAGGGGAAACCACCCTCAGTTAATGTCACAATATTGCAGAACAAACCTTTTTTCTTTATCACTTTTTCGTGCATATTCCGAAACCAAACTCATTGTGAGACACCATCCATAACCTGAGACTTTCTTTTATTAATATCGTTTTTTTATTATTCTGAACTTCTGTTGGCCTGGTAGGCATGCTTTTACCTACGATTTCATCTTAAATTGCTAAAGTTTGCTGCAGGGTGTATCTAATAAATGTTTCTCCCTTGTAGGGTATTTAACCAGGCAATAGAAACAAAGTCATCTGAATAGAAACAAGAAGATTTAAGCGATTGCCAGACGAAATTTAAAGTTTTCACTTTAGAGTTATCCTCAATCTGTAAGAAATTGTTTGACTGAGTTTCTAGAAGATGATAGAACACGATTGCACAGAAATAGTTGTCGACTTGAAACGGATGATGTCTTTGTTTGGACTTTGGCCAGACAAGGAAGCCAACAAATGTTTGCTCTTTACAAAAAAATCAATTGCGTTCTTCTTCTCCTTCAGTATATATGCTATGAACGTCATAGAAATCTACAAGAGCTACGAAGATATGGCCGGTACTATGTACATGCGGATGCCCATGACTGCATTCGTCGCAAAACTGGTCTTAATTCAATATAATATTGAAAGTTTAGCCTCGATTGTTGACGATATAGGATCGGAAATGTTTAATTTTGAATTCGAACCAAGGGAACGAATCCTAAAGAAGGCTATCAAAATTGCAAACTTTCTTAGCGGTGCTTTTAAAACTTTGTGTGCGTGCTGGCTTGTTTTCTTTATTGCCTACCCAATCTTGGAGAATAAACCGTTACCAATGCAACTATCGGTCGAACTTGGAATGTTTAGGATTCCCATGTTCTTTTTTCAAGTGATCGGAATTGCGATAGTAGCGTGGCTAAGTATTGGTATAGATTCGTTACTAGCTGCTCTTATGTCAATCACTTCATCTCAAATCGATATACTCAAGGAACGATTGTCGAGTAGCTTGAAATCATTGCGCTTGGAAGATGATAATGGTGATATTGATAATGATGGAGTTCGACGCTTTTTAGGTCACTGCGTTGAACATCATTTGTTTATTGCAAGGTATGTTCTTTAATGGGGTAACACCACTCTAGCGCGAGAAAAAATAGCCTCTTTTGTAGGTATATTTTTTACAATATGGTAAATGAGTTACAAAATCTCTTTAATGCCTTTTATTGTTCATATTTTGGGGAATATTCACAAAAAAAAAACAAAAATAATTAAAAAATTGAAGAGCTATTCATTTCATATCTTTTTTAAACAAACGGGCAAGGCAGAATGAAAGTTTGTTCAAAATTCTCATGAGAAACCACGATTTGAAATCCTAAGTCACGGTTGCCACTTTCGGCCAATTTCGCATTTGATTTGCACGTTTTACACACTACAACTTGTGAAATAGCAAAAAATACAGCAACAAAGTTCAAAAGATGATAATTAAACGCCATACTCTTCAACGTTGTAATAAACTTCAACCGACATTACTTTTTTTGCGGGTGTGGACTGTGGATACGTTACCAGGCAGAGGCGACTCTAGTTGCCACTGATTCAATGCTTGTCATATGAGTTCTATTTGAAAATCTGCTGCTTCCTTTCGAATCCTTTCGATCACGATATACTCCGGGAATGTCACTAATTATTTCTGGTATTTTTACTTTATCATACGCAGTAAGATAAAGTATTGTAATCATGCCGAAAAAAAAAATTGAGATTTTAGCGGAAATAGGTCTTTATGGGTCCCCTGAACATTTTTGACCAAGGTACCAAAAAATGTCTGTGTGTGTGTGTGTGTGCGTGTGTAAACGATTTTTGTGGCGACGATTCCGGAGAAACTACTAAAGGTATCGGAACGAAAGTTCATATTTAGAAGTTTTGTTACCAAACTTAGAGCTGAAAAGCTTTTGGTTGAAAAGAGTCCAAAGGAAGTGGTGGTTTATTCTTAGCCTTTTTGAAGGATTTTGCAAATGAGCCGCCATTTCTGTAATTTCGACAAAATAGTTAATTAATAAATTAAAGTAGAGGAAATTTTGAATAATTTATGCCTATGACATTTTTTGGAAAAATTAATAGTTTAGCTTCAAGAGCAAATTCTATTTGATCGAGATCGGTCGCATCTGCATTGATATGAAAGTACATAGTAGCCAGGATTTTGACAAATATTTTTTTGTGTTGTCACAATCGAAAACAGCTGATCTCATCAGAGGTTGGAGAACCATTATGGAACGTTGCCGCTGTAGTGCGGCAAATTATAAAATACAAATTTCAAATAAAATAAGATCACCAATTTGATTGTTTGTTGATAAGAAATATCAACCCGTCTTTATATCTAATTCTAAAAACGATAAATGGAGAAAATTATCAATAAAGTATAGCGATGAGTGTAGTTTTATTTTAGTATGTTGGTAGGGATGTGTCATGAACAAATATAAATCTGTCAGAATTTGAATTACCTTTTTAAGGTACGTCTTCATTAGTGATAATGGCAGTGGTAGCAGACGCCGTTATAGTATTTCCAATAGAAAATTGCTAGTGACTCATGTTTATCTACATGCAAACTAATATGTGTCATTATCACGATATGTAAGAAATACTATAATTTCGTATTCTACCACCGCCATTAGCTACCATTACCTACCAATCGGAACGCACCTTTAAACTTGGCGTTTCGTCAAAGTGGTACCAACCTAGCATTTACTATACAGAAATCATTTATTTATTTTTTTAAAATACGTATTTCTTAAAAAGCAACACAATAAACGTTGATGTCGCTCCTGCCAAAAACTAGATAGCGCGACTCGCTCACATGCGACGGCGACACTCCGCGTTCGGTGACGCTCCGCATCACCGCTCGTCGCGCTATTCCATACTTTCGGCATTTGTGACATAAATAACTATTATTCTAATGACGTAGTGTAGGTAGTGTCAAATGCTGATGCTTTGACAGTACCCACGATTTATCTCAATAGAATAGATTCTCAGGCAGCTAAACTATTAATTTTATGTATTGTATGATAAAGTCATGTGCCTGGCCACATCAGATTTTTTTACCAGCTAATCAAGAACAACACACGTTAAATCAGACAACTATAACACTGTGCGGTTAGCGTCAGTTCAACGAGCGAACCGAGGATATTTCCACAAAATCTTTGTGTTTTATATTATTTTTTGTTATATTTCACACCATGGATGTAATTCCTCCAAATAAGTTAAGAGCGTATAGGTCTCTAGGCTGTAAACTCTCACGCTAAACTTTTTGCATGTACGATCGGTCAGACACATCATTTGAGCAAAACAGATCTATTTTTCAAAAAATCTAGAGTGGCATTACCCCTTAATGATACTTTGAACATGCTATCTTGTATTTCCTATTGTGTTGCATTTTACTTTTAGATTTGCGAAGAAGATCAACAAAACATTTGGAATTGCTATCTTATTTCAGTTTCTTTCTACCACTTTAAGCCTTTGCGATGGCCTATTTCATATTATGTCGGTAATATGCGTAACTTCTCAAAAAACGTAACAATTCATATTCAAATAAAATATATTCCAGGTTGAAACATTCTCTTCTCAGTTTATGCAAGCCATATTGTATTTATCGGTAATAATGCTGGAATTGTCAATGTATTGTTGGTTTGGGAATGATGTCATGATAAAGGTACTGATGATATAAAGGAACTTATTGGGCGCACGACTGTGTATATGATGGGGATTTAGAATTTAGACGCATTATTCGTATAGGTAGATCCATGATATTAATTTTTTAGAGCCTTGAATTGATGGATTCTTGCGCCCAAAGTGAATGGTACAAATTCGAGTTATCAAACAGAAAAATGCTTCTGCTGATCATGGAAAATGTTAAAAAGCCAATTGTTATTACGGCTTATAAATTTTCTACAGCTTCTCTGCCAGCCCTTATGACGGTTAGTATTTATCCCACGTCTATTATTACTGAACACCTGAAAGTAAGGTAAACCTATTTTCGCTAAAATCTCACGGTTACAATACTTCATCATACTGCGTATGATTAAGTAAAAATGTCGGTTAATGATTATTATCTTATATAGTTTTCTGTGATTTTAGATTTTGAAGTCGTCATATTCAGCTCTTGCTGTTTTGCGAAAAATGTACGCAAAGAAGTAAAACAGAAGACTACAGCACCAAAAACAGTTTTTCACAAATAGAATAAACATGAATGTTGTTTTATTGTATAGATTTTAGTGCAATGCAATTAAAAGTCGAAATAAATACGTCAATTTGAAGTTTCATTGATTTCCTACAGTGCTGAAAATGTATACGCAGCAATATACGCGTACCCGTAATAGAAACGTTACCAGATGTAGATGGCGCCAGTATAACCAAATCTGATTTATTTCGTATTTACTACGTTTGACGATTTAACGTATGTTTGCGATCTAGTAGGGGAACCCCGTGTCAGTGCTGCTACTATTATTGACAGTTCACGTTTCGGTCTTTGTTTTTGATTTATAGAGAAACTTTATTGTTCAGAGTTATAAAGTGTATGGGAGTTTGTAGTATATATTTGTGATTAAATAGTTATAATAGTTTGGTGATTAAATAGTTATAAACAGATTTAGTAGGCTAAGTTGTAAATAACAAGTTTCGATAAATTGTTACATACTTTGTAGCAGATTATATTTTTAGTTTAATTTCGAAAAGGTAAGCTTTGGTAAGCAACAAATACATATTATTTTCTGCCCTCAATGCTAAATTTGCTAATCATTAGTTGGGATAATGGGTTGCTTATCCCATTCTCGAAGGAGTTATTCGAAAAGGAAGGGCACAAATTCACGAAGTGTGGCAGTAAAACTAAGGTGGGTAAGTTGTGAAGAGGTATGTTACGGTATGTTTTATTTTATAAAACAGAATTTTATAAAAAGTATTTAGTGTTTTCCTGAAAATTTCTAAAGAGATATACAAGAGAAAAATTATGTAATGTCGATCTGTTGTTGTCGTTTTAATGCTTGTGCTTCTAGAGTTTAAAAATTGTGGACGCTTGCTACTTTTCACAGTGGTATTATTGTGACCTAAAAGTTAGGAAAATGTTACTGATCATGATGGAAAGAGCCAAACGACCATTGTATTTGAGTATATATGGTTTTGATATGGTCACTCTGAGTTCTTTTGGAAAAGTATGTTCTGACATGCACACGATTTGGAGTTTATATTTGTTGTTTTTTCTTGCAGGTTGTTAAGTGGTCTTATTCCATATTTGCTGTACTAAATAGTATGTACGATTATTAATTGCACGATTGTTAAAACATATTAAATAAATGTTAACAATACCCCTTTTAAGTAGTTTGGAAATGTTGTTTAGAAGTAAAAATTATATTAAAATATTAAGTCACACCAACCTATCTTGAGATTTTTTCCTTTGTTTTTTTTTTAAATTCTTACTTTTATGACTAATATTAGTCAATGCCAGTGATAGTAATATGTTCGCTTTAATCTATTTTTTAGAAATTTGAATAACTTTTTTACAGATTTGATTACTTTGGTATGATAACTAATGCTTATTTAGAATTAGGCGAATGTTGGTATCACTGATAGTTTTTCAATAATAATATCAGCAAACTTTAAGTACAAATTATTTTCATAGGCGGACAAATTGTGTGTCTAGTCAAATCTAAAATGAGAAGCATACTATTACATCAGTCAATTCAAAAGCCTTAAGATCGGCCGAATCGCCGTCTATTTAGCCATTTTCCATATCTTTGGAATGCGCCAGTAATTAATTTTTACTTATAATATTTCCTTAAAGTTTGTGAATATCGTAAAAAAAGTCAAAAGAGTTTTTGTTATTTCGTTAGTTAATTTTTCGAGATTTTTAGTAAGTTTTAGTAAGTTTTACGGGACATTCAGTAACTGCTACTTTATTCACAGTTAAAAATTTTACTAAATATCGCAAGCTATTTCCTGATAATTTTCTTTGTGAAATAGTTCGTTTTTATGCTTCTTTGGAAAAAAAAACATAGATTGAAAACGGAACGCAAGTACTTTACGAACGAGAAGAATTTCAGGGTGTTTCTGCTGGAGCTGTTTCAATTTTATCACTTATTTTACAATAAGATATGGGTAAGGCTTTTCAAGAAAGTCTAAAACTTTAAAAAATCTTAGTGACGATACCTATGTCAACGTCTGAAGCTGAGCGGTGTCTTAAAAAGAGATAAGACATTTTTAAGGAATACGACGAAGGAAGAAAGGCTTAGTGCGCTTGGAATGTTGTCCTCTGAAAAATCTTTTCTCGGTAATATTGAAGATTTCAATAAGCGTGTGATTGAGATAATTTCAAGTAAAGTACAACGTCGAATGGAGTTTATATATAGCAAAATGTAACTTTACGTTTATTTTCAGTTAATTTTATATACTTAATATCTAAATATATAACTTTAATAAAACTGTTTGAAATTATAAACCTTAAACAAAGTTTTTTCTTTATTTAAAAAACCAAGGCATATTTTTCATGTTGTGTGGCTCTACCATCAAAATGTACCACGGGCGCCACTGGTCTGAAGAAATTTATCGATTTTTTAAAGCCCATGGTTTTTATATGAAAATTTCGATAATTTAAATCAGGGCCGCCGAGAGGGGGACATCTGTGACTGTTGCCAAGGGATTGAAATAATTATTTGTTTCATTATCTCGAGGCTGGTATTCTGTTTCATTATCAAAGCAACTAATATCGGCTTCATTGCGCTAAATTATATATTATAATGCTGTGTATTGTGTGACAATCAGTCTTTAATTAACGTGTGGATTATACTTATTTGTAACATTAAGAATTTTCTTTGTTTGTGTTTGAGCGGATATCCGTGTCGTCTGCAAAGGTTGCCACAGTCTTATTTTCCAACCCCTCGAGGTCGCTGGTATAGAGAAGGTAAACTACTAAAACACTGCATCGAATTGCTTGATTCTAAAGTATTTCTCAGTCAGGTAATATTTTAATATTTCTGCGAATTGTTTGCGGAGGATTTTTGTATTGAGTTACTTATAAAATTATCATCTAGTTATGAAGAACCACACCGTTCTAACGTACCATTGTAGCAAATAAATCAACTGTCTAACCGCTGTGAACTGAGACTTTATCCCTTCGGGGGAAGTAAGCGGTGGATATCCACTAGGGTGGCTCCCACCCCCCTATCTTGTTTCAATAAACAAAAAAACGATATATGCAAAATTTCAGCTTAATCGGACAACTGCGAGGCGACCCTCATTGACCTCAATGAAGTTTGGAATTTTCACCCAGCTCAGATAAACAGCTCGGGTACTTATTGTGTTACTTAGACCATATATAACTAGATGGAGTGCGGCCTATCCCACTGCATAGGTTTTCTTTGGCCTAATATACCTTCGTAAATAAGGCCGAAAGTCGTGTACAGTCTCGTACACCGCAGGTACGCGTGCGCACTGAAGGTGCGTACGGCCATTATTCACCTACACAGTTAATGTACGTAATTGGTTCCACGGTGTATAAGACTTTCGACCTTATTATCTTTGAACCCAAACAAAGCCTGGTACGCTCCCTCTAGACAAAACCAATAACGTTGTTTCAGAACTGTTTGTGGTACTGGTGTAAAGTGAGTTATATAAAATGTCATCAAGTTCTTCAGGTAGCTCGTGACACAAGTTGAGAAAATTATGTCACTCTTGTGGGCTACGTTTCCAATCAAATGGTTGGAACCTAACTACCTTCGAACGGGCAAGTTTTACGCATTTTTTTTTCTCTCTACAGTCAACGAGTTGTAAATATGAGAACGAAACCAAGTGCAGCATTGGCGATTGAGGAAGTTTCTATTTATTGGTAAAAAGCACGAGTTCCTACTAGAAGAACTGACCACTGCATTGATAAGTTAGTCAAACTATATAATGAATGGAAACATGTACAGAGAAAATGGTCTAGAACATCTGGCAAAGAAAATGAGACATTTTTGTGGAAACTATGGACGATCTCTTTGGCATAGCTCATGAAAATGCTTTGGGATAGATGAAAAATGAAGAAGATAAGGATCTATTATTGCTTCAGCGCCAAAAAAGGACGACCGGGCTCCATGGTTGGGATATCATTTCGTATACCAGGAGCTGTATGTCATGCTAGGTGGACGGCAGGGGCACTTTATGCACTGAAGATTTACCTATTTCAAAAACAACTTCAGTTATCTTGTAGGGAGAAGAACTCTTTAAAAAGAATATATATTGTTCTTGCTCGAGTGTACGTTCGACCCTAGTTTCTATCATAAGAAGCAATAAAAGTACCTTACCATGATTTCTTATTCATGCGTCAACTGACAAATTATCAGGATATTGATCCAGAAATCGTTAGGTTGCTGGTAAATTTTTCATACTATCTCTGGTACTTAGCTCCCAAAACTGTGGCTCTATGCTTATTTGATGATTAAGTTCCAACCACGGGTAAGACAAATATGGCTCAAGTTATGCTGTAACAAGACAAAGCTGAAGATCAGGAAGAAGAAAAAAATCAACAAAAGAGATACATTCTGCACTAAAATGATTTTTTCCTTTACAAACGACGACTTTTCGTCTTTTGTAACTCCAGTTACAAAAACTTTCTTCACAAAATGTTCTATTACCACCGATTTTGTCGACAAAGACACTTCAACATGGAAGGATGAATCCTGGTGACAAAAGTGCAATAGAAAATCTTGATAAAATAGTTGTTGTGAATGATGCTGCAGAAAGAGGTGTCAAACTAATCCAGGAAAATAATAACAGACTCACAAAAGATGAAAATGAGAAACAATTTATTCTACGGATCGTTGGCGAAGACCGAAAAAATACCCAACTGCTACGAAATCCTCTCTTACGAAAAAATAATATTCAATGTTCGTTCGTTTACATTATGTATTGTATTTATAGAATTTAATCGTCTAAACAAAAATATATTTTCCCTTATAGAAATAGCTGAGTTAATAAAAAATAAAGTAAAAAACGATTTTTCATTGTATTTAAGAATTGTTTCAACTTCAAAGCGTTTGAGAGTCGCCAAGTAATTGTCCGATTCAAGTAAAATTTTGGACAGCCCGTCTTTTTGTTAATTAGAATAAGATTTGAGGGTGGGAGCAGCAAAATTTTAACTTTCGGAAAATACCCTATAGCTAAGGGCCACCCTAATATCCACCCAAGGGGAAACAACCCTCTGTTAATGTCACAATATTGCAGAACAAACAGAATACCAACGGCTTCACTTTAGTCTGAATTTAGCAGCATTGATAAGATTCGTATGCTTTACTGTAGCCTTCATTGGAAGCTGCTTAAGGACTTTCACAGTTATGAAGCCATAACCTGAGACTTTCTTTTATTAATATCGTTATTTATTGTTCTGAAGTTCTGTTGGTGTGGTAGGCTTGATTTTACCTACGCTGGTCAGTATATACTAGACTCAACGAGTTATCTTATATTGCTACAGTTTGATACAGGGTGTATCTAATCAATTTTCTCCCTTGTAGGGTATTTAGCCAGGCAAATGAAACAAAGTCATCTGAATCGAAACAAGAAGATTTAAGCGATTGCCAGAAGAATTTTATAGTTTTCACTTATAGTTATCCTCAATCTGTGAGAAATTGTTTGACTGAGTTTCTAGAAGATGATAGAACACGATTGCACAGAAATAGTTGTCGACTTGAAACGGATGATGTCTTTGTTTGGACTTTGGCCAGACAAGGAAGCCAACAAATGTTTGCTCTTTACAAAAAAATCAATTGCGTTCTTCTTCTCCTTCAGTATATTTGCTATGAACGTCATAGAAATCTACAAGAGCTACGAAGATATGGCCGGTACTATGTACATGCTGATGCCCATGACTGCATTCGTCGCAAAACTGGTCTTAATTCAATATAATATTGAAAGTTTAGCCTCGATTGTTGACGATATAGGATCGGAAATGTTTAATTTTGAATTCGAACCAAGGGAACGAATCCTAAAGAAGGCTATCAAAATTGCAAACTTTCTTAGCGGTGCTTTTAAAACTTTGTGTGCGTGCTGGCTGGTTTTCTTTATTGCCTACCCAATCTTGGAGAATAAACCGTTACCAATGCAACTATCGGTCGAACTTGGAATGTTTAGGATTCCCATGTTCGTTTTTCAAGTGATCGGAATTACGATAGTAGCGTGGCTAAGTATTGGTATAGATTCGTTACTCGCTGCTCTTATGTCAATCACTTCATCTCAAATCGATATACTCAAGGAACGATTGTCGAGTAGCTTGAAATCATTGCGCTTGGAAGATGATAATGGTGATATTGATAATGATGGAGTTCGACGCTTTTTAGGTCACTGCGTTGAACATCATTTGTTTATTGCAAGGTATGTTCTTTAATGGGGTAACACCACTCTAGCGCGAGAAAAAATAGCCTCATTTGTAGGTATTTTTACAATATGGTAAATGAATTACAAAATCACTTTAATGCCCTTTATTGTTCATAGTTTGAGGAATATACATAATAAAAAAATCTAAAATAATTAAAAATTGAAGCGCTAGAGGACATCAAACGAAACCACTTCCGGCGGACAGGATTGCAGAGCCGGAAAGATTTAGCACGCAGTTTTTCACTTAGCCATAAAAACAACTTGATTCTATATGAGATTATCTCGGGAAGTACGTACGGAAATTAGAAAATTCCGCTTTAAAACAAGATGGCGCACGTCTGAACACACGCGTGTAAATTGAAAGAGTCAAATAATAGAGTGTTATGTTCGGAGACTTTAGTTATCAATATTGGTGTTGCGCAGGGATCTATACTGGGTCCACTGCTTTTTCTCATTTATCTAAACGATATGTTTCTGGTGCCGATCATTGGAAAGATAGCACATAATCTTTTTTTTTTTCGCAGATGATACTACTGTTGTAACCAATTCGGAGGTCATTGATGATGTGATAAGCACATCTGCAATGCATGTAAAAACTCTTGGAGAGTGGTTCTCATCCAACCTGTTAAGTTTAAATACTCATAAAACCAAATTTCTTTTAATGTCAAATAACGTAACAAATGCAACAGAATTGGTCTATGGTGATGTTGAGATACAAAGAAATCAGTGCTCCAAGTTGTTGGGTTTAATTATAGATGATCAACTATCTCACAAAGAACACATCGAACAACTATGCCAGACTGTGCACAGAAACATTTACGGCCTCCGAATTCTTTCAAAACATACAAACAAAAAAATAGCGAAGACATTTTACTACGCAAATATATATAGTTATCTTAGGTATGCTATAATTTTTTGGGGTTCAGTGACAACTGCAGAGCGAGCATTCATTACTCAAAAACGGGCTCTTCGAACTTTGCTTGGTATGCCCTACCGTGCATCATGTCGTGGTTTCTTTAGACAGGAAGGGATTTTAACGGTTCCGGCAATTTATATATATATGAAAGTGTTTCTTTTCTATTGAAAAATCCTGAGTATTTCCGCGAATACCGTAGTAGTAACATTCACAACTGTAGGCATGCCAGCATTATATTCTTCCAAGGCACAGACTATCAAAGTATGCGCGTGGAGCTGTTTACTCTTGTCTTAAATTGTTGAACAGTGTGCCCTCTTTCATAAAGAACCTGAGTCACCCACTTGCAATTTGTAAAGAACTGTTCTCGTACTTGTGCAAGTTGGAACCGTAGCATGTGAACGATTTCTATTGATTTATGTTTATTTAGTTGTACCAAGGCTATATTTTTGTGACACTATTTGTGGCTTGTTGTGTGACGTACTGCAACCTATAAATAAAGATACTTTATTATTATTATTATTATTATCACTTTTAGGCACAAAATTAGGTTAAAAATTGTTTATAACAAAACAAATTTCGAACTTATCGTAAAATCCGAAGTCAAGTGAATTGACAAAGATCAGTTGAAGTTTTAAGAAAACACGGTTTAAAGTATTGTGTAACTTTGATGTATAGAATTGTTATATTTTCATACATGCATAATTTTCAAAAGACTGAATAATGCATTATTGACAACACATATGGCTATACTTGCTGCAATATCCACAATTACGTTGCCACTTGAAAGTGAAAATGAAATCACCCGGTGGACAATTCTCGTACTGCGCCATTTCATCCAAAACTCAAAGATCATTTATAGGCTTCTGGGTTAACTACCCTAACTGGCTTTTGTCAATTGGCGGGGACGAGTGCCATTAGTTTTTGCACGTTCATTAAATAAGCAAAGCTGAGCAAAGTTAATCAGAAAGTTAACTTCGTTAATCGATAATCCGTTGACAAATGTTAACTTCGTTAACCGATAGTCCGTTAATTTGCTATAAATGTAACGGAAGTTAACGTTAACCGTTAATCGTTAACTTTTTATAAAAAAATATGTTATGTTGAGTATAACCTAATAAAGATAGATCTTTCGGTTGCATAAGTTAAAATTGCCTTAGGAATTTTTCAAGCCAGCCAGACTGGTAACTAAAGTAACTACATTGCGAGATGTAATGTTTATAAAAGACATTGAAGAAACCAACTAAGGTGGTTGCAGTTAGAAGAAAAGCATTTTCAGAAGATTTTCTTTTTATGTTTAGATTTATATTTTTAAACAATTGGTATTTATTAATAAGTAACAATATTATAAAATAGTTAAATATTTACCATTACTATGCTATTACATAATAAATAGGTACCTATACTCGCGGAAAATAGTACCTACCTACTTATACATCATACCATTTCTGGATGAAAGTCGGATCAAATTTCGGTTGGTAGTTACTGTGTTACATGGAAACAAGAACTTTAGGGTCAGAACATTTTTTTTCGCGTCTTTACATAGAAAAAGTAGCTAAAAGCTAAACAATTCACGCACATGCTCAATGTACGGACGCCGTGTCGCACAAAGTAGTACGTCATACAAAACCAAGACCTGGATGAAACCTGCATGAAAGTCGGATCAAATTTCGTTTAGTGGTTACTGTACATAAAAAAGTAACTAAAAACTAAACAGTTCACAAGCATGCTTTATGTACGGACGCCGTGTCGCACAAAGTAGTACGTCATACAAATACAAAACCAAGTCCGAACATGCACAAAATGTCAATAGCAGTTTGAAATGTTTAATTATGATATTTTCGATTTAACGGACTTGAATTAACGGATGACAACTGTAGCGAAAGTTCATGAGTCCGTTATTGGTTGTGAAAGTTAACTTAAAAGTTAATTCGTTAACGAAAAATTTAACTTCGTTAATTAACGATTAACGGATTAACGCTTTTGTGCCAAGCTTTGTAAATAAGCATTTAAACATTTTTTTCAAATATGAAACGTAGTGTACCTTATTTCTAAGATAGACAAGACATCACTTGAGCAAAAAAATCATTACCCCTTAATGATACTTTGAACATGCTATCTTGTATTTCCTATTGTGTTGCATTTTACTTTTAGATTTGCGAAGAAGATCAACAAAACATTTGGAATTGCTATCTTATTTCAGTTTCTATCTGCCACTTTAAGCCTTTGCGATGGCCTATTTCATATTATGTCGGTAATATGCGTAACTTCTCAAAAAACGTAACAATTCATATTGAAATAAAATATGTTCCAGGTTGAAACATTCTCTTCTCAGTTTATGCAAGCCATATTGTATTTATCGGTAATAATGCTGGAATTGGCAATGTATTGTTGGTTTGGGAATGATGTCATGATAAAGGTATTGATGATATAAAGGAACTTATAGCGCGCACGACTGTGTATATGATGGGGATTTAGAATTTAGACGCATTATTCGTATAGGTAGATCCATGATATTTATTTTTTAGAGCCTTGAATTGATGGATTCTTGCGCCCAAAGTGAATGGTACAAATTCGAGTTATCAAACAGAAAAATGCTTCTGCTGATCATGGAAAATGTTAAAAAGCCAATTGTTATTACGGCTTATAAATTTTCTACAGCTTCTCTGCCAGCCCTTATGACGGTTAGTATTTATCCCACGTCTATTATTACTGAACACCTGAAAGTAAGGTAAACCTATTTTCGCTAAAATCTCACGGTTACAATACTTCATCATACTGCGTATGATTAAGTAAAAATGTCGGTTAATGATTATTATCTTATATAGTTTTCTGTGATTTTAGATTTTGAAGTCGTCATATTCAGCTCTTGCTGTTTTGCGAAAAATGTACGCAAAGAAGTAAAACAGAAGACTACAGCACCAAAAACAGTTTTTCACAAATAGAATAAACATGAATGTTGTTTTATTGTATAGATTTTAGTGCAATGCAATTAAAAGTCGAAATAAATACGTCAATTTGAAGTTTCATTGATTTCCTACAGTGCTGAAAATGTATATGCAGCAATATACGCGTACCCGTAATAGAAACGTTACCAGATGTAGATGGCGCCAGTATAACCAAATCTGATTTATTTCGTATTTACTACGTTTGACGATTTAACGTATGTTTGCGATCTAGTAGGGGAACCCCGTGTCAGTGCTGCTACTATTATTGACAGTTCACGTTTCGGTCTTTGTTTTTGATTTATAGAGAAACTTTATTGTTCAGAGTTATAAAGTGTATGGGAGTTTGTAGTATATATTTGTGATTAAATAGTTATAATAGTTTGGTGATTAAATAGTTATAAACAGCTTTAGTAGGCTAAGTTGTAAATAACAAGTTTCGATAAATTGTTACATACTTTGTAGCAGATTATATTTTTAGTTTAATTTCGAAAAGGTAAGCTTTGGTAAGCAACAAATACATATTATTTTCTGCCCACAATGCTAAATTTGCTAATCATTAGTTGGGATAATGGGTTGCTTATCCCATTCTCGAAGGAGTTATTCGAAAAGGAAGGGCACAAATTCACGAAGTGTGGCAGTAAAACTAAGGTGGGTAAGTTGTGAAGAGGTATGTTACGGTATGTTTTATTTTATACAAATAGGTATGCTATAATTTAAAATATAATTATTTTCGATATGGAGATGTACAGCCGAACACTCCGGAATCGTTGTCACTGGATACTGTGGAAGATTCTGTTGTGGAGATGATAGAATTATCATAATTGTGATAAAGTAGACAACCGACTTATTAGACTGTCCAGTGAAGGGAATAACCTAAAAAGCGTTACATCAAAAAGTATTTAGTGTTTTCCTGAAAATTTCTAAAGAGATATACAAGAGAAAAATTTTGTAATGTCGATCTGTTGTTGTCGTTTTAATGCTTGTGCTTCTAGAGTTTAAAAATTGTGGACGCTTGCTACTTTTCACAGTGGTATTATTGTGACCTAAAAGTTAGGAAAATGTTACTGATCATGATGGAAAGAGCCAAACGACCATTGTATTTGAGTATATATGGTTTTGATATGGTCACTCTGAGTTCTTTTGGAAAAGTATGCGTTGATATGAAAACGATTTGGAGTTTATATTTGTTGTTTTTTCTTGCAGGTTGTTAAGTGGTCTTATTCCATATTTGCTGTACTAAATAGTATGTACGATTATTAATTGCACGATTGTTAAAACATATTAAATAAATGTTAACAATACCCCTTTTAAGTAGTTTGGAAATGTTGTTTAGAAGTAAAAATTATATTAAAATATTAAGTCACACCAACCTATCTTGAGATTTTTTCCTTTGTTTTTTTTTAAATTCTTACTTTTATGACTAATATTAGTCAATGCCAGTGATAGTAATATGTTCGCTTTAATCTATTTTTTAGAAATTTGAATAACTTTTTTACAGATTTGATTACTTTGGTATGATAACTAATGCTTATTTAGAATTAGGCGAATGTTGGTATCACTGATAGTTTTTCAATAATAATATCAGCAAACTTTAAGTACAAATTATTTTCATAGGCGGACAAATTGTGTGTCTAGTCAAATCTAAAACGAGAAGCATACTATTACATCAGTCAATTCAAAAGCCTTAAGATCGGCCGAATCGCCGTCTATTTAGCCATTTTCCATATCTTTGGAATGCGCCAGTAATTAATTTTTACTTATAATATTTCCTTAAAGTTTGTGAATATCGTAAAAAAAGTCAAAAGAGTTTTTGTTATTTCGTTAGTTAATTTTTCGAGATTTTTAGTAAGTTTTAGTAAGTTTTACGGGACATTCAGTAACTGCTACTTTATTCACAGTTAAAAATTTTACTAAATATCGCAAGCTATTTCCTGATAATTTTCTTTGTGAAATAGTTCGTTTTTATGCTTCTTTGGAAAAAAAAAACATAGATTGAAAACGGAACGCAAGTACTTTACGAACGAGAAGAATTGCAGGGTGTTTCTGCTGGAGCTGTTTCAATTTTATCACTTATTTTACAATAAGATATGGGTAAGGCTTTTCAAGAAAGTCTAAAACTTTAAAAAATCTTAGTGACGATACCTAGGTCAACGTCTGAAGCTGAGCGGTGTCTTAAAAAGAGTTAAGACATTTTTAAGGAATACGATGAAGGAAGAAAGGCTTAGTGCGCTTGGAATGTTGTCCTCTGAAAAAGCTTTTCTCGGTAATATTGAAGATTTCAATAAGCGTGTGATTGAGTAAATTTCAAGTAAAGTAGAACGTCGAATGGAGTTTATATATAGCAAAATGTAACTTTACGTTTATTTTCAGTTAATTTTTTATACTTAATATCTAAATATATAACTTTAATAAAACTGTTTGAAATTATAAACCCTAAAAAAGTTTTTTCTTTATTTAAAAAGCCAAGGGATATTTTTCATGTTGTGTGGCTCTACCATCAAAATGTACCACGGGCGCCACTGGTCTGAAGAAATTTATCGATTTTTTAAAGCCCATGGTTTTTATATGAAAATTTCGATAATTTAAATCAGGGCCGCCTAGAGGGGGACACCTGTGACTGTTGCCAAGGGATTGAAATAATTATTTGTTTCATTATCTCGAGGCTGGTATTCCGTTTCATTATCAAAGCAACTAATATCGGTTTCATTGCGCTAAATTATATATTATAATGCTGTGTATTGTGTGACAATCAGTCTTTAATTAAGGTGTGGATTATACTTATTTGTAACATTAAGAATTTTCTTTGTTTGTGTTTGAGCGGATATCCGTATCGTCTGCAAAGGTTGCCACAGTCTTATTTTCCAACCCCTCGAGGTCGCTGGTGTAGAGAAGGTAAATGATTAAAACACTGCAGCGAATTGCTTGATTCTAAAGTATTTCCAGTCAGGTAGTATTTTAATATTTCTGCGAATTGTTTGCGGAGGATTTTTGTATTGAGTTAGTTATAAAGTTATCATCTAGTTATGAAGAACCACACCGTTGAAACGTACCATTGTAGCAAATAAATCAACTGTATAACTACTGTGAAGAGGCTTTATTGCTTCGGGGGAAGCAAGCGGTGGTTATTCATCCAAGGGGAAACCACCCTCTGTTAATGTCACAATATTGCAGAACAAACCTTTTTTCTTTATCACTTTTTCGTGCATATTCCGAAACCAAACTCATTGTGAGACACCATCTATAACCTGAGACTTTCTTTTATTAATATCGTTTTTTTTTATTGTTCTGAACTTCTGTTGGCCTGGTAGGCATGATTTTACCTACGATTTCATCTTATATTGCTACAGTTTGCTACAGGGTGTATCTAATCAATGTTTCTCCCTTGTAGGGTATTTAACCAGGCAAATGAAACAAAGTCATCTGAATAGAAACAAGAAGATTTAAGCTATTGCCAGACGAAATTTAAAGTTTTTACTTTAGAGTTATCCTCAATCTGTAAGAAATTGTTTGACTGAGTTTCTAGAAGATGATAGAACACGATTGCACAGAAATAGTTGTCGACTTGAAACGGATGATGTCTTTGTTTGGACTTTGGCCAGACAAGGAAGCCAACAAATGTTTGCTCTTTACAAAAAAATCAATTGCGTTCTTCTTCTCCTTCAGTATATATGCTATGAACGTCATAGAAATCTTCAAGAGCTACACAGATATGGCCGGAACTATGTACATGCTGATGCCCATGACTGGTTTCGTCGCAAAGCTGGTCTTAATTCAATATAATTTTGAAAGTTTTGCCTCGATTGTTGACGATATAGGATCGGAAATGTTTAATTTCGAATTCGAACCGAGGGAACGAATCCTAAAAAAGACTATCATAATTGCAAACGTTCTTGGAAGGACCTATAGAACTATGACCTTTTGTTGGCTTGTCTTCTTTATTGTCTACCCAATCTTGGAGAATAAACCGTTACCAATGCAACTATCGGTCGAACTTGGAGTCTATAGGATTCCCTTGTTCGTCTTTCAAGTGATCGGAATTACGATAGTAGCGTGGCTAAGTGTTAGTATGGATTCGTTACTCGCTGCTTTGATGTCAATCACTTCATCTCAAATCGATATACTCAAGGAACGATTGTCGAGTAGCTTGAAATCATTGCTCTTGGAAGATGATAATGGCGATATTGATAATGATGGAGTTCGACGCTTTTTAGGTCACTGCGTTGAACATCATTTGTTTATTGCAAGGTATGTTCTTTAATGGGGTAACACCACTCTAGCGCGAAAAAAAATAGCCTCTTTTGTAGGTATATTTTTGACAATATGGTAAATGAGTTACAAAATCTCTTTAATGCCCTTTATTGTTCATATTTTGGGGAATATTCACAAAAAAAACAAAAATAATTAAAAAATTGAAGAACTATTCATTTCATATCTTTTTTAAACAAATGGGCAAGGCAGAATGAAAGTTTGTTCAAAATTCTCATGAGAAACCACGATTTGAAATCCTAAGTCACGGTTGCCACTTTCGGCCAATTTCGCATTTGATTTGCACGTTTTACACACTACAACTTGTGAAATAGCAGAAAATACAGCAACAAAGTTCAAAAGATGATAATTAAACGCCATACGCTTCAACGTTGTAATAAACTTCAACCGACATTACTTCTTTTGCGGGTGTGGACTGTGGATACGTTATCAGGCAGAGGCGACTCTAGTTCCCACTGATTCAATGGTTGTCATATAAGTTCTATTTGAAAATCTGCTGCTTCCTTTCGAATCCTTTCGATCACGATATACTCCGGGAATGTCACTAATTATTTCTGTTATTTTTTTACCAGCTAATCAAGAACAACACACGTTAAATCAGACAACTATAACACTGTGCGGTTAGCGTCAGTTCAACGAGCGAACCGAGGATATTTCCACAAAATCTTTGTGTTTTATTTTATTTTTTGTTATATTTCACGCCATCGATGTAATTCCTCCAAATAAGTTAAGAGCGTATAGGTCTCTAGGCTGTAAACTCTCACGCTAAACTTTTTGCATGTACGATCGGCCAGACACTTCGCCGTATGTTCATTAAATAAGCACTTAAACACTTTTTTCAAATATGAAACGTAATGTACCTTATTTCTAAGATATCAAGACACCATTTGAGCAAAAAAAATCTATTTTTCAAAAAATCTAGAGTGGCATTACCCCTTAATGATAGAGTTAATGAACATGCTATCTGGTATTTCCTATTGTGTTGCATTTTACTTTTAGATTTGCGAAGAAGATCAACAAAACATTTGGAATTGCTATCTTATTTCAGTTTCTAGCTACCACTTTAAGCCTTTGCGATGGCCTATTTCATATTATGTCGGTAATATGCGTAACTTCTCGAAAAACGTAACAATTCATATTAAAATCAAAATATGTTCCAGGTTGAAACATTCTCCTCTCAGTTTATGCAAGCCATATTGTATTTATCGGTAATAATGCTGGAATTGGCAATGTATTGTTGGTTTGGGAATGATGTCATGATAAAGGTACTGATGGTATAAAGGAACTTATTCGGCGTACGACTGTGTATATGATGGGGATTTAGAATTTAGACGCTTTATTCGTATATGTAGATCCATGATATTTATTTTTAGAGCCTTGAATTGATGGATTCTTGCGCCCAAAGTGAATGGTACAAATTCGAGATATCAAACAGAAAAATGCTTCTGCTGATCATGGAAAATGTTAAGAAGCCAATTGTTATTACGGCTTATAAATTTTCTACAGCTTCTCTGCCAGCCCTTATGACGGTTAGTATTTATCCCGTCTATTATTACTAAAAACCTGAAAGTATAGGAAAATTCACAGCCGTACGGATTTAGGATTTCGTGGCGGTATCTGCAGCGTGGTTCAAACCCGGCCGAAGGCAATGTTTTTAAATTTATATTTTAATATTTTACTTAAAGCCTGTTTGATACAAGGAATGTATAATTTTATTGGCAATTTTGCCGTAATCTACAGGGTGTTTTTTATCCGCAAAAACAAATTAGAATGATGATTTAAGTAAATCATCATGATATCAAGTCTAATAAGTGTTAGACTTATGATATATATATATATATATATATATATATATATATATATATATATATATATATATATATATATATATATATATATTATATATATATATATATATCTTGTTAATCAACTTCTTATATTATTAGGAAGTATATGTCATTACACTTTGTTATCGTTAGTCATATAACGTACAGGGTGTTGCGAGAGATAAGTAAATGTGAGTTAAATTAGTCGTATTTGAAACATTTAGTTGCGTAAACAAGATTCTTATGCAAAGTACAAGTTTGGATAGGCAACTGATTATTACATGTATTCTTATTCATAATTTTCCATTATATACAGGGTGTTCCGAATTGTAAGTTTTTGATTCTTTATGAGCGTAATGTCAAAATGATGATGTTTATATACGAACCGCAAAAGAGGTAATTATCTGAAAGTTTTTGATTATTTTTTCCGATCACAAGACATAAATTATTCAGAATTTCCTCTACTTTAATTTATTATTTAACTATTTTGAGGAAATTACAGAAATAGCGGCTCATTTGCAAAATCCTTGAAAAATGCTTAGAGGAAACGTCCAGTTCCTTTGTACCCTTTTGAACCAAAAGCTTTTCAGCTCTAAGTTTGGTCATGAAACTTCTAAATATGAAGTTTCGTCCCGATACCTTCAGTAGTTTCTCCGGAATCTTCACCACAAAAATCGAGTACACACATACACACATACACACACACATACATACATACACACACACACAGAAATTTTTTTGTACCTTGGTCAAAAATCAGGGGACCCAAAAATACCTATTTCCGCCAAAATCTCACGATTACAATACTTCACCATACTGCGTATGATTAAGTAAAAATATCGGTTAATGATTATTATCTTATATAGTTTTCTTTGATTTTAGATTTTGAAGTCGTCATATTCAGCTTGTGCTGTTTTGCGAAAAATGTACGCAAAGAAGTAAAACAGAAGACTACAGCACCAAAAACAGTTTTTCACAAATAGAATAAACATGAATGTTGTTTTATTGTATAGATTTTAGTGCAATGCAATTAAAAGTCGAAATAAATACGGCAATTTGAAGTTTCATTGATTTCCTACAGTGCTTAAAATGTATATGCAGCAATATACGCGTACCCGAAATAGAAAACTTACCAGATGTAGATGGCGCCAGTTTAACCAAATCTGATTTATTTCGTATTTACTACATTTGACGATTTAACGTATGTTTGCGATCTAGTAGGGGAACCCCGTGTCAGTGCTTCTACTATAATTGACAGGTCACGCTTCGGTCTTTGTTTTTGATTTATAGAGAAACTTTATTGTTCAGAGTTATAAAGTGTATGGGAGTTTGTAGTATATATTTGTGATTAAATAGTTATAATAGTTTGGTGATTAAATAGTTATAAACAGATTTAGTAGGCTAAGTTGTAAATAACAAGTTTCGATAAATAGTTGCATACTTTGTAGCAGATTATATTTTCAGTTTAATTTCGAAAAGGTAAGCTTTGGTAAGCAACAAATACATATTATTTTCTGCCCACAATGCTAAATTTGCTAATCATTAGTTGGGATAATGGGTTGCTTATCCCATTCTCGAAGGAGTTATTCGAAAAAGAAGGGCACAAATTCACGAAGTGTGGCAGTAAAACTAAGGTGGGCAAGTTGTGAAGAGGTATGTTACGGTATGTTTTATTTTATACAAATAGGTATGCTATAATTTAAAATATAATTATTTTTGATATGGAGATGTACAGCCGAACACTCCGGAATCGTTGTCACTGGATACTGTGGAAGATTCTGCTGTGGAGATGATAGAATAATCATAATTGTGATAAAGTAGACAATCAACTTATTAGACTGTCCAGTGAAGGGAATAACCTAAAACGCATTACATCAAAAAGTATTTAGTGTTTTCCTGAAAATTTCTTCCAATTAGCAGAATAAATCGTTATTCCAGATGACTGTAATACATCCTAATAGTTGGACTATAAGTCCAACAAAGAAGAGTTCGTGCTGTAAAAAATCCCTAAAATATTGACAACTTACTGTATTATACCAGTGTGATGTAGTTGGATGTCTGCTTCTTCCAAAATATCATCTTCATGTAGATCTTATAGTAAAGATAACTAACCTCTGCAACGCAGCATTTAGGCTTAAATATGTGCCATCTGTTTGGAAAACTGCGGAGGTAGTGATGATTCCCAAGCCAGGAAAACCACCAAATGAAGCATCCTCCTACAGGCCCATTTCTTTACTGCACACATTGTCAAAACTGTTTGAAAAGCTACTTGTAAAAGGACTGAAGTCAATCTTAGATAAAAGAAACAGCATACCCACTCATCAGTTTGGATTCAGAAACAAGCATTCCACAACTGACCAGGTGCACAGAATAACAATGATCATAGAAATAACTTAAGAAGAAAAAAAAGTATGCTCCTCCATATTCCTGGATGTGGCAAAAGCCTTCGACATAGTTTGGCACGAAGGTCTACTCTATAAGCTGGATCGGCTACTACCCTTCGAGTTAAGCAAACTATTAGGATCATATCTTTCTGACAGATACTTCCGCATAAAGCAAGATAATGAGTACTCAACCCTCAAATATATTAAAGCTGGAGTACCACAAGGTAGTGTACTTGGTCCAATTCTTTACCATCTATATACACATGATCTTCCGCAACCAGATGGTGTTACCGTTGCCATGTTTGCTGATGACACTGCTATCATGGCAGTAGACACAAATGTTGAAGGAGCAATACTAAAACTGCAGAATGCTGTCAACGATATTAGTGATTGGATGCAACGATGGCTAATTACATTGAACGAAACCAAATCCGTTCACATAAACTTTACCAACAAGCGAATACGGTACGTTCCAGTTACAATAAATATCACCACCGTGCCCTACTCGAACACGGCAAAATATCTCGGTATGACGCTAGACACCAAGCTCCGCTGGAAAGTACATGTTAAAAATAAACGAGAAGAATTGGGCATAAGACACAAAAAAATGTACTGGCTTATTGGTAGGAAGTCGTCTTTGTCGACATATAATAAACTCCTACTTTACAAGAAGATACTTAAACCTGTGTGGACCTATGGTATCCAACTGTGGGGCTGCACTAAGCCAAGCAATATCACCATCATTCAACGCTTCCAAAATAAGGTGCTAAGAAACATCGTGGGTACACCCTGGTATATACGAAACGCAAATCTCCACAGGGATCTTGAAATGGACTAAGTAACAAACGAAATTGGAAAGTTTGCAGAGAATCATCAGAACAGACTTACTCCAGCACACGAATGTCGAGGCAATCCAGCTTCTCGACAATTGTGACAGTCTGCGAAGACTCAAAAGAACCAAACCTTTTGAGCTGGTGAAGTGAAGTTAAAAGAGCAGAGCACAGTATTATGTGAGTGATAGCTGATAGGTGAACAATGCAGAGCAACGTGCAGTGTGTGAAGTTTAAAGCGTCAGCATCCAAATTAAATTTAAGTTACACCAATGGGGAACGCATAATATCGAACACTTTTTATTCGTAGCAATTTAGGTTACATTAATATAGCTAGACAGTCATCAGAGTAGGTGTTATACACAAGTACCACTAATGGTATAGGCATTGGCAAATTGCTACCATCCTTCATAGGCATACTAGCAGAAAAGAAAAAAAAGGCAAAACAAATACCTCGATGCATTTCCGTGATGAAAATAGTTCATTGTCATCAAATAAATCTCTAGATGTTCCGGATACGAAGCAAAGATTGGATTTTTTAGGTCTACCATCTGATGGAATAATGGCTCCCTTCCAACTAGGAAATACTTTAGAAGATACGAAGTATAAGAAGTTGATAAGTACACGCCTACTGTAGTCTCTGTAAATATTTTGGAGAATGATTCCAGTGTATGTCATGAATAATATCACCATAGCTGTTAAAGCTCTTAAGACAGCGTTGTGTTTGTTCGTTCGATGTTGTAGGACTCAAATCAAGTTAATGAAGTCATGGTTTTTATACCAAAATTCGGATAATTAGAATAATTGATTGTTTGATATTCATGTCTAGTTTGATATTCTGTTTTTTGTCCCAGGAAGTATTATTGGATTAATTGGGCTAAATTATGTTATTGCGCATCGTAATACTCTGTATTTTGTGACTGTTAGTCTTTAATTACAGTGTGGATTCTACTTATTTGTAAAAGTAATAATTTGCTTCGTTTGTCTTTGATTGGATAACCATGTCATCTGCAAATTTTGCCACAGTATTATTTCCGAACCGTTGGAGGTCGCTGGTATAGAGAAGGTAAAGGACTAAAACACTGCCCAGTATGCATCGTCTTGTCTGACCCTAAAGTACTAAAGTACTAGGTAAGATTTTATTAATTTTTTTATTTTATTTTATTTTTTATGGAGGACACTTCCTACTTTTTGCTTTAGACATCAGCCATTCTCGGATATTGTAGGCCTCTTATATATTTCTTGAAGCCAATTAATATATTTGCTGAATCCAATTTTTGGGTGTTTAAAAGCCATATCACGGCGTTTATATCAAAATTCGCGACAATTAAAATATTATTGGTTGTTTCATTATCTCAAGTTTGGTATTCTGTTTGATTATCAAAGCAAATATTATTGGGTTTCTTCACCTAAATTATATATTATAATACTCAGTATTGTGTGGCCGCTAGTCTTTAATTAGGGAGTGGATTCTACTTGTTTGTAATATTAAGGATTTTCTTTGTTATGTTTGATTCGATAGCCGTGTCGTCTGCAAAAGTTTCCACAGTATTATTTTCTAAGCCTTGGCGGTTGCTGATGTAGAGAAGGTAAAGGATTAAAACACTAAATAGCATCGCATTGTCTAAAGTATTTCTCAGTCAGGTAAGGGTTTAATATTTGTGCCAATTGTTTGGGGGAGGATACTTCCTAATGTGTGCTTTACTCCTTCATGCCAACCAACAAACGTTTTTTGGGTCGGGCAAGTCAGCGGCGCAACTTTTGCGAAATGAAAATCATTACATGCGTTTTTTTGCTATTTTTTTACCAAAATATCGATTATTTTGCTTTGTTAGTTTTCGAGATACCCCTTTTGCTAATTTATTGCTATTTATTTAACAAAAAAGACTTATGTTCCGTGGTTTTAATGGAACAATAGCTATAGTATTGCAGTTTTTGTTTAACATTTGTATCCTAAGGGTTTTGACAACAATATTTACTTGCTTTAAAAAAATATATTTTTTGTTTTCTAGATATACATGCCAACGCTAGATGCAAAGTACATCAGTGATGTTAAGAAATGGAATGACACGAATCACGAAAAGTTGTGGATAATCATTCACTCTACAGACAGAAAATATTTTCACAAAGACGTACCAACACAAACGTATGATTTTTTGAATGGAACAGAAGATTCCATGTATCCTAATCGTTTTTATCAACTGTTTCTGAGACACTGTGAATTTAATGTAAAACGCAGGCATTTTTCTAAAAATAATTCAGGGAATTCTGAATATTTCTGTAAAACTAACAACGATAAATAAACAAAAGAACTTATTTTGGATAGTAAAATTATCGCACTTTTCGACAGTTAGCTGCTATTCATTTGCAATTACAATATGACTCATCCCGAAGAATGGAGGTTTGCTAAATATCAAATAACTTAAGAATTTATATGAAATGCAGATCAGCAAACCAGCTTTCGAAAAATACCTACCTCAACAGCTACAAAGTTAGTAAACAAACATATACATGTTTCAGAAATAACGGCTAACCTTGAAGGAGCATATTCACCAAGGACAGAGAAGCAATTTTGGTCAAATAACCTATAATCTATTTCAAACTTTTCAGTACTAACAAAATTGTATTGAAGAATTCGTCTAAGGCCGGCCCTGGCAAATAGCCGAACGCGCATGACCCGTCTACGGTTACAAAAGTCCGTATAAAGAATTACAAATAGATAGATTAGTACGTACCTAATCCAGAAATCTGATGCGGATTTACAAACATTGTGATTATTAAGCGTTATCGTCGAACAAAACAAACCGATTTAACACAGCAACTACGCGTCTCGACCGATCAATGTTATGTCGCATTATAGTCATAGAATTGCTATTCATCCGTCTATGGTACTACACAATCACTACACAAATAAACCGACATTAAGATTCCACAATCCAAATGATTTTTATTGTTGATAAACCAACAAACAGCTGATCGACCGTGACCACGCTTGTGTATTTTCATATCAACCTGGCGAATGTAGGTCATTGTCACGCTCAGCGAGAAAGTGGTGGGAGCCGATATGTTCTCGGCGACGTTTATTTGTCACCAGTTGCAACACAACTGTAGTGGTGTGTTGTCGATTGTCTTCCGCTGGTCAGGGACGGACTTAGTCTTTCTTCATTAATTTTCTCAATAAAGCATTAAGTTAGACCATACGTTATTTGACAAAATATACTTATTACGTCCTTTGGCATATGCTCCTTCAAGGTTAGCCGTTATTTCTGAAACACCCTTATAATCATCCAAAAACTTGTTTGATTAGGTACCAATCGAAAATGTTTTAAAATTTGTATTAAATATCTGTGGTACTAATTATTTAAGGAATTTTTAATGAGTTCTTTGTTTTTGGGTAGTATTTTCATACACTTAACACAGTAATAAAGTTACAGTAATGCTCTCATAGGATGCAATAACTAAATAAAATGTTTACTGAAATAAAAATTTTATTCAGTTTACAATTCTCAATAAACGGTAGGTTAGTACGTGATCATATTTGCCGTTCAGGTTAATGTGTTTAAGTCTTCGGATTCTCGGTGGACATATGACATTTTCCATCATTTCTACAGAAATTATTTGATAACGCTCCCTTATTCTTCATGTTTATCGTAGTTGTGATTCCCCATAAATTTCTCCCCATGTCTCCAGTAGTAAGAAATTAAATAGGGTCAAATCAGGCAATCTAGTTTGCCAGAGCGGTTGACTACATAAACAATTTTGTGTTTTATTAATATTGATTAAACAATTTTGGCGTGAAACAATTTTAAACATGCTGTTGCACGAAGAGAAGTATTATTACAGTTGGGAGATTGTTGAATTTTGTCGTACCATCTAGATATTAGATAACTTTTTACTAATTTATCGATAATTTGCAGTAGTTAAGACATACAGTGGGTTCCATTTCCAATTTTTAGTTTTGTATCATTTAGCATACCTTCAGTTATTCGGGATAAGTCATATAAGAATGCAAAATGAGTTTTTTTGATTCCTTATTCCTTGTAAGTTACCTCAGAACACTTTTTGGAAAAATACAGGCTTTTGTCATTATTTTTAGAATAATTCGGAAACAGTTGATAACAGCCTAATACAAGTTGTTGTCAAAATGATTAGGATACTAATCTTAATCAAAAACTGCAATAATGTACCCAGTGTTCCATTAAAACCACGGAACATAGGTTACTATTGGTACGTCGTTGTAGAACTTCCTTTATATGTATATGAAAATATTTTCTTTCTGTGGAGCGAACGATTTTACACAACTTTTCTATATGGAAAAATCGAGTATTTATTTCTTAAGACCATTAATCTACATTGAATCTAACCACCCTGTATATGTATAACAAAGCAAAACAAAGTTTTTTGGTAAAAAATTAGCAAAAAAAAGGCTGCTCACATTTAATTTAATTTAATGTATCCCACTTTCAAAAAACTTTAAAAATTTAATTTATTCTGAATCTGAGATGAAAGGAACTAACGGTTTGTTCTGGGATTGCTTTCTGGTGTATCTAATCAATTGTATCTTCCTTCTAGGGTAATTAACCTAACAAAAAAAGCAAAGTCGTTTGAATATATACAGGACAATTATTTTAAGCGAACCACTCTTAAAGTTACCACTCTCACCTCAAACTATACAAAATTCTCTGACAAAAGACTTTCTAGAAGATGATCGAACACGATTGTCAAGAAATAGTTGCCGACCTGAAATGGATGATGTCTTTGGTTGGGCTTTGGCCAGACAAAGAATCCAACAAATGTTTGCTTCTAACCAAAAAAGCGATCACGTTTTTCTTCACCTTTAGTATCTACGCTTTGAACTTCACAAAAATCTACCAGCGGGCAGATATGGCCGAAAATTTGTACATGATGATGCCCATGACAGCATACGTAACAAAAGTGGTTTTAATCGAATATAATCTTGAACCTTTTTCCTCGATCGTTGACGATATAGGCTCGGAGATGTTTAATTTTGAATTCGAACCGAGGGAAGGAATCCTGAAGAAGACAATCAAGATTATAAGCATCCTTAGAAAGGTTTTCAGAACTTTTTTGGTGTTCTTTTTTGTTTTCTTTATTGCCTATCCACTCTTGAACCATAAGGCCCTACCGTTCGGACTTGCAATGTTCGCTTTTGAGGTGATCGCAATGCTGATAGGATCATGGATAACTATTGGTATTGATTTGCTACTCCCTGCTCTGATGTCAATCACTTCATCTCAAATCGATATACTCAAGATGCGATTGTCGAGTAGCTTGAAATCATTGCACTTGGAAGATGATAATGGTAAGATTGATAATGATGGAATTCGACGCTTTTTAAGTCACTGCGTTGACCATCATTTGTTTATTGCAAAGTATGTTCTTTAATGAAACTTTAAACACCGTTTCTTGTATTTCCAATTGTACTGCAATTTGTAATTTTAGGTTTGCGGAGAAGATCAACAAAACATTTGCAGTTATTATCTTATTACAGTTTCTATCAGCCACTTTCAGCGTTTGCGACGGCCTATTTCACATTCTGACGGTAATATGAGTTACAGCTCAAAAACTGTAACAAATTGTTACTAACAATGTATATTAAAAGAAATATGTTCCAGGTTGAAACTCTCTCTTCTCAATTTATGCAGGTGATGATGTATTTATTGGTAATAATGCAGCAATTGACAATGTATTGTTGGTTTGGGAATGACGTCATGACAAAGGTACGAGGCTGTAAAGTAGGGCGACCAAGTAGGGTGACCATATTGATATTTCCACGCGAAATTCTGTACACTCGAACAGAAAGGTGTAACTCAGTCAATTTTATGTCAGATTGAGTAACTTTTTGTCATAAACGATCTTTATTTATCTTTAGTTTTACGATTCTGTGAACTAATAGCTAAGAAAGCCCCTCAGAACTTAGGTGTTTTGTGAGTAGAATGTAGGGGTCTGTCGTATGGAAATTTCAGTCAGTCAGGATTGACCAAATTCTATAATAAATATTGTTCACGGACAACGTACTACTTTGAGTTCCTGATTGGGTGAATGAATGGCATTTTATTGTCATAGAACTGCAACCCTACCAACACTAACCACAAAAATAATAATTAACTTATTAACACGATGTTTAAACGTGTATTGTGTTTGTAATTTAGTCAAACTGAGTTTGATTAATTTTAAATTTTAATCGATGCTTATTTGTAATAAAGAAAAATATTATTATCAAATTTTGGTTCATACGAAAACATCATCATTCATAAAATTTCTTTAAAAATTTTAATTTAAATTAGTAACTTCCTACTGTAAAGGGAATGCGCTATGACTCTACGTATGATAGGGAGTCATATGGTATTTAGGTCTCGGGGTTGGACACTATTTTCACATTTCTTTGGCACCTATTTGCGAACTAATTACAATATTATTTTTTCTGGAGAGATTAAAATTTAGATTCAATATACGTATACGTAGCACCATGGTATTATTTATTTTTTTTAGAGCCTAGAATTATTGGATTCTTGCTATCAAAGTGAATGGTACAAATTCGACATATCGAACAGGAAAATGCTGCTGCTGATCATGGAAAATGTTAAGAAGCCAATTGTCATTACGGCTTATAAATTTTCTACTGCATCTCTGCCAGCCCTTATGACGGTTAATACATTTAATAAAAATTATCGACTAACGATTATTACGTAATATAGTTTTCTCTGATTTTTAGATTTTGAAATGGTCATATTCAGCACTTGCTGTTTTGCGAAATATGTACGCAAAGAAATAAAACAGAAGACAAACATTATATCTACAGCACCTAAAGGCAATTTTCACAAATAGAATAAACGTGAATGTTGGTTCTATTATCGAGATTTTAGTGCAATGCAATTAGAAGTCAAAATAAATACTATAATTTGAACAACGATTGCATTTTTTTTTTCATTTTAATAAATAATAAAAATCATAAAACGCACATAAACGCTGTCTGCTACGATGGATCTATCAATGCAATGTTAAATCAGTCTAAAATACATACTCCTTTCTGGTTATTAAGATAAACACTGCAAAATATCGTTGAAGCTAAATATCTCGAAAACACCAGTAAATCACAAGTAACAAATTATCATAAATACGAATTTAAGGCAATCATTCACTTGCTATAATTATAATACACAGTATAATACACCATTCTTCATACACAAAACATGAAAAACATAACGACAGAAAAACAAATACCTCCATACATTCCACTGTTGAAAATAGTTCTTTTAGTCATTGTCGTCAAATAAATTTCTAGTCGTTCCGGATACGAAGCAAAGATCGGATTTTGTAGGTCTATCATCTGATGGCGTCTCTCTAAAAGTTACGTAAAAATTCTGGAGCATTGCTCCAGTGTTTGCCATGAATAATATCACCATTGCTGTTAAACCTCTTAAGACAGCATTGTGTTCTTTCTTGGATGCTTTAGAACTCTAGCATAGTTGCTGAAGCAATTCGATAATTGAAATAATTGATTACTAGGTTATGTCGATTTAGATATTCTGCTTTTTTTTTGTCCCAGAAAATATTATTGGATTAATTGGGGTAAATTACGTTATTGCGCATTGTAATACACTGTATTTTGTGACAGTTAGTCTTTAATTGACGTACAGATTATACTTATTTGGAACATTAATAATTTTCTGTATTTGTGTTTGATTTAATGGCCATGTCATCTGCAACGGTTGCCACAGTATTATTTTCAAACCCTTGGAGGTCGCTTGTGTAGAGAAGGTAAATAACTGTAAAAAATTCTTTCACGTAAGAGTTACTAGAAGATGATCGAACATAATTGTAAAGAAATAGTTATCGACTTGAAATGGATGATGTCTTTCGTTGGGCTTTGGCCAGACAAGGAATCCAACAAATATTCGCTCTTTACGAAAAAAGCAATTACGTTTTTCTTCTCCTTCAGTATGTACGCCTTGAACGCCATAGAAAACTGCAAGAGCTACGCAGATATGGCCGAAAATCTGTACATGATGATGCCCATGCTAGCGTACGTCGCAAAACTGGTCGTACTTGTATATAATCTTGAAACTTTTTCCTCCATCGTTGACGATATAGGATCGGAAATGTTTAATTATGAATTCGAACCAAGGGAACGAATCCTGAAGAAGACCATCAAAATTATAAACATTATTGGAAGGACTTTTAGAATTTTCACCGCGTTCTGGTTCGTTTTCTTTATTACCTATCCAATCTTCGACAATAAACCGCTACCAATGCCACTATCGTACGAACTTGGTATGTATAGGATTCCAATGTTCGTTTTTCAAGTCATTGGATTTGCGATAATATCATGGATAAGTATTGCTGTTGATTTGTTACCCCCCGCTTTGATGTCGATCACTTCGTGTCAAATTGATATACTCAAGAAACGATTGTCAAGGAACTTGAAATCATTACACTTGGAAAATGATAATGGTGATATTGATAATGACGGAATTCGACGCTTTTTAAGTGACTGCGTTGAGCATCATTTGTTTATTGAAAGGTATGGCCTTTAGTGACTCTTTAAGCACACTATCCTGTATAGTCCCAATTGTTTTGCATTTTACTTTTAGATTTGCGGAGAAGATCAACAAAACATTTGCAATTTCGCAAATTTGCAGTTTCTATCCGCCACTCTAAGCGTTTGCGACGGTCTATTTCATATTATTTCGGTAATAATTATGTGTTACTTGTAAATAAATGTAACAATTCATATTAAAAAAATCTGATGTGGCCAGGCACATGACTTTATCATACCATATATAAAATTAATAGTAAAATTAATAGCTGCATGAGATCCTATTTGATCGAGATCGGCCATGTCTGCATTAAAATAAAACTACTAGTACTAGACTAGAGACATTTTGATTATATTTACAGTAGGTAATGTGAAAACATCAGCATTTGACACTACTTACTGTCATTAGAATCACAATATCTGACAAATCCTGGCTAACTAGTTTATATGCAGTACGAGCGATCTCGCTGAAATAGAATTTGCTCATGTAGCTAAACTATTAATTTTACCAAAAAATGTCATAGTCAAATTATTCAGATTTCCTCTACTTTAATTTATTATTTAACTATTTCGACGAAATTCCAGATATAGCGGCTTATTTGCAATATCTTTCAAAAATGCTAAGACTAAAACGCCAGTTCCTTTGGACCCTTAGTTCAACAGAAAGCTTCTAAATATGGAGTGTTGTCATACTACGGATGATAAAGTAAAAAGGTTCTGGTTCTGATGATTAATATATTATGTTGGCTTCTAGCATACTATATTTTCGAGTTTTACGCCGTCTTCAGTGCTAACTACAAAAGTTCATAAAGAATTATGCTCAATATTCCAAATAAGTTTTAAGGTTAACATACCGTCTTACAGTCTTTCTTGTATATTTATTCGCGAAAACAACATTGTTATCCGCACTCGAAATATTATTTTTCAATATTGTTGTCGTTTCAGTATTGTTTCACCTAGCTCCTCATGGCAATTCTCCATGCATTTGCGTGTTGAATTGACGTTTCGCAAACGGTGACGTTCCAAATACTGTCAAAAACTTCAAAATATCCTGGGCACCTAGTATTAATGTAGACACGATTTCGATCAAATAGAATTTGCTCCTGCTGTTAAACTATTAATTTTACCATTAAATGTTATAGACATAAATTATACAAAATTTCCTCTACTTTAATTTATTATTTATCTATTTTGATGAAATTACAGAAATGACGGCTCATTTGCAAAATCGTTGAAAAATGCTAAGAGTAAATAGCCGGTTCCTTTGGACCCTTTTGAACCAAAAGCTTTTCAGCTCTAAGTTTGGTCATAAAACTTCTAAATATGAACTTTCGTCGCGATACCTTTAGTAGTTTCTCCGGAATCGTCGCCACAAAAATCGTTTACACACACACAGACATACACACACACACACACACACACACACACACACAGACATTTTTTTGGACCTTGGTCAAAAATGTTCAGGGGACCCATAAAGACCTATTTCCGCTAAAATCTCAAAAAAAATTTTCGGCACGATTACAATACTTTACATACTGCGTATGATAAAGTAAAAAATATATATTCCAGGTTGAAGTTTTCTCTTCTCAATTTATGCACGTCACGATGTATTTAGTGATTATAATGCAGGAATTATCAATGTTGTGTTGGTTTGGGAATGATGTCATGATAAAGGTACTGAGGCTGTAAAAGGACTGTGCATATGGGGGGGGGGGGCATATGACTCTGCATATGATGGGGAGTCATATGGAATAAGGATCTCGCGGTTGGGGTCTAATTCCACATTTTATTGTATTTTAGAGCCTTGAATTGTTGGATTCTTGCTACGAATGCGAATGGTTCAAATTCGACTTATCGAACAGTAAAATGCTTCTGCTGATTATGGAAAATGTCAAGAAGCCAATTGTCATTACGGCTTATAAATTTTCTACTGCTTCTCTGCCAGCCCTTATGACGGTTAATATATTATTATTATTATCAAATTATTAAGAGAATATATATCAAATATGTTATGATTATTATCTTATATACCTTTCTCTGATTTCTTAGATATTGAAGTGGTCATATTCAGCTCTTGCTGTTTTGCGAAATATGTACGCAAAGAAGTAAAACAGAAGGAGAACATTACAGTTATAGCACGGAAAGAAATTTTTCACTCACCGTGCAATGCAATTAGAAGTCTAAATAAATATGCAATTTGAAGTTTGGTTGATTTTCTACACTGTCTAAAATGTATATGTGTGCCTGGATGTGAGAAGGGACCAGTTGTCCGTTTTTAGTTACGCAGATAATCGCAAATAAAGTTAAACCGGTTCAAAATACCCATTTTTGTTTTATTTGCTAATTAGTCTCTTTATTGTGTTTGTTATCATCGTTTTTATAGCGAACGAAAAAGGAACTAGTTGTCGATATCACGCTACTCTCTAGCGCATTATGGTGCTGCCGAATACAATTGCACAAACAACTGCCCGTATGATAGCAGTTTATAAACATTGTTGTACATAATTATATAATATTCCGGAACAATTACTACGCTGAAATTATATTCACTTGTTGTTTCTTTGCTTGCCTGTTTGTTTGTTGCGTTCAAATTTTGTAATCGATATTTTTCCTACTTCCCAGTGTACAATCGAGTTGAAATTATGGATGTGGACAGATTTCTGGTGACAATACATGAGGCATTAAAAACATGTTGAAACTAGAAAAATTTCAAAATTTGGAAAATGGACCAATTCAGTTGAAATTTTCCATGTGAACAGATTTTCGGTGATTTGAATATGAATGAATAAAATATTTTAGAAAATGTTCAAAAATTTTAAGAAAAAATCTGATGTGGCCAGGCACATGACTTTATCATACAATGTATAAAATTAATAGTTTAGCTGCATGAGATTCTATTTGATCCAGATCGATCATATCGATCGTAAAATATCTGGCAAATCCTGGTCAACTTTATATTAATGCAGACACGATCTTGATTAAATAGAATTTGCTCCTGCAGCTAAACTATTATTTTTACCAAAAAATGTCAAAGACATAAATTATTCAAAATTTCCTCTATTTTAATTTATTATTTAACAATTTTGACAAAAATTACAGATATGGCGGCTCATTTGCAAAATCCTTGAAAAATGCATAACAACATTGCTATCCGTACTAAGAACCTTGAATTATTGGATTCTTGCTATCAAAGTGAATGGTACAAATTCGACATATCGAACAGGAAAATGCTTCTACTGATCATGGAAAATGTTATTATGGCTTACAAATTTTCTACTGCTTCTCTGCCAGCTTTTATGAAGGTTAATATTGACACTTTCAATAAAAAAACATCAAATATGTTACGATTATTATCTTATGTGCCTTTCTCTGAATTTAGATTCTGAAGTGGTCATATTCGGCGCTTGCTGTTCTGCAAAATATGTACGCAAAGAAGTAAAACAGAAGAAAAATATTATATCTTCAGCACCAGAACAACTTTTTCACAAATACAATAATCAATGCATCCGAACTAATTCGACCCGAAGTTGATTCGGATTATCAAATATTGCAACTAAATAGTACAAAATACGATTGGATAGAAGTTCGATCTAATAATAAGTATGATAAAAAAATAAATAAGTATAATAAGTATGATGAAATAATAAGTATGATTAAATGAAAGCTCAAACATGGTCATTTTGGATTTCAACACAATTTATATTGTGACTCTTTCACGACGAGAACTGGAGATAAAATGAAACTGACATTGGTGACGATTGTAAAATCAAAATCAAAATGTGCCCAACCTCGATTAAGAAGAACTTTTTTGTCTTGCTAAACGATATACTATAGTATGTAAAATGTCAGAAGGAGTTTTTTTTATTCAGGTTTAGGTATAGTTGGGTTCGAAATCCAGGGGGGCGGGGGGGGCGAGCCTCCTCTTCCCATATGTAACGGCGCCCCTTCCAATATATTTAACTGTGCAAAGAATGGAACAACCTAAAAAAGGTAGTAAAGTTGAACAAATATTACTCGAGAGTTTTTTAAAAATTTCTTGCAACTAGAAGAAGAAATACTGTATTGCAGACGACTATAATACTTCCGAATAGTTGGACTATAAGTCCAATTGAAAAGACGTCGTCGAAAATCACAGAAATATTGGCAACTTACTGTATTACACCAATGTGTTCTTATATAGTTGGTTTATTTGGGCATAAGTTACGTTATAGCGAATTGTAATACTGTTGAGCCATTTCTCGATTCCTTAAAACCCATATCATGGCTTTTATACTAAAATTTCTATAACTAAAATCAGGGCCACCGAGAGGTGGCGTTACCAGTGACTGTTGAACTCGCAGGTGTTAACAATCACATAATTATTTCTTTCATTAACTCTAGTTTGGTATTCTGTTTCATTATCAAAGCAAATATTATTGGATTCACCGCGATAAATTATATATTATTACTTTGTATAGGATGATCGTTAGTCTTTAATTAAGTTGTGGATTATAGTTATTTGTAACGGTAAGAATTTTCTTTGTTTGTGTTTGACTGGATAGCCGTGTCATTTGCAAAGTTTGCCACAGTATTCTTTTCCAACACTATATAGCGTGCATCGCCTTGCTTGACTCAAAAGAATTTCCCAGTCAGGTAAGATTTTAATATTAGTGTGAACTGTTTGTAGAAGATACTTCCTAATTTATTATCTAGGAATATTGCAGAACGAACACTTTTCCGTTGATACTTTTTCGATATTTTTCGGTATTCGGTGGACCTGGCCAATAGTCCAGTGCATATACCAAAATTAAAACTTTTTGTCAGGAGCTTCACTTTAGTCTGAATTTAGCAGCTTTGATAAGATTCGTAAACTATACTATAGCCTTCCTTGGAAGCTGCTTCAGGACTTGAAATCATAATGTAATATTTCGTCGGTTGGGGAAAATCTGGTTATTAAGTAACCATAATTTTAGTTTTAAGTACTTTATCTAAGTACCTCAACCTTAACCATTATGAAATTTGTCTCTCTAAACACGCTCAGCACGTAAGTTCTTGCAATAGGACCAATGCAGTATTCTATCAGACATAGCTCATCACATTTACCATGATAATCACTATTTGAACTCAACCACTCGCCCATTTTATAATAGGCTTCTTATATTTTTACAGTTTGCCACATGGTTTATCTAAACAATTTTATCTCCCTTGTAGGTTAATTAACACTTATAAAGTTTCCAGTATAATCTCAATCTCTAAAGAGTTCTTTGACAGAGTTTCTAGAAGATGATCGAACACGATTGTAAAGAAATAGTTGTCGACTTGAAATGGATGATGTCTTTGGTTGGGCTATGGCCAGACAAAGAATCCAACAAATGTCTGCTGTTCACGAAAAAAGCAATTACGTTTTTCTTCTCCTTCAGTATATTCGCTATGAACGTCATAGAAACCTACAAGAGCTACGCGGATATGGCCGGAAATATGTACATGCTGATGCCCATGATAGCATACGTCACAAAAGTGGTCGTTATTGTATATAATCTTGAAACTTTTTCCTCGATCGTTGACGATATAGGATCGGAAATGTTTAATTTCGAATTCGAACCGAGAGAACAAATCGTGAAGGAAACCATCAAAATTACAAACATTATTGGAAGGACTTTTAGAACTATCTTCGCATTCTGGTTTGTCTTCTTTATTGCCTATCCAATCTTGGACAATCAGCCGTTGCCAATGCCACTATCGTTCGAACTTGGACCGTATAGGATTCCCATGTTCGTTTTTCAAGTGATCGGACTTATGCTAGTATCGTGGGCAAGTATTGGTCTGGACTTGTTTCTCGTTGCTACGATGTCAATCACCTCATCTCAAATTGATATACTCAAGAAACGATTGACGAGTAGCTTGAAATCATTGCACTTGGAAGACGATAATGGTGATATTGATAATGATGGAATTCGACGCTTTTTAAGTCACTGCGTTGAACATCATTTGTTTATTGCAAGGTGTGTTCTTTAATGAATCTTTGAACATGCTATCGATATTGGGCTTCTTGTGACCGCTCTACTATACCGGCCGAGGTACGCTTGATTGGGTCCGCTCTACTATACCGGCAATGAATAGCGCTAAATTCAAATTTTATCGTCTCTGGCTCATTCGTGATATTTTGGTTTGAGACTCTGCTAAACATCCATAAGCAAGCGCTAAAAAACTACAAAGAATCACTAAAAACCGCTGGAGAACAATAAAAAACGTTAAAAAATCGATTTACAAAGTTAAAAAAAATTTAAAAAACACATAAAAAATGGATGAGCACAATAAAGAAACTGTAAGAACAGTTTCAAATCGCTTTTTTAACGTTTTTTACGGTTCGCAAGCGGTTCTTAGTGGCTCTCTGTCGTTTTTTGGCGCTTACTTATGGGTATTTAGTCGTTTTTACGGTTCTCAAGAGGATTTTTATTTACAAATGTTGGCAGTACGCATCTAACCTATGAACAGCCAGCCGGAGACGATATAGTTTGAATTTGGCGCCATTAATTCCCGGTATAGTAGAGCGAACCCAATCAAGCGTACCTCGGCCGGTATAGTAGAGCGGTCACAAAGAGCCCAATACCTTGCCCAATACCGACTGCTATCTTGTGTTTCCAATTGTATTGCATTTTACTTTTAGATTTGCGGAGAAGATCAACGAGACTTTTGCGATTGGTATCTTGTCACATTTTTTATCAGCCACTTTCAGCGTTTGCGACGGCCTATTTCATATTATGTCGGTAATATGCGTTACCTCTAAACAAATGTAAGAATGTATATTAAAACAAAATGTGTTCCAGGTTGAAGTTTTCTCTTCTCAATTTATGCACGTCGTGTTGTATTTATTGATAATAATGCAGGAATTGTCAATGTATTGCTGGTTTGGGAATGATGTCATTATAAAGGTATGAATCTGGACATGATGGGGAGTCATATGTGTATTGAATAACTTTTCTCTTCCGCATAAAAAAACAACATTAAAATAAAACTGAGAGACACGAATTTTTGTGTTTACTTATCTTTTGTATTTTTGGCTGTATTATATACAAAACAATAACAATACATATTACTAGGATAAGATTTCCAATTTCCTTTTCAGCAATTTACGAACTTTTTACAAAATATTGTGTTTTAGAGCCTTGAACTGCTGGATTCTTGCTACCAAAGTAAATGGTACAAATTCGACATATCGAACAGGAAGATGCTTCTGATGATGATGGAAAATGTTAAGAAGCCAATTGTCATTACGGCTTATAAATTTTCTGCTGTTTCGTTGCCTGCACTGATGACGGTTAATATTTATACATTTAATAAAAACGCATCAAATATGTTATTATTATTAACTTATATACCTTTCTCTGATTTTAGATTTTGAAGTGGTCATATTCAGCGCTTGCTGTTTTGCAAAATATGTACGCAAAGAAGTAAAATAGAAGAAAAACATTATATCTACAGCACCAAAAGAGATTTTTCACAAATAGAATATACATGAATGTTGTTCTATTGTATAGATTTTAGTGCAATGCAAATAAAAGTCGAAATAAATACTGTAATTTGAAATTGAAATTTGTACTTTTTTATTTTATATGGTCTACCAAAATATATTCAATGTAATGCAGTTCTAAGAAGTAGCAATTATATAAGCCCTATCCGCTATATTTATATTATTTGCAATCTAAAAATTCGATGACAAGACTGACAAAGTTGTGCATTTCTAAATTTAAGTCGCTAAATTCATAGCGACGCGACGTACCCATGACTGCTTAGTAATTTCAGTAATTGTTTCATTAATATTTAAGAGATTGTGCCATAATATCTAATAATATTATTAGCAATGGCAATTTTTAATTAGGTTTACCATCAAAGTTTATTATTACATGTATTATTATAATTATTATTAACTAGTTTTATTTTAATGCGGACACGATCGATAACGATCAAATAGAATCTCACGCAGCTAAACGATTAATTCTATATGTAGTATGATAAAGTCATGTGCATGGCCACATCGGATTTTTTCGATTTCTCTATAGTTTGGTATTCTGTTTCATTATCAAAGCAAATATTATTGGTTTATTTGACCTAAATTATATATTATAATACTCTGTGTTGTGTGACTGTTAGTCTTTAATTAAGGAGTGGATAATACTTGTTTGTAGCATTAAGGATTTTCTTTGTTGCGTTTGATTGAATAGCCGTGTCGTCTGCAGAAGTTTCCACAGTATTGTAACCCTTGGTGGTTTCTGGTGTAGAGAAGGTATATGATTACAACACTAAGAACTTGGTTCTTGAATGGTGATAATCTGACATCAGATTTGTCTCCAGGGGACTTAACACATTGTCACGAAAAGTTCTTGTTTACGCTTTAATGGAGCGTTTGCTGGTCAATCCGCATATTGTTTTGCATGTATGCATTTTAAGAAATGCAATACATGACAAAACGACCTGATGGGAGCAATCAGCGAGCGCCTGTGCTAAACGTAGAATAGTGGAATCGTAATATACCAGCTTAAGGGGACAGGTGGTCCCGAATAAAGAGGTAGATTAAAAGAGCTTTATGGTGTTATTTCACTTGTCCCCGACTGTGTTCCAGTGGCTGTGCGGCGTTAGAGTAATAGATTAAAGGTAAGTGTAATATTATGTATTGTTATTAAAATATATTTAGTAGTTTTGGTACCTCCGCAATATATAGTTATTTAGCTAGTCAAGCCAGTAGCCCCAAATATAATTAAGTAGGTCATATTTAACGTGACATTTGGTGAAGAGCCTCTGATGAAGGGGTTCTTTAATCTATTAATATTTATATTTGCGAGAGCTAACCTTGATCGTTACCCGGCTCCTCCACCAAATGTCACGTTAAACATGACCTACTCAATTATATTTGGGACTACTCGCTGGACTAGCTAAATAACTATATTGCAGAGGTACCAAAACTACTAAATATATTTTAATAACAATACATAATATTACGCCTACCTTTAATCCATTACTCTAACGCCTCACAGCCACTGGAACACAGTCCGGGACAAGTGAAGTAACACCATAAAGCTCTTTTAATCTACCTCTTTATTCGGGACCACCTGTCCCCTTAAGCTGCTACATTACGATTCCACTATTCTACCTTTAGCACAGCGCTCGCTGGTTTCTCCCACCCGGTCGTTTTGTCATGTATTCAATTTCTAAAAATGCATACATGCAAAACAATACGCGGATTGACCAGCAAACGCTCCATTAAAGCGTAAACAAGAACTTTCCGTGGCAATATCATCTGACATATTATACAATAATATAGTTTTGTTTATTATACAATTTGGGATATACAATTTTAGATTTAGAATTTTTTAAATGTGACTGCAAATCTGAATTCAGTTTCGAGGTTTGATAATGTGACTTAAGACAGGACATAGGATTCACGTAGAGTGTTGAAGTATTTGGTGGCAATATTGAATTTTAAATACCTTGCTTCGAATCAGCAGAGATATTTTTCAAATACCTATATTTTACAGTTTTCGTCGCCGCTCATCAATTATAACAACAACAAATAAGTTTGATGAGAATCAAATCAAAAACAATTTTACATTTTTAGTCGCCATTATTGAACCCGTCTTCGTATTTCATAAACGGATATTACAATCAAAAACTCAATGTAGGCTATTCTAAATGTATATACAATTATAATAAAATTTGTATTTTAAATGCTTTAAATAAACAAAAACTAACGGTTTGCTTTTGGGTTGCTACAGGGTGTATCTAATCAATTTTATCTCCCTTTTAGAGTAATTAACCAAGCAAAAAAACAAATTCGTTTGAATATATGCAGGACAATTATTTGAAGAGCACATCATACAACTTCTAAAGCTTCCACTATTACCTCAATCTAAGCAAAATTCTTTGACAAGAGTTTCTAGAAGATGATCGAACACGATTGTAAAGAAATAGTTGCCGACTTCAAATGGATGATGTCTTTGGTTGGCCTTTGGCCAGACAAAGAATCCAACAAATGTTTGCTCTTCACCAAAAAAGCAATCACGTTCTTCTTCTCCTTCGGTATCTATGCTTCGAACGCCATAGAAATCTACCAGAGAGCAGATATGGCCGATAATATGTACATGATGACACCCATGACAGCATACCTCACAAAACTAGTCCTAGTCGTATATCATCTGGAAACTTTATCCTCCATTGCTGACGATATAGGATCGGAAATGTTTAATTTTGATTTCGAACCGAGGGAACGAATCTTGAAGAGGACAATCAAAATTACAAACATCCTTAGCGGTGTTTTTCGAACTTGGTTAGGGTTCTTTTTGGTTTTCTTTATTGCCTATCCAATCTTGGACAATCAGCCGTTACCAATGCCAGTATCGTTCGAACTTGGAATGTTTAGGATTCCCATGTTCGTTTTTCAAGTGATCGGAATGAGTATAGTAGCATGGGTAACTAATGGTGTGGATTTGTTGCTCGCTGCTTTGATGTCAATCACTTCATCTCAAATCGATATACTCAAGGAGCGATTGTCGAGTAGCTTGAAGTCATTGGACTTGGAAGATGATGATGGTGATGTTGATAATGAAGGAATTCGACGCTTTTTAAGTGACTGCGTTGAGCATCATTTGTTTATTGCAAGGTATTTTTATTAACGAATCTTTCAACATGCTATCTTGTGTTTCCAATTGTATTTGTTATGTCTTTACTATTTTATGTTATTTAGTAAAACAGGCACATCTTAATCTGAAGACACTTATTATAAGTATGTGTAAAATATAGGTTTCAGTACATTTCAATACCTAGATGGATAAATACGAACATTGTCGATCATTCACGAGCCAAAACGACGCACGCTCTAAATTGAAATAATAACAATTACATATACAGGGTTAGCCAAAATTACCGGAACACCGAAATAATTCTCCAACGGCACGAAATTTAAAAAAAGAATTCAAACTAAAGTTTTTAGACTTTAAACAATCCACCGTTGAAATATATTTAAATATATTTATTTAAAATAATCTTTTTATAAAATGCATCATTTTTGAGTTTTAAGCAATTATTTAAAATCAGTCAAAATTACCAGAACACCTACATAACTCTCCAACCGTAAAAATATTCAAAAAAACGTTCTAACAAATGTTTTTTAACATTAAACAATTATAATATGGAAATTTGTAAACTTTTCTTTTTCAAATGGAATACCCTGTATATTTTTACATTTTATAATTCTAATATATAATTCATTTTTGAATGTTTCATAATTTTTTAGTTAAAAGCAATTAATTAAAACTCATGAACTTTAAATTAAGAACATTTTCCCACATACATACATATTTATCTTAATTAAACTGATAAACAATTTTTCTACTTTGGTACATTAATTTTAATAAATTTAAAAAACTTCTGATTGGTGAAGTTACGTTCTGTTTAAATGGATCAGTAAATAGGTACAATTGTAGGTATTGGTTAACAGATATTCCGTATTGAGATCAGGAAATTCATACCCATTATCCTCAAAAAGTTTGGTTAGGCGATGCATTTTGATGCATTTTAATAAAGAATGTTTAGAACTAGTCCTAAAATTACAAAATGTAATAATATACAGGCTGTTCCACTTGAAAAAAAGTTTACGAAATTTCTATAGTAAAATGAACACCATATTAAAAATATATTTGAACGTTCGATTTTTTAAAGCCAAAAACATTTGTTTAAATTTTTTTATGAAATTTCGTACGGTTGGAGAATTATTTGGGTGTTCCGGTAATTTTGGCTAACCCTGTATAATAGTATTCACTTTTAGGTTTGCCGAGAAGATCAACAAAACATTTGCAGTTATTATCTTATTACAGTTTCTATCCGCCACTTTCAGCCTTTGCGACGGCCTATTTCATGTTATGTCGGTAATATGCGTTACTACTAAGAAACTGTAACAATGCATATTGAAAGAATTATGTTCCAGGTTGAAACTATGTCTTCTCAATTTATGCAGGTCATGATGTATTTATTGATAATAATGCAGCAACTGTCAATGTATTGTTGGTTTGGGAATGATGTCATGATAAAGGTACTAAGACTGTAGAGGGACTGAGCGGGGGTATGACTCTTTCACATGATGGGGAGTAATATGGTATTGAATCCGATTTGCACAACTTTTAACAATATTATTTTTTCTGGAGAAACTACAATTTAGATCCGTTGTTCGTATAGTTAGATCCACGGTATTGACTTTTTTGTTTTTTAGAGCCTAGAATTGTTGGATGCTTGCTACCAAAGTGAATGGTACAAATTCGACTTATCGAACAGGAAAATGATTTTGCTGATCATGGAAAATGTTAAGAAGCCAATTGTCATTACAGCTTATAAATTTTCTACTGCTTCTCTGCCAGCCCTACTGACGGTTAATATTTACATATAATTAAAAAAATATCATGTTATGATTATTATGTATCTTATATATCTTTTCTCTGATTTTTAGATTTTGAAGTGGTCATATTCAGCTCTTGCTGTTTTGCGAAATATGTACGCAAAGAAGTAAAACAGAAGAAAAACATTACGTCTACTGCCCCTAAAGACATTTTTCACAAATATAATAAACACGAATGTTGTTCTATTGTAGAGATTTTTGTGCAATGCAAATAAAAGTCGAAATAAATACTGCAATTTGAAGTTCAAATTTGTCCTTTTTTTATTTTATATGGTCTACCGAAATATATTTATTGAATGTGATGGAGTTCTAAGAAGTACTAATGATATAACCCCTATTTGCTATATTTATATTATTTGTAATCTAAAGATTCGATGACAAGACTGACAAAATTGTGCATTTCTAATAAAACTGCTTAGTAATTTCAGTAATTGTTTCATTAATATTTAAGATATTGTGCTATCTAATAATGTTATTAGCAATGGCAATTTTTAATTAGGTATACCATCAAAGTACATGTGTTATGTTTAGTATTACATGTATTATTATTATTATTAACTAGTTTTATTTTAATGCAGACACGATCAATATCGATCAAATAGAATCTCACGCAGGTAAACTATTAATTTTATATGTAGTATGCTAAAGTTATGCGCCTGGCCACATCAGATTTTTTTAATTTTCTCTATATATACTTTGGTATTCTGTTTCATTATCAAAGCAAATATTATTGGTTTATTTGACCTAAATTGTATATTATAATACTCTCTGACTGTTAGCCTTTAATTAAGGAGTGGCTATACTTGTTTGCAGCATTAAGGATTTTCTTTGTTGCGTTTGCTTGGATAGCCGTGTCGTCTGCAGAAGTTTCCACAGTATTATTTTCTAACTCTTCGCGGTTTCTCGTATAGAGAAGGTCAACGATTATAACACTAAATAGCATCGCCTTGTTTGACTCTAGAGTATATCTCAGTCAGGTAAGGTTTTAATATTTGTGCCAATTGTTTGGGGGAGGATACTTGCTAATTTATGCTTTAGTCCTTTATGCCAAGCAAGAAACGTTTTGTCCTTTAACACTTTATCGATAATGATGGGTATCCGGTGTACCTGTTCAATAGTTCCGGTCATTTTTAGAAATTGGACTATATGGTCAGGTACAAGCTCTCTGCTCTCATTTAATACCTTCAATCTATTGAGTAATAATTTTTCAAACAATTTTGATATGATGGACCTGGCTTGGAACGTTCTTAGGAACATCGCCAGTTATCAGGTCAAAACCTGAGGCTTTTTTTATATTAATGTCGTTTTTCATTCAGTTCTGAACTACAAATTGAATAACTCTGTTCTTAAATGGTGATAATCTGACATCAGATTTGTCTCCAGGGGACTTAACATATCACCTGAAATATTATAGAATATTATAGTTTTGCTCACACATTTTTAGATATTGAATTTTAGATTTGAATTTTTCAAATATGACTGCAGGTATGCATTCCACTTCGAGGTTTGATAATGTGACTCAAGACAGGACATAGGATTCACGTAGAGTTTTAAAATATTTAGTCGCCATGTTGCTATATTGTATTTTAAATACCTAGCTTTGATTCAGAAGAGCTCAGGATATTTGTTCCAGTACCTATACGGTACCGACGTTATGATTTGCTTAAGTATCAAAAACTGCCAAATCACTATTTTTGGAATTGTCAAAGCGAACTGTGTTTGATCTAACCCTACGATTTTGACAATTCCAACGTTCCTGGATAGGAAATTGGCCGAGAAAAACATTTCTGAAGACCGCGTTGGTCTAAGATGCTCGGTTCGCGAGAAAACCGCGAAAATCGTAGTTTACAACTTCTGGGCAAACCGTACGCATTACGGGAATCCAGTTAAGATTTTGGTCCATGGTACAGTTTTTGACGCTGATTACGCTGGAGTAACTGGATTTTCTCTATACAGGGTGTTTCAGAAATAACGGCTAACCTTGAAGGAGCATATTCACCAAGGACAGAGAAGCAATTTTGGTCAAATAACCTATAGTCTATTTCAAAGTTTTCAGTACTAACAAAATTGTATTGAAGAATTCGTCTAAGGCCGGCCCTGGTAAATAGCCGAACGCGCATGACCCGTCTACGGTTACAAAAGTCCGTACAAACAATTAAAAATAGAGAGATTAGTACGTACCCTAATCCAGAAATGTGGTGCGGATTTACAAACATTGTGATTATTAAGCGTTATCGTCGAACAAGACAAACCGATTTAACACAGCAACTACGCGTCTCGACCGATCAATGTTATGTCGCATTCTAGCCATAGAATTGCTATTCATCCGTCTCTGGTACTACACAATCACTACACAACTACACCGACATTAAGATTCCACAATCCAAATGATTTTTATTGTTGATAAACCAACTAACAGCTGATCGACCGTGACCACGCTTGTGTGCGTTCATATCAACCTGGCGAATGTAGGTCATTGTCACGCTCAGCGAGAAGTGGCGGGAGCCGATATGTTCTCGGCGACGTTGATTTGTCACCAGTTGCAACACAACTGTAGTGGAGTGCTGTCGATTGTCTTCCGCTGGTCAGGGACGGACTCCGTCTTTCTTCATTAATTTTCTCAATAATGCGTTAAGTTAGACCATACGTTATTTGACAAAATATGCTTATTACGTCCTTTGGCATATGCTCCTTCAAGGTTAGCCGTTATTTCTGAAACACCCTGTATGATACGGTACCGAAGTTATGACTTGCTCAAGTATCAAAAACTGCCAATTCACTACATTTGGAATTGTCAAACCGAACTGTGTTTAATCTAACCCTACGATTTTGACAGTTCTAACGTTACTGGATAGGAAATTGGCCGAGGAAAACATTTCTGAAGACCGCGTTGCTCCGAGACGTTCTTCAAATATAACAACAACAAATAGGTTTGATAAGAATCAAACGAAAAACAATTTTACATTTTTAGCCGCCATCAAAAACACATCAAAAACTCACTGTAGGCTTTTCTAAATGTCAATACAATGACACTAAATTATTTTAAAGTGCTTTAAATAAACAAATATTGTTCGAAATATACGCTGTTCCCAAATGAGCTCAATGTTGTCGTTAAAGCAAATATAAATAAAATGTATGATTCGTTTATCTAACGCTAAAGTAGCTAACTTATATGGTATTGCACCGGCAAGGTATATTTGTTAACTTTCTAAGTACATATAAATAAAAATCAATTATTTTATTTACTCTTAATCATATAGGTGATAGGATCAATTTTATCTCCCTTTTAGGGTTATTAACCAACCAAAAAAACAAGTCGTTTGAAGTTTCAAAGCTTCCTCTATTACCTTAATCTATACAAAATTCATAAGAGTTTCTTGACGATGATCGAACACGATTGTAAAGAAATAGTTGCCGACTTCAAATGGATGATGTCTTTGGTTGGGCTTTGGCCAGACAAAGAATCCAACAAATGTTTGCTCTTGACCAAAAAAGCAATGACGTTTTTGTTCTCCTTCGCCATGTATGTTTCGACCGCCATAGAGATCTACCAGAGGGCAGACATAGCCGATAATTTGTACCTGATGACGCCCATGACAGCATACCTCACAAAACTAGTCCTAATCGAATACAATCTCGAAACTTTATCCTCCATTGCTGACGATATAGGATCGGAAATGTTTAATTTTGACTTCGAACCGAGGGAACGAATCTTGAAGAGGACAATCAAAATTACAAAAATTCTTAGCGGTATTTTTCGGACTTGGTTAGTGTCCTTTATGGTTTTCTTTATTGCCTATCCGATCTTGGACAATCAGCCGTTACCAATGCCAGTATCGTACGAACTTGGACCGTATAGGATTCCCATGTTCGTTTTTCAAGTGCTCGGAATGAGTATAATAGCATGGGTAACTAATGGCGTGGATCTGTTGCTCGCTGCTTTGATGTCAATCACTTCATCTCAAATCGATATACTCAAGGAACGATTGTCGAGTAGCTTGAAATCATTGGACTTGGAAGATGTGAATGGTGATATAGAAAATGATGGAATTCGACGCTTTTTAAGTGACTGCGTTGAGCATCATTTGTTCATTGCAAGGTATCTTTATTAACGAATCTTTGAACATGCTATCTTGTATTTCCAACTGTATTTGTTATGTCTTTACTAATTTATGTATTTTATGTTCCAAATTGAAATAATAACAATTACATATATAACAGTATTGCGTTTCACTTTTAGGTTTGCCGAGAAGATCAACAAAACATTTGCAGTTATTATCTTAATAGAGTTTGTATCCGCCACATTCAGTCTTTGCGACGGCCTATTTCACGTTATGTCGGTAATATGAGTTACTACTAAGAAACTTCAACAGTGCATATTAAAAGAAATATGTTCCAGATTGAAATTTTCTCTTCTCAATTTATGCAGGTCATGATGTATTTATTGATAATAATGACGGAATTGGCAATGTATTGTTGGTTTGGGAATGATGTCATGATAAAGGTACTGAGACTGTAAGGGGAATGTGCTATGACTCTACACATGATAGGGAGTAATATGGTATTGAGCTCTCGGTGCTGACGACTATTTCCAAATATTTTTTTGTCACCGATTTGCGAACTTTTGACAATATTCTTTTTTCTGTAGAGATTACAATTTAGATCCCTTGTTCGTATAGGTAGATGGTATTGATTTTCTTGCTTTTTAGAGCCTAGAATTGTTGGATGCTTGCTACCAAAGTGAATGGTACAAATTCGACTTATCGAACAGGAAAATGATTTTGCTGATCATGGAAAATGTTAAGAAGCCAATTGTTATTACTGCTTATAAATTTTCTACTGCTTCTCTGCCCGCCCTACTGACGGTAAATATTTACATTTAACTAAAAAAAAAATATCATGTTATGATTATTATGTATCTTATATATCTTTTCTCTGATTTTTAGATTTTGAAGTGGTCATATTCAGCTCTTGCTGTTTTGCGAAATATGTACGCAAAGAAGTAAAATAGAAGAAACACATTATATGTACTGCACCTAAAGACATTTTGTACAAATAGAATAAACATGAATGTTGTTCTATTGTAGAGATTTTAGTGCAACGGAATTAAAAGTCGAAATAAATACTTTAATTTGTAGTTTGATTGTATTTTTCCCCATTTTTTAAGATCTACCAAAACGACGCACCAGTCAGTCCTAATAAATAAAAAATCATACACACATAAGCACATAAGTCGTGTTTGCTGGATTTTACAATATTTACAATCTAAAAATTCGACGACAATACTGACAAAATCATGCTTTTTAAAATTTAACTTTAGCTTAATTTTTGGTGATTTACTATTTTTAACCCATAAATAGTTCAGCAATAGCAGTTTTTATTTAGGTATATGATTATAGTTCATTTATGTGGTTGTCAATATACTTATTGGTACATCTATTAAGTAAAAATGCATAAAAAAATGGTGTAAAATAAATTAGTCAGCCTTGGGTGTCCCAACAGTGCGATCTAGAAGATTGTTCCTCTGGTAATGAAGATATACAGGCTGACCCAATACTGTGTGTTGTATATTCGTCGGGTTATGTTATCAAGCTTTTTTATAAAATAAAAATTGTTTAAAACTAAAACAAAGAGCACCACATCTTGTATTTTAACTTTTTTTATTATTTTCCCTCGCTATAATGCAAAATCATTGCTGCTACTATAAACTACACAATCTACAACCTAAGTTACCTAACCTCAATTATAATTTACATCAAACATGATCACAATAAATGCTAAACTTAACCTAACTAACTGCTGTATCGACTCCTCACAACAGCATAGAACGAATACGACCACTTCACAATCTAAAAAGAAAAACTCATTTATAAACATCGTTACATACAATTTAAGTTTGACGTTGACATGTACCACTACAAACGACGCTAGCGACACCACGGTAAACTTATAAACTGTCACCGATAGAGGGCGCTTGGCGCGTTCCATGATAACCAGCAACATTTTCTTGTGCTTATTGCTGCATTTATACCATCGTGACATATAACAGGCCTCCCCAATCAAAGTACTCTAGAAATATTAACAGATTTTAGGAGGATATTTATTTTTTTTTGATAGTTATGATGATGTTCGTACCTTGAATAAAACATTGTTACCAAACCAATGATACATACTGAACTGCAGCAATATGGTAGATATAAACACGATTGACAGAACGTATTGTAGTGATCTAGGGTCAATCTAAAATAATAGAAATGCTTTTAGTAAAATGTATGGTTATTTTTATGGAAAGATTTGTTCGCAATGAGTAGCCCATTGTGTGTTCTATGTTGTGAAGAAAATTCTAAAATTATTAGCGTGTATACAGGGTGTTCCATAAGGTAGTACCAATCCAAACTTATGTTTTTTTTTTTTTTAATGGAACTACTTATATTTCGGCACAGTTTTGAATTCTTCGCAAAGTTGTACGACAACGAAAAATAAAATTACCTACCCTAAACTTTATACTTTATGATTTATTGGCATTTTTGGTCATAATCTGCAACAAAACATAGCAAAACTTTTTTTTCAGATTTTTTTTTATACCTTGTATCTAGTTAACTTTTTGTGTTTTACATTTTTTTCATTCAGCATTAAAAAACGACTAGCACACAGCAGTGCTAAAGTAAATAATTGCAGAGATTACTGCAGTGTTCTTCATAAAAAAATCGATTTTTCTATCAATAAATGCTTCAACAGCTACATTAACCATTAAACCAATTTACCTAAATTACTCTTTTCTCGCATTTTTCTAATAAAATTTTATATTTGATCATATCTGCAATTTAATATTATTATTATTAATATTATTATAATTTGAAATAAAATTTTACTTATACCCTGTAGGCTATGAAAAACTCTGCTAAACAAGTTATTAAGGTATCTGTGTAATACTTAATATTCTTGTGCAGGAAATAGAAATTTATAACGGTAATTTTATGTGCATTCTCACGAAAGAGACAAGTTAGTTCCGGGTGTATGACTTTCTTAGAAAAAACAGTTCGCTATATTTTGTTGCACATTATGACCACCCTGTACACAATTTGGATATTTTGGAATTCTATTGAAATTCCAAATTGCGCTGTGAGAATCTCAAATTTGTGCAGAAATTAATAGTTATTTCTTCAATGCTTTAGAACTTCGTAAGTTCGTAATCATTTCGTAAGATTAGTTTTCATGAACGTGGAATCAGAACGTTAGGTTTTTGAAAAGAAAAATTAATCTGTAATGCAAAGAATTCCATTTTTCTAGTAAAATTTAGAGCGGGTAAAACCAAAGTAGCAAAAAAGAACAAAGAAAAAAAATTATATTCGTTAAGCATGGAAATATGCAAAAACACCAAATCACTATTTCTCTACAATTTCTATTTTCCATGTTTCCCAGTCTAATTTTTCCTAATTTTTAATTGACTGTTTCTCGAATAGGCTCGTCCTACGTGGTATTTTTACGACATAAAAACAATAGAAAATAGTGAATTGCTGTAAATAAACTTTCAAAAAAAAGGACGTAAAATAAATTTGGCGTAAAAATGGTATTTTCGAAAAACGTAATTGCATTTACGATCATTTTTTGGAATAATAAGATGTAAATGCAAGTAAGTAATTATAAATTTGCATTGATTTGTAACTTTCTTTTGTTTAAAATTGTTATTATTAAGTGTGACATGAACTAAGGGTGATATGAACTAAAATGAATATATACTTTATGCTCAATTTATTAATGGGCATGAAATATATACTCATTGTTATTCATTTAAATCACTTTCTATATTTTCTAACTCAGTTTTTCTAGGCATTCATTTCATTTATTTATTACTTGTATTTCCAATAATATTTAGTGAATTCAACTATAAAAGTTGAATATACATACCGTAAAGGATAGTTGCACCAAGCAGCTACAAATCAGCACAGTACCAGTTGTGTACTGGACAAATATAGCAAAGGAAAACATCCTATCTACTTTTTGCAGATATCTACAACATTAAAGAAATTAACCTGTTTCTTAATCGAACCTAATCTGGACAATTGTACTCCAAACAAAAAAAATACACACAAAACTCTAACCTGATTATTGCAACATGCAACTGAACGCACTCCTTCAAAATCGTCTGGACAACATCAACAAAACTACAGTCCGGTCTTCTCTGAACATAATCCTCAGCATCATCTACGATACCTTTGAGCAGATCTTGCAAAACATCAATCTGAGCAGCAGCTAACATCATGAGAATAGAAAACAAAACGTCTATACAACTTATGTTCCAACCGGTCAACAACAGCGAAATCAGCTGATGCAAGTGCATCAAATATCTCAAATTGCCAATTTCGTACGAAAAAGGGATCGGTAGACTTTTCTGGTCGAAAAACGGAAACAAACCGTAGAAGATCAACACAAAAACCACCATCATCTTGAACAGGCGAGCAATGAAGTTACCAAGCCTTATTGCATGTCTGATGGGTTTCTTTATCTTAGAGAAATGCCTATTGAATATTTCTGAGTTTAAGTCCTTTATGATCGCCAAGAATTCGTTTCTCTTAAAGGTTAAAGCGTATAGCTTGAAACCATAAGTAAAGTAAGGCATAGCAGTCACCAAAACATCACTTAATGTCGTTAGGTTGTTAGCCATTTTGATCCCTTCCATTGCCAACGTGATGAGTATAGACATGGTGTAGATCCAGTTAACCAAAAACTTAATAATCTGGATTTTTGACATCTCTTCGTCAGGCCAAAGACCTGTGATGCTTAACATCCATTGTATGCTCTTCGTTGCCTCTGTGCAATGTAAAATCTCTTTTTCAAAAGCTGATTTGGCTCTGCGTTTGGAGATTTTCATAGTAAGATGTTGCAAGTCTGATTGAATATGAACAACTGAATGCAGTCGAGGATGTAGAAACCATTAAGTAGTTTTTAATGTGGTGTTATTAGCTGGGGGTTGTTTTATTAGAAATTATATGCTCCTGGATCATCTGGGTTGCTTATTTTAGTAAATTAGAGAGAATCTTGTGTGTATGCATGATTTTCTTTGATAATTTCCGAATTGAAGGTTTCGGATGTGTAATTTTTGCTGGTGTGTTCGTATTGTTGAGCAAATTATCATGGGAGAATGCAGATGTTTAAATGTTCTACTTCCTAGGATGCTTTGGCTAATTTGATATGAGAATGCAATAAAATAAATAACTTAAATCTAAGTTTGTGGAATTATATTAACTTTCACGAATTTACCTATTTTTTCCTCACCATTTCAAGTGCGAAAAAGTGCCTTCTCAATTAAAAAATCTGATGTGGCCAGGCACATGATTTTATCATACAATATACAAAATTAATAGTTGAGCTGGATGAGAATCTATTTGAATGAGATCTTTCGTGTCTGCATTAAAATAAAACTAGTTAGCCAGGATTTGACAGACAAATATATAATTAACTAAATAAATAATTCCTTTATTAACATAAAACAATATTAAATGCAATATTTAGGGCGGAGTTCAGCACACTTGTTTCCAAATTGCCTTGCTCGTCCACTCAACCCCTTACGTAAACTAGAACTGAGACATAATTGTACCAATAATATAACAATAATTCCGAGACTTATCAAAACAAAAACAAACAAAAAAATTACTCTAGGGTCTAATAACATGTAATTGCAGCAAATCCAAGTCAACAAAGCATCGTACATGCTCATTAAAAAAAATAAAACAGCACCCGATGTGCGCTCAATGCCTAAAGCCCCCCCTGTCGACCAAACAGACAACACTTTCCCCAAAAACTGTTTAACGATAATTTTTTCATATCTTCCCTGAGACCATTGTAGATGTGACTGACCTGGTAAGAGAATGACCGTTTAGACAGCTCAGTAATAAACGTGGATACAAAAAGTTGTATTCGACGAAAGTTTACAAATATAAAATTTGCATGTATTTTCGATCATCTTTTTCAACATAATTATTACACCACTTAGTGTATTATTTGAACTATAACTCTATAACTCCTCCATGTGGAATGTTTTTCACTCTTATTACCTAAAATTGTAATCTCGGGGGGTTTGTTTATAACTGTGACCATCGATTCTTAGAAATTACTTTTCTCCACCTACTAGATTATTATAGGCGATTCACTGTGCGACTTACTGTTTGAGTGCTTATTATTTTTTCCTTTTTTTATATTAAAATTACGATAAATTAAATAACTGGTTGTTTCATTATATCTAATTTGGAAATCTATTTTAGTTTCAAAGCAAAGACTATTGGTTTCTTTAGGCTAAATGACGATATTGCGCATTGTAATACTTCGCAAATTGTGAACATTAATCCTTAATTAAGTTGTGAATTATTCACAATTCTAACATTAATAATTTTCTTTGTTTTATTTGATAGGATAGCCGTGGCGTTTGCGAAGGTTGCCACAATCTTATTTTCTCACCGTTGGAGGTCGCTGGTGTAAAGTAGATAAAGGACCGGCCCTAAAACTCTACCTGTTGGTACACCTGTTTTCAGTTCCGTTCAGAGCATGCATCGCCTTGCTTGTCTTTAAAGTACTTCTCAGTCAGGTAAGATGTTAGTATTTCTGCGAACTATTTGGGGAGCATATTTCCTCATTTGCTTTAGTCATTCATGCCAGACGTTGTCAAAAGCCTGTGCCACATCCAGGAATATTGCAAACCTTTTCGCCTTTAACACTTTTTCGATAATGTTGGGCAGTTCATATTTCGAAATCCCAACTCAGGGTCAGGAACAAGCCCCTTCCTTATTCGATCTATTAGGTACTAGTTTTTCAAATTTTTTATATAAAATATATATATATTTTTATTCATATTTTAATTTTAAAACAAAATTGGATTTAATGCAAAATTTTCAATTTAGTTAACAAATGGAATTGATAGAAATATTTATTAATTTTTTTTATTAATATTTAGAAATATTACCTAATCTCAAGATGATTTAACCAATTCAATTGTTTAAATTTTTTTGCCTGCTCCTCACTGACAAAAATGCATTTGGTTGCCGTGACCACATAAACGAAATAAATATTTACAAAAATATAACGTCATACTGAAAGATACAAAATTTACAGATTGTCTGGCAACTTCGAAATTTATACAAATGCTCTTTAAGCTATGGCACGTAACAAAAAATGAGAGAAAATAAAATTGCGGTACATTGTCAATCTGTTTTAGCTATTACTCGTTTTTCAAAAAATTAAAAGTTTCACTAAAACTTATTTTTGTGATATGAATAAGAAAGAGGGTTTTGGGAATACCCGATACAACCCAAACCACTTGCTTTTTCGAGAAACGGCTGATAAGGTATTTATTTGGTATACAGGGTGTTTCAGAAATAACGGCTAACCTTGAAGGAGCATATTCACCAAGGACAGAGAAGCAATTTTGGTCAAATAACCTATAGTCTATTTCAAAGTTTTCAGTACTAACAAAATTGTATTGAAGAATTCGTTTATGGCCGGCCCTGGTAAATAGCCGAACGCGCATGACCCGTCTACGGTTACAAAAGTCCGTACAAACAATTAAAAATAGAGAGATTAGTACGTACCTAATCCAGAAATGTGGTGCGGATTTACAAACATTGTGATTATTAAGCGTTATCGTCGAACAAGACAAACCGATTTAACACAGCAACTACGCGTCTCGACCGATCAATGTTATGTCGCATTCTAGCCATAGAATTGCTATTCATCCGTCTCTGGTACTACACAATCACTACACAACTACACCGACATTAAGATTCCACAATCCAAATGATTTTTATTGTTGATAAACCAACTAACAGCTGATCGACCGTGACCACGCTTGTGTACATTCATATCAACCTGGCGAATGTAGGTCATTGTCACGCTCAGCGAGAAGTGGTGGGAGCCCATATGTTCTCGGCGACGTTCATTTGTCACCAGTTGCAACACAACTGTAGTGGAGTGCTGTCGATTGTCTTCCGCTGGTCAGGGACGGACTCCGTCTTTCTTCATTAATTTTCTCAATAATGCGTTAAGTTAGACACGTTATTTGACAAAATATGCTTATTACGTCCTTTGACATATGCTCCTTCAAGGTTAGCCGTTATTTCTGAAACACCCTGTATACCCAAGCATATTCTGCAATTTTCGTCCAAATCGGAGGGGTCAAAAATGGCTTTTAGTGTGTGATTTCACATGGAATGACCCAAATGCTTTTAATAAACAAATATTGTTCAAAATAGCTAACGTTTTCGACTATTGGATTCAGTTGAAGATGAAGAAATTTTGATGAATTTATAAGTAAAAGCCATTTATTTTATTTATTCTGAACCAGACGTGATAGGGTCTATGTAATCATTTTTATCTTCCTTGTAGGGTAATTAACCAAGCAAATGCAACAAAGTCGTCTGAATATAAGAGACAAATATTCTAAGCGAACCCACAAAAGTTCTTTGACAGGGTTTCTAGAAGATGGTCGAACATGATTGTAAAGAAATAATTGCCGACGTGAAACGGATGATGTCTTTGGTTGGGCTTTGGCCAGACAAGGAATCCGACAAATATTTGCTTTTCACAAAAAAAGCAATTACGTTTTTCTTCTCCTTCAGTATATTCGCTATGAACGTCATCGAAACCTACAAGAGCTACACAGATATGGCCGGAAATATGTACATGATGATGCCCTTGACAGCATACGTCACAAAACTGGTCTTAATTCAATATAATATTGAAACTTTTTCCTCGATCGTTGACGATATAGGATCGGAAATGTTTAATTTTGAATTCGAACCGAGGGAGCGAATCCTGAAGAGGACTATCAAAATTACAAACATTATTGGAAGGACTTTTAGAACTATCTTCCTGTTCTGGTTTGTTTTCTTTATTGCCTATCCGATATTGAACAATCAACCGTTACCATTGCCATTATCGTTCGAACTTGGTATGTATAGGATTCCCATGTTCGTTTTTCAAGTCATCGGACTCATGCTAGTATCATGGGTAGTTATTGGTGTGGACTTGTTTCTTGTTGCTTTGATGTCAATCACTTCATCTCAAATTGATATACTCAAGAAACGATTATCGAGTAGCTTGAAATCATTGCACTTGGAAGGTGATAATGGTAATATTGATAATGATGGAATTGGACGGTTTTTAAGTGACTGCGTTGAGCATCATTTGTTTATTAAAAGGTACTTATGTTCTTTAATGAATCTTTGAATCTTGTATTTCCAATTCTATTGCATTTTACATTTAGATTTGTGGAGAAGATGAACGAAACATTTGCAATTTGTATCTTATTACAGTTTCTATCCGCCACTTTCAGCGTTTGCGACGGCTTATTTCATATAATGTCGGTAATATGCGTTACTTCTAAAGAAATGTAACAATGCATATTAAAACAGAATGTGTTCCAGGTTGAAGCTTTCTCTTCTCAATTTATGCACGTCACGTTGTATTTATTGTTAATAATGCAGGAATTGTCAATGTATTGCTGGTTTGGGAATGATGTCATTATAAAGGTGCTGAGGCTATAACGGAACCCCTGCCGTTCTTTAGACCAGGGGTTCTCAACCTTTCAGGTTCCGTATACGACATAAGAAATATTCAAATTTCTCCGTACCACCAACCTTTATACAAATATGCATATTAATACGTATATAAATGAAAAAGTTTAGATCAGATTTTAAATATAAATACCTACATATTATTTTGTACCAAAATAATAACTTTTTAACGACTGTTTACTTAAAACGCAAAAATAAGAAATTTCTAAAAAGACAATAGTCTAACAAACAACTAACAAAACTTCATTTGGTATACAAAAGCAAAGTGTAAACTTCACTTACACTGAAATAATACAAAATAATTATATTGATGGGAAAATTTAAGCTCGGTGAAAGTTTCAAGTTTGAACCTGAAATTTGCCTCAATAATTAATTTTGTCCTATGTTTGTCCTTTAAATTAATATGATGACAACTATATTTCACATAAATTGGTGGAGCAAAAAGGCATTAAAAATCTAATATCTTAAGCTACAATTTCATTAAAATAATTCTTCCTCTGGATCTAAACATTGGTGTGAATTAATCTTTAAATTTTCTATCAGACTGAACAAGTTTCTATCAATTGTTGTTTCCCTTTGGCAGTGAAGTTATCTGGTATACTCATAGCTTTTGGAGTTCTGATCCAATTTTTATTGTCATAGTTTTCTGGAAAATAACTGTTAAATTTGGTTATTAAGAGGTGTAATAATTTTTTCAAGAAAGCCTTCTCATGCTGACAATAAACTACATTTATTTTTATTAACTTCTTTTGTAAATAATTATTTTTTTATTGTTGCGTAAATTTTACAATAATAAAATAATAATATAAACAATAATAATAAACGACCTGCAAAACTTAATTTATATTATTCAACTTTCCAAAAATATCAGCTAAATATGCTAGCCGGACTATCCACAATTCATTAAAGAAACAATATTTGAAATCGAAATTAACTCCTGCATGAAAAACTTGAACTTCTGATTTGAGTACGAAGAGACAAAGTTATTTTTTTACTGCTTGAACTAAAACTGCTTTTAGTCTGTCTCGTATAGATTTTGCTACTAGTAAATCCCGATGGATTTTGCAGTGAGTGAATTGATCTCAATGTTTTATGAGGGCCGCGATTCTTTTCTGTTAAAGCCCGAGCTCCATCAGTGCAGACACCAATCAATTTCTTCCATGGAATGGAGTTGTTAAACATATGATTATTAAAATGTATCACCAGATCTTCTTTCGGGCAGAGGTTCCTAAAATAAATATTCCTCTGCAATTTCCTCGTCAACGTCAAATCAGCGAAAGACTAATAATTGACCAAAATAACTTATGTCGGTACTTTCATCTAACTGTAGCGTAAAATATTTACTTTGTTTTGCCTTTTTAACTACATTTTCTTTTACACAATCTGCCATTCTAGAAATACGTCCGCGTACGACACCATTTAATAATGGAATATTAATTAATTTTACCGTTATAATTTTGCGTCAAACATTATCATCAAAATAAATATGATTTTACCCATAAAGTTTGGTACCGTTCGTGTACCACCTGGAATTCCTTCGCGTACCACCTGTTGAGAACCCCTGCTATAAGGGAACAAGCGGGGATATGACGCTCCACATGATGGGGAGACGATTGGGGGTCTCGGGCTTGAGTTGGGTTGGTAATACAGATCGATAGTGATTATTTTATATTTTTAGAGCCTTGAATTGTTGGATGCTTGCTACCACTGTGAATGGTACAAATTTGACATATCGAACAGGAAAATGCTTCTGCTGATCATGGAAAATGTTAAGAAGCCAATTGTCATTACTGCTTATAAATTTTCTACTGCTTCACTGCCAGCCCTTATGACGGTTAATTTTTACACATTTGATAAAAAATATATCAAATCAGGGTGTTTCAGAAATAACGGCTAACCTTGAAGGAGCATATTCACCAAGGACAGAGAAGCAATTTTGGTCAAATAACCTATAGTCTATTTCAAAGTTTTCAGTACTAACAAAATTGTATTGAAGAATTCGTCTAAGGCCGGCCCTGGTAAATAGCCGAACGCGCATGACCCGTCTACGGTTACAAAAGTCCGTACAAACAATTAAAAATAGAGAGATTAGTACGTACCCATGTCCAGAAATGTGGTGCGGATTTACAAACATTGTGATTATTAAGCGTTATCGTCGAACAAAACAAACCGATTTAACACAGTAACTACGCGTCTCGACCGATCAATGTTATGTCGCATTCTAGCCATAGAATTGCTATTCATCCGTCTCTGGTACTACACAATCACTACACAACTACACCGACATTAAGATTTCACAATCCAAATGATTTTTATTGTTGATAAACCAACTAACAGCTGATCGACCGTGACCACGCTTGTGTGCGTTCATATCAACCTGGCGAATGTAGGTCATTGTCACGCTCAGCGAGAAGTGGTGGGAGCCGATATGTTCTCGGCGACGTTGATTTATCACCAGTTGCAACACAACTGTAGTGGAGTGCTGTCGATTGTCTTCCGCTGGTTAGGGACGGACTCCGTCTTTCTTCATTAATTTTCTCAATAATGCGTTAAGTTAGACCATACGTTATTTGACAAAATATGCTTATTACGTCCTTTGGCATATGCTCCTTCAAGGTTAGTCGTTATTTCTGAAACACCCTGTATATTATGAGTATTATCATATGTAGCTTTCTCTGATTTTTAGATTTTGAAGTGGTCATATTCGAGTCTTGCAGTTTTGCGAAATATGTACGCAACCAAGTAAAACAGACAAAAAGCATTATAACTACAGCACAAATATGAGTTTTTTTGCCTATTGAATATAAAGTGGAGTGCATAGACATGTATTCTATAGGTTTTAGTGCAATGTAATTAATTTCAGAAATAAATACTGCAATGTCAAGTTGATTGATTTCCTACAGTGCCTAAAACGTGTATGTGACCGCGCGCGAAAGCTAAATTCCAAACGGTTGCTTAGATATAGGTACTTTCGCTAAGGTCCTTCGGCGCGCTGAGCAGGTAACAGTGGGGGCAGACGGCCGCTCGGAACGTGCTCAAATACAAATACATTATTTAACCACTTTTTTGCAATAATAATAAATACATTTTTAAACTTTTTTCTCACGCTCGCCATTTTGCTACAATTCTTTCTTATACTTTAAAATTAGGCAAGTGGCAGAGCCGGCCCTAGCGTTTTTGCCGCCGTAGGCAAATCTCAATAGTGCCGCCCCCTGATTGATTGATTAATTACTTTTATAACAAACCAACTGCAAATGATTGAAATAATTATTATCAAATAATAAATTCATGCATAATGAGTCCTTGTGTGTATTATTTTTTATTATATTTTGCAAGACGCGTTAGTAATATAGCGAAAACAAACATCCTACACACTACGTACCAAGATATTATTTTCTTGTCGAAAGTAAAACGTATTAAGAATTCTATAGCCCGAAAACTATTTCTTGCAGGCATAAGAATTTATTTTTCACCGGTGCATTCATGCGGCATTAATATGTTTACCTCAAATAGTCTGCCCAATATCGGCGTAGAAGGTTTTTGTCGAGCCAGCCGATGCGTTCGAGACCTTGCAACGTGTTCGCAAGTCCAGATGTGCGATGTTACGAATCGACATTAAATGTATATATTTTCGGTACTTTTGGTACAAATATTTGACAGTGCATATCTCGCAGTGCAATTTGCTTAGATTAATAGGATAATAATACTCGAAAACAAAAGACGATAGCTAATTTTGGTTTTCACCATTGAGTTTCTCTCAAAAAAGACGTACTTACTCATTTTTCGATATCTCTTATAGTTACCGAGATTTCCTATAGTACTTTTTTTATGAATATTAGTTTAGCAAACTGTCTATGGCCCGCTCAGGTAGCAACAGTTATAGGCAGGGTTAGAAAAAATCTGCTAAGCAATGTTTAAATTTGGCCCAATGTTAAGGGAGGTAATGAATTTTTAAAAACGTCAACTCGACCTTCTGGAACAAGATGTATGGACGCAAAATCATTTAACATCATAATTAATTCGCCCGACTATGAAAATAGTACTAATAATACCATCAAAATGTTTACTGAATGAAGACATTATTTTTGAAATTTATTATAAATTATCAGTGGATTATCAGTGAAATTTGTCATGAAATACTTACGGGTTTTCAGAACCAAAATATTATGTCAATATCTACACTGTTAAGTCATCTGTCATCAGCAAACTTCTGTCGTTTTTGACAGAATAGATATTGACATAATATCTCCGTTCTTTACATTTTCCCAAATCTAAATCTTTCAATATTTTTAAGTAATTCTTTGCTTATCATGTACCCAAATCTTCATCAAAATTTTATCTTGGTCTGCTAAGGGTAATATTTTCGGAGATATTGATTATTTCATGGCGAATTTTTTAATCACTGATAGTGTTTAATTAATTTCAATAATAATATCATCAAAGACTCATTTTTCAGACACATTTTAGTATTATTTTTATAGGCGGGCAAATTATGTGTCTACCCAAATAAAAATTAACTAGCTTACCATTTCGGCAGCAAATGCTAAACCGTTAAGATGAAGGAATCGCCAACTTTTAAAGCGGTTTCCATATTTTCTTTAAGTTTGTGGATATCGCATAAAAACTCAAAAGTATCGTTAGGACTATTTTATATTTCTCTTTTGATTTTTGTATAGGATCACTACACTACAGTACAATTTCATATTATTTTTCCTAATTGATCATATTATTTTTCCTAATGGATTCTAATTCTTTATAAAAGCTAATGAGCTATTTTATTTAAGTATGTCTATTATTGGCTGCTATGCATCTTAAAATATAGGAATGGCCTGAAGCCTGTTAATTCCGATTATATTTGATTGTATTTTACTATTCCTTTATTTTCTCGATTCAGGCAATTGTTTAGAGCTTTTTTATAGTATTTCAGTTGGTTTTGCCGCCCCTAAACATTGCCGCCGTAGGCAGTTGCCTACCTTGCCTGCCGCCTAGGGCCGGCCCTGCAAGCGGGCGAGATATTGGTATGATAACAGCAAAAAAATCATGTTGGTATGTTTCAGAAATATACAGCAGACACAAAATCACGCGCCGATTGAGAAAAAAAATAAAAGTCATCAACGTTATTATTTTTTTACGACGCCATTAAGTAAACTTCTGATATAAAAAAAATTTATGGTATTCTCAAAATACTCAAGAATGTACGGTAAAAATATTGCATTGTAATAATACCTTAGGAGTCTAAGACAGTTCTACCTGCAGTCCATACTTTATTTTTCTTGGGCTTCGAGCGTATGCGTACTCATTAAATTAAAGCCACACACAATTGTTCATTCAATGCAGTGGCATATCTAACCGATCTTTATTCGCTCATATTGTATTTTGTATTGTGTTTTTCAATTTGTATAGTCTTTTTCTTTCTGTGAATAAAGATTTATTATTATTATTATAATCATTATTATCTGTCAAATCCTGGCTAACTAGCTTTACTTTGATGCAGGTACAACCGATCTCAATCAAATAGAATCTTATTTACTATTAATTTTATAAATAGTATGATAAAGTCATGTGCCTGGCCACATCAGATTTTTTAATACGCGCCTGTTCATTGTCACTTGACTGACATCTAACGTCACTTACCGATCAAACGTAATTTATGTCGATTTATTGCAGCCTCTTAAGTCGATTTATTGCAGCTCCTTAAGGCACATACTGTCATGCTAATTAGTTGGGAAAAAATACGCATAGCGCACTAGAAACGACTTAAACCTATATAATGTCAATTTGACGTTATGAGACTAACGGACGGTATGATTTTTGACATAAAGTGGCCCCACTTTTAAGTACGTATGACTTCTCCTCTTTTATACTATCTCGATGGGTGCGAAATTATGTCTGGTGTGGTTTTGGCTTGAAAATTGTGCGACTGTACTGGAAAATTGCCTGTATTGGTTTTTGTTTCGTTATGAAATGCGCTTTGTAATTTTGTGTAATGTGTGGTTTGGTTACATTGATAATTGGATAATTTGTACAGCTGAACAATTTATTGTAAGTGGAGAGTGTAGGACGCACGTTGTTCTTGAGCGTTTGTGTTTGGGAGTAGAAGTATTTATAATGCTATTTAGTGTATACTATATATCCTAAACGTGACATCTATAATGTTTAATTGTTAAAAGGAGTACTTTCAATATCGTAACAAATAATTTAAAAATCTGATGTTTCCAGGCACATGACTTTATCATACAATATATATAAAATTAATAGTTTAGCTGCATGAGAATCTATTTGATTGAGTTAAATCGTGTCTGCATTAAAATTAATCGAGTTAGCCAGGATTTGACAGATATTTTCATACAATTGACAGCAGGTATATTCAAAGCATCAGCATTACCTGCTGTCATTAGAATAATAGTTATTTATGTCACAAGTGCTATCAACGTTTTTTGTGTTGCTTTTTAAGAAATATGTATTTAAAAAAATGGTTATATTTCTGTATTGGAAATGTTCCACTTCGACGACACGTCCTGTTTAAAACGCTAATTCATATTCCGACAGATTTATATTTGTTCATGACACTGTAGAAGTCACATCCATACCAACATACTAAACTCATCGCTATACTTTATTTACAATTTTTTCAATTTATCCTTTTTAGATTTAGATATAGCAACGGGTTGATATCTCTTATCAACAAACAATCAAATTGGTGGTCTTATTTATTTGAAATTTGAATTTTGTACTTTGTCGAACTAAAGCGACAACGTTCTATAGCGGTTTTCAGCTGTTTTCGAGTGTGACTGCGCAAAAAAATATTAATCTAAATCCTGGTTACGATGTAGTTCCATATCAATGCAGATGCGACCGATCTCGATCAAATAGAATTTGCTCCTGCAGCTAAACTATTAATTTTAGCAAAAAATGTTATAGGCTATAAATTATTCAAAATTTCCTCTACTTAAATTTATTATTTAACTATTTCGACGAAATTACAGAAATGGCGGCTCATTTGCAAAATCCTTGAAAACGGCTGAGAATAAACTACCAGTTCCTTTGGACCCTTTTGTACCAAAAGCTTTTCAGCTCTGTTTGGTCATAAAACTTCTAAATATGAACTTTCGTCTCGTTTGAAAATTAACAAAACAGGAGAAAAGGTTTAAGGTACCACATGGTTCTATTTTTCTTCATAAACCATGTTGATTTAGCAATTATTCTGATAGTGGACAAAGTTAAATATCTAGGTGTCATATTAGACAACGCTACAGCTACAAAAACAATGCATGATGTTATTTTCCATCGATCGTTTCTTTATGAGTTAGTTTAGTGAACCTTCCACTCAAAACATACCGCTCTCTAGAACTGTCAGTGTCAAATTAAATAAATTGTGTTATAACCTAAAAATACATCGGCGAAGAAAAATCTATGTAGATGACTCTAGAAGAATACGACCGACGGAAAGTTTTTGTAACCAACCCGAATATTAAACAGCGATTAATGATTTCGACAGTGTCGATCATTAATCGCTCTTTTTAATATACTTGTTGGTTAAATAACTATAATAATTTATTTAATATACAAGTAACGGTCATCATAAATAAGTAATAGGTAAGTAATTCTTAAAATTAGGTTAAGAATATACAGCTTTTTATTTCCAAATTCGTCAATATAATTTTTTTATTAAGCCTTCAGGTAGAAACTACCTACATATTATTCATAGAGGCCCAACAAAAATACATCACATCAATGAAAAATGGGCTATTTCCTCAGAATAGATAACACACACTTCCAATCAGCTGCAGAGATACCAAAACCCACAACAAAATTACAAAATCAACGCACACATTTATAATTTTCTAATGTTCGTATTGTGTCGAACAGTTGAATCTTGCTCACGAAGACAACCCCAAATAACTACAACAACTCAATAGGTCCAATCCAATAAATGACACGACCAACTTTCCCATTGCGTAGTCATTTTTCAGCATGGGAAACAGCATTAAAAAAGCAAATCAGCATCAATCATTAACCAAAAAGTGGTAGGGAGTTGCAATAAAAGAATTCGCTCGCCCTGTTTCGCTGATAGTCGAATGTCAGCTATGGAGAAGACACACATTGAAGTTGAGTCAAGACTCAGATGTATCGATGCCATGAAAAATGTAAAATGGATGTTGAACATTGTAGGCATTTGGCCATTGAGAAACCCAACAAAATTCTACACTTTCAAGTTCGTCGCAAACTGGGTGGTCACTTTGCCCTTCCTGCTATCAATGATCTTCGAGTTATGCATGTATTACACCGATTTACCAAAATTGAACGAAGTATTCTGCATATTGATACCAGTTTTCATGTACCACGTAAAGGTGGGCGTTATGCACTACAGAAAGGAGAATTTCTTGAACGTTCTGAACTTATTGGACTCGGATTTATTCAATTCCCATGGCGATAAACTGGATAAACCGCTAACAAAGATAATTCGCTCGTCCGAACTCACTACAAAGTTATTTCAATTGCTGACGGTGGCTGTGCTATTATTCTACGCTACTTTTCCTCTGCTTGACGGAAAAGGCCTTCCTATACCATTTTCTTTTGATCTGGGGCATTATCGATACCTGATGCACATTTTACAAGTTGTTGCTTTAAGTTTGTGCGGTTGGAATCTGTCGACAATGGATCTACTGTTCATGATCTTCATGAATTTAATATCGGCGCAGATTGATGTCTTGAGATCGAAGCTTATGGATGTCAGGCATGACGCTATGGTGATTTGGAGGGAGAAGTATGGAGTGGAGAAAGGTGGCAGTTTGGATGGTATTATAGAGAATTTGTTGAAGGAATGTGTCGTTTTGCATGAGGGTATCATAAGGTAGGTAAAAATGGAAATAACAATGGTAACAGAATGGTTACAGAATAATATTAATGTAGTGTAGAAGTGATTTTATTATGATATTTGATGAGTATTGTTCAGGTCCATGAAAATAGTGACCGTATACAAGCTGTCCCAGCGAAGCGACAAAGTACGTTAAAGGCATTAACGAATTGAAGTACATATTTCTTTCATATAGGAAAGTCGTAGATAATCACTCGGTATGTAACCAGAAAATATTGGCCTGTATACAGGCTGTCCCATAACGGAGTGCCAACACAAACTTATTTTTTTTTTAATGGAACGCTAGGTAGGATTCACATGTTTGAGATGAGTATCAACTTATATTAGGCTATTGTCAACTGTTTCCGAGATATTGTCAAAATAATATCAAAAAGACGCATTTTTCAAAAAATTATTCTGGGGTAACTAATTAAGATGCGAGAAACGAGACAAGTCTGTCCAGACAGTAAAAATAATGCTCTTTTTGATAGCTATGATAGATTTGAGCTTTTCTTGTGATTTATCTGAGATGAATTGAGGTTTTCTAAATGTCAATTAACTTAAGAATTTTAAATGTAACATCCTGTATATTATAACACTAGTGTAAAGATCGATAAACAAGCTTTTTTAAGATGCCATATTTAGTACTTTTGTCACTATATTTAAAAGTTATTTGGCATGAAAGTTGACATTTTTATCTAGTCTTACATTATGTGATATAAAATATCTAGTTGCCATAATAAAAATCAACATGTTAGGTTTATAAATAGAACGTCACACTTTACCCTGTACTTCAAGGTACACTTCAAGAAATTATTTTTGAATATACTGGATGTCCCAAAAATGTGCAACGCCATAGTAATGTATTTTTTTAAATTGCATGGTATATATTGTTTTACTCATTTGGAAGCTTTCTATGGTTGCTTAATTACCACCGAAATTTTATTGAAATCGGTTGAGTAACTGCAGGGTAAAAAAATAAAAACCACAAGAATTATTTTGCATCGGTTGCTTTAAAAATCAATAAAACCCACAAAATGTACCTCTGTTAATAAATTGTGTGACGTGCTTATTAAGTTAGATCTAGTAGTCTCGCTAACCAAGTATCATTGATTAAAATTATACAGGGTGACCAAAATCTAGTGTCAAACTTGTCAAACAACAATGCGTGCTATTGTTCTTATTTTAAATTGGAACCCATACATTTTTTTATGTGAAACGAAGTCGAATTAAAAAATAAACATTGTTTCTAAACACAACCCCATCATAATTTCCAATATTTTAAAAGTTATTCGCCAAAAACTCATTTTTGAACGTTTCCAACGGCAATTTTAGGTAATAAATATCGTACGTGGCGTTGAAAAACAATTTATTTCATAAAATATAACGCAGAGAATTAGTTTAGATTTAGTGTACTTAATTAAGCACTCAAATCTAAAATAATCTCTCTGCGTTATATTTTAAGAAATAAATTGTTTTTTTTAACGCCACGTACGATATTTATTACCTAAAATTGCCGTTGGAAACGTTGAAAAATGAGTTTTTGGCGAATAACTTTTAAAATATTGGAAAATGTGACGGGGTTGTATTACGATACAAAGTTTGTTTTTTTAATTCTGCATCGTTTCACATAAAAAAAAATATGGGTTCCAATTTAATTGTTATTTAATCTTCAAATTCATTTGTCGATCCCTCCCATATACAAAGAATGTCACCAACGTATCTTTTCCGGTATTTGATTTTGGATTTGAAGATGTCGTGAGTCAGATTTAATATTATATTCGTTTCTGTATGATCTACATCATTTTATATGTGATATCATTGACAGTAAAAAAGTTTTGTTTGCAGACTGGAGAAACTTTGTCATGCATTACATTAAAATGTTAATAAGTAGTAATAAAATACTCAACGTTTCATTGTTTTCAATTTTCAGTTACACAAGTTAATACAAATTTTTAGTATCAATTGTGTATTGAAAAAACTATCGTTGTACGTTGTAAGTTTTGAGTTTTTCAATAGTAATTTGAAATGGCCATGAACTTACACAAATGTCACCAAGAAAATTGTGAAAATTACAATAATTCGATACTAGATATTATTTACGCGATCACAAATTACGTATTTTTAAAATTACCTCAATATTCAAGTAACGGGCATCATAAATAAGTAATTCTTAAAATTAGGTTAAGAATATACAGCTTTTTATTTCGAAATTCCACAATATAATTTATTTATTAAGGCTTCAGGTAGAAACTACCTACATATTATTCATAGAGGCCCAACAAAAATAAATCACATCAATGAAAAATGAGCAATTTCCTCAGCATAACTAACACACACTTCCAATCAGCTGCAGAGGTACCAAAACCCACAACAAAATTACAAAATCAACGCACACATTTATAATTTTCTAATGTTCGCATTGTGTCGGACAGTTGAATCTTGCTCACGAAGACAACCCCAAATAACTACGACAACTCAATAGGTCCAATCCAATAAATCACATGACCAACTTTTCCATTGCGTAGTAATTTTTCAGCATGGGAACCGGCATTAAAAAAGCTAATCAGCATTAATCATTAACCAAAAAGTGGTAGGGAGATGCAATAAAAGAATTTGCTGGCCCTGTTTCGCTGATAGTCGAATTTCAACTATGGAGATGACACACATTGAAGTTGAGTCAAGACTCAGATGTATCGACGCCATGAAAAATGTAAAATGGATGTTGAACGTAGTAAGCATTTGGCCATTGAGAAACCCAACCAAATTCTACATTTTCAAGTTCGTCGCAAACTGGATGGTCACTTCCTCTTTCGTGCTATCAATCATCTTCGAGTTATGCATGTATTACACCGATTTGGCAAAATTGAACGAACTACTCTGCACATTGTTACCAGTTTTTATGTACCACGTAAAGGTGGGCGTTATGCACTACAGAAAGGACAATTTCTTGAACGTTTTGAACTTATTGGACTCAGATTTGTTCAATTCCCATGGCGATAAACTGGATAAACCGCTAAGAAAGATAATTCGTTCATCGGAACGCACTAGAAAGTTCTTTCAAATCCTGACGCTGGTTGTGGTATTGTTCTATGCTACTTTTCCGTTGTTAGATGGGAAAGGTCTTCCAGTACCATTTTCTATTGATCTGGGGCATTATAGATATCTGATGCACATTTTACAAGTTGTCGCTATAAGTTTGTGCGCTTGGAATCTGTCGACAATGGATCTACTGTTCATGATCTTTATGAATTTAATATCGGCGCAGATTGACGTCTTGAGATCGAAGCTTATGGATGTTAGGGAGGATGCTATGGTGATTTGGAGGGAGAAGTATGGAGTGGAGAAAGGTGGCAGTTTGGATGGTATTATTGAGATTTTGTTGAAGGAATGTGTCATTTTGCATGAGGGCATCATAAGGTAGGTAAATATGGAAAACAAAATGGTCCAACTTTATTAGAGAAAATTAAAAAATAACATACCTATGTAAGTTTTTTTTATGGTATAAAGCAAGGATCCCCTCAAATCGTTTCCAAATCTAAAAAAGAATGAACGTCTAATGTTTTTGTTGGAATTTTGGTTTTTAACTTAAATTTACATGGGAAAATGGTTGGGAGGAAGACACTTTTTGGTTTTTTTTCAAATAATTGTTTGAGAAAACTTAAGATTACTTATGGTCTTGTAGAGGGCTTTCCAAGGAAGAATTTGACCTATTATACATTATGGATTTGACTCCCCTAACCCATCCCCATAGGCCCTGAAAACTACCCTCATAGAAATTATTACTAAAAGTCTAGTTGAAGGTATATAAACATTTGTCAGTTAATTTTCGTTTGTTTGAAACGATCTATTTGTTTAAATAATTAGCTTCTCTCGAAAATTAGTCTAATATTCTGTTTCCTCAGTTCGAAATGGAAAATTATTCTCTTACAGTGACATTATTCGTTAAAAAATTTCTTCCTATTGTTTAAACAATCAATTATTCATTTTCAACTTTTTTTCTAATTATGCTAGATAAGTCAGCTGTTTTGTGAAATTAACTAAGATATCTCTAACATGAAATTTACAACAAACCTATTATCTTTATTATCTAATAAACCCACATTTGATTAAACAAATTCTATTTGTTTCAACCATTTTTCTTTGCAATTCACTTGAAATTCATTATTTTATATCTCAAGAGACAGCATTTATCTTTTGGGTAGATTTACATTGTTTAAATAATAAAATATTCGTTTTCAATATCATTTATTCGAAAAAATTTAAATGATTTCAAATTCTTTTTTTCGGGAAATTGGTGAGTTACATTTTCTTTTAAAATAATAAATTTCTTCTAAAGTCAACAAATTTTACTAATCACATTTCTCTCTCCATTTCTTATTCTGATTTCCTACCACTTTGTGTCGCAAGATAATGTTGATTTGTTGCTGTCTGGAAACTGTTCCCTGTACATACTCTAATTTGACGAAATATTGAAACGTATATTATTTTATTGGCCAAACACTGGAAATCATCCCAAAATATAAATGAGGTCACTTCAGAATAACAGGCGGCCAGACCGATCTACAGAAAAATAATTTTAGGCGAATTAGGCAAAAAAGGTGTAAAGAAATGGCATTTGTTTAAACAAATGCGGATTTATAATACAGGGTGTTTCAGAAAAAAACGGCTAACCTTGAAGGAGCATATTCACCAAGGACAGAGAAGCAATTTTGGTCAAATAACCTATAGTCTATTTCAAAGTTTTCAGTACTAACAAAATTGTATTGAAGAATTCGTCTAAGGCCGGCCCTGGTAAATAGCCGAACGCGCATGACCCGTCTACGGTTACAAAAGTCCGTACATACAATTAAAAATAGAGAGATTAGTACGTACCTAATCCAGAAATGTGGTGCGGATTTACAAACATTGTGATTATTAAGCGTTATCGTCGAACAAGACAAACCGATTTAACACAGCAACTACGCGTCTCGACCGATCAATGTTATGTCGCATTCTAGCCATAGAATTGCTATTCATCCGTCTCTGGTACTACACAATCACTACACAACTACACCGACATTAAGATTCCACAATCCAAATGATTTTTATTGTTGATAAACCAACTAACAGCTGATCGACCGTGACCACGCTTGTGTGCGTTCATATCAACCTGGCGAATGTAGCTCATTGTCACGCTCAGCGAGAAGTGGTGGGAGCCGATATGTTCTCGGCGACCTTAATTTGTCACCAGTTGGAACACAACTGTAGTGGAGTGCTGTCGATTGTCGTCCGCTGGTCAGGGACGGACTCCGTCTTTCTTCATTAATTTTCTCAATAATGCGTTAAGTTAGACCATACGTTATTTGACAAAATATGCTTATTACGTCCTTTGGCATATGCTCCTTCAAGGTTAGCCGTTATTTCTGAAACACCCTGTATAATACAGACTAGATATCTCGAACATGAAATTTATAAGTTAATTTCACAAACTGACTTTTCTACCATATTTAGAAAAGAGGATGAAAATGAATTATAATTGATTGTTTAAACAATAGGAAGAAATTGCTTAATAATTAATGTCCCACTAAGGTAATAATCTGCCATTTCGAACTCAGAAAACATAATTCAGACGGACTTTCGAGAAAAGCAAATTATTTAAACAAATATAATTTGATTATACAACTAGAAATTAACTGACAAATGTTTATAAACATTCCATAAGACTTATAGTAATGAATTCTATGTGAAAAAAGATAATGTAATCATTAGACTGCCAAATGTTCATAAGCAATAATAAAATACTCAACGTTTCATTGTTTTAAATTTTCGGTTACACAAACACATACAAATTTTTAGTATCAATAGTTAATAAAAAAATCTATCGTTATACGTTGTAAGTTTTGAATTCTTCAATAGTAATTTTATATGGCCATGAACTTACATCAATGCCAGCAAGAAAATTGCGAAAATTACAATAATTCGATACTAGATATTATTTACGCGATAACAAATTACGTAATTTTAAAATTACGGCAATTATACAAGTACAGGTCACAATAAATAAGAAATGGGTAAATAATTCTTAAAATTAGGTTAAGAAAATTTAGCTTTTTATTTCCATATTCCACAATAATTTAAGCCTTTAGATACAAATTACCTACATATTATTCAACGAATCTCAACAAAAACAGACCACACCAATGAAAAATGAGCAATTTCATCAGCATAAATAACTCACACTCCCAAACAGCTGCAAGGGGAACCAAAACCCCCAACAAAATTAAAAAATCAACGCACACAATTATAATTTTCTAATATTCGCATTGTGTCGAACAATTGAATCTTCCAGACCAAAGCAACCCCAAATAACCACAACAACTCAACAGGTCCAATCCAATAAATCACATGACCAATGTTCCCATGACGTAGTAATTTTTCAGCATGGGAACCAGCATTAAAAAACCAAATCAGCATCAATCATTAACCAAAAAGTGGTAGGGAGTTGCAATAAAAGAATTCGCTCGCCCTGTTTCGCTGATAGTCGAATGTCAGCTATGGAGAAGACACACATTGACGTTGAGTCAGGACTCAGATGTATCGACGCCATGAAAGATGTAAAATGGATGCTGAACATAGCGAGCATTTGGCCATTGAGAAACCCAACAAAATTCTACGTTTTCAAGTTCATCTCAAACTGGATGGTCACTTCGTCTTTCGTGCTATCAATGATCATCGAGTTATGCATGATTTACGCCGATTTAGCAAAACTGAACGAACTATTCTGCGTATTGTTACCAGTTTTCACGTACCACGTAAAGTTGGGCGTTATGCACTACAGAAAGGAGAATTTCTTGAACGTTTTGGACCTATTGGACTCAGATGTATTCAATTCCCATGGCGATAAACTGGACAAACCGCTAACTAAAATAATTCGTTCATCGGAACGCACTACGAAGTTCTTTCAACTGCTGACGCTGCTTGTGGTATTGTTCTATGCTGCTTTTCCGTTGTTTGATGGGAAAGGTCTTCCAGTACCATTTTCTATTGATCTGGGGCATTATAGATATCTCATGCACATTTTACAAATTGCTGCTTTGTCTTTGAGTGCCTGGAATCTGACGACAATGGATCTACTGTTTATGATTTTTATGAATTTGATATCGGCGCAAATAGATGTCTTGAGATCGAAGCTTATGGATGTTAGGCATGATGCTGTGGTGATTTGGAAGGGAAAGTATGGAGTGGCGAGAGGCGGCAGTTTGGATGATATTATTGAGAATTTGTTGAAAGAGTGTGTTGTTTTGCATGACGGTATAATGAGGTAGGTAAAAAAGGAAACATAACTGGTAAAATTTTTTGTATTTCAGTTGTACCCAACACATTTTCTTAACAGTCCAACATATTATTTTATCTTTTGTTAGTAATAAAAATTATATATTATTTACTTTTTCAATGTTGACAACAAAGGGGTTTCAAATACAATCTGATTATTGTGGTTCCATTCCGGCATTAAGTATTTCTTCTAGATTTCTCTCTAGATAACCAAATGCTCAATTAACAAAAGCCTGCTTAACCAAATCAAACCTCAACTCGGTGTCGACAAGAAAATTCTCATTATCTGAGAATATTTCAAAAGACTTATTGAGTTATTGACTTGTGTCCCCAGGACAGCTTTGAAAATGATGACGTGTATAGTTTGAACCTAATCGGTTCTCTAGATTAGTGATTATCAACTCAAAAAACTCAAAACCCCGGCCCGGTATTGTATTTTATATTTTTGGACTAACTGGTAACAATATTTTGTTGGCGTAGTTATTGTTAGGGTATATTGACTTCTTGGATTTAAAGTGGTCAATACAACAAGTCAAAAAGCAGACTACATTCATTTGTTTTCGTAGCTGGTAATTCTAAACATGTCATTTTTCAAACGTGTTTCAGATGCAGTATACAATATGCAATACAAAGACACTGCAAAACTATAATTTATACAGGGTCCTGCAACTAAGCTCCCGTCTTCTGTAGCTCACTTACTCATTAAGCTAAGAGTTTGACATTTTGCAGGCTTACCCTGTACTTCAAGGTACAATTCAAGAAATTATTTTTTATTATACAGGGTGTTCCAAAAATGTGCAACGCCATGGTAATATATTTTTTTAAATTGCATGCTATACTTTTTTCTACACATTTGAAAGCCTTTTATAGTTGCCTACATATCACCAAAATTTTATTGAAATCGGTTGTGTAACCGCTGCGGAAAAAAATAAAAACCAAAAAAAATTTATTTTGCATCGTAGGCTTCAAAAATCACTAAAAACCACAAAATGCATCTCGTTAATAAAATTTTGCGACGTGCTTATTAAGTTAGGTGTAATAGTCTCGTTAACCAAGTGACATTGATCCAAATTATACAGGGTGACCAAAATCGAGTGTCAAACTTGTCAAACTTCAAAGCGCTCTATTGTTCTTATTTTAAATTGGAACCCATAATTTTTAGGTGAAAAGATGCGGAATTAAAGAATAAATATTGTTTCTGAATACAATCCCATCACAATTCCCAATATTTTAAAAGTTATTCGCCAAAAACGCATTTTTCAACGTTTCCAACGGCAATTTTAGGTAATAAATATCGTACGTGGCGTTGAAAAACAATTTATTACATAAAATATAACGCAGAGAGGTATTTTAGATTTTACTGTACTTAATTAAGTAGTTATTCAATTGCTAAATTTACTGCAAAATTTACCGATAGCCACATTTCCGTCCTTACCGCTATAGGTAAATTATGCAGTAAATTTGGCATTTGAATAACTACTTAATTAAGTACACTCAAATCTAAAATAGGTCTATCATTTTTTATGAAATAAATTGTTTTTCAACGTCACGTACGATATTTATTATCTAAAATTGCCGTTGGAAACGTTGAAAAATGAGTTTTTGGCGAATAACTTTTAAAATATTGGGAATTGTGATGGGGTTGTATTTAGAAACAATGTTTAATTTTTAATTCTGCATCATTTCACATAAAAAAATGTATGGGGTCCAATTTAAAATAAGAACAATAACACGCTTTGACAAGTTTGACACTCGATTTTGGTCAGCCTGTATAATTTGGACCAATGTCACTTGGTTAACGAGACTATTACATCTAACTTAATAAGCACGTCGCAAACTTTTATTAACGAGGTGCATTTTGTGGTTTTTATTGATTTTTAAAGCCTACAATACAAAATTAATTTTTTTTTTTGTTTTTATTTTTTTCCGCTGCGGTCACACAACCGATTTCAATAAAATTTTGGTGATATGTAGGCAACCATAAAAGGTTTCCAAATGTGTAGAAAAATGTATAGCATGCAATTTAAAAAAATATATTACCATGGCGTTGCACATTTTTGGAACACCCTGTATAATAAAAAATAATTTCTTGAATTGTACCTTGAAGTACAGGGTAAGCCTGCAAAATGTCAAACTCTTAGCTTAATGAGTAAGAGAGCTACAGAAGACGGGAGCTTAGTTGCAGGACCCTGTATAGTCGCTTTTTAATTGAAAACTGTGTTATGGGCGTTGTTTGATATAACGTGGTCTGCAATACTTTTTATTAGTTATTAAGGGTTGATACTTTTGAAATGAACACACTGTATAGTTCAACTAATAATAAAATTTTCAAATAAAGACATCGCTGTCATCTCCTCTGTCTCAGTCTATGATCAGCGAGGCAGGATACAATCGTCTTCAGACATGTGACAAAATCTTAAAATGCTATAATTGCTACTTTCATAGTTTCTCACATGCTCTCAAAAAGTAAAATAACATTTTTGTGAAGATGGAGTAATAGACTGCTTCTTATTTTGAGAAAAATTCTTTTTTTCGAGAGAGAAATCGCTGCAAACTGTATGATTAGAATAACAATTATTGCTGTATTATCGTAAGTTTTAAAACATATTTAGGGGTCGCTACGGTTTCTCAAAAGATCGATGATTACCTTTAGTTAATCAGGAGAATTTATCTGTAAACCCTTAGCCCGGAGAATGGTTGCCAAACCAGAAGTCTCCGGGTCAAAATGACCATGTTGGCAACCCTAGACTAGGTTAACTAACCTCAAGTTTGTATATTGAGGTTTCGCTAATGAGTATGACTTCTACTAAAAACTGTAGTAACCTAAAAAGGTACACAAACATATCAGCTAATTATTGAAGAAAGCTAGAATATTATAAGATTACAACAGTTTCATATTTGTCATATCAGTATAAAATATTAACAGAGTTAACAATTTTGCTATCTGGTCTTTACAAGAGTTCCATTTCTCTAATTAAAGATAATTCTCAAATTTTTTTGTTTCAGGATGGTTAATGAGTTAGAGCTAGTCTACTCATTGCCAATGTTGCTGCAGTTCGTAACTGGCATGATACTGGTATGCAGCAGCATCCTACAGCTGATAACAGTAAGCACCAACATAACGAAACAAATTTTTTATTATTTTTTATTTTTTTATTTTTCTCCTTAAACAATCTCTAACATATACAGATACCGCCTGGTTCGGCTCAATTCGTCCTCTCGTGTCAATTCGTCCTCATAGTCCTCACGCAGCAGTCGCTCTACCACGTTTTCGGCAACGACATCATCTTCAAGGTATCATTTCCAGTATCGTTTACTACTCGCCCAAAATTAATCAATCCAAACTTAAATATTTCTCCTTTAACTTTCAGAGCAACGAAATATCTGAGGCCTGTTATCTATCGGAGTGGTACAACTGCAATTTGACCGCCCAGAAAATGATGTTGATGATCATGAAGAGAGCCAAAGAACCACTCGGTATAACCGTGCATAAGTTCACTAAGGTTTCACTAGCTTCATTCGGAACTGTAAGTCGTCTTCAGGTGATTGTGTTTTGATTTTTTATGGTCATTATATTATTTGTTTTTAGATGATTCGTTGGGCGTACTCGTTTGTTGCTCTGATAAGGGTGCAACAACAAAGAGAACGTGGATAATAAGTAATTGAGATTATACTGATTGAATGGCTTGTATTACACATCTGCACTGTAACAAAGTTATTTCTAAATAAATCGCAATGCCTACTGTTTAGACTTTAGAATATAGTATTATTTATTTTGGATACTTTTAAAATACAAAATAGTATGTTGTTAACCCAAATTCCACCATATAAACTTTAACTAAGCCTTCATGTACTGTACAAATTACTATCAAATTATGCCTTCTATTCTTAGATATCCAATAAAAATACACTTTACCAATGGAAAAATGAACAATAATTTCGTCAAAATAAATAACTCATGCACCTCTGAAAGCCCCCTCAAGCATCTGCAGAGTCACCAGCAACCACAACAAAATTAAAAAATCCATATGCTCGATTCCCTTAAAGAGATACGTCATCAGTATGTCCACAGTTATAATTTTCTAATGTTCTTATTATGTCAAACAGTCAAATCTTCCACACCAAGACATCCCCAAATACCTACAACAATTCCACTGGTCCAGCCCAATGAATCACATGACTAATTTTCCCATTGTCTAGTAATTTTTCAACATGGGAACCCATATTAAAAAGGCAAAACAGCATCAATCATTGAACAGAAAGTGGTAGGGGATGCAATAAAAGAATAGGTTTGCCCAAGTTGGCTGGTAGTTCAATTTCAGCTATGGAGAAGATATACAGTGAAGTTGAGGCAAGACTCAGACGTGTAGATGACATGAAAGCTGTACTATCGATGTTGAACTTGGCAAGCATTTGGCCATTGAGAAATCCAACAAAACTCCACATTTTGTTGATCTCAAACCGGATATTCATCGAGTTATTGATAATTTACACCGATTTAACAGAATTGAAAGAATTATTCAGCGTATTCTTACCAGTTTTTACATACCATGTAAAATTTGGCGTTATGCACTACAGAGAGGAGAATTTCTTGAACGTTTTGGACTTATTGGACTCAGGTTTGTTCAATTCCCATGGCGATAAACTGGATAAACCGCTAAGAAAGATAATTCGTTCATCGGAATGCACTAGAAAGTTCTTTCAAATCCTGACGCTGGTTGTGGTATTGTTCTATGCTAGTTTTCCATTGTTTGACGGAAAAGGGCATCCAATACCATTTTCTATTGATCTGGGGCTTTATAAATATCTGACGCACATTTTACAAGTTGTTGCTTTATGTTTGAGTGCTTGGAATCTGACGACAATGGATCTACTGTTCATGATGTTTAAGAATTTGATATCGTCGCAAATTGATGTCTTGAGATCGAAGCTTATGGTTGTTAGGCATGATACTATGGTGATTTGGAGGGAGAAGTATGGTGTGGAGAAAGGTGGCAGTTTGGATGGTATTATTGAGAATTTGTTGAAGGAATGTGTCACTTTGCATGAGGGTGTCGTAATGGAGGTAAAACTGGAAATCGAAATGGTTTTATTAGAGAGTATAATTGATCTTATTATATGTATTAGAGAAAATTAAAAATTTAATATAAATAAATAGTGTAGAAGGTGCTTTATTGTGATTTTATTGTGAATATTTGTGTCCAGGTTAGCTGAATGTTTCGCCTAAAGCTTTATTTTCAATTAAAGGCATTCCAGAGCGATAATTAGCGCCGATATATTATATTGGCAAATTTTAGACACTGTTTAACAATCACAGACATTAAGTTTAAAAAAAAATCTGATTAAGCTCACTTGGCTTTAAAGGAGCTATCATTATGATACCTCACACTGTCATTTTCACTATGCTGTTTCTCAAGCTATCTTTTCTCTGTAACTTAAAACGTATAGTCAGGTTCTTTAGTTATTATTGATTTATATGTAAAAACTTGACACTTGTAGAAAAAACGATGATCTTTTTGCATTTTAATCTCACTTTCTTCAAAAACCATGAGTGAGTTTTGAGTGGTCTGCAATTAGCTAATAAATCGGCAGAACACATTTTCTTCGAACACAATTAGAAGATCTGTTAAAATCAGTAAGAAAAACAAGACAAATGTCATTGAAAAACGTCATGAGTACAAAATCTGATGTGGCCAGGCACATGAGTTTATCATACTATGAATAAAATTAATAGTTTAGACGAATGAGATTCTATTTGATCGAGATCGGTCGTGTCTGCATTAAAATAAAGCTATTTAGCCAGGATTTGACAGATATTCTGATACCATTAATTATAATTATATTGACAGTAGGTATTGTCAAAACATCAGCTTTGGACACTACCTACTGTCAGTATAATGAAAATAGCTGCCAAATCCTGGCTAACTAGTTTTATATTAACATTCAGTTGGTTAAACCAGCGTTTCTCAAACTGGGGTCCGCGTACCCCTAGGATCGGAACAGGAGCGGAACGGACAGCGGGAGAAGTTTGGGAACGGCTGGTTTAAACCATCAAAATAGAGCCAAGCATTCGGGTTGTTTCAAATAATTTCTTGACTTAATTTTACCATATAATTACTATGTCTTACTTTATCAGAATTTAAATATTGTCCTGATTTTTTTGGCATTTCCCTGCTTTCTTTAACCCCTTTTTAATATAAAGAAGTATACAGGTGACGTTTCCGGTAAAATCGGAAGTACAATGGCATTGAAACCATACTATTCATGCGCGCTGATATATTTATTTTTATGCACAAAATATCATCAAAATCCCCCTTGCGATTTAGAATTATTTGCAAGGATTCATACTTTTGCCCAACACTGTATGAATATTTTATATGACACTAGCTACTGTACATATATTAATCTACTGTACATTATTATTCACATTCTTAACAGCAAGATAATCAATAAATCTCTTTGTAATTCGTTATTTAATTATTTCTCCATTTACTTACAGAACAACGAAATTTCTTGCTTTTCATTGAACTGGTACACTACAATTTTTATTTTTACAGAGAATGTTTATTTTGATCACGAAAAGAGTAACTTTAAGTAGTTTTTAGTACAATAAAGATAACGTACTAAATAAGTAATTGGCATTATGATAATTAAATAAATTGTATATCTCCACCGTAACAAAGCTATTTCTAAATAAATGATAACGTCTTTTGTTCCCGCATTTAATTATTATATTAGCGATTGGCGTATACCAATCCAACAAAACAAAGAGAATTACTAATGTGACAATTAAGTATAATCCTCACCTTAATTAAAGATTAACATTCACAATATACAGAGTATTACAATACGCAATAACGTAATTTATCTTAATTGAAGCAATAATGTGTTCTTTGACATCAAAACAGAATACGAGACGAGAGGTAATGAAACAAGCAATTAATTTAATTATCCACATTTCGTTATAAAAGCCATAACATGCGCCATAAACAATCGAAAAATGGCTTCAGCTGCTATATTAGAGTCCTACAACATCCAAGAGAGGATGATGTCCTTCATGGGCTACTGGCATTACGAGAAAATAACACCACTCTACGTCTTAAGAGGTTTAACAGCAATGGTGATATTTTTCATGGCCTATACTGGAATGATGCTCCAGAATTTCCACGTCTCTTTTCGAGAGATGGCAGAAGGCTTGTATATATCAACATCTTACACTTCTTACCTCTTAAAGTTGACGTTTTTCCTCGTTGGAAGGAAACCATTCTTGAAGATGTTAGACCTGCTAAAAAATCCAATTTTTGCTTCATACCCAGAACGTCTGGAGATTTATGTGACGGCAATGACCAGAAAAACTATTTTCATCACGAAAATGTATCGAGGTATTTGCTTTACTGTTGTTTTCTCTTCTGGCATTATGCCTATTATGGATGGTAGCAATTTGCCAATGCCTATACCGTTTGATGTCGGAAAGTATACTGCTATTGTGTATATAGTTGAGATGTTGGCTATGTTCATTGCTGTTTGGAATAATCTATGTCTGGACACGTTGTGCGCGTGTTTGATGAGCTTAGCTGCTGGGCAATTGGACGTTTTGAAGAAGAAGATTGTGATATGTAATGAGTTTGCTAAAGAGCAGCTGGGGAAACAAGATATACACGAAGATGATGTTTTGGGAGAAGAAGACATTCAACTACGTATCATCCATTTGCTAAGCAACTGCGTCAAACATCACACTAGTATAATACAGTAAGTTGCTAACATTTTTGGTATTTTTAACACCGCGACATGTTAACTTTTCCTTAGGTATGTCAAACTTATCGAAGAAGTTTTTTCAATTGGACTTATAGTTCAATTATTTGGAAGCATTATAGTCATCTGCAACACAGGATTTTTTCTCTTAATTGTAAGAAATATTTTAGAAACTCCGAAATATTTTTGTGAACTAACTTTGTTTTTAGTCTGAACCTTTTTCTGGACAATTTATTACGTTGGTCGTCTACCTGATCACAATGGTGAGCCAACTAAGTTTATACTGTTGGTTTGGTAATGAAATAATAGTAAAGGTAGGTTTGTTTCGTTTTTATTTATTTGAAACAGTCCTATTTCATTTTTGTTCAAAACTTTTAGAGTTCTGAGATTTGTGACGCATGTTACTTAGCCGACTGGCAGATGTGCGATAGCAGAGCTCGAAAGCTTTTGTTTATCATGATGGAAAGATCCAAGCGACCCTTGGAAATCAGGGCTGCAGATTTTACAAATTTGTCGCTGTCTACCTTCTCTTCTGTAAGTTGACGATAGCCCAGTAACAAAATAAGTTTCCAACGGAAAATTTGAAACCCAGCTGGAGTCAGTTTACTTGCAACTCAGCACTAAAAGAAAAAAAACGCGGTAGGTATTTCATTAGCACTGTTTTTAACGTTCTAACAGATATATCTTAGAAACGGTCGAGTGTGGTTAATAAACATACAATTGATTTTTTATTTAGATTATTTGTAATGTCTAACTAAAAGTCCACACAAAAATCCAGCAGGTTTTGATTTTTTCCGAAGTTAAAAATATCTCTCATTTAAAGTTACTGAACTATAGTTTTTATTTATTCTTGCAGATAATGAGATGGGCTTATTCTTACTTTGCACTACTGCAAAGACTTGCTGTTAAGATGAATCTTTTATAAGTTATGAATTCCTAAACACCATCGGACAAAAGTAGACCAACAATAAGTAGGATCAGCATAAGCAGAGCAATAAATATTGACAACCACACAAATAATCTATGAGGATATACCTAATTATAAATTGCCTTTGATGATAATATTATTAGATATCACAATCTCTGCAATATTTATGATTCAATTACTGTCAGAGTTATAAAGCAGTTATAGGCCACAAATACTACGTCGCTAAGAATTTAGCGACTTAAATTTCAAAATGCACTACTTTGTCATTCTAGTCATTCTTTAGATTGAATTTTTAGATTGCAAATAGCGTAAAATATAGCAGACAGAGCTTATGTGTGATTTTTTATTATTGTTATTATTATTATTATTATTTATTACTGCCTGGCGCATCACATTTAATTTATTGTTATATAACATACGAAATCGAAGAGATACAATATAAAAATAAAACGCATACCATTTAGGCACTGTAGAACATCAATGAAACTTCAAATTGCAGTATTTATATCGACTTTTAATTGCATTGCGCTAAAATGTATACAAGAGTCTATTCCTGAAAAACTTTCTTGGGTGTAGTTGATATATTCTTTTCTTCTGTTTTACTCCTTCTCGTACATATTTCGCAAAACAGCAAGAAGTGAATATGACCACTTAAAAGTCTAAAAATCACAGAAATCTATATAGGTAACATAATAATCATAACATAGTTGACACTTTCTTATCAAATGTGTAAATATTAACCTTCATGAGTGCTGGCAGAGAAGCAGTGGAAAACTTATAAGCCGTAATGACAATTGGCGTCTTAACTTTTTCCATTATCAGCAGAAGCATTTTCCTATTGGATAAGTCGAATTTGTACCATTCACTTTGGTAGCAAGAATCCAACAATTTAAGACTCTAAAATACAATAAAATAAATACCATACCATATCTATACGTATATTGAATTCATAATAGGTATCTATACAGAAAAAAAAAAACGTAAAAAGTTCGCTAATTGACGAAAAATAAATTGAAAATAGGCCCAATCCCGGAAGCGCCCATACCATATAACTCCCTATCAAGTATAGTCATATTCCTGCCAATCCCTTTACAACCTCAGTACCTTTATGATGACATCATTCCCAAACCAACAGTACATTGACAGTTCCTGTAATATTACCAATAAATACATCATTACCAGCATAAATTTAGAAGAGAAAACGTCAACCTGAAAAATATTTTTTTGCATATGCATTGTTAGATTATTTTAGTAGCAACGCATATTACCGACATAATATGGATTAGGCCATCGCAAACGCTTAAAGCGGCCGATAGAAACTGCAATAAGATAACAAGTGAAAATGTTTCGTCGATCTTCTCCGCAAATCTAAAAGTAAAACGCAGTACATCTGGTTACTGGATATACAATATGGCAGTGGTTTTCAACCTGTGGGCCGCGGACCCCCGGGGGTCCGCAAAGCTATCGTAAGGGGTCCGCGATGGACCCAAGAGTGTTTGATTGTACACTTACGCGTTGTCATTTGAAACAAGTATTTAGAAATATTATAGGGGGGTCTAAATACGACATTATAATCATCTTCTTTGCCGCATATACCCTATGCCAAAAAATGAAAATGAGATAATATTTAAACCTTTTGTAAGCAATACAAACATTGTGAAGCCGGCTCGCGACTGTGCACCGTATTTAAACTGTATTCGCGCAATGTGCCTGCACACGGTAATGCTCGGGATAAATTGTAGCAGTAGATGCTAGTGTGAGCCTGTCGTAAAATACAGTCTGTCATACGATATAAAGACTTACTAAAGTAAGAAAATCTGTGGTGAGTGCGCTTAGAAAAATCTAATTACGAATCATTTTCATACTTATACGAGTTTCTACAAACATCATCACACAGAGAAATGTTTAAGACATTCGTTGTCTTGCCGAAATTTACTCCGAACAAATCAATAAAGTTTTCAATTTAGATGAGCTTTTTGAATCAAAACTCACAAATTTCTCCTTTGAAGCGACAACATTTTGTTTCCAAGTAAAACTACATTGGATAATTTTAAAACTTCTTATGAGTTCTTTTAAGAATATAGTGTGTTGCATTGAACAATTCAATATATTCCAATGAAAACAACTATTGCATTGAAACAAGCTCATATATGTAAAATATGGTGTTCAAAACAAGTAAAATTAGTTGGTTGATGCAAGAGACGTTTAGTGTGAACCAAGTAACCAAATGCTTAGTTTAAAATATCGGGTGGTTTCATTGTCCGGAAAACTTAAGAGTTTGCGCGGTTTGTGGCACCAGACTGACGCGACGTAGAACGGCGACAGTTTTTAGATACGCAGTATATGAGGACTACATTCTCCAGTCTCACTCACAACCCTCACAACGTTAACTCCATGCAAATATATTGGTTATAGTGGTAAGCAGTGTCGCTTTGATATACGCTTGATTGTATCTGCAGTTTTACATGTGATAATGGACAGCGTGATGATTTTTCAATTTCGTCAGATCATCTTAAAACGATATTTGACAGTAAGTATATCTACTTTTTATGCGAATGTTAATACACTATGTGCATTCTATGTTTGCAGACCATAAAATAACTGTGCAAAACATAACAAAACTTACAGAAGAAGAGATAAAAGAACTTATTCCGGCTATTGGAGATCGGATTGTTTTCCGGGAAGCGGTGAAGCTAAGAGGAGATTTAGAAACATCTAAGGTGAGCAACCGTATTATAATGGCCAGTTGCAGAAAGGCCCATCAAGTCTTGTTGACTGCTTAGCTCGTAACTGTACTAATTACTGTATCAGGATGACATTTTTTTGAATTTTTGATTGTATTTTAAATGTATTTTTTTTCTTTTATAACAAGTTATTGGGTTTATATCAGTATGACACCTACTTGTTTGAAATGTATTTTTATTTTTATAATAAATTAATGTATTGGTATATATGAACTTTTTTACCCATTGTCTTTGCTACATGACAAAAAAATATATGTCTTACAAAATAATTGCTTAAAGAACTTTGATGTAATACCACATATTATGTTTTGATTAGATTTGTCAGCCAGAAGAATTATTCTTGCTAGTAAATATGATTAAGAAAGTAATGTGCTATTATAATCGTGTAGTTCTTTCTGCATTTGTTTTGATAGACTTATTTTTTATGTAACCTTTGCAGCAGCGGTAGATAGTTTTAACAAAACAACAAAAACATTCACTTCAAATCAATATATTATGTTGAATGTAAATTACTATTACTTGCTTTGAATTTTTAGCGCACTTCGTTTAAAATGACCATTACTTGCTTTGAGAACAAAATACTCTATTCAGAACACTAAAGGTGTTGAACCAAAATTACAAATGTTTCTCTGAAACATTGGTTCTTCCAAGCAAAATAACCTATTGCTTATTCCGATAGCTCTATTACTCTCTTTAAGACATCATATGGTTGCATTAAAACAATATTAGTTTGGTCCAAATGTTGAAATATTTGAAATAATACTACAAAGTTTCATTCAAAACAACATTATAGTCCTTTCGAGTTGATGACTATTTGGTGCAAGTCAATAGTTTACTCGTTGCAACTAATTTTATCTCGAACGAAGCACTTAACACATTTGTACTGAGAAAATATTGTCTCGGTTGAAGTGGATAGTTATTTCGTGGATATGGAAATCAACCGTTGTTTTGATGCAAAGCAATTTTATTTGAATTGAGCATTCCTTTCTCTGTGTGCAGAAATGCAGCTTCATGTGGAAGATAAGTTAGTTATAATTGAACACTTGCGACTTTTACGAACACATTTGCGGGAATATTTTCCTGTGCCCAATCCAAAGTACGAATGGATAAGAAATCCATTTGACTCTTCTCAAAATGCGGATTTATTAACGGGAGAGGAAGAAAGCTTAATAGAACTTAGTTGCGACAATACATTGAAGTTACTGTTTAAAGAAGAATCACTATTAAAGTTTTGGTTACGTTGTCGAAAAGAGTATCCCCCAATTTCCAAAAAAGCTATTACGTTACTGATGCCCTTCCCTGCGACATACGCTTGCGGACCTTGTTTTTCTGCTGTTGCTATGAAATCGAAACAGCGCAATAAACTGGATGTCGCACAAGATTTGAGATTGAAACTTTCAAGTATTCAGCCAGATATTTAGTACCTTAACTCTCTTAAACAGCACCAACTCATCACACTAGTTATAACTAAATATATTTTGTAGTTTGAGTTTATTATTGTGCAATATAATAACACATTTGATTTTTATTTTGTTAGTTTAGTTTTAGTTTGTTCATTGTTATTTACCTTGTATCTCATATCAAATTATCTTTTTTATGTTTAGTTTATTCAGTTGTAAGGTAATGTAAGGACATATTTGTAACATTTGTTACAAAATTATATGAATTGTAAAGAACGATTTCAAAGAACCAGTCGTAACAATTTTTTTGAAGATCTTAATTTAATTATCTGATTATCACAATTGAGTATATATGACGTTCACTACATACACCACGTTCTTTTTGTAGTTTTACCTTTCGGGTGTCCGCGCGATTTGTTAGGAAACTTTGGGGGTCCGCCAAGGTAAAAAGGTTGAAAACCACTCCAATATGGCATATACAAGATTAAAGAACATACCTTGCAATAAACAAATGATGCTCAACGCAGTCGCTTAAGAATCGTCGAATTCCATCATTATCAATATCACCATTATCATTTTCCAAGTGCAATGCAATCAAGCTACTCGACAATCGTTTCTTGAGTATATCAATTTGAGATGAAGTTATTGACATCAAAGAAACGAGTAACAAATCAAAACAAACATTTACCCATGCTATTGTCGTCATTCCCATCACTTGAAAGACGAACATGGGAATCCTAAACATTCCAAGTTCGAACGACAGCGGCATTGGTAACGCTTTATTGTCCAAGATTGGATAGGCAATAAAGAAAACCACCCACAACACAGTCCAAGTTCTAAAAATCCTTCCAATTACGTATGTAATTTTGATAGTCTTCTTCAGAATTTGTTCCCTTGGTTCGAATGCAAAATTAAACATTTCCGATCCGATATCGTCAACAATGGAGGAGAAAGTTTCAAGATTGTATACAATGAAGACCAGTTTTGCGACGAATGATGTCAACGGCTTTGTGTACATATTTCCGGCCATATCTGCGAAGCTCTTGTAGGTTTCAAAGATGTTCAAACCATACATACTGAATGACAAGAAAAACGTGACTGCTTTTTTGGTGAAAAGCAAACATTTGTTGGATTCCTTATCTGGCCAAAGCCCAACCAAAGACATCATCCATTTCAAGTCGACAACTATTTCTTTACAATTCTGTTCGATCATCTTCTAGAAGTTATTTGACAAAGAATTTTTGACAGATGAGATTAAAGATGAAACTGGTAAAGTGGTACGGTGTTCGCTTACAATTATTTGCTTGGTTATATTCATACGATTCTGTTTCTTTTGCTTCGTTAGTTGCCCTAAAAGGGAGGTAAAATTTATTAGATGTACCGTGTAGCATCGCTAAAGTTGTTTTTGGTTATTTACATTTTAAAGCATTTTTATAATAATTTTTAGTACTTCAGAAGGGCAAATTAAATACCGTGCCATAAAATAAAAAACGAAATGTACTTTTCACGAGACGATTTTTTTCAAAAAAGCTGCTTTTGGGTATTTGCACGTGTATCATAACTACGCCATTTTCTATTCGATTTGCAAAATAAGATCAGATCCAATAACAAATCAAAAAGTTATGGACGTTCAAGTTCAGAAGTTTCCAATTATTTTGAGATTTTTTCAACTTTAACAACAATTTGATGACCTTTTTAGATCCGTAATATTTCTTTGCTAGTTTTTTATTGAAATCCCATTTAAATTTGCGTCTAACACGCGTTTGTTTATTAGAATCGGTTGAAATTTAACAGAATTATCAAATTTTATTGTCCGGCTAGACACATCACACTACGGAGAAGAAATATACAGGCCAACTGTAATAATAATCCGTAGTCTTTATACACATTAATTCGAAATTACTAGCACCTATATTTACAATGTTATTCTAAAATTATGACACTGTTTTTTTGTCATTTGCCTAGCTGTTGTTACCTGCCAGACTAGCACAATGTGTTACTAAGTAGCTTAGAGTTTACGTTCATCAAATTTCCAGGTATATTTGGGTTGAAAATAAATTGTACCAACAGTAAAATTGGCACCCGTTTATTGGAACAGTAGTGAGTTACTATCGTGATTTATGAAAAATAAATGTACGCCTCAACCATTGATTTATTTTTTACTGATTGTAGCCGATACTGTTTGTCCACAAAAAATCTGCAGACGTAACAAAACTTATTTCGATTGTCACATATTTTCCCTTTTTACTTTATCATACGCAGTATGTAAAGTATTGTAATCGTGCCGAAAAAAAAAATTGAGATTTTAGCGGAAATACGTCTTTATGGGTCCCCTGAACATTTTTGACCAAGGTACAAAAAAATGTCTGTGTGTGTGTGTGTGTGTGTGTGTGTGTCTGTGTGTATGTATGTGTGTAAACGATTTTTGTGGCGACGATTCCGGAGAAACTACTAAAGGTATCGGGACGAAAGTTCATATTTAGAAGTTTTATGACCAAACTTAGAGCTGAAAAGCTTTTGGTTCAAAAGGCTCCAGAGGAACTGGTAGTTTATTCCAAGCCCTTTTCAAGGATTTTGCAAAAGAGCCGCCATTTCTGTAATTTCGTCAAAATAGTTAAATAATAAATTAAAGTAGAGGAAATTTTGAATAATTTATGCCTATGACTTTTTTTTGTAAAATTAATAGTTTAGCTACAAGAGCAAATTCTATTTGATCGAGATCGGTCGCATCTGCATTGATATGAAACTAAATAGTAGCCAGGATTTTGACAAATATTTTTTGTGCTGTCACACTCGAAAACAGCTGATTTCATCAGAGGTTGGAGAACCGCTATGGAACGGTGCCGCTCTAGTGCAGCAAAGTACACAATACAAATTTCAAATAAAATAAGGTCACCAATTTGATTGTTTGTTAATAAGAAATATCAACCCGTCTTTATATCTAATTCTAAAAACAATAAGTTGAGAAAATTATAAATAAAGTATAGCGATGAGTGTAGTTTTATTTTAGTATGTTGGTAGAGATCTGTCATGAACAAATATAAATCTGTCAGAATTTGAATTAGCTTTTTAAGGTGCGTTTTCATTAGTGATAATGGCAGTGGTAGCAGACGCCATTATAGTATTTCCAATAGAAAATTGCTAGTGACTCATGTTTATGTACATGCAAACTAATATGTGTCATTATCACGATATGTAAGAAATACTCTAATTTCGTATTCTACCACCGCCATTAGCTACCATTACCTACCAGGTAGTATGTTTGTACGGATGGTAGATTCTCATGCAGCTAATCTATTAATTTTATATATTGTTTGATAAAGCCTGGCCACATCAGATTTTTTATTTTTTATATTTGCACTGAAGCATGCATTAAAGCTTATTTCCTACTGTTTATGGACCAGTCGGATTGTTATTTGATATGAAATTTGGTGATTCTAAAGACCTACATTGTCCTAATAGTATACACAATTGTAATAGGTTAAGATTGTCGATTAATGATTTTACGATATTTGGGTACAAGTCAAATAGTACTTAATAACATATTAGATAGACTAAAATACAATAAAACAAGGTAATAAACAGACAAAATAATGTCTAGTTAATGTGAATCAAGAGTACGGATTTATTACAGTCGGCCCGTAGGTATATTCCTTCTGCCTAGTGTGAGTGTCAAGCTGATGATATTAAACATCGATAACGAAGTCAAATTTCAACAGGATCTAATAAACAAACTTGTATTAAACGCAAATATAAATGAGCTTTTAATAAAATATATGACAGATAAATATATAATAGAAATAAATTATTATGGATTGAAACAGGTCATCAAACCGTTGTTAAAGTTCAGAAAATCTGAAAATAATGGGCAACTTCTGTGTTTGATCGACCATAACTTTTGGACTTTTTATTCGATCTCACCGAACAGTATATCCTGATAATGGTCAGTGTCCCCTCTTTCAATTGCATTTTGGAAATCGAACATTAAATGACGGAGTTCTGCATTTTTATACACATGCAAGTACCCAAAAACAAAAATTGTTTTTTTCGGGGGTGTTTTGAAAATGACGTATATGGCATTATGTTCACTTCTACCATATCAACCATACACTATGTCTCGTGAAAGTATACACAGTGATATTATGACAAAAAATGTAGACCAATCTCAGATTCTTATAAAACAAAACCAATACGGCGACAAAAAGTTTGTCGTGCAATAATCCTAGATAAAACATAAATTAGAAAGTATCCCCCCCCCCACCAAAACAGTTCGCAGAAATATTCAACTCTTACCTGACTGAGATATATTTTAGAGTCAACCAAGGCGATGGTACATCTTATTTACTGTTTTAGTCCTTTACCTTCTGCACACCAGCGACGTCTAAGGGTTAAAAAATAATACTGTGGCAACTTTTATAGACGACACGGCTATCCAATTTAAAACAACAAAGTAAATTTTTAATTAAAAACTAACCGTCACACAATACAGAGTATTAGGATATATAATTTAGAAACCTTTAATATTTAATTTGATAATGAAACAGAATACATACCAAACTAAAGTTAATGAAACAAATAATTATTTCAATGCCGTGATTGTCAACGGCTACACCCCTCTCGGCGGCCCTCGTTTCAATTATATCTAACTGTTGGTCCAAAAACAATAATACGTGTTTTAAACCATCGAAAAATTGCTTCAGCAGTCTCACAACATCCAAGAAATGACAGCACACTGCCTTAAGAGGTTTTGTAACAGCTGTGGTGATATTATTCATGGCTTAAACTAGAATGGTGCTTCAGGAAGGTTTGAATTTATCAACTTTTTATACAGTATTTGCTTCGTATCTGGAACATCCAGAGATTTATTTGACGACAATTACTAAAAAAAGGTACTTTCAGCACAAAATGGTATCCGAAGTATTTGTGTTGCTGTTGTGTTCTTTTCTGCTATTAAGCCTATGATGGATTCATCAATGCCATCTATGTTGGAGGATGGTAGAATTTGCTAATGCCTATAGAATTTGATGTTGACTCATCGAAGAAGTTTTTTCAATTGGATTTATAGTCAAATTATTAGGAAGTATTATAGTCATCTGCAACACATGATTTTTTCTTCTAAGTGTAAAACATTTTACATTTTAGAATACCCTAAACATTTTTTAAACACACTCCTTTTTAGACACCGCTCTACGTCTTAAAACATTTAACAGCTATGGTGATAATTTTCATGGTCTACACTGGAATGACGCTCCAGAATTTCCACGTAACTTTTAGAGAAATGGCAAAAGGCTTGTATATATCAACATCTTACACTTCTTTCCTCCTAAAGTTGGCGTTTTTCCTCGTTGGAAGGAAACCATTCCTAAAGATGTTAGACCAGCTCAAAAATCCAATATTTGCTTCATACCCAGAACGACTGGAGATTTATGTGACGGCAATGACCAGAAAAACTATTTTCATCACGAAAATGTATCGAGGTATTTGTTTTACTGTTGTTTTCTCTTCTGGCATTATGCCTATTATGGATGGTAGCAATTTGCCAATGCCAATACCGTTTGATGTCGGAAAGTATACTGCTGTTGTGTATATAGTTGAGATGTTGGCTATGTTCATTGCTGTTTGGAATAATCTATGTTTGGACACGTTGTGCGCGTGTTTGATGAGCTTAGCTGCTGGGCAATTGGACGTTTTGAAGCAGAAGATTGTGATATGTAATGAGTTTGCTAAAGAGCAGCTGGGGAAACAAGATATACACGAAGATGATGTTTTGGGAGAAGAAGACATTCAACTACGTATCATCCATTTGCTAAGCAACTGCGTCAAACATCACACTAGTATAATAAAGTAAGTTGCAAATATTTTTGGTATTTTTAACACCACGACATGTTAACTTTTCTTTAGGTATGTCAAACTTATCGAAGAAGTTTTTTCAATTGGACTTATAGTCCAATTATTTGGAAGCATTATAGTCATCTGCAACACAGGATTTTTTCTCTTAATTGTAAGAAATAGTTTAGAAACTCCTAAATATTTTTGTGAACTAACTTTGTTTTTAGTCTGAACCTTTTTCTGGACAATTTATTACGTTGGTCGTCTACCTGATCACAATGGTGAGCCAACTAAGTTTATACTGTTGGTTTGGCAATGAAATCATAGTAAAGGTAGGTTTGTTTCGTTTTTATTTATTTGAAACGATCCTATTTCATTTTTATTAAAAACTTTTAGAGTTTTGAGATTTGTGACGCATGTTACTTAGCCGACTGGCAGATGTGCGACAGCAGAGCTCGAAAGCTTTTGTTTATCATGATGGAAAGATCCAAGAGACCCTTGGAAATCAGGGCTGCAGATTTTACAAATTTGTCGCTGTCTACCTTCTCTTCTGTAAGTTGACGATAGCCCACTAACAAAATATGTTTACCACGGAAAATTTGAAAACCAGCTGGAGTCAGTTTACTTGCAATTCAGCACTGAAAGAAAAAGGCAAGGTCAATACTCTTTTGAACGTTCTGAATGACATATCTTAGAAACGGTCAAGTGTCCTTAATTAACATACAATTGATTTTTTATTTAGATTATTTGTAATGTCTAACTAAAAGTCCACACAAAAATCCAGCAGGTTTTGATTTTTCCGAAGCTAAAAATATCTTTCATTTAAAGTTACTGAACTATAGTCTTTATTTATTCTTGCAGATAATGAGATGGGCTTATTCTTACTTTGCACTACTGCAAAGACTTGCTGTTAAGATGAATCTTTTATAAGTTATGAATTCTTAAACACCATCGGACAAAAGTAGACCAACAATAAGTAGGATGAGCATAAGCAGAGCAATAAATATTGACAACCACACAAATAATCTATGAGGATATACCAAATTATAAATTGCCTTTGATGATAATATTATTAGATATCACAATCTCTGAAATATTTATGATTCAATTGGTGGAGTTATTAAGCAGTTATGGGCCGCAAATACTACGTCGCTAAGAATTTAACGACTTAAATTTAAAAACGCATGTCATTCTAGTCATTCTTTAGATTGAATTTTTAGTTTGCAAATAACGTAAAGTGTAGAAGACAGAGCTTATGGGTGATTTGTGATTATTATTATTATTATTATTATTATTATTATTATTATTATAAATTACTGCCTGGTGCATCACATTGAATTTATTGTTATATAACATACGAAATCGAAACGATACAATATAAAAATAAAAAGCATACCATTTAGGCACTGTAGAACATCAATGAAACTTCAAATTGCAGTATTTATATCTACTTTTAATTGCATTGCACTAAAATCTATACAATAGTTTATTTGTGAAAAACTTTTTTGGATGCAGTTGATATATTTTTTTCTTCTGGTTTACCTACTCCTTCTCGTACATATTTCGCAAAACAGCAAGAGCCGAATATGACCACTTAAAAACCTTAAAATCACAGAAAACTATTTAGGTAATATAATAATCAGAACATAGTTGACATTTTCTTATTAATAAATATAAATATTAACCTTCATGAGTGCTGGCAGAGAAGCAGTGGAAAATTTATAAGCCGTAATGACAATTGGCGTCTTAACTTTTTCCATTATCATCAGAAGCATTTTCCTGTTGGATATGTCGAATTTGTACCATTCACTTTGGTAGCAAGAATCCAACAATTCAAGACTCTAAAAAACAATAACATAAATATCATGGATCTCCCGAGAGTTCCATACCATATGACTCCCCATCATGTGAAAGAATCATACCCCTGCTCAGTCCCTTTACACTCTCAGTACCTTTATCATGACATCATTCCCAAACCAACAATACATTGCCAGTTGCTGCGTTATTAGACATAAATAAATTATGACCTGCATAAATTGAGAGGAGAAGATTTCAATCTGGAACGTATTTTCTTTTAATTTGCATTGTTACATTTGTTTAGAATTATTGAATATTACCGACATAATATGAAATAGACCATCGCAAATGCTGAAGGTGGAGAGTAGAAACTGTAATAAGATAACAACTGCAAACATTTCGTTGATCTTCTCCGTAAATCTAAAAGGAAAATTCAGTACAACCGGATATACAAGATGGCATATTCAAGAATAAACAACATACCTTGCAATAAACAAATGATGCTCGACGCAGTCACTTAAGAATCGTCGAATTCCATCATTATCAATATCACCATTATCATTTTCCAAGTGCAATGCAATCAAGTTACTCGACAATCGTTCCTTGAGTATATCGATTTGAGATGAAGCGATTGACATCAAAGCAGCGAGTAACAAGTCAACACCAACATTTACCCATCCCACCGTTGTCATTCCGATAACTTGAAAAACGAACATGGGAATCCTAAACATTCCAAGTTCGAACGATAGCGGCATTGGTAACGGTCTATTGTCCAAGATTGGATAGGCAATAAAGAAAACAAACCAGCACGCAGTCAAAGTTCTAAAAGTCCTTCCGATTATTTTTGCAATTTTGATAGTCTTCTTGAGGATTCGTTCCCTCGGTTCGAATTCAAAATTAAACATGTCTGATCCGATATCTTCAACGATCGAAGCAAAAGTTCCAATATTATATTGCAATAAGATCATTTTTGCGACGTCTGCTGTCAAAGGCGTCAGTATGTACATATTTCCGGCCATATCTCCGAAGCTCTTGTAGGTTTCAATGATGTTCAAAGCAAACATACTCAATGCCAAGAAGAACGTAGTTGCTTTTCTGGTAAAAAGCAAACATTGGTTGGATTCCTTATCTGGCCAAAGCCCAACGAAAGACATCATCCATTTCAAGTCGACAATTATTTCTTTACAATTATGTTCGATCATCTTCTAGAAGTTATACGTTAAAGAAAATTTACAGATGAGATTAAAGAGGAAACAGGTAAAATGGTACGGTGTTTGCTAACAATAACACTGTGCTACAAAAACAAAAGAAACGAAATATACTTTGCACGAAACATAGCGGACGTTGTTGAGCTGGTAGAGCGAAGGACCCAACAGAGAAGATAGGAAGGCAAGAAGGACTACAACCGGAAGATCAACGATCTATTGGACCCAAATACGAACCATAAACCCAACAGATAAGATTGGAAGACGACTGAAGGAATTGGTTAAATCATCATTGATTCCCGAACAGGAACAAAGAAGTCTGTTTGTTCAAGCCCCTAGGGCACCGAGGATCTACGGTTGGCCAAAGATCCACAAGGATAACGTACCTTTGAGACCAATCGTCAGCGCAATAGGCTCCTCAACCTATTTGTTGGCAAAATACTTGTCGAAAACCATCCAACCGTTTATAGGACAAACTGCATCTTTTGTTAAGAACTCTGAACATTTTATTCAGATTTTGAAGCAAGTTGTGATTGACCCGCAGGATATACTCGTAAGTTTCGACGTAACATCACTCTTTACGTGTGTTCCTGTTAAGGAGGCAGTCGAAGGCCTTCGGGCAACACTTGTGCCCCTAGGTCTACCAACCGATGTATCACCTCTTTCACCGGTAATCGCCAATTTCTTCATGGAATTGTTTGAAGAAAAAGGCATTAGGTCAAGTCGTTACAAACCCAAGCATTGGGTCAGATATATTGATGATACCTTTGTGGTTTGGCCACACGGTAGAGATAAACTTACTGAGTTCCTTAGCCACCTGAATAATGTTAATCCTTCTATCAAATTCACAATGGAAATAGAAGAGGATAATGAGCTGCCTTTTTTGGATGTGCTGGTGGAGAAGTGTTATTAACACTCTGTTCAACAGAGTCGAGAAGGTGTTCCACTTCAGTACCTTGGACGACGAACGGAAACACTTGGAGTGGACTCTACGTCAGAATGGATACACCAAGTCTGACATACGGAGTGTCACACAAATAAAACCGCAAGTCTCAGAGGAACGGCAAGAGTCAAAGGAGTTCGCTTGCTTACCATACGTAAGTGGGGATCAGAAAGAATCGGTAAAATACGAAAGAAATAAAAATGAAGAAATCGGGTATCACGGTAAGGTACAGAGCACCAACGTCAGATTCTTATAAAACAAAACGAATACAGCGACAAAAAGTTTGTTGTGCAATAATCGTAGATAAAACATAAATTAGAGAGTATCCCCCCCCCACCAAAACAGTTCGCAGAAATATTCAAATCTTACCTGACTGAGATATATTTTAGAGTCAACCAAGGCGATGGTACATGTTATTTCGTGTTTTAGTACTTTACTTTCTTCACACCAGCGACGTGTCAGGGTTAAAAACTAATACTGTGGCACCTTTTATAGGCGACACGGCTATCCAATTAAACACAACAAAGTAAATTTTTAATTAAAGACTAACCGTCACACAATAGAGTGTATTATGATATATAATTTAGAAACCTTTAATATTTGCTTTGATAATGAAACAGAATACCAAACTAGGGTTAATGAAACAAATAATTATTTCAATGTCGTTATAGTCAAAGGCGTCACCCGTTTTGGAGGCCCTTATTTCAATTATCTATGTTTTGGTACAAAAACGATAATACCGATTTTAAGCAATCGAAAAATTGTTTCAGCAGTCTCACAACATCCAAGAAATGACAGCACTCTGTCTTAAGAGATTTTGTAACAGCTGTGGTGATATTATTCATGGCTTGCACTAGAATGATGCTTCAGGATTTCTTCGTAACCTTTAGGGAGATGGCAGAAGGTTTATATTTATGAACGTTCTATACTTCATATCTTCTAATATTAACACGTGAACGATATGGTTGTGTGTATCCGTATCGGTTGGTTGAAAAAATCGGACACCGGACCAATTAATTAGTGTTTTCTGTATTCGGTCTCTAGAATATAGTTTCATTTTATCAATGGTAGAGTTTGCGATAGTTCATACATTAGTAACGTACGTATAAAACAGCAACGATTCTTGAATTCACCGATTTTAACCCAAAGTGCACCGGTTGTGGATGCACTAATATAGTAATCGTATGAAGTGATTGAACCGGACAAGTGCACCGGAGATATTACTCCGTGTGCTGTAAATTACTTTAACGGTCGGTGCGAAACGAAAAAAACGTTTTTTTTTAAGAAGTTGGTAATACACTACCAACTGCACTATCCACGGTGATCTTGAAACGATTATCACCTCTTTTTACAGTTTATTGCAATTGTTTATTCCCAAATCTTTTGCATTCAAGTAATGAAACAAAAATGAACAAAGCATGGTTGTATATACCATTCGGTTTAGGAGACCATGGGTGTTAGAATCTCCATTTAAACTCCATTGTATCTGCATGGGTGTTAGAATCTCCATTGTGTCTATTTTATGCGGTTATTTGAAACTTAAAAATCATCAATAAATAGATATAATTGAAATGAGATATTCATTAACAATCTTGCCAATGTAGATATTAATTTAATTGTCTCTTAAAAACGTCTTGTACTTTTTTATTTTACATGATTGTGTGGTCAGCTTAATCGGTTGCCGACCGTTAAATTAATATTATAAATAAACATTACTTAATATGTGTGTATGGTGTACATACATGGATGCACTACTTTAATATTTTTCTGTATTTTTTCTGAAATCTTTGGGTGTCCCCTGCATGCTCTGCACGCATGGACCGCACGCCACTGGGGATTAGCTGTAAACTGCTGCATATACATTTTAGACACTGTGCGGGAAACCAATAAAACTTGAAATTGGAGTATTTATTTCGACTTTTAATTGAATTGCTATAAAATTTATAGACCAAAATAACATCCGTGTTTATATTTTATTGGTGAAAACTTTTTTCAGTCCTGTAGATATAATGATTTCTTCTGTTTTACTTGTGTGCCTACATATTTCGCAAAACAGCAAGAGCTGAATATGACCACCTCAAAATCTAAAAATCAGAGAAAAAGTATATAAGATAGTAATCATAACATTGTTGATATTCTTTATTAAATGTGTAAATTTTAACCTTCATAAGTGCTGGCAGAGAAGCACTAGAAAATGTATACGCCGTAATAACAATTGGCTGCTTACAGGATTTTTTCTTCTAATGGTAAGAAATATTTAAGAAAACGCTAAATATTTTTGGAACAAACTTTGTTTTTAGTATTTTTTGGACAATTTATTATGTTGGTTGTCTACCTGATTATCCGAATGGCAGATGTGCGATAGCAGAGTTCGAAAGGTTTTGTTTATCATGATGGAAAGATCCAACAGATCATTGGAAATCAGGGCTGCAGATTTTAGAAATTTGTCGTGCTTAATGTTACTGGACGGTAATTTACTTGTTATAATATTATGTACGTTGTTGTTTATAACTCTGTTTATTGTACTTATTCTTACAGATAATAAGATGGGTCTATTCTTATTTTGCACTGCTGCAAAAACTTGCTGTCAAGATGAATCTCTTATAAGTTGTTAATTCTTCTACACCATCGGACAAAAGTAGAGCAACAATGTTTCTTTTTTAAAAACTTGAAGAAAAAGGTCGTTAAGTGGGGAGTACCTGTGTATTGCTGCATATATATTTTAGGCAAATTCCACCAACATCTTTACAATAAAACAACATACATGTTTATATTTTATTCGTGAAAAACTTTATTTGGTGCTCTTCTTCTGCTTTACTTCTTTTCGGACATATTTCGCAAAACAGCAAGAGTTGAATATATCCACTTAAAAATCTAAAAATTAGAGAAAAATATACGTAGGGAACATAATAATTATAACATAGTTGATGTGTTTTATTAAATGTCAAATATTTACGTTCATAAGTGCAGGCAGAGAAGCAGTAGAAAATTTATACGCCGTAATAACAATTGGCTGCTTAACATTCTCCATGATCAGCAGAAGCGTTTTCCTGTTCGATAAGTCGAATTTGTACCATTCACTTTGGTAGCAAGAATCTAGTAATTCAAGGCTCTAAAAAATAACATAATAAATACCATGGATTTAACTACAGGTATAATGTATTTAAGTTTATAAAAAGTTCGCAAATTGGTGAAAAAATTTTAGAAAGCCCAACCCCAAGACCTTAACCATAACGCTTCCCATGTGCACAGTTAGTACCATTATGTCCTCAGTACCTTTATCATGACATCATTCCCAAACCAACAGTTCATTGACAATAACTGTATTACTAGTAGTAAATACATTATATTCCACATGAATTCAGAAGAGAAATCTTCAAACTGGAACATTTTTTATTTTATTTTTTGAATTATTTTTTAGAACTAACGCGTATTACCGATATAATATAAAAGAGGCCATCGCAAACACCGAAAATGGCGAATACAAACTCTATTAAGATAACAAAAGAAAATATCCTGTCGATCTTCTCTGCAAATCTAAAAATAAAACGCAATGCAATTGGAAATACGAGATAGCATGTTCAAAGTTTCAATAAAAACATACCTTCCAATAAACAAATGATGCTCGACGCAGTGATTTAAATACCGTCCAATTCTATCATTATCAATATTACCATTATCATCTTCCATGTCCAATGATTTCAAGTTAATCGACAATCGTTTCTTGAGTATATCAATTTGAGATGAAGCGATTAACATAAAAGCAGGGAGTAATACTATCAACCCAACATTTACCCAGCATACTATCATAATTCCGATCACTTCAAAAATGAACAAATGAATCCTATACACTCCAAGCTCGTACGATAGTGGCATTGGTAACGGTTTATTGTCCAAGATTGGATAGACAATAAGGAAAACCACAAACAGCGAGACGACAGTTATAAAAGTCCTTCGAATTAAGTTTGCAATTTCGATAGTCTTCGTCAGGATTTGTTCTATTGGTTCGAATTCAAAATTAAACATTTCTGATCCTATGTCGTCAACTATTGAGGCAAAAGTTTCAAGATTATATTGCAATATGCTCAGTTTTATGAGGTATGACGACAAGGAAGCTACAAAAACTACGGGGGTATTTCCGGCCACATCTACGTAGCTATTGTAGAGTTCTACGACGTTCAAAGCACACAAAGTGAAGGAGAAGAAAAACGTTATTGCTTTTTTGGTAAAAAGCAAACATTTGTTGGATTTTTTGTCTGGCCATACCCCAGCCAAAGACATCATCCATTTCAGGTCGGCAACTATATCTCTACAATCATGTTCGATCATCTTCTTGCAACTCTTAAGAAGTTATATGTTATGTGGAACCTTTATAAGCCTTCAAACAATTGGCTTGTTTATATTCAGACGACTTTGTTTCATTTGCTTCGTTAATTAACCTACAAGGAAGACAAAATTGATTAGATACACACTGTAACAACCCCAAAGCAAAACGTTAAAGTTAAATTTTTCAAAATATAAATCAAAACTTAAAAAATCAAGTTTCTAAACATGATTCTTGAACCACTCCAACGACCTTAGTTGATCTTTTCAATGTCTCTTATACATCTTGCATCTTCCAATGTAGTTATTTTACTTACCAGTCCGATGTTAACTTTTTCGTTAACGGCTTAACGATTAACGAAGTTACTAGAGACTTTCTGAATTTGAAATCAATGTCCGGTTTTTAAAATTCAAATGCGGATGCAACAATGGCGACAAAAATGTAAAATATTGGATTTACACAAAACGTATTTCCAGTAACTGCTGATCCTAAAATACGAGATTTTCAAAATTCAAAATAGCAAATTAACTATGCGACAAAACGCTTGTTCTGCAATATTCCTAGATGTGGCACAGGCTTTGACAACGTCTGGCTTGAAAAACTAAAGCATAAATTAAAACAGTTCGTACAAATATTAAAAACTTACCTGACTGAGAAATACTTTAGATTCAAACAAGGCGATGCATGCTATTAGTGCTTTAGTCCTTTACCATCTCCACACCAGCGACCTCCAAGGGTTGAAAAATAATACTGTGGCAACCTTAACAGATGACATGACTATCCAATCAAACACAGACAACGAAAATTATTAATGTTACTAATAAGTATAATGCACACCGTAATTAAAGAGTAACGATCACAAAATACAGAGTATTACAATGCGCAATAACGTAATTTAGCCCAATTAAACCAATAGCATTGGCTGTGCGAGAATATCAAACTAGACATATTCGAACAATCATTTATTTTAATTATCGTAATTTCGGTATAAAAACCACGACGTGGATTTTGAACACTCGAAAAATGGCTTCAGCAACTATATCAGAGACCGACATTCAAGAAATAACAGCTATGGTGATATTATTCATCTGCAATAAAGGATTATTTGTTCTAATTGTAAGAAATGCGAAAGAAATTCCTAAATATTTTTTAACTTTCGTCCTGTCCAATTCCAGAGGTGAAAAACAAGGGAGACACCGACCAACTTACATGTACAAACATGTTATATTGTATACTGTATATATGTATGTGTATCATAACGTATATTCCAACAAGTAATAAATAAACCTGTATTTCCTTAAAAAAGCAAACAAATTTTGTTTCATGTTGATTGTCTACCTACCTGATCACAATGATGAGCCAACTAAGTTTATACTGTCGGTTTGGGATTGAAATGATAGTAAAAGAATTTTAGTTTTTCTTATTTTTTTGAGACAGTTCCATATCAATTATGTCAAATTTGATGAGATCTGAGATTTGTGACGCATGTTACTAAGCAGTGTGTGACAGTAGAGCTCGAAAATAAAAAAATAAAACGAATTAGCCAGGATTTGACAGATATTGACAGTAGGTATTGTCAAAAAATCAGCCTTTAACACTTCACTAGAATAAAAATATCTGGCAAATCCTATTAAACTATTAATTTTACCAAAAAATGTCATAGACATAAATTATACAAAATTTCGTCTACTTTAATTTATTGTTTAACTATTTTGATGAAATTACAGAAATGGCGGCTCATTTGTAAAATCCTTGAAAAATGCATAACAACATTGCTATCCGCACTCGAAATACACATTGACTTTGTAAACACCATGGAAACACCAGGCTGTTTCAATATTGTTTCACATAGCGTACGTGCGCGCGTGTTTCTCCTCCTCGTCGCATTCTCCATGCATTTGCGTGTTGAATTGACGTTTCGCAACCGCTGACGTTCTAAATACTGTCAAAAGTTGCAAAATATCCTGGCTACCTACTATTAATGCAGACACGATTTCGATCAAATACAATTTGCTCCGGCAGCTAAACTATTAATTTTACCAAAAAAATTTATAGACATAAATTATATAAAATTTCCTTTACTTTAATCGACTGTTTCGACGAAATTCCAGAAATGCCCGCTTATCTGAAAAATCGTTCAAAAATGCTAAAAGTAAACATCCAGTTCCTTTCGAGCCATTTGAACCAAAAGCTTTTCAGCTCTAAGTTTGGTCATGAAACTTCTAAATATGAAGTTTCGTCCCGCTCTGTTGCTTTCGTCTCATACATCCCTTAGATCGGATTTTTAGGTTGCAAATAATGTAAAATGTTATAGGCACGGATTATATGCGTTTTATGATTATTATTATTATTATTAATCATGTATCATACTGCGTATGATAAAGAGAAAGTACATAATAAAATTTAAAAGCAATAAGTCGTTAAGCGGGGTGTTGTAGGAAATTAATCCAACTTCAAATTGCAGTATTTATTTCGACTTTTAATTGCATTGCACTAAAATCTATACAATAAAACAACATTCATGTTTATTCTATTTGTGAACAACTGTTTTTGGTGCTGTAGATATAATTTTTTCTTCTGTTTCTTACTTCTTTTCGTAGATATTTCGCAAAACGGCAAGAGCTGTATACGACCACTTAAAAATCTAAAAATCAGAAAAAAGTATATATAGGATACATAATAATCATTACATAGTTGATATTGTTTAGTAAATATGTAAATATCAACCTTCATAAGTGGAGGCAGAGAAGCAGTAGAAAACTTATAAGCCGTAATGACAATCGGCTTCTTAACATTTTCCATCATCATCAGAAGCATTTTCCTGTTCGAAATGTCGAATTTGTACCATTCACTTTGGTAGCACGAATCCATCAATTCAAGGCTCTAAAAAACAATAAAACAAATACCATGGATCTAATTATACGTACAATGAAACAAAATTTTAATTTCGCCAGAAAAAGAAATCTTTTTTTATAAAAAGTTCGCAAATCGTTGCAAAAAAAATGTAAACGTTGCATAGCTGTATAGCTCAATAGTTGCGATTGGGATTGGTCTAATCAAAATTCACAGTGACTTGACCGTGACCAGCACGGCTAGTGTGAAACGTCCTTTAGTAGATGTATTGTTCCCTACATTATTCCCGAAAGTCTCCCGAAAGGATCTATAACCTTAATTTAAGATTCAGGGGTTTGTTTGCTCCACCTGCCCATCGCGCTGACCTGTATAAACGGTCATTCTCTTACCAGGTCAGTCACATATACAATGGTCACAGGGAAGATATGAACAAATTATCGTTTAACAGTTTTGGGGGAAAGGTGAAGTGTTGTCTGTTTGCTCAACAGGGGAGACTTTAGGCATTGAGCGCACATCGGAGGCTTTTAATTTTAATTTTTTTTGGGCATGTGCAATGTTTTGATGAGTTGGATTTGCTGCAATAACGTGTAATTAGACTCTAGAGTAAGTTCTCGGAATTATTGTTATATTATTGGTACACATATTTCTTAGTTCTAGTTTGCGTAAGGGGTTGAGTGGAAGAGCAAGGCGATTTGGAAACAACTGTGCTCATGTCCGCCCTAAATATAAATATTATTTTGTTGCATTTAATATTGTTTTATGTTAATCTGCCAAATCCTGGCTTACTAGTTTTATTTTAATGCAGACACGACTGATCTCAATCAAATAGATTCGCATGGAGCTAAACTATTAATTTGTAATTTGTATGATAAAGTCATGTGCCTGGCCACATTCTCACCTTTTATTAATAAATTATTAATTTTTATTTAAATATTATCGCTGTCGCGCCCGTCGCAAATATCTTAATTAAGTTTATTATTATCATTAATAATATTATATTATTATTATTATTATATTATTACAATTTATTATTATTATATTATGATAATTTATTATACTTTAAAATACGTAAAATATAAACATCTGATATCGATTCGAAACATCGTATTTCCAAGCGTGATTCAGTTTCTCGAAGCGCTCGACAAAAAAACGTGTTATTTTATCGCCGTGAAAGAATTTGTACGTCGCATTTTGTTCGAATATTTGAGCAAAACATTTCCACATGTTTGGATGCGGTGAATGCGTCGCAGAAAAATACTTTTTTGTACATGCTAGAAATTGCTTTCGGATAGGTAAAAAAATTCTCAATAGTACGTTTCAGTTTGCATGTGTATTGAATTAATGATGAATGAATTATTCATTGTTTGATAATAATTGGTGAAAAGTCTACACAAATATTTACAGACGCACTTCTTTACCTAAATTCAATGATGTTTGTATAGTATAAAATTTAGTAAATAAGTAAAAAATACACCGCTAAACAAACAAATTATTAGAATAAATATAAATTAAGAAAATAGGAGGAACTTAAACTGGTTCCCATAAAATATATGAGATTCTGCTAACTAAATATTAAGTATGAGATTCTATTAAGTTATATGGTAGAATATGATCTTAACAAGGTTTGCATGTGGTTCTAACTTATTGGTTTGTGAGGTTAATGTAACAATTAACAACAACAGAATAATTTGATGGAATTCAGGTTAGATTTTAGTGGGGAAGGTGTACCTTTTGTTAAATTCATTTTGCAAGTAACAAAACGGCTATGGCAAAGAAATTTGTAGTTAACAAGTTAATGTGGTCACGCAGCCAAATAATGTATTTTCTGCCTGTGAGCTGCAGATAAAAATATACATATAAGATCCAATTGTATCAAATTGTACCTGCGCAAAGAAAATACTTTCTTAGATATTCAATTGTATGTCCCAAAAACTGCAACTGCAGGTCTATCTTAAAAACTTCGAGAAAACTACATTTTTGCAGATATTAATTAACTTTGTCAGACAATCACCATTAGCAATGGATGATATGTGTTGGCCTTTTTCACAATTGAAAATCAGCACATCTCCAAAATTAGATCAGATATGAATAAGAAATCATTTAAAAATCCATGAGAAATGGTTATTTGAGGAATAAATAACGCTTCAAGGCATTTTAATTACGTTGATTTCGTAACCTGATTGCAGCCACGTCCAGTATAAATACGTGCTTAATTTGCTTTAGCACATAGACCAAACATTCCCGCTAAAATCTCAGTTTAAAAAAAAAATAGTCAAAATTAACAAGGAATAGAAATATTATTTGGGCAGTATTTATTATTCGCTAGATTTGTAACAGTTACCTTTATGATGATATCATTCCCAAACCAACAATACATCGACAATTCTTGCATTAGTACAAATAAATACATAACGGCCAGCATAAATTTGAAAGTGAAATCTTCATACTGGAACATACATATATTTGTTAATATGCATTAATATTTTTTTTAGAAGTAAAGCATATTACCGACATAATTTCAAATAGGCCGTCGCAAACGCAGAACAAGGCGGATAGAAACTCTAATAAAATAGGAATAGAGAATGTTTTGTCGATCTTCTCCGCAAATCTAAAAATAAAACCAAATACAGTAAATTGGAAATACGAGATGGCATGTTCAAAGTTTCAATAAGAAACATACCTTCCAATAAACAAATGATGCTCGACGCAGTCACTCAAATGCTGCCGAATTCTATCATTATCAATATTGCCATTATCGTCTTCCATGTCCAATGATTTCAAGTCACTCGACAATCGTTTCTTGAGTATATCAATTTGAGATGAAGTGATTAACATAAAAGCAGGGAGTAATACTACCAAACCAATATTTACCCAGCTTACTATCGTCATTCCGATCACTTCAAAAGCGAACAAAGGAATCCTATACGCTCCAAGGTCGAACGATAGTGGCATTGGTAGCGGTTGATTGTCCAAGATTGGATAGGCAATAAAAAAAACCATAAAGAATACGACGATAGTCCTGAAACTCAATCCAAGAATGTTTATAATCTTGATAGTCTTCTTCAGGATTTGTTCCCTTGGTTCGAATTCAAAATTAAACACATCTGAGCCTATGTCGTCAACGAGTGAGGCAAAAGTTTCAAAATTATATAGCAATATGGCCAGTCTTATGACGCTTGACGTCAAGGACATCACTACGTGGATTTTTCCGGCCATATCTACGTAGCTGTTGTAAAGTTCTATGACGTTCAAAGCACATAAATTGAAGCAGAAGAAGAACGTAATTGCTTTTTTGGTGAAAAGCAAACGTTCGTTGGACTCTTTGTCTGGCCAAAGACCAACGAAAGACATCATCCACTTCAAGTCGGCTACTATATCTTTACAATCATGTTCGATCATCTTGTAGAATATGTAGTTATATGTAAAACTATTCACAGATATATTTACACAGTGTTCTCTTCAAACAGACGACTGTGTTTCAATTGCTTGATTAATTACCCTACAAGTGAAATAAAATTGATTAGGCTCATCCTGTAGCAACTCCAAAGCAAACCGTTTGTTTCAAAGCTGGGCACAAAAGCGTTGATCCGTTAATCGTTAATTAACGAAGTTAAATTCATCAATATATACATCAAATTTAAAAAAGTAAGTTCTAAAAATGCTTCTCCTAGTCTCTTAGAAATCTTGCATCTTGCAGTAGGTATTTTAGTTAGTTACCACTCCATCTAGTTTGAAAAATTTCCAGAATAATTTCATCTAATGTAACCGAAGGTACGCAGTTCGTTGACTTGCTTATTCACCGCCAAATCGGCACTCAACATAACCTACTTTTGTATTAAAAATTAAAAAATTAACGGCTGACGTTAACTACTGTGCCATTTATAACAAACTAACGGACTTTTGGAGAACGAAGTTAACTTTTTCCTTATCGGATTGACGATTAATGAAGTTATTAGATTTTTTGAATTTGAATACTTAACGATTTTGAATTTAATGTCTGTTTTTAAAATTCAAATGCGGATTCAACAATGGCGACAAAAACAGTAAAAATGTTCTATTTCTATAAAACTTATTTCCAGTAATATCTGATCCAAATATAGTCAGAGGTTTTCAAAATTTAATGAGGCAAATTATATATGATGTGTTCTGCAATATTCGTAGATGTGGCATAAGCTTTGACATGGGTTTATTCTGGAAACTTTAAAAGAGGTACGGTGTTACCTTCAAACAATTGGCTTGTTTATATTCAGACGACTTTGGTTTATTTTCTTGGTTAATTGCCCTACAAGAAAGATAAAATTGATTAGATACACCCTGTAGAAACCCGAAAGCAAACCGCTTGTTTCAAAGCCATGCACAACAGCGTTAATCCGTTATTCGTTAATTAACGAAGTTAAATATTTCAAAATATAAAACTAAACTTAAAAAAGCAAGCTTTTAAAAATGCTTTTCTTCGATCACTGCCAACAGTCCCAACCACCTTAGTTGATCTTTACCATGAAATCTTGTATCTTTAATGTAGTTATTTTACTTAACGGACTATCGGATAACTAAGTTAACATTTTCGTTAACGGATTAACGTCTAATATAATTATTAGAGATTGTCTGAATTTGAATTTAATGTCCGTTTTTATTTTAATGTCAACAATCGCGACAAAAATGTAAAATACTGGATTTATACAAAACTTATTTCCAGTAATTTTCAAATTTAAATTGACAAATTAAATATGATGACCAAAAATGTAGACCAACATCGAATTCTTATCAAACAAATCCAATACGGTGACTAAACGCTTATTCTGAAATATTCCTAGATGTGGCACTGGCTTTTGACAACGTCTGGCATGCAGGACTAACGCATGAATTAGGAAGTATCCTCTCCAAACATTTCGCACATATGTTACAATCTTACCTGACTGAGCAATACTTCCAAGACAAACCAGGCGATGCCTGTTCTAAGAAACTGAAAACAGATGTATCTAAAGGTAGAGTTTTAAGACCGGTTTTCCACTTACTTTACAACAGCGACCTCCAATGGTGAGAAAATATATTGTGGCAACCTTCGCAGATGCCAGGGCTATGCAATAAAATAAAGCAAAGAAAATTATTAATGCTACAATTGTAATTAATTTGCAACTTAATTAAAGATTAATATTCGCAATATGCAAAGTATTACAATACGCAATAAGGTAATTTAGCCTAAAGAAATCAATAATATTTGCTTTGACGCTAAAGTAAATTTCTAAACTAGAGATAATAAAAACAACAATTATTTTATTTAACGAAATTTTAATACTAGGGCCATGATATGCGTTTTAAAAATTCGAAAGCTTTATTGCATAGTCTCGCCAATAAAAAAAAAACAAAAAAGTGGCAATGTTCGCGGTAAAACCGGAACCACCGTTTTCTTTTTAATTTCAAAGGGTAATTAAATTATGGCGACTAAAAATTAAAACCGTTGGATTTACATGAAACTTATTTCCAGTAATTGCTGATCCCAAATATTATCTGGGATTTTCAAAATTCGAAATGGCAGATGAAATATGATGCTTTGACAACGTCTGGCATGAAGAACTAAAGCATAAATTAGGAAGTATCTTCCCCAAACAGTTCGCACACATATTAAAGGCTTACCTGACTGAGAAATACTTTAGAGTCAAACAAGGAAATGCGAGCGATTTGGTGTTTTAGTCCTTTATCTTCTCCACACCAGTGACCTCCAAGGGTTGACAAATAATACTGAGGCAACCTTTGCAGATGACGTGGTTTTTCCAATCAAACACAAACATAGAAAATTATTAATGTTACAAATAAGTATAATCCACACCATAATTAAAGACTAACAATCACAAAATACAGAGTATTACAATGCGCAGTAACGTAATTTAGCCCAATTAAACCAATAACATTGGCTGTGTCAGAATATCAAACTAGACATAATCGAACAATCATTTATTTCAATTATCGTAATTTTGGTATAAACCCTATGACGTGGATTTTGAACAATCGAGCAATGGCTTCAGCAACTATATCAGAGTCCGACTACATTCAAGACATACCACCACGCTATCTTCAGAGGTTTACCAGCTATGTTGATATTATTCGTGGTTTACATTGGAATGATGCTCTAGAATTTCTAGATAACCTTCATGTAGATGGCAAAAGGTCTGTACTTATTTATGTATTTCATTTATTTATTTATTACAGAATAAGAGCACAGTACAGGACGAACCTAGATACACTGTGCCACGTTTACAAAATATAAATTGCAGTGCAGTACAAAATGAATTAACTATGATAATTAACTATCAAATAAGAATCCAGAAGTACGTAGCTGAAGTTGCTGATAACATATATCCAATAACGACAAAATTAAGGAAAAACAATACAACAATAAAAAACGACAACTGATACTTTACAAAGTTTGATGTTGCAAATTGATAGTCTCTACAATAACCATTCGTCTGAATTTACGACAGTCAAATCTGAAGGAGTCGATACTGATTCGGTCCGAGGCACTAGCTATCCTTAACATTGGCGAATTAAGGAATGCGTTTCTGCGAGGACTCGGTGTGAGAAACAGAAAATCAAATCGTAAGAGACGATGAAGAACATGAATGCCAATCATACTCAGTAATGTTGGACAGTCCCACTTACTATGGAGTATCTTATAATGGAGTTTACCGGTTATTATTAATAATACCCAAGTGGCGAGGTTAAAGTGAAGAATTTATCACATGAACCGGTTATTATTAATAATTTCCAGCATGCTGTGGTCAATGTGATATAATAATTCAATTCGATATTGCATTAAGATGATGCTACAATATAATAGCCTCAGATTTTGAATTCTGTTAGTATCTACATAATCGCCACACAACGAATTTATTCACTGGGTTTTCATGTTGGGCCTTTAGTGACGTTAGTCCTGGCTAACTTATTTAGTTACTACTCATGACTGAAATAAAGAAAGATTATCAAAACGAGACTAAAAAATGCCAATCCATACTAATCGCATGCACGAGTGTGTAACTCTTTGGGTCATGCTTATTTGCGCAATTCTTAAAAGCTAAGTAAGTAATAAATTAGATACTCGGTTTGTATTATTCTGCCAGTGCATACGTACATAGTTCTTCTGTATTTCGCAATTCGTGGCAAGAAGATTTGTTTTTATTTATAACCTATTATCCACTATCTTTTTAACACAAAACTTAAAAAAAAATTATATTTAATTTTGAATACAAAAGTCCTTCTAGACCTTTATTTTTTGTGGCAGTACAACAATTACACCGTTTATATTGTAAAAATAAAGCAAGATAAAGTTTCTAACAATAGGACGTCATCTGTTTTTCCATTGATTCCGTTTTTTGTTTACTCTACCGACTATACTAACTACTCTACCGAATTCTACAGACCTTAAGGTGGCAGCACTGGACGGAATACCGGGCGCCTGTGAAGCGACAGCGAGGTACTGTCAACTGTTATGTGAACGTTGAAGGTCGTGTTGTGTCTGTTGCAACTTGCAGGTGTAATAATTTGGACAAAATGGATCATTTAGACATGATGCAGACACGGTTTAACGATCGAATTATGACGCTTAAATCAACAAAATGCAAAAATAATCGGTTATTCTCTAAAGATGATTATTATATCTTCTTGTACATTTACAAAAAAACTACCCACATGCATTAAATATAAAAATGGGTCTTATTGATAATAAAATGTTTAACTTTTTTTAACACTCTGTATAAAATATTCTATTTTATGTGTTCGTCATTGGGCCGTCCTTGGGTGTATACCAAACATCATACCAATTATATCCAGTAGTTTCTAAAGTACAAGGGAGACAAAAGAAAACATTCTGTATTATAAATGTTTTGTATTAATAATACTGTGTATAATAGCTTACATAGTAATCAAAATAACTTCCAACTTCTTTGAAGACTGTATACAAAAGATCTTTTGTAAAAAGTAACGTGTTTATCACTTTTACCGTACCCGTTAGGAAATTATTAATAATAGCCGGTCCATGTGATTATTTAAGTGTTTCTGATCACATTGACCAAATGATGCGGTTATTATTAATAATAGCCGGTAATTATTAATACAAATCACATTTATCACTTTAACCGTAACATATATACGGATGGTGTGTTTTATAACACATGTATCTAATGAACTTTTTTTGGACCCTTTCAGGTCTAGCAATATAAGTATCGTGTTGAGGATTCCAAACAGAACTACAGTAATTCAAGACGCTGTAAACAAAACTAACATATAATGTTTTTATTGCAGCCATACTAGTAAAATCCTCAGCAGACCTTATAACAAAGCCGAACGTACGAAGGCCTCTGACAACTACACCGTCAATGTGCCTGTCAAAAGTAAGATTATCATCGAAGATAACTCCAAGGTGCTTAATGAAGAAAACTCTTTCTATATTTTCATCATCAAAGGTCTCGTGAAGGTGATGGCGTTGCATTTAGACAAATTTAACAACATGCAGTTATCAACACAGAACTGTCTCAATCCATCGAGATCGCGCTGCAGCCTTGAACAGTCTAGAGAAGAATACACGCGGAGAAACAACTATGAGTCATCAGCGTACATTAAACAGCGAGCATGTTTAATGGTTTTGAAGATATCATTTATATAAAAATTAAATAATACAGGGCCCAGGTGACTTCCCTGGGGAACACCTGAAGTAACGGGCACCACGTCTGTGTGCAAGCCATTAATAGACACAGCCTGCGTTCTCTCGCACAAGTAGGACTCAAGCCATTCAAGCAAATCCCCATGAAAACCAAATTGGCGTACTTTACTCAACATTAGGACACGGTCAACCCGATCGAAAGCCTTGCTGAAATCAGTGTTGCATCTACTTGATATTGTTGATCAAGAGAAGTATGAATGTATTTGCTTAAAAAAATTAAATAGCTATGTTTCAGGTTTGTTATCTATGTGATTACGATGATGAGCCAACTAAGTTTATAGTGTTGGTTTGGGAATGAAATGATAGTAAAAGAATTGTTGTTTTTCTTATTTATTTGAACCAATCCCATATCAATTTTGTTAAATTTGATTAGATCTGAGATTTGTGACGCATGTTACTTAGCACTGTGTGACAGTAGAGCTCGAAAGCTTTTGTTAGTCATGGTGTAAAGATCCAAAAGAAAAATTTGTCCCTGTATATCTTCTGTTCTGTAAGTTTATGGTCGGCCAGTAACAAAATAAGTGTACCAACTACGGAAAATTTTAAACCCATCTGGAGTCAGTTTACGTACAATTCCGTACTAACAAAAAAGGGAAGGTAGGTATTTCACCAATACTCTTCATAACGTTCTAAAGGACACATCCTAGAAACGGTCAAATGTTGTTAACATATAATTTTTTTAATACCAATTCGCAAGTCGTGACGCCGACACGATATCGATGGGGACTTTTTGACGTTATTTATAATTCTCAACCAAAGCCTTTTCTAAAAAAATCCAGTTGGGTTTGAAGTTTTCCGAAAGGTAGGTAAAAGCCTTTTTTATTTGATGTTACTGGGCTATAATTTATTAATCATAATGTTATGTTCTTCTTGGTTTATAATTCTGCTTATTTTATTTATTCTTACAGATAATGAGATTTGCTGTCAAGACAAAAGTAGAGCTGCTATGTTGCTTTCTTGTCATACATTCTTTAGATTGAATTTTTAGGTTGCAAATAATGTAAAATGTAGCAGGCACGGTTTATGTGCGTTTTATGATTATTATTATTTGTTAGAACAGACTACTGCATCACATTGAATATCTTTTGATACAATATATGAAACCAAGAAAAAAATATTATAAAATTTAAAAGCAAAAAGTCGTTGGTGCATATACATTTTAGGCACTGTAGGAAATTAATCCAACTTCAAATTGCAGTATCTATTTCGACTTTTAATTGCATTGCTCTAAAATCTATACAGTAAAACATTCATATTTATTCTATTTGTGAAAACCATTTTCTTGGTGCCATAGATACAAGTTTTTCTTCTATTTTACTTCTTTTCGTAGATATTTCGCAAAACAGCAAGAGCTCTATATGACCACCCCAAATTCAAATTGCAGTATTTATTTCGACTTCTAGAGACATTGCACTAAAATCTATACAATAAAACAACATTCATGTTTATATTCTGTATGTGAAAATCTCTTTTTAGTGCTTAAGATATAATTTTTTCTTGTGTTTTACTTCTTTTCGTAGATATTTCGCAAAACAGCAAGTGCAGTAGACCACCACTCCAATTTCAAATTGCAGTATTTATTTCGAGCTGTTCATGTTTATATTTTATTTGTGAAAACTTGTATTAGTGCTGTAGATATAATGTGTTTCTTCTGTTTTAATTTGTTGCGTCCATATTTCGCAAAACAGCAAGAGCCGAATACGACCACTTCAAAATCTAAAAATCAGAGGAAGCCATATAGGTAACATAATAATCATAACATAGTTGATATTTTTTAATTAAATGTGTATGTATTACCTTCATAAGTGCAGGCAGAGACGCAGTAGAAAATTTATAAGCCGTAATAACAATTGGCTGCTTAACATTTTCCATGATCAGCAGCAGCATTTTCCTGTTCGATATGTCGAATTTGTACCATTCACCTTGGTAGCAAGAATCCATCAGTTCGAGGCTCTAAAAACAATAAAATAAATTTTTTATATAAATGAATAAAAAGGAATTTAAAAACTCATGCTAAATGGTTATTTGTGGAATAAATATAGCTTCAAGGCATTTTAATTACGTTGACTTCGTAGCCTGATTACAGCTACACCCTGTATAAATACATTCCTTAATTTGCTTCATCACATAGCCTAAACTTTCCCGCTAAGCATGAGTTTTAAAAATCAAAAATATAATCAAAAGTGTACAAGAAATCGAAATATTAAATGGGTAGTATTTATTATTCCGCGAGATTCGTAAAACTGACCACTGTGCGTCAGTTCTATCATATCCTCAGTACCTTTATCATGACATCATTCCCAAACCAGCAATACATCGACAATTCCTGCATTAGCACAACAAAATACATAATGGCATACAAAAGTTTGAAAGAGAAATCTTCATTCTGCAATATACATTTTTTAATATGCATAGTAATTTTTTAGAAGTAACGCATATTACCGATAAAATTTCAAACACGACGTCGCAAAAGCAGAACATGGCGGCTAGAAACTCTATTAAGATAACAATAGAAAATACTTCGTTAAATTTCTCTGCAAATCTAAAAATAAAACGCAATAGAATAAATTGGAAATATTAGATAGCATGTTCAAAGTTTCATTAAAAAATATACCTTCCAATAAACAAATGATGCTCAACGCAGTGACTTAAGTACCGTCGAATTCTATCATTATCAATATTACCGTTATCATCTTCCATGTCCAATGCTTTCAAGCTAATCGACAATCGCTTCTTGAGTATATCAATTTGAGATGAAGTGATTGACATAAAAGTAGGGAATAATACTACCAAACCGATATTTACCCAGCATATTATCATAATTCCGATCACTTCAAAAACGAACAAAGGAATCCTATACACTCCAAGGTCGAACGATAGTGGCATTGGTAACGGTTTATTGTCGATGATTGGATAGCCACATAGGAAAATCGTAAAAATTGCGACAATCGTCAAAAAACTCCTTCGAATAATGTTTGCAATTTTCATAGTCTTCTTCAGGATTTGTTCCCTTGGTTCGAATTCAAAATTAAACATTCTTGATCCTACGTCGTCAACCATTGACGCAAAAGTTTCAAAATTATATTGTAATATGGCTAGTTTCAAGACGAACGCTATCAAAGTCATCACTACGTGGATGTTTCCGGCCATATCTGCGTAGCTGTTGAAGAGTTCTATGATGTTCAAAGCACATATACTAAAGGAAAAGAAAAACGTAATTGCTCTTTTGGTAAGAAGCCAACATTTGTTGGATTCTTTGTCAGGCCAAAGTCCAGCCAAAGCCATCATCCATTTCAAGTCGACAATTATATCGTTACAATTATGTTCGATCATCTTCTAGAAAATCTTAAGAAGTTATATATTATAGAACTTTTTACAGGGCTTGTTTATATTCAGACGACTTTGTTTTTTTTCTTGGTTAATTGCCCTACAAGAAAGATAAAATTGATTAGATACACCCTGTAGAAACCCCAAAGCAAACCGTTTGTTTCAAAGCCATGCACAACAGCGTTAATCCGTTATTCGTTAATTAACGAAGTTAAATATTTCAAAATATAAAACTAAACTTAAAAAACCAACCTTTAAAAATGCTTTTCTTCAATCACTGCCAACGGTCCCAACCACCTTAGTTGATCTTTACCATGAAATCTTGTATCTTGAATGTAGTTATCTTAGTTAACAGACTATCGGATAACTAAGTTAACATTTTCGTTAACGGATTAACGTCTAATATAATTATTAGAGATTGTCTGAATTTGAATTTAATGTCCGTTTTAATTTTAATGTCAACAATCGCGACAACAATATAAAATACTGGATTTATACAAAACTTATTTCCAGTAATTTTCAAATTCAAATTGACAAATTGAATATGATGACCAAAAATGTAGACCAACATCGAATTCTTATCAAACAAATCCAATACGGCGACAAAACGCTTATTCTGAAATATTCCTAGATGTGGCACAGGCTTTTGACAACGTCTGGCATGCAGGACTAACGCATAAATTAGAAAGTATCCTCTCCAAACATTTCGCACATATATTACAATCTTACTTGACTGAGCAATACTTCCAAGACAAACCAGGCGATGCCTGTTCTAGGAAACTGAAAACAGATGTGTCGAAAGGTAGAGTTTTAGGACCGGTTTTCCACTTACTTTACAACAGCGACCTCCAACGGTGAGAAAATAGATTGTAGCAACCTTCGCAGATGCCACGGCTATCCAATAAAATAAAGCAAAGAAAATTATTAATGCTACAATTGTAATTAATTCACAACTTAATTAAAGATTAATATTCGCAATATGCAAAGTATTACAATACGCAATAAGGTAATTTAGCCTAAAGAAATCAATAATATTTGCTTTGACGCTAAAGTAAATTTCTAAACTAGAGATAATAAAAACAACAATCATTTTATTTAACGAAATTTTAATACTAGGGCCATGATATGCGTTTTAAAAATTCGAAAGCTTTATTGCATAGTCTCGCCAATAAAAAAAAAACAAAAAAGGGTAATTAAATTATGGCGACTAAAAATTAAAAACGTTGGATTACATGAAACTTATTTCCAGTAATTGCTGATCCCAAATATTATGTAGGATTTTCAAAATTCGAAATGGCAAATGAAATATGATGCTTTGACAACGTCTGGCATGAAGAACTAAAGCATAAATTAGGAATTATCCTCCCCCAAACAGTTCGCACAAATATTAAAAGCTTACCTGACTGATAAATACTTTATAGTCAAACAAGGCGATGCATGCTATTCAGTGTTTTAGTCCTTTACCTTCTCCACAGCAGCGACCTCCAAGGGCTGCAAAATAATACTGTGGCAACCTTTACAGATGGCGTGGTTATTCAATCAAATACAAACAGAAAATTATTTATGTTACAAATAAGTATAATCCACACCACAATTAAAGACTAACAGTCACTAAATACAGAGTATTACAATGCGCAATGACGTAATTTAGTCCAATTAAACCAATAATATGTGCTGTGACAGAATATCAAACTAGACGTAATCAAACAATCAATTATTTCAATTATCGAAATTTTGGTATATAAACCACGATATGGATTTGAAACGATCCAAAAGGTGCTTCAGCAACTAGGTATATGAGAGTCCTACAACAGGTTGCAGCTAGGGTGATATTATTCATGACTTACACAAGAATGATGCTCTAAAATTTCTAGATAACCTTTGGGACTGGCTGATTTCTGACAGTAGAGCTCGAGAGCTCTTGTTAATCATGATGGAGAGATCCAAGACACCCTTGGAAATCAGGGCTGCAGATTCTACAAATCGGTCACTGATTACCTTCTCTTCTGTAAGTTTATGGATAACCCAGGAACAAAATACGTTTACTAAGGAAAATTTTAAACCCAGTTGAGGTCAGTTACGTACAATTCAGTATTAAAAGAAAAAAGAAGGTAGGTATTTCATCAGCACTCTTCTTAACATGATAGGTAGTAGTTCTCAACTGTGAAGGTATGAAGACTAACTAATTACTAGGGAAATCAGCCAAAGTACGAGGAAAAATTAAAACAGTTTCCTTTGTTTAAGCCCTAAGGTTTCGGCAAATATTTTATTGTCTTCTTCAGAGGGAGCACTACAAAATAAGTAAATAAATTACAAAGTTGTGCTAACGAGCAAACAAAACAAGTGCAACTCACAACTGGAAAGGTGTACACTATCCTAACATTGAACATAAGACAAGGTAAACGGCACCAACAATACATCTCTCTAATATCTGACAACTCAGAGAACCTAAAAACAATAGCATCAACATAATAAAAATATTTACAATAAAATTCTTGTACGTTATGCAATCACCAAACAAAGCACGATTTTCTCTGCATGTGTTATTGGCCTAACCTCATTGTAAAAATAAAAATAGTAAATAACTTGACAACCGTTGCAATTTCTTATCTATTGAGTTTCTATTGTTTGTGAGTGGATCGTGCTTTGTTTGGTGATTAAGTACAAGAATAGTAACAATTTTATTATATTGTTGTGAGTTGCACTTTTTTTGTTTGTTCGTTAGCACAACTTTGTAATTTATTTACTTATTTTGTAGTGGACCCTCTGAAGAAGGCAATAAATTAGTTGCCGAAAGCTTAGGGATTAAACAAAGGAAGCTGTTTATTTTTCCCTCGTACTTTGGCTGATTTCCCCAGTAATTAGTTACTCTTCACTCTTCACTGTTAGCAGAAATTACACATAATATGGTTATTTGTTGCCACAAACAATGGAATGTAAAAATGAAAAATACAATCTACGGAACTCAAAGTACTATACATAAACAGAGTAATGTGGATCTTCCATAAAAGTATGTAACTGTGTTTTTACATAAAATATGTAAATGCGTGTATACTCATTGATGTGTAACTTACATTGAAATGTGTAACAGTTTACACTTTATAAGTGGAATAAATACTTACGGTATATGTATTCACATATACAGGTTAAACCAAAATATTGAGGCACGTTGATATAATGTAGGTATGTATGTATGCACTATGCACATATGTATGTATGTATGTATGTATGTATGTATGTATGTATGTATGTATTGAGTTTCAGTGTATTATATTGCTGACCTATATGCATGCAGGATGAACGTTCATAATAACAATAATAACATTAACTTAAATATTTATTAAACTGTAAAGTATAAAACACCAGCAGGCAATAACTTATATACTTAACACACTACACCGCAAACATTCTTAACAACATTAGCCTATTTAACTAAATTTATAATCATTAAAACTCCTGTTTGTTCTTCGCAGTTCTTGTAAAAGAACTGCGAAGAACAAACAGGAGTTTTATTGATATTATTACCAGTTGCACACATCTTCTCATATATTAATTTATAATGTTTGTTAAACATAATTTTTTCTACTTACTTACAATAATATTTACTAAGTACGCATATTACTACAATAGGGTAAATATATCTACAATACGAAGAACACAAAGTGCGTCACTTGCAATATAGCCGGTATTTCTAATACTCGAATACATATTATTACTAAAAATCCAACGGAAAATATGGAACTGCACATATCGCACGTATTTTTTGTAGTTTTTGCGTGGTTTTACAATGTTTTTTACTTTATCATACGCAGTATGCTAAAGTATTGTAATCATGCCGAAAAAAAAAATTGAGATTTTAGCGGAAATAGGTCTTTTTGGGTCCCCTGAACATTTTTGACCAAGGTACAAAAAAATGTCTGTATGTGTGTGTGTGTGTGTGTGTGTGTGTGTGTGTGTGTGTGCGTGTGTAAACGATTTTTGTGACGACGATTCTGGAGAAACTACTAAAGGTATCGGAACGAAAGTTCATATTTACAAGTTTTGTTACCAAACTTAGAGCTGAAAAGCTTTTGGTTGAAAGGGGTCCAAAGGAACTGGTAGTTTATTCTAAGCCTTTTTGAAAGATTTTGCAAATGAGCCGCCATTTCTGTAATTTCGACAAAATAGTTAAATAATAAATTAAAGTAGAGGAAATTTTGAATAATTTATGCCTATGATATTTTTTGGTAAAATTAATAGTTTAGCTTTAAGAGCAAATTCTATTTGATCGAGATCGGTCGCATCTGCATTGATATGAAACTTCAAAGTAGCCTGGATTTGACAAATATTTTTTTGTGCTGTCACCACAGAAATGTCTATGGCTGTCACACTCGAAAACAGCTGATTACATCAGAGGTTGGAGAACCGCTATGGAACGTTGCCGCGCTACTGCGGCAAAGTAGAAAATACAAAATTCAAATAAAATAAGATCGCCAATTTGATTGTTTGTTGATAAGAAATATCAACCCGTTGTTATCTAATTGTAAAAACGATAATTGAGAAAATTGTAAATAAAATATAGCGATGAGTATAGTTACGTTTTAGTATGCTGGTACGGATGTGACATCTACAGTGTCATGAACGAATATAAATCTGTCAGAATTTGATTTAGCTTTTTAAACTTGACGTTTCGTAGAAGTGGTATCAACCTAACATTTCCTATCCAGAAATATAACCATTTTTAATTTTTTGTAAGTACGTATTTCTCAAAAAGCAACACAAAAAACGTTGATGTCACTCCTGCCGAAAACTACATAGCGCGACTCGCTCACATGCGACGGCGACGCTTCGGTGACGCGCCGCATCACCGGTCGCCGCGCTATTCCGTACTTTCGGCACTTGTGACATAAATAACTATGTATTATTCTAATTACGTAGTGTAGGTAGTGTCAAGTGCTGATGCTTTGACAATACCTACGATTTATCTCAATAAAATAGATTCTCATGCAGCTAAACTATTAATTTTATATATTGTATGATAAAGTCATGTGCCTGGCCACATCAGATTTTTTTTTTAATATTTACAGGAAATTTATGAAAAATGACCACTTACAAATATTTTATGTAAATTTACTATCATATATTATATAAAAATCTGATGTGGCCAGGCACATGACTTTATCATACTATTTATAAAATTAAAACTAAATGAGATTCTATTTGAACGAGATCGGTCGTATCAGCATTAAAATAAAGATAGATTGCCACGATTTGATAGATATAATGATACAATAAATAGTGGTCGGATTCCGAACGCGCAAAATCCTGACCCCTCCATAACTCTTTATATTCCTCGAACTAATTGACGTACGACAAAATCTGCCATTGTACCTAACCAGGATGACTCAACACGACCACAACATCCGCACCAAGGAGAATCTCACAGTACCCTTCCATCGACTGCAACAACAAATGCTGCTAAACAAGGTGTCAACTTCTTTAACAAACTTTCCAAGACCTGGAAGCAGCTCGCTCTGTGTGAATTTAAACAGACGCTGAAAAGCCACTTTATTGATAAGGCATACCACTCACTCCAGGAGTTAATGACAGAGAACATCAGTATCCCTAATATTTATGATATTCTGTGAATAAGACATATTTTTGAAATTTATGAAGTATATTGTTTGGACCATATGTATTTTACATGAAATAAATATCTATCTATATCTATTTTAGCAATCGCTACATGTTTTGTGTCCTACTGGGCACGTCTTCAAGCGCTATAGTAAATGAGAAATAAATTACACAATTCACAATCAAATCAAACTCCGAAGAACTCAATTGTAAAAACTTACATTTTGTCAGGCGCGGCCCGTGGAGAACATAAAACTACATACAAAGGTCACAAGCAAACATATATGAGACAGCAGAACACATTTTTTACGATTGTCAAAACATCAGGGTTTGACACCATTTTGACACTACCGACACAACCTACTGTGACATTAGAATGAAAAAGCTTGGCTACCTAAGATGCAGACACGACCGATCTCAATCAAATACAATTTGCTCATGCAGCTAAACTATTAATTTTACCAACAAATGTCATAGGCACAAATTATTCAAAATTTCCTCTACTTTAATTTATTATTTAACTATTTTGACGAACTTACAGAAATGGCGGCTCATTTGCAAAATCCTTGAAAAATGCTAAGAGAAAATAGCCACTTCCTTTGGACCCTTTTTAACCAAAAGCTTTTCAGCTCTCAGTTTGGTCATGAGGCGTCTAAATCTGAACTTTCGTCCCGATACCTTTAGTAGTTTCTCCGGAACAGTCGTCACAAAAATCGGGTACACACACACATACACACACACACACACACACACACACACAGACATTTTTTTGGACCTTGGTCAAAAATGTTCAGGGGACCCAAAAAGACCTATTTCCGCTAAAATCCCAATTTTTTTTTCGGCACGATTACAATACTTTACCATACTGCGTATGATAAAGTAAAAAGTATGTAATTTTCCATACATTTTCATTTAATGTTACTGGGCTATAAACTACTAGTTATAATATTGTTGTGATGACATGATCCATAACGTTGGTAGTGAATGGGTCTTTATGGGTCTTTTGGACCCATAATTAAACGTTGGAAATTAAACTCTGATTTTATTCATCAACCTAGTTATAATATTATTTTCGTTCTTGTTTATAACTTTGTTTATTATATTTATTCTTACAGATAATGAAACGAGCCTATTCTTGTTTTGCACTGCTGCAAAACCTTGCTGTCAAGATGAATCAAGATGAATGCTGCATATATTGTATATTTTTATTATAAAATACCTAAATATATTTAACTATTGTTAATATTGTTACTTTTAATTATTATAAAATAAATCTTCTAAAAATGCTTTTCTTCTAACCCAAACCACCTTAGTCGATCTATTCAATGTCTTTTATAAATCATGCTTTTTGAATTGTAGCTATTTTAGGTATTACTGTACCTAGTTTGAAATATTCCAATGACCAAGTTTGGTTTCAGGTTTGGAAGAGCTACAACAATATAATCGCAACAAACATACCCAACATACATCTGCTGACAAAGTAGCAATGGTAATAACATCAATCGATATGATCAAAACATCAATATAAATGTCGTATTAGAGCTTTTGTATTTCGTTTTTTAGAAATATATAAATAAAATGTAATAAATAATATTTAATGATTCAAAACAGAATTAAAATGGATTACTTTCAACATAACAGGTCTATAAATTATTATTATCTAATAGTGCGAAAATTAAGGACACGGAATTATGGACGCACATATTAAAATATTTAATGACAAATAAACTTTTAAATCACAATTTAATCAGATATTTTTAAATTAGAAGAAAATGTTAGTTTTTGTATAAATTCTGTGAATTCAAATAAACTGTGGACGATCTAAATGTTGCATTATAGCAATGTATTTCACTATACGTTAATTTCGCACCTTCTTATTAAATTCTTTCTATTTGAAAACGAAAAATCATTTCACCTTCCATTAAAAAAGAGATATGGAAAAATTCCAATCATTAAAGAATATTATAAACTTTATAGGTTAATAATATGTTGACATACAGGCGGGATGTAATTTTTAAATAAATAAAAAATTACAGCCACAGCCTGGATTTGAACCAGGGACCTTTGCGTTTCTACCACAATGCTCTCCCATCTGAGCTACTGAGCCCTATGACATTTGTTAGATATAATTGTCATTGTCAAGGAAAGGAAGTAGTGGTCACTACCAAACACTAACCTATCTTGACGTACACCTATCAAATGTCATCTACTTTGGAAGTAGGGTTCACACCAATAAACGGATTGTCACATCCAGACTGAATTACAAATGAAAATGTTTAACGACATATTTTGTCAGATTAATATTATAGGTTAATAATATGGTGACATACAGGCGGGATGTAATTTTTAAATAAATCAAAAATCCGAGGAGTTTTCGGCGATTATCCAGAATTTTTACTGAAGAACTGTTATAACAGTTAGGTAACGTTTAATAGCAGTTTCTATTTAGTACCACTGGCGTATACAAGTTTACACGCCCATATAATTGAAACTAAATTGTAATTTCGGTATAATAATTTATTACAATAAGTTATACTTAGTAAAATTGTTTATGTGATGGAGGTAATACAAGTACGTTGCACACAACCAGAACTAAGAAGCAGAACTAGAGAGCAGAATTCGCTGCAAAATGTTACTAAAAACTTATACGTTACCTACATAAACTAAGAAATCCTCAACACTTTAAATGTATTATTTCTAGTTGTATGGTTATATTCAATAAACTATTTATTGCGCATATACAATCCCGCAAAAGTAAGTAAAATCGTTCATATCTACGATGTAGGTTTGATCTTCCCATAATACCTTATTAAAGTAGATGGTCCTTGAATTAGATCTGAAAAGGGGATTTGATGTTTAGTTGAAAACAATGATGACGATCACTTACCAGACTCGCAAAACATAACCGAAAACGTCATGCTGGTGGTATTTTGATGATCACAGCAAAACTAAGAAAGCCCACCCGATTAAAAAGAGGCACTGTGTAGATATGTGTGTTTATGGCATTTGATATCAATGTGTAGTACAAATCTTAGAAAAAAGTTACCAAAAACGGTGTTAAAATTTGTTAATTGTAACACTGAAAACAGTGTTACAATGTGTGCATTGTGAATGCAAAGTAGAAAAAAGTATTTTTCATTTAATGTTACTAATACTACTTCTTGTACACATCAGTCAAAACTAGAGCTACTATGATTCTTTATTCTTGTCAAACATTCTTCAGATAGCTTTTTAGGTTGCATATAATGTAAAATGTATCTGGAATGGCTTACGTACGTTCTGTGATTATTATTATTAATAAAACTGTCGTTAATAAAAAGTCGTTAAGCGGGGAGTATCTGTATATTGGTGCATACAAATTTTAGGCACTGTGGGAAGTTCATCCAACTTCAAATTGCAGTATTTATTTCGACTTTTAATTGCATTGCACTAAAATCTATACAATAAAACAACATTCACGTCTATATTCTATTTGTGAAAAACTTCTTTTGGTGCTGTAGATATAATTTTGTCTTCTGTTTTACTTCTTTTCGTAGATTTTTCGCAAAACAGCGGCCGCTGTATACGACCATTTAAAAATCTAAAAATAAGAGAAAAGTGTATATAGGTAACAGAATAATCATTATTTATTAAATGTGTAAATATTTACCTTCAAAAGTGCTGGCAGAGAAGCGGTAGAAAATTTATAAGCTGTAATAACAATTGGCTGCTTGACATTTTCCATGATCAGCAGAAGCATTTTTCTGTTCGATATGTCGAATTTGTACCATTCACTTTCGTAGCAAGAATCCATCAGTTCAAGGCTCTAAAAAGCAATAAAATAAGTACCATGGATCTAATTATACGTACAATTAATCTACATTTTCATTTCTCTAATTGGTGAAAAAAATGTAAAGGCTGTTTCAATATGAGAGCAAGATTTGAATTGCGCGCTATTTTAAGTAATACTATCAAAATAGTGAAATTTTGTTTGCTACAGTTCGTCACTTGCGTTCAATTCGTCCAACTTTATCTACTGTGATAAGAAATGTCGCTAAATTCGAAAGTCCTGATTCACCAAAACACACCACACGTTCCTAACGTACAAAGACGAGAAATCACTAAAATCTAGTAAATGTCAAACATTGTAATTAGCAATTAAGAGAATTGTTTTTGTAATAGTAGATGGAACAAACAGAAATTTGTTTATATAGTTTTGTTTTGTTTTGAGATAAATATTTTTAAGTTGCTATGAGACGAGATTCCGCGAGATTCGTAAAAATGGCCATTGTGCGTCAGTCCTATTATATCCTCAGTACCTTTATCATGACGTTATTCCCAAACCAACAATACAACGACAATTCTTGCATTACTACCAGTAAATACATAACGGCCAGCATCAATTTGAAAGAGAAATCTTTACTCTGGAACAAATATTTTTAATATGCTTAAATATATATTTTTAGAAGTAACGTATATTACCGACATAATTTCAAATAGGCAGTCGCAAACGCCGAACATGGCGGCCAGAAACTCTAATAAGATTGCAATAGAAAATGTTTTGTTAATCTTCTCTACAAATCTAAAAATAAAACGCAATATAATTGGATAAACGAGATATCTTGTTCAAAGTTTCATTAAAAAATATACCTTCCAATGAACACATGATGCTCGACGCAGTGACTTAAGTAGCGTCCAATTCTCTCATTATCAATATTACCGTGATCATCTTCCATGTCTAATGATTTCAAGCTCATCGACAATCGCTTCTTAAGTATATCAATTTGAGATGAAGTGATTAACTCACAATCAACGAGTAATAATACCAAACCAATATTTGCAAATGCTACTACAAACAGTCCGAACACTTCAAAAACGAACAAAGGAATCCTATACACTCCAAGGTCGTACGATAGTGGCATTGGTAACGGTTTATTGTCCAAGATTGGATAAGCAGTAAAGAAAAACACAAAAACAACGATGAAAGTTATAAAAGTCCTTCCAATAATGTTTGCAATTTTTACAGTCTTCTTCAGGATTTGTTCCCTTGGTTCGAATTCAAAATTAAACATTTCTGATCCTATGTCGTCAACGAGTGAGGCAAAAGTTTCAAAATTATTTTGCATTATGGCCATCTTTATTATGTATGATGTTAAGGACATCACTACGTGGACATTTCCGGCCATATCTGCGTAGCTCTTGTAGAATTCTATGAAGTTCAGAGCAACCATACTGAAGGAGAAGAAAAACGTTAGTGCTTTTTTGGTAAAAAGCAAACCTTTGTTGGATTCTTTGTCTGGCCAAAGTCCAACCAAAGACATCATCCATTTCAAGTCGGCTACTATATCGTTACAATCGTGTTCGATCATCTTCCAGAAACTCTTCAGATGTTATATGTTATAGAACTCTTTACAGATTGAGTTTATAGTGGAAACTTTAAAAGTGGAACGGTGTTCCCTTCAAACAATTGGCTTGTTTATATTCAAACAACTTTGCGTGGTTAATTACCCTACAAGTAAGATAAAATTGATTAGATACACCCTGTAGCAACCCTAAAGCAAACCGTTCAATAGCGGATTCAACAATGGCGACAAAAATGTAACTAAAATGTTGGATTTATAGAAAACTTATTTCCAGTAATTGCTGATCCCAAATATTACATGCACAACAGCGTTAATCCGTTATTCGTTAATTAACGAAGTTAAATATTTCAAAATATAAAACTAAACTTAAAGAAAGCAAGCTTCTAAAAATGCTTTTCTTTAATCACTGCTTTAATCACTTTAATCACTGGTGGTTGAAACAGTCCCAACCACCTTAGTTGATCTTTACCATGAAATCCTGTATCTTGAATGTAGTTATTTTAGTTAACAGACTATCGGATAACTAAGTTAACATTTTCGTTAATGGATTAACGTCTAATGAAGTTATTAGAGATTGACTCAATTTGAATTTAATGTCCGTTTTTATTTTAATGTCAACAATCGCGACAAAAATGTAAAATACTGGATTTATACAAAACTTATTTCCAGTAATTTTCAAATTTAAATTGACAAATTAAATATGATGACCAAAAATGTAGACCAACATCGAATTCTTATCAAACAAATCCAATACGGTGACAAAACGCTTATTCTGAAATATTCTTAGATGTGCCACAGGCTTTTGACAACGTCTGGCATGCAGGACTAACGCATAAATTAGGAAGTATCCTCTCCAAACATTTCGCACATATATTACAATCTTACCTGACTGAGCAATACTTTCAAGACAAACCAGGCGATGCCTGTTCTAGGAAACTGAAAACAGATGTATCTAAAGGTAGAGTTTTAAGACCGGTTTTCCACTTACTTTACAACAGCGACCTCCAATGGTGAGAAAATATATTGTGGCAACCTTCGCAGATGCCAGGGCTATGCAATAAAATAAAGCAAAGAACATTATTAATGCTACAATTGTAATTAATTTGCAACTTAATTAAAGATTAATATTCGCAATATGCAAAGTATTACAATACGCAATAAGGTAATTTAGCTTAAAGAAATCAATAATATTTGCTTTGACGCTAAAGTAAATTTCTAAACTAGAGATAATAAAAACAACAATTATTTTATTTAACGAAATTTTAATAATAGGGCCATGATATGCGTTTTAAAAATTCGAAAGCTTTATTGCATAGTCTCGCCAATAAAAAAAACAAAAAAGAGGCAATTAAATTATGGCGACTAAAAATTAAAAACGTTGGATTTACATGAAACTTATTTCCAGTAATTGCTGATCCCAAATATTATGTGGGATTTTCAAAATTCGAAATGGCAAATGAAATATGATGCTTTGACAACGTCTGGCATGAAGAACTAAAGCATAAATTAGGAATTATCCTACCCAAGCAGTTCGCACAAATATTAAAAGCTTACCTGACTGAGAAATACTTTAGACTCTAAAGTTTAGAGTCAAACAAGGCGATGCAAGCTGTTCAGTGTTTTAGTCCTTTACCTTCTCCACAGCAGTGACCTCCAAGGGCTGCAAAATAATACTGTGGCAACCTTTACAGATGACGTGGTTATTAAATCAAATACAAACAGAAAATTATTTATGTTACAAATAAGTATAATCCGCACCACAATTAAAGACTAACAGTCACTAAATACAGAGTATTACAATGCGCAATGACGTAATTTAGTCCAATTAAACCAATAATATGTGCTGTGACAGAATATCAAACTAGACGTAATCAAACAATCAATTATTTCAATTATCGAAATTTTGGTATATAAACCACGATATGGATTTGAAACGATCCAAAAGGTGCTTCAGCAACTAGGTATACGAGAGTCCTACAACAGGTTAGCAGTTAGGGTGATTTTATTCATGGCTTACACAAGAGTGATGCTCTAGAATTTCTATGTAACCTTTGGGACTGGCTGATTTGTGACAGTAGGGCTCAAGAGCTTTTATTAATCATCATGGAGAGATCCAAGACACCCTTGGAAATCAAGGCTGCAGATTCTACAAATCTGTCACTGATTACTTTCTCTTCTGCAAGTTTATGATAGCCCAGGAACAAAAAAGGTTTACTAAGGAAAATTTTAAACCCAGTTTAGATCAGTTACGTACAATTCAGTATTAAAAGAAAAACAAAGAAGGTAGGTATTTCATCAACACCCTTCTTAATATTATAGTAGTTCTCGGCTGGAAGGTATGAAGAGTAACTAATTACTGGGGAAATCAGCCAAAGTACGAGGAAAAATTAAAACAGTTTCCTTTGTTTAAGCCCTCAGGTTTCGGCAACTATTTTATTGCCATCTTCAGAGGGTGCACTACAAAATAAGTAAATAAATTACAAAGTTGTGCTAACGAACAAACAAAACAAGTGCAACTCACAACTGGAATGGTGTATACAATCCTAACATTGAACATAAGACAAGGTAAACGGCACCAACAATACATCTCTCTAATATCTCACAACTTAGAGAACCTAAAAACAATAGCATCAACATAATAAAATTGTTTTCAATAAAATTCTTGTACGTTATACAATCACCGAACAAAGCACGTGTCATAAAACGCGTTTCATAAAACGTGTACTGAACGTTTTATGAAATGTATGTGAAATTATGTATTTTCTATCATTCGGTGATGTAGGAAAAATTATTATTAGTGAAATCCAACAGAAAATATGGAACTTCACATATTAGCACGTATTTTTTGTAGTTTTAATGTGGTTTTAAATTGTTTTTTTATTTTAATATTTACAGGAAAATTATGAAAATTATGAACAGTGCTAACGAACAAACAAAACAAGTGCAACTCACAACTGGAATGGTGTATACAATCCTAACATTGAACATAAGACAAGGTAAACGGCACCAACAATACATCTCTCTAATATCTCACAACTTAGAGAACCTTAAAACAATAGCATCAACATAATAAAATTGTTTTCAATAAAATTCTTGTACGTTATACAATCACCGAACAAAACACGTTTCATAAAACGTGCACTGAACGTTTTATGAAATGTATGTGAAATTATGTATTTTCTATCATTCGGTTATGTAGGAATACATAATATATTATTACTGAAATCCAACAGAAAATATAGAACTTCCCATATTAGCACGTATTTTTTGTAGTTTTTATGTGCTTTTACAATGTTTTTTTTTTATATTTACAGGAAAATTATGACAAATAACCACTTAATAACCACAAAATTACATATTTTATGTTAATTTACTTATGTAAAAACATATCTGAAGAACATATCCTGGAATAGTCCAATACAAATAGTCCAATTGGGTTTGAATTTTTCTGAAAGGTACTGTCCTTTTTCATTTAATGTTACTGGGCAATAAACTACTAGTTATAATATTATTTTCGTTCTTGTTTATAACTCTGTTTATTATATTCATTCTTACAGATAATGAGACGAGCCTATCCTTCTTTTGCACTGCTGCAAAAACTTGCTGTCAAGATGAATCTTCTATAAGTTATCAAGGTTTGTACACCATCGGACAAAAGTAGAGCAACAATGTTTCTATTCTAAAAATTAAAAGCAAAAAGTCGTTAACTGGGAATGAGCTGTGTATTGCTGCATATATTGTATGTTATTATTATGAAATATCTAAATATATTTAACATTTTTTAATATTGTTACTTTTAAATAAATAATTATAAAATCAATCTTCTAATAATGCTTTTCTACTAACCGAAACCACCTTAGTTGATCTATTCAACGTCTTTCATAAATCATGCTTCTTGAATTGCAGTTATTTTAGTTATTACTGTACCTAGTTTGAAACATTCCAATGACCTACTTTGGTTTCAGGATTGGAGGACAATATACCCGCACATCTATACATCTGCCGACACAGTAGCTGTGGTAATGGTAATGGTAATAACATCAATTGATATGATCAAAATTCTATATTTCGTTTTAGAGAAATATATAAATAAAATGTAATAAATAAATTTTAATGATTCAAAACAGAATTAAAACAGATTACTTTACTTTCAACATAACAGGTCTATGAATTATTATTATTATCTAATAGTGCGAAAATTAAGGCACACAGTTTGCGTTTAAGCAAACAGCTCACATGGACGCACGTAATAAAATATTTAATGACAAATAAACTTTTAAATCACGATTTAAAACATATTTTTAAATTCGAGCAAGTGATTTTTTAATATTTTTATAAATTCTGTGAGTTCGAATAAATTGTGTACGATCTAAATGTTACATTAGAGTAACGTATTTTACTATACGTTAATTTCTCACCTTATCGTTAAATTCTTTCTATTTGAAAACGAAAAATCATTTTACCTTCCATTAAAAAAGAGATATGGAAAATTCCAATCGTTAAAGAATATTATAAACTTTAGGTACCTCGGCCAATTTTTTTGGGGTATATGTGAGACCACAGTAACAACTTTTTATCAACTTGAAATTTGGAATTTCTAAAAAAAAAATTGTCGGTACACGCTATTTTTTCGAATGGTACGGAATAGTTACTTATGTACCAAGGGCATTACACGGATGTTGATGCCCCGAGGGTGGCTCGGTGACCGAGGGTATAAACGTCAAGTAATGCCCGTACAAAATTTGATGTCTTACAATGGTTTTGTTCCTCCGTTTGACTAATATTAATAAATATTTTCACGTAAACAAGTGACATGCGTATCTACGGAGTTGAACAACTATACAAACAATTCGGATTTGAGTGACAATGAAGGCAATTAATTGTCAAACAGAACAACCTTAATCGCCAATAATTGACATTGACGATTTAAAATTTACTATTTATTATTATCGACTATTATTATTATTATTAGAACTGACTGGTGCATCATATATTTTCATACCACATATGAAATCAAAAAATACAAGACAAAGTTAACAGCAAAAATCAAATTAAAATTAAAAGCAAAATTCAAATTGCAGTATTTATTTCAACTTCTAATTGCATTGTACTAAAATCTATATAATAAAGCAACATTCACGTCTATATTCTATTTGTGATAAACTTTCTTTGGTACTGTAGATATAATTTTGACTTGTTTTACTTCTTTTCGTAGATATTTCGCAAAACGGCAAGAGCTGTATACGACCATTTAAAAATCTAAAAATGAGAGAAAAATATATATAGGTAACAGAATGAGCATTCCATAGTCGATATTGTTTATTAAATGTGTAAATATTAACCTTCATAAGTGCAGGCAGAGAAGCGGTAGAAAATTTATAAGCCTTAATAACAATTGGCTGCTTGACATTTTCCATGATCAGCAGAAGCATTTTCCTGTTCGATATGTCGAATTTGTACCATTCACTTTCATAGCAAGAATCCATCAGTTCGAGGCTCTAAAAAACAATCAAAGATATACCGTGAATTGCGCGCTATTTTGGCTGTTATGATTCGATAGGTCAATGAGTGAGACAGATCGATTGGAGATAGATGGGAGTTAATAGTAAACATTGGAGCGCTGCACGAGGCAAAAACGTGTCTTCATTGTTAAGTAATACTATCAAAATGGTGAAAGTTTGGTTGCTGCAGTTCGTAAATTGCGACCAATTCGTCCAAATTCATCTACGGTGGAAAGAATGGTCGCTAAATTTGCAAGTCCTGGTTAGTCGGTGGCGTTAGTGTAAAAATATTTCAGTGCCGGATACCAGCACCAAATTTTGCACACATCTTGTACACATATTAAGGTTTAAAAAACCACCCGGAGACAGTCACGTGGTGGTCAATATCATCCCTTGATGACGTCATCAAAATAGCGGATTTAAGTATAATGTTACCGCACGGATCTTCGTACTTTTTTAACCAATTTTGAATTTTAATATATCATTTTAAAGCTCAAGTAACGCTATTTAAAAAACGTTTTATTACATTTTCGCGTATGAAGGGTGGTTTTCGCACAACCCTCTAAATTTCATAATATATAAAAATTAATGCTATTCTAAGCCACTGAAGCAAAAAAATAATTCCGTACGGAAATATTTTTTAAAGTATGGCAGTATTTATAACAAAGTAATATTCATATGATTTCAGGATTTTTCATAAACATTTCTACTTACTATACTTTTCCGGTAGGTAACCAAAAATATTTTGTTTGGATTTTTGGTAAAAAAACTTAGTAAAGATGGATCTGCTTATTGGAAAACAAATAGTTTGCACGTATGAGAACCGTGTGGTTGTGTCCAATATCAAGGAAGTCTACGACCATATATCTCCAATTTTTCGTAAAGAAGCAGATGCCTATCTATTGCTTCACGTGTGGTATGCCAGCACCTTTTAAGGACATACCAAAATTACCATTATAACAGTGGACAGCGATGTAGTTGTCATTGCGATGTAAGCCTGCCCTAAGTTAGATAAAGTAGAGGAATTATGGATTGAATATGGAACAGGAAAACATTTGCAAATCTTCTAGTTAACCAAATACAGAAAAAACTTTCACCTGGAGTATCAAAACTGCTTCCTTTCTTTCATGTTTTTACTGGGGCAGACACTGTTTCAAGTTTTGGATTAATCGTCAAAACCACTGCATGGAAAACGTGGATAGCATTTAGAGAAATAGACGAAACTTTGGGTGAATTTCTAAATATGCCTCACACACAGTCTCTATCACAAGACGCGCATCCTTTCATACTTTTTCAACATTTCGTGCTGCTTATGTATCATCAAGCACAGCTGAAACTGTAAACGAAGCAAGGCGAATCTAATTTTGTCAATTTAACAGGTCCATTAAAAACATTCCTATGTGTGAGATTTTATTAAATCATCTTAAAACTACAATACTTCAATGTTTCGTATGGAGAAATTGCCTTCAACGTGGTGCAGAACAGGCAGATCCAAACGATTGGGGATGGAAGAAAATTGGCGATAATTATGAGCCTCTTTGTTTTTCGCCTTATTGCTTATATCGAACACTGTCAAATAATACATACATCACAGTATCATAGTGAAATACCTCATTTTATGAAAAGCTGGATTAGTTTGGATTATTTCGTTAACAGCCTGGCCGGCGTTTCATGAAATGACTATGCTTTCCACTAAGTGGCGTATTTCATGACATCTACATTAGTCGTACGTTTATAGAGGTTAGCAGAAGTTTTCAGGGGTTTAGTGGGGGCTGAAAAAATATTAACATTTAGAAATGTGTCTGGATACGTTAATACAAAATTGTCGTATGGAGATATTTTTTACTTCAACTTAACTGCTTATAGCAATACTGAATTGCTTATAGCAATACTGTAATTCCAACAATTTACTGGAATTTAGACTGTTGTGCAAAAACTACCTTTCGGACACAAAATTTAAATAAAACCTTTTTTAAAGAACGTTACCAGAGCTTTAAAATGACATAGTCAAACTAAAAATTTGTTAAAAATTAACAATAATACGTGCGATAACATAATTCGCTACTCTGACTTAAATCCGCCATTTTGATGACGTATAAAGGGATGATCTTGACCCCCAGGAGAGTGTCTCCAGGCGGTTTTTTAAACCTTAATATGTGTACATGCTATGTGCCAAATTTGGTGCTGGTATCCAGCACTGAAATATTTTGGTGCTTAACGCCACCGACTAGGTTCAGCAAAACACACGACGCGTTCACACAAAAACGAGAAATCACAAAGACGAGAAATCACTAAAATCCAGCAAATGTCAAACATTGTAATTAGCAATTAAGAGAATTGTTTTTGTAATGGGAGATGATAGAATCAGAAATATGTTTATATAGTTTGATTTTGTTTTGAGATAAATATTTGGTCAAATAATTATTTGTCTTAACGGCGGAGGGATGTAGAGTCAACATTCGCGCATGCCTTTTAATACCGATTTGAATTTAAACGCTTGCGTATTTTGTCTTAACTTGGTATGAGATTAGATTCCGCGTGATTCGTAAAAATGACCAGTGTGCGTCCGTCCTATTATATCCTCAGTACCTTTATCATGATGTCATTCCCAAACCAACAATACAAGGACAATTCTTGCATTACAACCAATAAATACATAACGGACATCATAAATTTGAAAGAGAAATCTTCAGTCTGGAACAAATATTTTTTAATATGCATTAATATTTTATTTAGAAGTAACGCATATTACCGATATAATTTCAAATAGGACGTCGCAAAAGCCGAACACGGCGGCTAGAAACTCTAATAAGATTGCAATAGAAAATGTTTTGTTAATCTTCTCTGCAAATCTAAAAATAAAACGCAATACAATTGGAAATACGAGATAGCATGTTCGAAGTTTCAATAAATAAACATACCGTCCAATAGACAAATGATGCTCGACGCAGTGACTTAAATAGCGTCTAATTCTATCATTATCAATATTACCATGATCATCTTCCATGTCTAATGATTTCAAGCTCATCGACAATCGCTTCTTAAGTATATCAATTTGATATGAAGTGATTAACTCAAAATTAACGAGTAACAATATCAAAGCAATATTTGCCCATCCCACAATCGTCATTCCGATCACTTCGAAAACGAACAAAGGAATCCTATACACTCCAAGGTCGAACGATAGTGGCATTGGTAACGGCTTATTGTCGAAGATTGGATAGGCAGTAAAGAAAACCATAAAGAACACAACGAAAGTTATGAAACACCTTCCAATAATGTGTGCAATTTTGATAGTTTTCATCAGGATTTGTTCCCTTGGTTCGAATTCAAAGTTAAACATTTCTGATCCTACGTCGCCAATGAGTGAAGCAAAAGTTTCATAATTATATTGCAATATGACCAGTTTTATGGCGAATGATGTCAAAGACATCAATACGTGGAAATTCCCGGCCATATCTGCGTAGCTGTTGTAGATTTCTATGACGTTCACAGCAAACATACTGAAGGAGCAGAAAAACGTTATTGCTCGTTTGGTAAAAAGCAAACATTTGTTGGATTCTTTGTCTGGCCAAAGCCCCACCAAAGACATCATCCATTTCAAGTTGGCAACTATATCGTTACAATCATGTTCGATCATCTTCTAGAAACTCTTAGGAAGTTATATGTTATAGAATGTTCTATAGATTGAGTTTATAGCAGAAACTTTAAAAGTGGTACGGTGTTCCCTTCAAACAATTGGCTTGTTTATATTCAGACGACGTTGTTTCGTTTGCTTGGTTAATTACCCTACAAGAGAGATAAAATTGATTAGATACACCCTGTAGCAACCCGTTTGCAAACCGTTTGTTGCAAAGCTGTGCAGAAAAGCATTAATCCGTTAATCGTTAATTACCGAAGTTAAATTGATCAAAATATACTTCTAAACTAAAAAACAAGTTTCTAAAAATGCTTTTTTCTTCAACCACTCCAACCACCTTAGTTGATCTTTTCAATGTCTCTTAGAAATCTTGAAATTTGCAATGTAGAAGTATATTAATTACCACTCGATCTACTTTGACAAATTTCCAAAGTAATTTTATGTAACCGAAGTACATTGGGGTATTTGATCCAAAAAGCTGACCATAGATCAAATTTCTAAAATGTTAAATTCGAAAAGGGAAAGCGGTTTCTGGGATAGGTAAAGGACTGATGTATTAAACGGCGTCAATAATTTTCCTCCTGAGCCGAGCGCCACGTGTCCTTGTCAGCGAAAAGTTAGTCGCAATTTTGTGTTTTACAGAAAATGTGTCTTTTTTGGTATACGTTCTTTAGAACAAAGTATGAATATTCATTCGACATTGTTTTTATTGAAATTTACGCACAATTTCGTTGATTGCAGGGCCGAGAAAATACGTTGTTATAAAAAAAGGCTTTATGAATAATTTAAGTCTTTTAATCCTTAAGTCTTTTAGTTTATAGTTTGGCTTAATTGAGCTCTTGAAAGTGGTTTAAATTATAGTACATATATTTGGCATTGCAGCGCCTGCAAAATCTGCTGCGGATAGGTGCGGATGTGGTTTTTGTGAAACCGTGATATTTGAGGTAATTTAGAACATATTTAACCATATTTAACTATATAGAAATAGTTACGGTTATCGAGATATTGACAATTTTATGTTCAATGAATCCATGGATGTTGTCAATGCCATTCTGTACGTATACTTTTCCGTTTTGGATCATGTATAGCAAACAACCCCAAAGACCTAGAGTCTTCAAAATCATCTGAAAGAAACGTTAAACTTTGTACTTTTATGTGAATTACTTGGAAATGTGTTCCTTAAAGCTAGTCGGATTCATATTGAGGGCAAGAAAATACATCGAAAACGCCTACTCGCATATACAGTTCATTGCATGGAATATAGTTGAGCAGAGACAATAATAGTAAGCTTGTGAATAAAAACTGGTTAGGCGTTTTCGATAAATGTGTTCACGCTGAATGCGAATCCGGGCTCAAAACATTCGAATTAGTTAGGGTAAGGTCATATAACTAAAAAACACCGTTTCAGTTTCAATAATCAAATTTCGAAAGTTTTCACGGAAATGTAGAACGTTGAGACATTACCTTGAGATAATTTTGAAATAATACTAAAAATAATAATTTTATAGAGATAAGTATGGTTGAATTGGTTCTTAATTGCCTGTATTATTACGTCTTAGAAGGAATGTAATGAACGTAAAATAGCATGAATAGCGTATGTACCGTTTCAATACACAATATCGACTGGTGTAAACTTTCATTTTCTTCCTCTACCACTGGTGTTAACAAATAAAACTTTTGCAGGATTTTCTTACAACATAATAGACCTAAAATTACTGTATTATATTCGTATAACACAGAAAGGACATGTATTGTTTAATTTTAAATATAAGCTGCTAAACATCCATTTAGTCTATGCTGCGTATTTAAACAGGACATGCAATATATATTTTTGTAAATTTCACACAATGGAAATAAAATCACAAAAACTATTGATGGCAAATGTTGTAGGAATAATATTAATGTACAATAGGTGTACTACAGTCAAGAAGAATTTTCATTACAGTTTGATTTTTTTCCAATTTTGTTCTGTTTTATTGTGTTTATTAAGTTATTAACCTACAAATAGTATAAAAGTTAAAATGCAATACATACATAAACCAACACATCTAGAGCCCTTACCAGTAAAAAAATTATTTTGACCAGGTTTTGTTAGCCTGTTAGCCTTTACTACTGTAGCATTTATAACAAATTAACGGACTGCCGGAGAACAAAGTTAACTGTTTTGTTAACGGATTAACGATTAATGAAGTCATTAGGAATTTTCTTAATTTGAATAGTTAATGTTTTTAAATGTAATGATCCTCTTTAAAATTCAAACGCGGATTCAACAATGGCGACAAAAGAATAAAATTTGCATTTATACAAAACTTATTTCCAGTAATTGCTGTTCCAAAACATTTCATGAGATTTTCAAAATTCAAAATGGCAAATAAAATATGTTGACCAAAAATTTCGACCAACGTCGAATTCTTATAAAACAAATCCAATACGAAACGCTTGTTCTGCAATGTTGCTAGATATGGCACAGGCTTTGACAACGTCCGACATGAAGAACTAAAGCATAAATTAGGAAGTATCCTCCCCAAACAATTCGCACAAATATTAAAAGCTTACCTGACTGAGAAATACTTTAGAGTCAAACAACAAGATGCAGACTATTTAGTGTTTTAGTCTTTTACCTTCTCCACACCAGTGACCTCAAAGGGTTGACAAATAATACTGAGGCAACTTTTGCAGATGACGTGGTCTTCCAATCAAATACAAACATAGAAAATTATTAATGTTACAAATAAGTATAATCCCCACCATAATTAAAGACTAACAATCACAAAATACAGAGTATTCAGTACGCAATAACGTAATTTAGCCCAATTAAACCAATAACATCGGCTGTGCCAGAATATCTAACTACACATAATCGAAACAATCATTTATTTCAATTATCGTAATTTTGGTCTAAAAACCATGACGTGGATTTTGAACAACCGAAAAATGGCTTCAGCAACTATATCAGAGTCCGACTACATTCAAGAAATAACACCACGCTGTCTAGAGGTTTAGCAGCTACGGTGATATTATTCATGGCTTACATTGAAATGATGTTCCAGAAGCCTGTAACATTTGAAGGTGGAAAGTATACTGATATTTCGTATATGGTTGAGATGTGGGTTGTGTTCATTGCTATTTGGAATAATCTAGCTTACTTGTTGGGCAATTGGATGTTTCGATGAGGAAGATTATCATATGTCATGAGTTTGCTAAATAGCAGTTGGGGAAGCAAGATATACATGAAGGATATGTTTTGGGACAAGCAGACGTTCAATTGTGTATAATATATTTGGTAAGTAACTGCGTGAAACATCACACTGGTATAATACAGTAAGTTGCTAGTATTTTTCGGATCTTTGACACCACTAAATGTTAACTTTTCTTTTAAGCATCATCGTCATCTGAAATACAGGATTTTTTCTTCTAATTGTAGAATATTCGAAAGGAAACACTAAATATTTCTTGAACTTGACTCCTGTCCAATTCGATTGTATTGTATACTTCAATTGTATACTGTATCCTGTGTATCATAACGTATATTGTAACATGTAATACATAAACGTTTATTGGATAAAAAGAAAAACAAATTAACTTTGTTTTAGGTTGGTTGTCTACCTGATCACAATGATGAGCCAACTGAGTTTATACTGTTGGTTTGTGAATAAACTGATAGTAAAAGAAGGTTTGTTTTTCATATTTATTTGAAACAATCCCATTTCAATCTTGTTAAAAAAAGATCTGAGATTTGTGACGCTCAACTAAAGGTCCATACAAACGTCCAGCTGGATTTGAATTTTTCCGAAGTTCAAAGCCTTTTTCATTTAAAACTACTGGGCTATAATTTATTACTTATAATATTGTGCTCTTTATGTTTATAATGCTATTTATTTTATTTTTACAGGTAATGAGATGGGCTTATTCCTATTTTGCACTGCTGCCAAGACTTCCTGACAAGATGAATATTTTTATGTTACATATTCTTGTACATCACCGGACAAAAGTAGAGCCACAATAAGCAGGATCAGTATAAGCAGCGACAACCACACAAATAATCTATGATGATATATATAATTAAATAAAAATTGTCTTCGTTGATACTATTTAGATAGTACCTGAAACTTCTTCAGAAATTAATAAGCAACGATGACCACAAGTTGCTAAGAATTTAGCAACTTAAGTTTAAAAATGCGTAATTTTGTCAGTCTTACATTCTTTAGATCATGGGTTCTCAGCCGGTGGTACGCGTTAGTTAAAAAGGCAAAACGAAATATAGTATATTGTATACCAAGCCAAGAAAGTGGTTCTTTTCCGGGGCGAGAGAAGAGTTGCACAAGCGAGCGTAGCGAGCCTGGGCACTCCTTGAGACCCGGAAAACCAATTTCTGGGCTTGGTGCACACACAATTTTTTATCCTACACAACAATATCGTAATAAAATCACCCGTTTCTAAGGACTAATCTCTGACATATTGACTTTTGACAAATAAAATCCGTTGACGTTTTAATAACAAACGTCAAACCGAATCGAAAACTGTGTTTTTATTGTACAGAGTTATTGCCTTTTCCTGCCTAGGGCCGAAAACTGTTCATTACAGGCCGGGCTGGGGCTGGCTGGCAAATAGCATCTTTCGTGTCTCCATAGAGACACGAAAATGACATTTTCGCATCGTGTAAGATAATAGTATATTATTTGACGAGCACATAATTAAGGATATAAATCGCGAGCATGAAGTTTACACGCGAGCCGTAGGCGATATATAACGCTATACAACGCTAGTGTCAAAGTCTGTGAAAACCTACGTTGATAACAGTTATTTGACAGTTCGCCTCGCCATCATTGCCAAATACATTTAAAATATTTTGCATAAAATAGAATTTATGACTCGTAGATAAAACGTCGTATTTGAGTCGCACATAACGGATATAAATCGCTGGCATGGTCCCGATACCTTTAGTAGTTTCTCCGGAATCGTCGCCACAAAAATCTGGTACACACATACACACACACACACACACACACACACACACACACACACACACACACACACACACACACACACACACACACACACACACACACACACACACACACACACACACACACACACACACACACACACACACACACACACACACACACACACACACACACACACACACACACACACACACACACACACACACACACACACACACACACACACACACACACACAGACATTTTTTTGTACCTTGGTAAAAAATGTTCAGGGTACCCAAAAAGACCTATTTCCGCTAAAATCCCTTTTTTTCGGCATGATTAGAATACTTTCTCATGCTGCGTATGATAAAGTAAAAATATAACAAAAATTAAAAGCAAAAGTTTGCTAAGCGGAGAGTACCTCTGCATTTGTGCATAATATTTTCTGCACTGTAGGAAATTAATGAAACTTCAAATTGCAGTATTTATTTCGACTTTTAATTGCATTGCACTAAAATCTATACAATCGAACAACTTTCGTGTTTATTCTATTTGTGAAAAAGTCTTTGTGGTGCTGTAGATATAATTTTTTCTTCTCTCTTACTTCTTTGCGGACATATTTCGCAAAACAGCAAGAGCTGAATATGACCACTTCAAAATCTAAAAATCAGAGAAAAGTATCTAAGATAATAAACATAACATTTGATATTTTCCATTAAATGTGTAAATATTAACCTTCATAAGTGCTGGCAGAGAAGCAGTGGAAAATTTATAAGCCGTCATGGTAATTGGCTTCTTAACATTTTCCATGATCAGCAGAAGCATTTTCCTGTTCGATATGTCGAATTTGTACCATTCACTTTGGTAGCAAGAATCCAACAATTCAAGGCTCTAAAAAATAATCAAATTAATACCATCTAACTATACTTATAATGAATCAAATACTAATTCCTTCAGGAAAAAATATTTTTTACAAAAAAATTTCGAATTTGTGAAAAAGAATGCAATCCAATGACCCCCATATGACCATATGACTCCCTATCACATGCAGAATGCTCAGTGCTTACAGCCTCAGTACCTTTATCATGACATCATTGCCAAACCAACAATACATTGACAATAACTGCATTAATACAAATAAATACATAGCACCCAGTATAAATTGAGAAGAAAAACCGTCAATCTGGAACAAATGGTTCTTGTAATATACATTGTTAAATTTTTTTCGAAGTAACGCATCTTACCGACATAATTTCAAATAGACCATCGCAAATGCCGAAAATGGCCGTTAGAAACTCAAATAAGATAACAATTGCAAATGTTTTGTTGATCTTCTCTGCAAATCTAAAAATAAAACGCAATACAATTAGAAATACGAGATACCATCTTTAAAGTGTCAATAAAAAAACATACCTTACAATAAACAAATGATGCTCGACGCAATCACTTAAAAACTGTTGAATTCCATCATTATCAATATCACCATTATCGTCTTCCAAGTGCAATGATTTCAAGCTACTCGACAAACGCTTCTTGAGTATATCAATTTGAGATGACGTGATTGACATAAGTGCAGCTAGTAATAATATCAAACCACTATTTGCCCATCCTGCTATCGTCATCCCTATAGCTTGAAAAACGAACATGGGAATCCTATACATTCCAAGTTCGAACGACAGTGGCATTGGTAACGGCTTACTGCCCAGCATTGGATAGGTACTATAGAAAACAAGCCAGCACACGATAAAAGTTCTAAAAGTCCTGCCAATAATGTTTGTAATTTTGATAGTCTTCTTAAGGATGCGTTCCCTTGGCACGAATTCAAAATTAAACATTTCTGATCCTATGTCTTCAATTATCGAGGCAAAAGTTTCAACATTATATTGCAATAAGACCAGTTTTATGATATACGGTGTCACGGACAGCATTATGTACATATTTCCGGCCACATCTGCGTAGCTCTTGTAGTTTTCAATGACGTACAAAGCGTATATACCGAAGGAGAAGAAATACGTAATTGCTTTTTTGGTTAAAAGCAAACATCTGTTGGATCCTTTGTCTGGCCAAAGCCCCACCATAGATATCATCCATTTCAAGTCGACAAGTATTTCGTTACAATTATGTTCGATCATCTTCTAGAAATGTTAAGAAGTTGTAAGTTAAAGAACTCTTTACAGATTGAGGTTATAGTGTAAACTTAAAAGTGGTACGGTATTTATTTAAAATAATTGTCTGGTTAATTTTCTGACTACTTTGTTTCATTTATTTGGTTAATTAACCTATAAGGGAGATAAAATTCATTTTATTTATTTAAAACATTTCGAAGATCCTACATTGAATTTTCGAATTTAAGAGAGGATTCCTGTTTTGTGATGAATACGTAAGTTATTTTATTATTTAAAGTCTTGAGAATGTGTGTACGAAATTTCAAGGCAAAATTTGCAAATTTAGCCAAGTTATAAGCAATTAGCCAACGGCGTGCAAGCGCGGATCGGTCGGATCGCGAGCTCTACTCAAATTTCCCGCTGGAGTAAAATTTTTCTAAGCCAAAAAATCATGCAGTCTGTGGCTTATAATTCTGTGAAATTCTCTCATCAACATTAACTTTTATTTGGGGAAAAATCGATATTTTGGGTTTGACAAGTCACCATTTCCTCAAATATAATTATTTTGATTTTCTGGTTCAACGATAACTACTTATGTATAAAGTAGGCAGCTATTCGATATTTTTATTTCAGATCACCTAATCATGCCAACCCGTGGCCGCGGATCTTCGCGCAGTGTCATGGTCGCGGGTGGCTGACTAATGAGCGTGATTCATCATACCTCTTCATTATTATTTTTTTATAAATAATGGACAAGTTAATAAATAATTGTGCCAAATTTGGAATCGATTTATTGCATAGTCTCGCAAAAAACAAAACAAAAGAAGTGGTAAATGTCGAGGAAAAATTGGAACAGCCGTAGTGTCCGTTTTTTTTTTTTTTTTTTCAAAGTCGAATTAAATTATGGCGACTAAAAATTAAAAACGTTGGATTTACATGAAACTTATTTCCAGTAATTGCTGATGCCAAATATTATGTGGGATTTTCAAAATTCGAAATGGCAAATGAAATATGATGCTTTGACAACGTCTGACATGAACAACTAAAGCATAAATTAGGAAGTATCCTCCCCAAACAGTTCGCACAAATATTAAAAGCTTACCTGACTGAGAAATACTTTAGAGTCAAACAAGGAGATGCATGCGATTTAGTACTTTACTCCTTTACCTTCTCCACACCAGTGACCTCCAAGGGTTGACAAATAATACTGAGGCAACCTTTGCAGATGACGTGGTTTTCCAAGCAAACACAAACATAGAAAATTATTAATGTTACAAATAAGTATAATCCACGCCATAATTAAAGACTAACAATCACAAAATACAGAGTATTAAAATGCCCAATAACGTAATTTAGCCCAATTAAACCAATAACATTGGCTGTGCGAGAATATCAAACTAGACATAATCGAACAATCATTTATTTCAATTATCGTAATTTTGGTATAAATCCCATGACGTGGATTTTGAACAATCGAGAAATGGCTTCAGAAACTATATCAGAGTCCGACTACATTCAAGAAATACCACCACGCTGTCTTTAGCGGTTTAACACTTATGGTGATATTATTCATGGCTTGTATTGGAATGATGTTCCAGAAATTCTACATAACCTTCATGTAGATAGGAAAAGGTTTGTACTTATCAACTTATTATACCTTCTTCATGTCTTCTAAGGTCGACGGCTTTCCTGGTTGGGAGGAAACCATTCCTTCACATGGTGCACCACCTGTACCCGGAAGATCTAGTGATTTATGTGACGACAATTACTGGCTAAAAAATATTTTCATCACGAAAATGTATTTGGTGTTTGTTGTGCTGTTGCTTTCTTTTCTGGTATTATTCAAATGATGGATATCAGCAATTTGCCAATGCCTGTAACATTTGATGTTGGAAAATATATTGAGATTGCGTATATAGTTGAGATGTCGACTGTATTCATCGCTGTTTGGAATAATCTATGTTTGGCCACGTTATGGGCGTGTTTGATGAGCTTACCTGATGGGCAATTGAATGTTTTGAAGAGGAAGATTATCGTATGTAAAAAGTTTGCTAAGGAGCAGTTGGAGAAGCAAGATATACACGAAGGTGATGTTTTGGGAGAAGCAGACGTTCAATTGCGTATCGTATATTTGGTTAGTAACTGCGTGAAACATCACACTGGTAAGATACAGTAAGGTTCTAATATTTTTAGGATTTTTGACACCACGACATGTTAAGTTTTCTTTTAGTTAGGTCAAACTTATCGAAGTTTTTTCAAGTGGACTTATAACCCAATTATAAGGAAGTATTATCGTCATCTGCAATACACGATTTTTTCTGCTAATTGTAAGAAATTGGAAAGAAAACCCTAAATATGTTTTTAACTTGAGTCCTGTCTTATTGCAGAGATGAAGAATGAGGGAGACAACGATCAGTATGACGCCTTACATGCCTAAACTTGTTATATTGTATACAGTAGACATGTGTATCATAACGTATATTGTAATAATTTTATAATAAATAAACGTTTATTTGCTTAAAAAGCAAACTACTTTTGTTTTAGGTTGTTGTCTACCTGAAGAACCAACTAAGTTTATACTGTTGGTGTGGGAATGAAATGATAGTAAAAGAAGGTTTGCAAGCTTGCTGTATTTATTTCGACTTTTAATTGCATTGCACTAAAATCTAAACAATAAAACCACATTCATAATTATTGCATTTGTGAATATCTTTTGATGGTGCTGTAGATTTAATGTTTTTCTTCTTTGCGTACATATTTCGCAAAACAGTAAGAGCTGAATATGCCCACTTTAAAATCTAAAAATCAGAGAAAAGTACATATAAGATATATCATAATAGATTTGATATTTTTTATTAAATGTGTAAATACTAACGTTCATAAGTGCTGGCAAAGAAGCAGTGGAAAATTTATAAGCCGTAATGACAATTGGCTTCTTAACATTTTCCATGATCAGCAAAAGCATTTTCCTGTTCGATATGTCGAATTTGTACCATTCACTTTGGTAGCAAGAATCCAACAATTCAAGGCTCTAAAAAACAAAAAATAATACCATGGATCTAACTATACGTAAAATGAATCTAATCTCTAGTTCATTCAGAACAAAGAAAATTTTTCACAAAAAGTTTGCGAATTTGTGAAAAAAATGTGAAAATAGGCCCCAACCCCCATACCATATGACTCCCCGTCATGTGCAGAGTGCTCAGTGCCTTTACAGCCTCAGTACCTTTATCATGACGTCATTGCCAAACCAACAATACATTGACAATTCCTGCATTACTATAAAAAGATATATAACTGCCGCCATAAATTGAGAAGAGAAAACTTTAGTCTGAAACATATCTCTCTTGTCATATGCATTTTTTTTTTAAAACAGCATATTACCGCCAAAATTTCAAATATGCTATCGCAAAAGCACAAAATAGCGCATAGAAACTCAAATAAGATAACAATTGCAAATGGTTTATTGAAAATATCCTGTCGATCTTCTCTGCAAATCTAAAAATAAAGCGCAATGTAATTAGAAATACGAGATAGCATGTTCAAAGTTTCATTAAAACATATACCTTCTAATAAACAAATGATGTTCGACGCAGTCACCTAAAAACTGTTGAATTTTATCATTATCAATATCACCGTTATCATCTTCGAAGTTCAGTGATTTCAAGCTACTCGACAATCGCTTCTTGAGTATATCTATTTGACATGAAGTGATTGACATAAAAGCAGTGAGTAATAATATCAAACCACCATTTGCCCATGCTACTATCATCATTGAGATCACTTGAAAGGCAAACATGGGAACCCTATGCATTCCAAGTTCGAACGATAGTGCTATTGGTAACGGTTTATTCTCCAATATTGGATAGGCAATAAAGGAAACTGTCCAGATCACGATAGTCGTTCTAAATGTCCTTCCAATAATGTTGGTAATATTAATAGTCTTCTTTAAGATGCGTTCCCTTGGTTCGAATTCAAAATTAAACATTTCTGATCCAATGTCTTCAACGATCGTGGCAAAAGTTTCAGAATTATATTGTAATAAGAACAGTTTTATGACGTGTGGTGTCATGGACATCATTACGTGCATATTTCCGGCCACGTCTGCGTAGCTCTTGTAGTTTTCTATTGCGATCAAAGCATATATACTGAAGGAGAAGAAAAACGTAATTGCTTTTTTGGTGAAAAGCAAATATTTGTTGGATTCTTTGTCTGGCCAAAGCCCCACCAAAGACAGCATCCATTTCAAGTCGACAACTATTTCGCTACAATTATGTTCGATCATCTTCCAGAAATTGTTAAGAAGTTATAGATCAAAGAACTTTTAACAGATTGAGGTTACAGTGGAAACTATAAAAATGGTACGGTGTTCGATTACAATAATTCGCTTGTTTATATTCAGACGACTTAGTTTCATTTGCTTGGTTAATTAACCTATAAGAGAGATAAAATTGATTAGATACACCCTGTAGCAACCCCAAAACAAACCGTTTGTTTCAAAGCTAGAGACAAAAGCGTTTATCCGTTAACCGTTAATTAACCATGTCAAATTCATCGAAATATACATCTAAACTTAAAAAGGCTAAGGTTCTAAAAATGTTTTTGTCTTCGACCACTCAAACCACCTTAGTTGAACTTTTCAATGACTCTTAGAAAGCTTGCATCTTGCATCAAGCTGCATGAAATTTCTAACATGTTAAATTCGAAAAAGTAATCCTTTTGCTGGGATCCTTGTCAGCCAAAAGTTATATTTTACTATGGCTGAACATTGATGCACATAAGTTGACGCTCTTGAAAACGGTTGCATATTTGTATTTAAAAGAAAATGTGCCTATGTAGAACAAAGTATGAACTTTCATGCGCCATTGTTTTATTGACAATTGCCCACGATTTTGTTCATTGCAAGGCCGAGGAAATACGTTGTTATGAAAAAAATCTTTATGAAGAATTTAAGTGTTTAAGTTTAGTTTAGCTTAATTGAGTTCTTGAAAGTGGTTCAAATTATAGTAGGTACACATATTTGATTTTGCAACGACTGCAAAATCTGCTGCGGATGCGGCTTTTGTGATTTTATTTATATCACCTTGTAAAAAAAAATCTAAAAGTTGATGTACGGAGTTATATGTAATTTGATGCAATCCCTTGCATATAACTCAGTAAGGACATGTAAGGTTAAATTTTAAACCTATGCTGTTAAATATCTATTAAGTCTATTCTGCGTTTTTAAACAGGGCACGCAATATATATTTTTATAAATTTCACACAATAGAACGTGATGGAAATAAAATCACAAAAAATATTGATGGCAAATGTTGTAGGAGTAATTAACTTATAATAGGTGTACTACAGTGAAGAAGAATTTTTAATACAGAGTGTTTTTTCCTATTTTGAATTGCTTTATTGTGATATATTGATTTCCGGGTGGAAACCGCGTTGAGGACTTTGAAGCAGTCGACGTTTCGCGATCTGTTGCAAGATGCATCTTCAGGGCTAAGTTATCAAACCAAGTGCTAAGAAGATGAAGTTATTAGTGATTTTATGAATTTGAATAGTTAATGCTTTTGAATCTAATGTCCGTTTTAAAATTCAAAGGCGGATTCAACAAAGGCGACAAAAAGGAAAATGTTTGTATTATACAACACTTATTTGATATTTCCAGTAATTGCTGATCCCAAATGTTATGTGAGATTCCCAAAAGTCGAAATGGCAAATTAAATATGGTTACAGAAAACGTAGACCAACGTCGAATTCTTATAAAACAAATCCAATAAGGCGACAAAGCGCTTGTACTGTAATATTCCTTGATGTGGCGTAAGCTTTGACAGCGTCTGGCATGAAGAACTAAAGCATAAATTAGGACGTATCCTCCCCAAACAGTTCGCACAAATATTAAAAGCTTACCTGACTGAGAAATACTTTAGAGTCAAACAAGGAGATGTCTGGGATTTCGTGTTTTAGTCTTTTACCTTCTCCACACCAGTGACCTCCAAGGGTTGACAAATAATACTGAGGCCACCTTTTCCAGATGACGTGGTTTTCCAATCAAACACAAACATAGAAAATTATTAATGTTACAAATAAGTATAATCCACGCCATAATTAAAGACTAACAATCATAAAATACAGAGTATTACAATGCGCAATAACGTAATTTAGCCCAATTAAACCAATAAGATTGGCTGTGCTAGAATATCAAAGTAGACGTAATCGAACAATCATTTATTTCAATTATCGTAATTTTGGTATACAAACCATGACGTGGATTTTGAACAATCGAGAAATGGCTTCAGCATCTATATCAGAGTCCGACTACATTCAAGAAATACCACCACGCTGTCTTTAGAATTTGCCAATGCCTGTAACATTTGATGTTGGAAAGTATATTGATATTGCGTATATAGTTGTTGAGATGTTGACTGTATTCATCGCTGTTTGGAATAATCTATGTTTGGATACGTGTTTGATGAGCCTACCTGCTGGGCAATTGGATGTTTTGAAGAGAAAGATTATCATATGGCACGAGTTTGCTAAAGATCAGTTGGGGAAACAAGATATACATGAAGGTGATGTTTTTGGAGAAGCAGCCGTTCAATTGCGTATCGTATATTTGGTTAGTAACTGCGTGAAACATCACAGTTTTGACACCACGACATGTTAACTTTTCTTTTAGGTATGTCAAACTTATCGAAGAAGCTTTTCCAGTGTGTTATAATCCAATTATTAGGAAGTACATTATCATTATAATTATATAATTATAATACAATTATTAGGCAGTACAGGATTTTTTCATCTACTTTTAAGAAATTCTAAAGAAAACCCTAATTATTTTTTTAACTTGACTCCTGTCCAACTCCAGACGTGAGGAACAAGGGAGACACCAACCTGCATGGCGCCTTACATGTACAAATGTGTTATATTGTGTACTGTATATATAATTAAAAAAGGATGTTGATTTCAGTGAATAGTTTTATTGTTGATCTTATGGTACCTTTTTTAATTATACCATTGCCAGTGAACATGGAGAAATTTATAGTCAAATTACTGTATATATGTCTATCATGACGTATATTGTAACATGTTGTAATAAATAAACGTTTATTTGCTTAAAAACAAACTAACTTCGTTTTAGGTTGGTTGACCTGAACACAATGATGAGCCAACCAATACTGTTTATACTGTTGGTTTGGGAATGAAATGATAGTGAAAAAAGTTTGTTTTTCTTATTTATTTGAAACAGTCCCAATTCAATTTTATTAAATTTTTTTAGAGATCTGTGATTTGTGACGCATGTTGAGCTTTTGTTTATCATGATGGAAAGATCCAAGAGATTGTTGGAAATCAGGGCTGCAGATTTCCCATGATCAGCATGATCAGCGTCTTCCGGTGTCGACAATTTATCGGCAGAAGTACTAGCAAATGCTTTCTTTGACGAGTGTGAATTCCCAGATTTTTTTTTGTTTTTCTATCAGTACGTGTAGGAGTTTATCTTGAGTGTTTCTTATCTATGATTGTTCACGATAGAATACCACATAATAATTCACATAATAATAAACCACACTCTGCAAGATTTTTCGGCTTGAAAACATTTTAACTCGAGCGGAAAAATTGTTGAGCGCGCGATCCCACCGATCCGCACGCTCCGTATTTTTAGCACCTACACGCAGTCGGCTAATTGTTTATAACTTGGCTAATTTTGCAAATTTAGACTTTAAACTTCGTACACACATTCTTAAGACTTAAATAATAAAATAACGTTAAGAAAAAAAATTCCATCTGAAAACCCCCTTAAGAAGTATTTATTTTGACTTTTTTTGGGATTGCACTAAAATCTATACAATAATAACAATATTCATGTTCGTATTCTATTTGTGAAAACTTTTATTAGTCGTGTAGATATAGGTAATATTTTTCTTCCGTTTTAATTCTTGGCGTCCATATTTCGCAAAACGGCAAGAGCTGTATACGACCACTTAAAAATCTAAAAATCAGAAAAAGTGCATTTAGGTAACATAATAATCATTACAACCTTCATAAGTGCAGGTAGAGAAGCAGTGGAAAATTTATAAGCCGTAATGACGATTGGCTTCTTAACATTTTCCATCATCAACAGAAGCATTTTCCTGTTCGATATGTCGAATTTATACCATTCGCTTTGGTAGCAAGAATCCATCAATTCAAGGCTCTAAAAAACAATAAACTAAGTACCATGGATATAATTATACGTACAATAAAACAAAATTAAAATTTCGCCAGAAAAAGAAATATTTTTTATAAAAAGTTCCCAAATCGGCGAAAAACATTGTAAAGGCTGTCTCAATACGAGCGCAGGATTTGAATTGCGCGCTATTTTGCCTGTTATAATTCGACAGGTCAACGAGTGAGACAGGTCGACACGAGACAGATGCAAGTTAGTAAACATTGGAGCGCTGCACGAGACAACAACTTGTCTTTATTGTTAAGTAATACTATCAAAATGGTGAAAGTTTGGTTGTTAGAATTCGTGAATTGCGTCCAATTTTCGGTAGGAATAATATTCCAAATTCATTCACTGTGAAAGGAATAGGCGCTAAGTACGAAAGTGCTGGTTCAGTAAAACATATGTGTAAATCATATGTGGCTATCCTTGTACACAAATTACCAATGTTAGACGGCATTTGACAGCGCACAGGGGTTGTTCCAAAACAACTGACTTAGCAACTTCTCCCACTAGACCAGTGATTCCCAAGTGGTCTGTATCGACCCCCAGGGGTCAACGATAACCTGCAAGGGGTATATGTCTCCGAAACAAAAAATGGGGGACCATGAAACGAAAATATGGAGTCACCGATAGTGGATCTCATAGAACATTACGAGATTTGTTGCTTAGTTTTTACGTGAAAACGTAACAAACTAAGAAAAATAAGTACATTATTTTTATAAAATTTTGTTTTGTGCTGGTAGTTAGCAAAGATAGATAGATAAATTACGCCGATCATGACTTGAGTTCTTAGTAGATTCATTTCAAAATCATGCAAAATTACACGCGTACTCCAGATAGTTTCATTTTTCAAAGTTTTAGAAATCGGTATAATAAACATCTCTACATTTAAATTTAAATGTTGTATAATTGCTAGGTCGTATAATAAATAGATTAATTGTGTCCCCAGATAAATGATATTAAACATGTCCGAATCATTAATGGACAAACAATTGCCTATGTGACTTTTATGCAACAAAGTTTCGATTTGAAAAGCCTGACGCCTGTATTTCTGGTCAAGCAATTGTCTGCAGGTTAGATGGATTTGATGACCTGGCCTCAATTATACAATGTAATTAAACTATATTTCGCAACAATATTATTAAAAGTATTCCTTTAACCAACAACACAGTAAGAAGACGTATTGATGAAATTAATTATGATATTGAAAGCTTCTTTTGTGATTATTTGCCAACGACCCGTTTCTCTATAAAGCTGGACGAGTCAATTTGATCTGGTAATGAAGCATTATGATTGGCATATGTTCGTTTTATTGTACATCAAGAAATCTACGAGGAACTGCTTTTCGCAAGAACTTTGATAACCGACACTAAAGACAAAACAATATTTCATGTTCTTAAGGATCAGTTCATGAAAAAAGCAATCCCTTTATCAAATATAATATCAGTAGCTACAGGATGTATAAGCTATTTAAAACAAAATGTACTCGGGGTGTTAGCAGCACAATGCGTCATCCATCGACAACAATTAGTTGCTAACAATTTCAATGTTAGATTGCATGAATCTCTTCAATTAGTCATAACAGATTTGTTTACTAAATTTAATATAGTTAACTTGCAGTTACAACACCATTAAATCTTTCCAAGTGAGTAGCTGTCAAAAATACATTTGAAGTTGATGAATTTGCAAAAAAAAACAATATCAGGTAAGCTTGGTCCATTGAACAGCAAAGAGTAAATGCCGATTTTATGCACACAATTATCTTCAGCGACGAGGCACATTATCACCAACGCCGGGGCGGCAATTTGCTATTTAGTATATTGTTCCATACACAATTCTCGAATGTCTACATAATAAAACAATAAACATTAAGGTGCTTAGTTAAATAAAACAATATATAATTTAAAATTCAAATATTGCGCTCTTATTGAGACACCTGTAGAAAGTTTAGTCATTTTGTCAAATCTAGGAATTAACAATTCGCATTATCGTGATGTTATGGAAGTGGTAATTAAATTTTTAGAATCGCAATTAACTGACTAGACTGCCACATAAGTATTTTGTATCTGTGACTCAGACAGAATAAGTTCATAGCGTACAAATATATAGCTATCAAATTTTCCAAAATTGGGATGGGCAGCATTTATTATTCGCTAGATTCGTAAAAATGACCACTGTGCGTCAGTCCTATTATATCGTCAGTACCTTCATGATGACATCATTCCCAAACCAACAATACATCGACAATTCCTGCATAAGTAAAAATAAATACATAACGGCCAGCATAAATTTGAAAGAGAAATCTTCATACTGGAACGTATTTTTTTAATATGCATTAATACCTTTTTTAGAACATATATTACCGACATAATGTCAAATAAGCCGTCGCAAACGCAGAACATGGCGGCTAGAAACTCTAATAAGATTGCAATAGAAAATGTTTTGTTAATCTTCTCTGTAAATCTAAAAATAACACCCAATACGAGATAGTATGTTCAAAGTTTCAATAAAAAACATACCTTCCAATAAACAAATGATGCTCGACGCAGTGACTTAAATAGCGTCGAATTCTATCGTTATCAATATTACCATTATCGTCTTCCATGTCCATTGATTTCAAGCTAATGGACAATCGCTTCTTGAGTATATCAATTTGAGACGAAGTGATTAGCATAAAATCAACGAGTAACAATATCAAACCAATATTTGCCAATCCTGCTATCGTCATTCCGATCACTTCGAAAACGAACAAAGGAATCCTATACACTCCAAGGTCGTACGATAGTGGCATTGGTAACGGTTTATTGTCCAAGATTGGATAGGCAATAAAGAAAACCATAAAGAGCACAACGAAAGTTATGAAACTCCTTCTAATAATGTTTGACATTTTGATAGTCTTTTTCAGGATTTGCTCCCTTGGTTCGAATTCAAAATTGAACATTTCTGATCCTACGTCGTCAACGAGTGAGGCAAAAGTTTCAAAATTATATTGCAATATGACCAGTTTTATAATGTATGATATCAAGGACATCACTACGTGGATATTTCCGGCCATATCTACGTAGCTGTTGTAGAGTTCAATTACGTTCACAGCAACCATACTGAAGGAGAAGAAAAACGTTAGTGCTTTTTTGGTAAAAAGCAAGCATTTGTTGGATTCCTTGTCTGGCCAAAGTCCAGCCAAAGACATCATCCATTTCAAGTCGGCTACTATATCGTTACAATGGTGTTCGATCATCTTCTAGAAACTCTTAAGAAGTTATATGTTATAGAACGTTCTATAGATTGAGTTTATAGCAGAAACTTTAAAAGCTGTACGGTGTTCCCTTCAAACAATTGGCTTGTGTATATTCAGACGACTTTGTTTCATTTGCCTGGTTAATTACCCTACAAATGAGATAAGATTGATTAGCAACACCCTGTAGCAACCTCAAAGCAAACGTTTCTTTCAAAGCTGGGCACAAAAGCGTTAATCCGTTAATCGTTAATTAACCAAATTAATCGCAAATATTACGTGAGATTTTTAAAATTCAACATATTAAATTAAATATGATGACAGAAAATGTAGACCAATATGTAAGACTAGTATGTGTTACTTATACATATACTGTCAAATATCTGTGACAACTAAATATTTGTTAAGTGGTTCAATGATTTGTAGCGACGAGATTTGGCATTGTAAGATTAAAAACAGTGCATAATAGTAAGATATAATCTTAAATCCTTGTGACGTTATAACTAAAAAGCTATTTAAGAATATTTAATCTGAATTCCACGTGTCCATTATTTAAGTACAAAGAACAAAGAATGAAACTCCGATAAAAAAATTTTGAATAGTTTTTAAGTTATAGCAACAAATAATGCCGTTAAACTCGTACGTATGCAGTATCAATACGCGCCCTGGGTACCCACGCGCGCTGCCTGCGAGCCGGGCCCGGACGAAAGAGAGAGACGGATAGCTCCCAAGTAGAAAAATGCTTATAACTCAAAAACGAAAAGAGCACAAAACTTCTGGTTTGCGACACGAAACTGCACAAAACTAGCACAATACTTTGGCATCGAAAAAAGTTTGATTTTATTTCGAATTTACAAGTTACGTCAAGCATGTCCACACCCCCCCCCTTCAGAAAGATGCTAATAACTCGGAAACGAAAGAAGCATAAAACTTCTAGTTTTCGGCACAAAACAGCACAAAACTAGCACAAAACTTTGGCACTAGAAAAATATCAAAATTCCAAAGTGGGGGGTTGGCATGTCCACAGCTCCCCTTCAGAAAAATGCTTATAACTCTGAAACGAATGGAGCACAAAACTTCTAGTTTGCGGCACAAAACAGGACAAAACTAGCACAAAACTTTGCTTTGTCGAAATTCGGACGTTAGGGGGGGGGGGCGGGGGCTGGAATGACCATAACCCCCTTCAGAAAGGAGCACAAAACCTTTGGTTTGCGGCACAAAACAGAACAAAACAAACAGAAAACATCGACGTAATTTTTTTTTAATTTCAAATGTGGGGGGGGGGGGCTGAGGACATGCCATAAATAATGCTGAGAACCCAGCATTAATTAGGAAGTATCCTCCCCCAAGCAGTTCGCACATTAAAAGCTTACCTGACTGTGATACGTAAGAATCAAACAGAGATACATGCTATTTAGTGTTTTAATCCTTTACCTTCTCCACACCGGCAACCTTCAAGTGTTGAAAAATAATACTGTGGCAACCTGTGCAGATGACGTGGCTTTCCAATGAAATGAAACAAAGAAAATTATTAATGTTACAATTGTGATTAATTCACAAGTTAATTAAAGACTCATTAATAGTCACAATATACAAAGTACCTATTACAATACGCGTAATTTAGCCTAAGGAAACCAATAATATTTGCTTCGACACTAAAATAGGTTTCCAAACTAGAGATAATAAAAGAATCAATTATTTTATTTATCTAAATTTTAATATAAAGGTTGAAATCCAATCATCTAAGAAAGGATGTCCATCGTGTCCATCATTTCAATTATCGACATATTGGTATAAAAGCCGTCAGATAGGTTTTAGCAATCAAAAAATGCAATGAGATAGACACTGTGAGAAATTAATCAAACTTCCAATTGCAGTATTTATTTCGACTTTTAATTGTATTGCACTAAAATCTATACAATATGTTCATGTTTCTATTCTATTTGTGAAAACTTTTTTTGTGCTGTAGATATAATGTTTTTCTTCTATTTTACTTCGTTGCGTACATATTTCGCAAAACAGCAAGAGCTGAATAAGACCACTTAAAAATCTAAAAATCAAAAATAAGTGAATAAGATAATAATTATAACATATTTGTTTTTATTATTAAATGTGTAAATATTAACCTTCATAAGTGCTGGCAAAGAAGCAGTGGAAAATTTATAAGCAGTAATTACAATTGGCCTCTTAACATTTTCCATGATCAGCATAAGCATTTTCCTGTTCGATATGTCGAATTTATACCATTCACTTTGGTAACAAGAATCCAACAATTCAAGGCTCTAAAACAATAAAATAAATACCACAGATCTAATTATACGACCTGAAGTCTAATTTCTTCCCACAAAAAAAAATTATAATAAGTTCTGAAATAGATGTAACATATGACTCCCCATCAACTGCAGAGTCATACCCTAGTTCAGTTTCTTTATATCCCCAGTACCTTTATGATGACTTCATTCCCAAACCAACAATACATTGACAATTCCTGCGTTATTACAAATAAATACAAAACGGCCATCATAAATTGATAAGAGAACGCTTCAATCTGAAACAAATCTCTTTTGTAATATGCAGTATTATTTTTTTATAGAAGAAACGGGTATTACCGAGATAATATGAAACAGGCCGTCGCAAATGCCGATACTAGCGCATAGAAACTCAAATAACATAACAATTGCAAATGTTTTATTGATCTTCTCGGCAAATCTAAAAACAAAACGCAATACAATTGGAAATACGAGATAGCAAGTTTAAAGTTTCATTAAAAAATATACCTTCCAATAAACAAATGATGCTCGACGCAGTCACTTAAAAACTGTTGAATTTTACCATTATCAATATCACCATTATCATCTTCGAAGTTCAATGATTTCAAGCTACTCGACAATCGCTTCTTGAGTATATCGATTTGAGATGAAGTGATTGACATAAGAGCATAAGAGCATAATACCTATACATTCCAAGGTCGAACGATAGTGGCATAGGTAACGGCTTATTCTCCAATATTGGATAGACAATAAAGAAAACTGTCCAGATCACGATAAACGTTCTAAATGTCCTTCCAATAATGTTGGTAATCTTAATAGTTTTCTTTAGGATTTGTTCCCTTGGTTCGAATTCAAAATTAAACATTTCCGATCCAATGTCTTCAAAGATCGAGGCAAAAGTTTCAGGATTATATTGTAATAAGACCAGTTATATGACGTATGGTGTCATGGACATCATTACGTGCATATTTCCGGCCGCATCTGCGTAGCTCTTGTAGTTTTCTATGGCGTTCAAAGCATATATACTGAAGGAAAAGAAAAACGTAATTGCTTTTTTGGTAAAAAGCAAATATTTGTTGGATTCTTTGTCTGGCCAAAGCCCCACTAAAGACAGCATCCATTTCAAGTCGACAACTATATCAATTATGTTACATTGTTACAATTATGTTCGATCATCTTCCAGAAATTGTTAAGATGTTATAGATCAAAGAACTTTTTACAGATTGAGGTTATAGTGGAAAATTTAAAAGTGGTACGGTGTTCGCTTACAATAATTCGCTTGTTTATATTCAGGTGACTTTATTTCATTTGCTTGGTTAATTAACCTACAACGGAGATAAAATGGATTAGATATACCCAGTAGCAACCCCAAAGCAAACGTTAGTTTTGTTTATTTGAAACATTTAAAGAATAATTTTAGTATGATTGTATTGACACTTAGAAGAGCCTACATAGAGTTTTTGAATTTAATGCACGTTCAATAAGTTCAAAAGAGGATTAATTAATGGCCACTAAAAATTAAAAGAGTTTGGATTTACATAAAGCTTTATTGAAGTAATTGCTGATCCCAAATATTATATGAGATTTTAAAAATTCAAAATGGCAAAGCAAATATGACGACAAAAATGTAGACCAACGTCGGGTTCTTGTAAAACAAAACGAATACGGCGACAAAAAGTTTGTTCTGCAATATTTCCAGATGTGGCACAGGCTTTTGACAACATCTGGCATGAAGGACTAACGCATAAATTAGGAAGTATCCTCTCCACACATTTCGCACATATATTACAATCTTACCTGACTGAGTAATACTTCCAAGACAAACAAGGCGATGCTCTATCCTTAAGGAACTGAAAATAGGTGTGCCGCAAGGTAGAGTTTTAGGGCCGGGTCTTCACTTACTTTACACCAGCGACCTCCAGCGGTGAGAAAATATATTGTGACAACCTTCGTAGACGCCACGGCTGTCCAATCAAATAAAACAAAGAAAATTATTAATGCTACAATTGTGATTAATTCACAACTTAATTAAAGATTAATATTCGCAATATGCAAAGTATTACAATACGCAATAAGGTAATTTAGCCTAAAGAAACCAATAATGCTTGCTTTGACGCTAAAATAAATTTCCAAACTAGAGATAATAAAAACAACAATTATTTTATTTTCGAAATCTTAATATAAAAGCCATGATATGCGTTTTAAACATCCGAAAGCTGGCTTCTGCATATATAATCGAGTCCTACAACACCCAAGAAAGGATGTCCATCATGGGCTACTGGCATTACAAGAAATTGTAAAAAGTTATTATTATTATTATAAACGTATATATAAAAATCGATAATTTTGGCAGTCTAATCGAATTTGTAGATTGCAAATAATGTAAAATGAAGTAGACAGGGCTTGTGCTATGTGATTATATTGATCATGACATTGAATATATTTTGGTACAACATATGAAATCAAATAAATTGAACATAAAAATTAAAAACAAAAACTCGTTAAGCGGGAAGTACCTGTATATTTGTGAATATTTTTTTGTCACTACTGTGCTTATATTTCCTACAGGAAATGAATGAAACTCAAATAAATTGCAGTATTTATTTCGACTTTTAATTGCATTGCACTAAAATCTATACCATAGAGCAACATTCATGTTTATATTCTATGAAAAACTTTTATTGGTGCAGTATATATAATGTTGTTCTTCTGCTTTACTTCTTTTCGTAGATATTTCGCAAAACAGCAAGAGCTGTATACGACCACTTAAAAATCTAAAAATCAGAGAAAAGTGTATATAGGTAACATAACAATCATTACTTAGTTGATACTGTTTGTTAAATATGTAAAAATCTACCTTCATAAGCGCAGGCAGAGAAGCAGTAGAAAACTTATACGCAGTAATAACTATTGGCTGTTTAACATTTTCCATGATCAGCAGAAGTATTTTCCTGTTCGATATGTCGAATTTGTACCATTCACTTTGGTAGCAAGAATCCATCAATTCAAGGCTCTAAAAAACAATAAAATAAATACGATGGATCTAATTATACGTATAATAAATCTAAATTTTAATTTCTCCGGAATAAAATGTTTTTTTATAAAAAACCGTTGAAACAAATTGTAAAGGCTGTCTCAATACGAGCGCAACATTTGAAGATATGATTTGCATGGCAGTCAGTAAACATTGGAGTGCTGAACGAGACAACAACGTGTCTTTATTGTTAAGTAATGCTATAAAAATGGTGAAGGTTTTGTTGCTACAATTCGTAAATTATGTCCAATTCGCCCAAATTCATCTACTGTAAAAAGAATGGTCGCTAAATTAGAAAGTTCTGGGGCTCAATTCTTAGCCTGGCGTGACTTCACGAATGCGAGAACTAGCGTATGACCTTGGATGCAAACAGTTCGAACCGTATTATATGGGCAGTGTCGGCAGTGCAGTGTCCTTTACTACCGATTAGAGTACGTGCGCAATAACTTGAACATAACGCAGGCTAAGAATTGACCCCCTGCTTCAGCAAAACACACGACACGTTCGTAGCGCACAAAGACGAGAAACCATTAAAATCCAGCGTATGTCAAACATTGTAATTAGCAATTAACAGAATTGTTCTTGTACTGCACACAGAAAAGTAATCTCTCGAAACAAGAGAAAATTACTTGGATGAAGTGGTTGGTAGGTTCGTATATAGGCGAGAGACTATTGTCTTCAACTAAGAAATTATTTTCTTGTATATATCTAATTTTCTTCGTCCAAGTGATTATGCATTTGAATCGAGTAAGTAAGTTCAAGAAATTACGTTTTCTTGATTCGAGTAATCACTTTTCTGTGTGTGCGAGATGGTACAATCAGAAATTTCTTCAAGTAGTTTCGTTTTGATTTGAGATAAATATTTGGTCAAATAACTATTTGTCTTAACGTCGGAGGGATGTAAATAAATTCGTAAAAATGACCACTGTGCGTTAGTCCTATTATATCCTCAGTACCTTTATCATGATGTCATTCCCAAACCAACAATACAACGACAATTCTTGGATTACTACCAATAAATACACAACGGCCACCATAAATTTTAAAGAGAAATCTTCAGTCTGGAACAAATATTTTTTAGTATGTATTAATAATTTTAAGAAGTAACGCATATTACCGACACAATTTCAAATAGGACGTCGCAAACGCCTATCATGGCGGCTAGAAACTCTAATAAGATTGCAATAGAAAATGTCTTGTTAATCTTCTCTGTAAATCTAAAAGTAAAACGAAAAATAATCGAAAATGCGAGATAGCAGGTCCAAAGTTTCAATAAAAAAACTTACCGCCTAATAAACAAATGATGCTCGACGCAGTGACTTAAATACCGTCCAATTCCATCATTATCAATATTACCATGATCGTCTTCCATGCCTAATGATTTCAAGCTCATCGACAATCGCTTCTTGAGTATATCAATTTGAGTTGAAGTGATTAACAGAAAATTAATGAGTATTAATATCAAACCACTATTTGCCCATGCTACTATCATAGTTCCGATCACTTCAAAACCGAACAAAGGAATCCTATACACTCCAAGGTCGAACGATAGTGGCAATGGCAACGGTTTATTGTCCAAGATTGGATAGGCAACAAACAAAACAATAAAGACCACGGCGAAAGTTCTAAAACTCCTTCCAATAATGTTTGCAATTTTGATAGTCTTCTTCAGGATTTGTTCCCTTGGTTCGAATTCAAAATTAAACATTTCTGATCCTATGTCTTCAACGAGTGAAGCAAAAGTTTCATAATTATATTGCAATATGACCAGTTTTATGACGTATGATGTGAAACTCATCAGAAAGTGGAAATTCCCGGCCATATCTACGTAGCTCTTGTAAATTTCTATGACGTTCACAGCAACGATACCGAAGGAGCAGAAAAACGTTATAGCTTGTTTGGTAAAAAGCAAACATTTGTTGGATTCTTTGTCTGGCCAAAGCCCAGACAAAGACATCATCCATTTCAAGTCGGCAACTATTTCGTTACAATTATGTTCGATCATCTTCCAGAAATTGTTAAGAAGTTATAGATCAAAGAACTTTTTGCAAATTGAGGTTATAGTGGAATCTATAACAGTGGTACGGTGTTCGCTTAGAATAATTCGCTTGTTTATATTCAGACAACTTTGTTTTATTTGCTTGGTTAATGAACCTACAAGGGAGATAAAATTGATTAGATACACCCAGTAGCAACCCCAAAGCAAACCGTTAGTGTTGTTTATTTGAAACATTTAAAGAATATTTTTAGTATGATTGTATTGACAACTAGAAGAGCCTACATAGAGCTTTTGAATTTAATGCACGTTCAATAAGTTTAAAGGAGGATTAATTAATGGCGACTAAAAATTAAAAAGTTTGGTTTTACATGAAACTTTATTGAAGTAATTGCTGATCCCAAATATTACATGAGATTTTAAAAATTCAAAATGGCAAAGCATATATGACGACAAAAAATGTAGACCAACGTCGGCTTCTTGTAAAACAAAATGAATGCGGCGACAAAAAGTTTGTTCTGCAATATTCCTGGCTGAGCCACAGGCTTTTGACAACGTCTGGCATGAAGGACTAACGCATAAATTGGGAAGTGTCCTCTGAAAACATTCGCACATATATTACAATCTTACCTGACTGAGTAATACTTCCAAGACAAACAAGGCGATTCGTGCTCTATCCTTAAGGAACTAAAAATAGGTTTGCCGCAAGGTAGAGTTTTAGGGCCGGGTCTTCACTTACTCTACACCAGCGACCTCCAACGGTGAGAAAATATATTGTGGCAACCTTCACAGACGCCACGGCTTTCCAATTAAATAAAGCAAAGAACATTATTAATGCTACAATTGTGATTAATTCACAACTTAATTAAAGATTAATATTCGCAATAGTCAAAGTATTACAATACGCAATAAGGTAATTTAGCCTAAAGAAATCAATAATATTTGCTTTCACGTTAAAGTAAATTTCTAAACTAGAGATAATAAGAACAACAATTATTTTATTTATCGATATTTTAATGTAAAAGCCATGATATGCGTTTTAAACATCCGAAAGCTGGCGTCAACAAATATAATCTAGTCCTACAACATTCAAGAAAGGATGTCCATCATGGGCTATGTGTAGGCTTACCATACGTCCCAGTTTGGCCGGGACAGTCCCGGTTTGACACATCGGTCCCGGCGTCCCTGCCGGCTTGATATTATGTCCCGGTTAAGATTCTTAGCAAACTTTTATATTAGTAATCAGATCAGTACACAGTAGAAAAATCTCTTGTAACAATCGACTGTTGTAGGTAAATTGTCTACGTTTTTAAAAAATTTATGCATGACGTTATTCCATACGTCAAAATATAGATTATTTTGATTAGTTAGACACCTTTTCACGTTCTGTGGCAAACCAAACAACTCCTAAATCACAATAATTTGCATCGATTATCTATGTAAGTTTGAAATATATTACGAGGAAGAGCTACGGAAAAAATGTTGTAATTTTGATCAAAATTGTTGTATGTTTAACTTAGCTTCATTGTAAGTAAAATGTCCGTGGCAAACAACCCATAAATCACAATATATTTATCCATTATTTATAAGGATATTGCGATAGATATTACATATCTTTGCTACAGAAAAAGTTGATATTGTTTTCTCGTATGCAAAATTCTAGACAATTAATAAGAAATTTTACTTTTAAATGCTGTTAGGAATAAATAAGTAAATTCTTTAAGTATAATGGTTTCAGTGCTTTAAATTTACAATGTTAAAAAATAATCTGGCTAATTTGACTCCACTAGTAAGAGCAATATTGTTCTGCAACTTAAATTTTTGTATGAAATGCTGCAAATTTTTTGAGGTGATTAAACCATATTATATTATAATAGAAAAAAATCTGATGTGGCCAGGCACATTACATTATCATACAATATATAAAATTAATAGTTTAGCCGCATGAGATTCTATTTGATCGAGATCGATCGTGAACTTTTTAAGGATTTTGAAAAGCAATTAGGTCCATATGAAAAGTTTTACTCAGAATGACATTTAGTTTCTAGAAAGATTTTTTTCGGGAAAAAATGTGGGACATATAATAAATATTGTTCCTTTTATAATATATCTTAAACACTTAAGTAAATAAATGTGCAATACAGTCGAAACCTCTATAAATTATAATGAGCAGCTAAAAGGTCTTTAAAAATGTCCATTCGTTTAATTAAATCGCAATTTAAAAATTATATGTAATTTAAAATAAAACATGATGTAGTGCGAGCTAAAACTAATATTTTATGCAATACGTTCGACTACCTGAAACAGTTGTTGTGGGCTGATGGATGTCTTTGCATATTACATATGTATATTATACGTAATATATTTGATCATTATATTTTCTAGAGATAATATGCAAAGTAAAGCTCTCCGTTAGTAAATGGTACAATTTAATATAATAGTAGATATTAACAATATTCAATAATAATGTAAGTTTACAACCAGAACATAAAATATGGAAATATTGACAAAATAGAACTCTACAGCAGCTCGACCAAAATTATCGAAATCTTGGATTTAAATATTTCCCGACTCTTCAAACTCAACAACGAACGGTTGGAAATTATATAAATCCAAAATTTTGCTATTTTTGGTTAAGCATTTATAGAGATTCAGCCACATTTGCACATACCTGGCGCGCTCACTATGTAATCAATTGTTCAGTCGATATTGACAGCAGATACCCGATGTAGTAATCAGTGTTTCTTTAGACATACGCCGACGTAGCTATGATGATGAAGTATTTTAATATGTGCCTAATTAAAAATTTTATAATTATAACTAACGTTACTATGTATTTTAGTATAAATAAAAATAATATTGCAATTGCAAATCGAAATAAAAATTTTAACGAACAACAATCTTAACTAACTACGAAGCTCAATTTCATGCCATCTATATACAGAAAACTTAAAATGAAATGAAACAGAGTGACCCTTCGGTTTTATGACTTTAGCAGGTAGGTATACGACGACCGACAATCTCCGACCTACGCTTGGTGTAGGCTAGCTTCGCTCATGTAAAGATCTTTTTTTCCTCGGCTGTACCTCTGTACTTGTGCATAACATTTTATGCACTGTAGGAAATTCATAAACCTTCAAATTGCTGTATTTATATTTATATTCAATAGCATTGCACTAAAGTAGTACATAGAATAGTACATAGTAATAATAATAATAATAATAATAATCTTTATTGGTGTTATTACAAAGAAAATTGTTTACACAAGTCAGAACAGAAAAAGAAAAACACTATGCACTACATATTTCTACGAAATTACAGTTAAAGTATTCATCGTAATTGAATATACATTTTTCAACCAAGAATTGTTTCATTACTGTCTTAAATCTGTTATTGGAGTAACACTTAATTGCTGGCGGCAGAACATTAAAAAAATTTTAGAGCCCAGTAATTTGATGCGTTGCGCGACTTCTGCAATCTCAGAAAAGGTCGGCGATACTGCTGATTCTCACGAGTGTTGTACGAGTGAATTGCATTCGATGTCACAAACGTACTGGCATTGACCTTAGCGTACATTAAACATTCCAATATGTAGGCGGATGGAAGTGTCAGAACATTGAGATTTCGGAAGTGTTCACGGCAATCTTCCCTCCAACCGACTCCGAGTACTACTCTTATGCATCGGCGTTGTAGAGAAAACAATTTATTGCTGTGACCTGAATGGCCCCAGTTAAATATTGCATATGTCATCAAGGAGTGAAAAAAGGCAAAGTATGCAACCCTAAGACATTTTATAGAGATTGATTCTCTCAAGATTCTCAAATAATGAATCACCCTTGCAAGTTTTCCTGAAACATGTCCGACATGACTTTCCCACTTTAATTTGGAGTCAAGAATAACACCCAAGAATTTTACACTCTCATTATCGTCCGTACTGGAACTCGCTTCATGTCGCAATGTAAACAATACCGATAAGCACTTATCCTGATTGATGCAAAGCGCATTTGAAGAAAACCATTCTTTAATATCTCTGTCACATAGGTCAACTGTATTAAGAAGCTGTTCATAATCATCACCTCCCTTAACTACCGTTGTGTCATCCGCAAATAGAATAAGATCAGTTGCTTCAGTAGCACAATTAATGTCGTTGATATAAATTAAAAAGAGAATGGGGGCCAAAACTGACCCTTGGGGTACCCCGTAACTGCAAAGTCTGTTCGATGAAATTGAATTGTTCACTTTTACGTGTTGGTAACGATTACTCAGATATGACTCCATTAACCCAATGCTCGATTTCGAAAAGTTATATTTGTTAAGTTTTTCTAATAGAACATGATGTGTGACACAATCGAAAGCTTTCGAGAGGTCATAAAACGTGGCAACTGAATGGTATCCGCGCTCGAAGTTGTTTAAGATTTTATTTATAAGAGCATTGATAGCTAGACTGGTAGATTTGCCATGCCTAAATCCAAACTGAGATTCACTAAACAAGTTGTTCCCTTCAAAATGTATGTATATTTGTTTTTTTAGTATTTTTTCGAATATTTTTGATACGATCGGTGTTAATGATATGGGTCTGTAGTTGTTACAGTTGCCCGTGTCATTTTTCTTATGTATCGGTATCACTGTCGCAATTTTTAAACATTTCGGGAAACAACCCTGTTCAATGCAGTCATTGAAAAGGTGTGTAAGTGGATATATAATGATATTTCTTAATGTTTTGATTATTCTTACACTGATACCATAGCAGTCCGCACTTGCTGAGTTCTTCAATGAGTTTATTGTGTCTCTCATGTCATTAAATGAAACATGGTTAAAATTAAACGTGTCAGATGTTATATTTTTTATGTATTGCAGTGGATTCATATCAGGTTTGCTTAGGTTTTTAACAATATCATGGGGTATGTTTATAAAAAAGTCGTCAAAATTTTTTAGTAGTACATAGAGTAGAACATACAACATGTATGTTTACCAGACCAGGAAATTATTATCATTTCAGTTTACAGACCTCCAAATGCACTCCTAAGAAACTTCCTCAACAATTTCGAAACAGCCATGACTAATTTAATACTACAACACAAACCCAGCACCAAAATTTTTGTAGCGGGAGACTTTAATGTCGACTTGTCCAAGGACAGCATGGAAGTAAATGAATTCAGAAATACCATGCAAAGTATGGGACTAAAACCGACAATAACAGGATATACAAGAGAAACCGCTACATCAAAGACGCAGATCGACAACATATACACAAATGCGACTCAATACAACGCCTCAATCCTGAAATGCGGTATCTCGGATCATCACGGTATTATCCTTGCTCTCCCGATCTCCAAACCATCCAACGCTATTACAAAAACCAAAGCAAGACGCATCACTACAGAGGGTATTCAAAAATTTAAGAAGTCATTGGCGGAAGAAAACTGGAACAGCCTGACCAATAAAGATGGAGCTGAGGACAAACTAAATGCTTTCATGGAAAAATACTTGCAACTCACCAACGACGCATTCCCCTTAAAAACACAAATCAACAAAAGAAAAAAAAGACACTGTGTTGACCCCATCACATGGAACGTGAAAGAAACATTGAACTTAATCCAAGAAACTTATAACTCCATAGGAGGCGACGATCTAAAGAAAATTCTGAAGAGCTACAAGGCTTTCTACATTGCCTTTGCAAAAGCACAAAAACAAAACAGGTACACATCAAGAATATTTCAAAGTCCGAACCCACAATCTGAGTTATGGAAAATCATTAAAGCAGAAACAACCAAAGGGAGTCCACTAAATACAAAACAACCATCTCCAATCGACCTCAATACATTTTTTACCTCTGTTTCAAATCCACTCAATTCCCACCGTATGTCTGGTACCACAACAGCCACTCCATCGCAAAAATCCATGTTTCTTTATCCAGCAACACCTAAGGAGGTGAGTGAAATTATACGGAACCTGAAATCAAAGACATCATACGACGTGCACCATCTCAACACCAAAATCTTGAAATACGGGGTTGATTCTATCTGTGAACCTCTAGCAGAAACCATAAACTGCTGCTTCAAAGAAGGCATATTTCCACGTGCACTGAAGATCGCAAAAATAATACCGATTTATAAAAAGGGAGACCCGATGAGTTGCACAAACTACAGACCGATCGCCATCCTGCCTGTCTTCTCGAAGGTGCTAGAATCGGCAATTTTGAACAGACTTTCAATATATTTGGAAAAGTCCCATATACTAACACCAAAACAGTTTGGATTTCGGAAAACTCGTTCCACTGTTGACGCTGTCAGGGCTCTTCTTGAGTTTGTGTGGGAAGCTATGGAAGAGGGAGGGGAGGCATGCGCCACTCTATGTGACTTGTCGAAGGCATTTGACAACATACAACATAGCATCCTACTAGGGAAAATCGAGCAGTATGGAATTAGAGGAAACGCATTACAATTTATCCAATCATATCTCAGCGACAGACACCAAGCAGTATTTGTACATGGACAGAGCAGCAACTTTTTACCATTACAACGAGGCGTAGCCCAGGGCTCCTTAGTTGGTCCATTACTCTTCAGCTTGTACATCAATGATCTACCCGAGAACCTAGCTGGTGATTGCGTGATGTATGCAGACGATACTACTCTACTTAGTGGCGACTTGGACCCCATCTCCCTCAAGCAAAAAGCAGCACTGACGATGCAAGAGGCAGAAACGTGGTTTACTGAAAATGGGCTCCAGTTGAATACCGAGAAAACCGAGATTATTACCTTTACGACAAGTAGAAATACAGAGCGCATAGCAACATCAGTGAAGCTATTAGGTATCACATTAGATACTCGACTCACATGGAAGGACCACACTCAAGTACTAGCATGCCAACTCTCAACTGCTACCTATGCTATCCTCAGAATGCGACAAATAGTAGGAAAATCTGCGGCGCTCACGGCCTACTACGCTCTGTTTCATAGTAGGATGTGCTATGGACTACGTCTTTGGGGTGCATCTAGCCATGCAGCGAAGATCTTTACGCTTCAAAAGAAAGCCATCAGGATAATAGAACAAGCGGAGCCAACCACACATTGCCGGCCACTTTTCCAAAAGTATAAAATCCTAACTACCGCTGGGGCATATCTATTCCAACAACTTTCCAAAGCGAGAGAAGAACTCCCAACCCTCCGTACCAGATGTGAAGACACAGGACGCGTACTGAGAACAGGGGAGCATATCTCAATCCCACACCACCGTACAAAAACAACATCAAACGAGCACATTCATCACGAACTCCTCAACGCACTCCCACTACAGTGGCAGCGAAAAGTCACACACCAATTCAAAAAGGATTTAAAGACGCTTCTTATACAACAGTCATTCTACACACTGGCAGAGTATATGGAATTCATGAAGAATTGCGTGCAGCACTCCTAGCTGCAGCTTAGTTTGACTTTTTTGCAATACTTTTATGTTACATTTATTATAATAGTATTTCAGCAAAATAAAAACACTATACTATACTATACTATACTATATGTGAAAAACATTTTTTGGTGCTGAAGATATATTTTTTCTTCCGTTTTACTTGCTTGCGTACATATTTTGCAAAACAGCAAGAGCTGAATATGACCACTTCAAAATCTAAAAATCAGAGAAACCTATATAGGATAATAATTATAACATACTTGATATTTTTTATTAAATGTGTATAGATTAACCTTCATAAGTGTTGGCAGAGAAGCAGTAGCAAATTTATAAGCCCAAATGACAATTGGCGTCTTAACATTTTCCATGACCAGCAGAAGCATTTTCCTGTTCGACAAGTCGAATTTATACCATTCACTTTGGTAGCACGAATCCATCAATTCAAGGCTCTAAAAAACAATAAAATTAAGGCCATCAAACTACATAGTTAACTATATAGTTAAAAAAATAAATTAAAACTTTTATAATAAACAACTATTTATACAAAATTGGGGACTGTTAAAAAATGTGGAAATAGTCCCTTTATAGCGTCAGTACCTTTATCATGACATCATTCCCAAACCAACAATACATTGACAATAACTGCATTAATACAAATAAATACATAACGGCCAGCATAAATTGAGAAGAGAAAACTTCAATCTGGAACATATCTTTCTTGTAATATGAATTGTTTTTTTTTAGAAAGAACGTATATTACCGACATAATTTCAAATATGCTGTCGCAAACACCGATTATGGCACATAGAAACTCAAATAAGATAACAATTGCAAATGTTTTGTTGATCTTCTCTGCAAATCTAAAAATAAAACGCAATACAATTAGAACTACGAGATAGCTTGTTCAAAGTTTCATTAAGAAATATACCTTCCAATAAACAAATGATGCTCGACGCAGTCACGTAAAAACCGTCGAATTCTATCATTATCAATATCACCATTATCATCTTCCATGTGCAACGATTTCAAGCTACTCGACAATCGTTTCTTGAGTATATCAATTTGAGATGAAGTGATTGACATAAGAGCAACGACTATTAATATCAAACCACTACTCGACCATGATACTGTCATCATTCCGATCACTTGAAAAACGAAGATGGGAATCCTATACATTCCAAGTTCGAAGGATAGTGGCATTGGTAGCGGTTTGTTGTCCAGGATTGGATAGGCAATAAAGAAAACCACAAAGAACAGGGTGAAAGTTCTAAAAGTCCTTCCAATAATGTTTGTAATTTTGATAGTCTTCTTCAGAATTTGTTCCCTTGGTTCGAATTCAAAATTAAACATTTCCGATCCTATGTCTTCAACGATCGAGGCGAACGTTTCAAGATTATATTGAAATATGACCAGTTTTATGACGAATGGTGTCATGGCCATCAGTATGTGCAGATTTCCGGCCATATATGCGTAGCTATTGTAAACTTCTATGATGTTCATAGCATATATACTGAAGGAGAAGAAAAACGTAAGCGCCTTTTTGGTGAAAAGCAAACATTTGTTGGATTCTTTGTCTGGCCAAAGCCCCACCAAAGACATCATCCATTTCAAGTCGACAACTACATCGCCACAATTATTTTCGATCATATTCTAAAAATGCTTAAGAAGTTATACGTCAAAGAACTTTTTACAGATTGAGGTTATAGTGGAAACTTAAAAGTGGTTCGGCGTTCGCTTAAAATAATTGTCTTGTTAATTTTCAGAGAACTTTGTTTCTTTTGCTTGGTTAATTAACCTACAAGGAAGACAAAATTGATTAGATACACCCTTTTCTTGTTCTCAACCATTTTAACGCGGAAGTTGTTTGTTAGAGTTTATTGATTTATATTGTGACCATCTCTGCCAAAAAATTATTATCATTGTTTTAGAATTAACGTTCATCCTTTTGAAAGCAGTGTTGCACTGTTCATGTTTTTTGTTTAATAGACTTTAAGTGTGGTTTTTGGATTTGCGTTCTTATTGTAGAGTAATAGAAACCAGTTCTTTTGTGGAGGAGCATTTTGGCTTCCAAAGTGGTTTAAGTTGATAATTAGTAAGAGACGTAACATTAAAAAGGTTGGATTTACATGAAACTTAATTCCAATAATTGCTGACATCAAATATGGTGTGAGATTTTCAAAATTGAAATTGGCAAAGCAAATATAATGACTAAAAGTGCAACTAAAGCATACATTAGGAAGTATCCTCCCCAAAAAGTTCGTACAAATAGTACCTGACTAAGTAATACTTTAGATTGAAGCAAGGCGATGCATGCCATGTAGTGTTTTGTCTTTTACCTTCTCTACACTAGCGACCTCGAAGGGTTGCACAATCATACTGTAGAAAGAAATCTTTGCAGACGACGTGGCTATCCAATCAAACACAAAGAAAGAAAATTATTAATGTTAAAAGGAAGTATAATCCACACCGTAATTAAAGACTAACAGTCACTAAGTATAGAGTATTGTAATATATATTTTAGCGCAATGTAACCAATACTGTTTGCTTTGATGAATGAAACAGAATACCGAACTAGAGATAATGAAACAAATAATTATTTCAATCTCGTGACAACAGTAACTTCGGCAGCCCTAATTTCAATTATCGTCATTTTGGTAAAAAAAACATCATATGGGCTTTAACAATCGAAAAATGGCTTTAGCAACTATATTACAGTGTCTTACAATCATGAGTCTTACAACATCTAAGAAATAAATAACTGTCTTAAGAGATTTAACAGGAGTACCTGTATATTGCTGCGATCAACTTATTTTGTTGACGTGGAAACATTCGTTGTATAGTTGGGGTTCAGTATTTATACTATTATATTCACAACCAGTATAGAACAAAAGGTATTTATTATATACAGTGTCCTTATTTCATAACTTCCCATACCATTCCATAAGCCAATGGCAACTTTTTGCCATGGCCACTAAGATCCCCGGATCTCCTTCCCTATAATCATATCTTCATGTTTACTGTTTGGGGAATTTTGATATATAAACACACAGTATATTATAATTTTTTTACTTAACTTTCATGGAATATAGTCAAAATATTGTTTATCGGTGGTTGAATGTTATTATTTCGCTTCATGTGCGATCACGAGCAAAGTAGTTGGGATACAAATTATTATTATACACGTTTATGGATCAGATACATTTGGTAATTAATTCTAAAAAGTACAGCCCTCTATCTATATTAGTTTGTTCAGGAGGATTTTTGAAACTTAGATTTTACGTTGTTTATCGGTGGTTGAATGTTATTATTTCGCTTCATGTGCGATTACGAGCAAAGTAGTTTGGATACAAATTATTATTATACACGTTTATGGATCAGATACATTGGGTAATTAGTTCTAAAAAGTACAGCCCTCTATCTATTTTAGTTTGTTCAGGAGGATTTTTGAAACTTAGATTTTACGTTGTTTATCGGTGGTTGAATGTTATTATTTCGCTTCATGTGCGATTACGAGCAAAGTAGTTGGGATACAAATTATTATTATACACGTTTATGGATCAGATACATTGGGTAATTAACTCTAAAAAATACAGCCCGCTATCTATTTTAGTTTATTCAGGAGGATTTTTGAAACTTAGATTTTACGTTGTTTATCGGTGGTCGAATGTTATTATTTCGCTTTATGTGCGATTACGAGCAAAGTAGTTGGGATACAAATTATTATTATACACGTTTATGGATCAGATACATTGGTTAATTAATTCTAAAAAGTACAGCCCTCTATCTATTTTAGTTTGTTCTGGAGGATTTTTGAAACTTAGATTTTACGTTGTTTATCGGTGGTCGAATGTTATTATTTTGCTTTATGTGCGATTACGAGCAAACTAGTTGGGATACAAATTATTATTATACACGTTTATGGATCAGATACATTGGGTAATTAATTCTAAAAAGTACAGCCCTCTATCTATTTTAGTTTGTTCAGGAGGATTTTTGAAACTTAGATTTTACGTTGTTTATCGGTCGTTGAATGTTATTATTTCGCTTCATGTGCGATTACGAGCAAAGTAGTTGGGATACAAATTAATATTATACACGCTTATGGATCAGATACATTGGGTAATTAATTCTAAAAAGTACAGCCCTCTATCTATTTTAGTTTGTTCAGGAGGATTTTTGAAACTTAGATTTTACGTTGTTTATCGGTGGTTGAATGTTATTATTTCGCTTCATGTGCGATTACGAGCAAAGTAGTTGGGATACAAATTATTATTATACACGTTTATGGATCAGATACTTTGGGTAATTATTTCTAAAAAGTACAGCCCTCTATCTATTTTAGTTTGTTCAAGAGGATTTTTGAAACTTAGATTTTACGTTGTTTATCGGTGGTTGAATGTTATTATTTCGCTTCATGTGCGATTACGAGCAAAGTAGTTGAGATACAAATTATTATTATACACGTTTATGGATCAGATACATTGGGTAATTAGTTCTAAAAAGTACAGCCCTCTATCTATTTTAGTTTGTTCAGGAGGATTTTTGAAACTTAGATTTTACGTTGTTTATCGGTGGTTGAATGTTATTATTTCGCTTCATGTGCGATTACGAGCAAAGTAGTTGGGATACAAATTATTATTATACACGTTTATGGATCAGATGCATTGGGTAATTAATTCTAAAAAGTACAGCCCTCATTCTATTTTAGTTTTTTATAACAACTAGTAAGTCGTGACGCCGACACGTATCGATGGGGACTTTTTTTTAGGTTATTTGTAATTCACAACCAAAGTTCCATACAAAAAGTTCAGTTGGGTTTGAATTTTTTCGAACGGTAGGTAACTGTTTATTGCTGCATATACATTTAAGGTACTACAGGAAATCAATCAAATTTTAAATTGCAGTATTTATTTAAAGTTTTAATTACATTGCACTAAAATCTATACAATAGAGCAACATTCTATTTGTGAAAATCTTCTATTGGTGCTGTATATATAATTTTTTTCTTCTGCTTTACTTATTTGCGGACATATTTCGCAAAACAGCAAGAGCTGAATACGAAAACTTAAAAATCTAAAAATCGGAAAAAAGTATATATAGCGAACATAATAATCATTACATAGTTAATATTGTTTGTTAAATGTGTAAATATTTACCTTCATAAGTGCAGGCAGAGAAGCAGTAGAAAATTTATAAGCCGTAATGACAATTGGCTGCTTAACATTTTCCATGATCAGCAGAAGCATTTTCCTGTTCGTTATATCGAATTTATACCATTCACTTTGATAGCAAGAATCCGTCAATTCAAGGCTCTAAAAAACAATAAAATAAATAACATGACTCTAGAGGATATTTATGGTTTCACAGCAAGAGTGATAAAGCATGTTTCACCATATATCATAGGGCCAATAACTCTAGTATGAAATAAATGTCTGCAAGAAGCTTACTTTCCTGGTGCATTGAAATTTGCGAAGGTTATCCCGCTACACAAGAAGGATTCCAATATGATAAAAAACAAAGGCAAGATTCTAATTATTTCCTTATTTTCAAAAACATTCTTATTTCTGTTCAGAGAAGTTTGCTATCTGAAGAATTGTTTAACAAGTCATCGGCATTGGTAATGCATTTATCAAAAGCTTTTGATTGTGTTAGTCATGCCAATCTTTTGCAGAAGTTGGAAAATTACGGGATAACGGTCTTCTGAACTGAACATAAAGCATGGACTTCCACAAGGTCCAATTTTGGGGCCTATTTTGTTTGTACTTTATGTGAATGACCTGAGTAGCAACTGATCTCTAATAAGATAACACATTTCATAATTATAGATTCGCAACGGTTACTTTGCTTAAAAAAAGTGATACAACCAACAACAGGAACAGGAATGTGGAAGTGATTATAATGTGCGGGTGGAGCAGATGCACACACATAATCACCGCAAAATTTCCTTTTTCCCAGAGTTATGAATATTTTATAATGTGTAGTAATTTGTTCATTGCGTACAAATGTATGGCTAAAATTGTCCAAAATGGGGATGGGCAATATTTATTAATCGTTAGATTCGTACAAATGACTGACTGTGCGTCAGTCCTATTAGGTATATAGTCAGTACTTACTTTTTCCATGACATCATTCCCAAACCAACAATACATCGTCAATTCCTGCAATAGTACAAATAAATACGAAACGGCCAGCATAAATGTGAAAGAGAAATCTTCATACTAGAACATATTTTTTTAATACGCGTTTATATTATTTTAGACCGTATATTACCGATATAATTTCGAATACGCCGTCGCAAGCGCCAAAGATGGCTGATAGAAACTCAAATAAAATAGCAACAGAAAATGTTTTGTTGATCTTCTCTACAAATCTAAAAACAAACCGAAATACAATAAACTAGCATGTTCAAAGATTCAATAAGAAACGAACCTGCTTATAAACAAATGATGCTCGACGCAGTCACGTAAATGCTGTCGAATTCTATCATCATCAATATTACCATTATCATCTTCCATGTCCAATGATTTCAACTCAATCGACAATCGCTTCTTGAGTATATCAAGTTGAGATGAAGTGATCAACATAAGAGCAGGGAGTAATACTATCAAACCAATATTTACCCAGCATACTATCGTCATTCCGATCACTTCAAAAGCGAACAAAGGAATCCTATACACTCCAAGGTCGTACGATAGTGGTATTGGTAACGGTTTATTGTCCAAGATTGGATAAGCAATATAGAACACCATAAAGGACACGAGGAAAGTCCTAAAAGTCCATACAAGAATGTTTATAATTTTGATAGTCTTCTTCAGGATTGGTTCTCTTGGTTCGAATTCAAAATTAAACATTTCCGATCCTATGTCGTCAACGATAGAGGCAAACGTTTCAAGATTATATTCCAATGTGACCAATCTTATGATGTATGCTATGAAGGACACTAGTATGTGGATATTTCCGGCCATATCTGAGTAGCTGTTGAAAAGTTCTATGGCGTTCAAAGCACACATATTGAAGGAGAAGAAAAACGTAATTGCTTTTTTGGTAAAATGCAAATATTTGTTGGATTCTTTGTCTGGCCAAAGTCCAACAAAAAGCATCATCCGTTTCAACTCAGCAACTATATCGTTACAATTATGTTCGATCATCTTCTAGGAACTCTTAAGAAGTTATATGTTATAGAACTTTTTACAGATTGAGTTGATAGTGGAAAATTTAAAGCGGTACGGCGTTCTCTTCAAAGAATTGGCTTGTTTATATTCAGACTACTTTGTTTCAGTTGCTTGGTCAATTATCCTACAAGTGAGATAAAATTGATTAGATACACCCTGTACAAACGCTAAAGCAAACCGTTTGTTTCAAAGTCGGGCACCGAAGCGGTAATCCGTTAACCTTTAATTAACGAAGTTAAATTCATCAAAATATATGTAGCTATATATATCTAAACTTAAAAAAACTAGTTTTTAAAAATTCTTTTCTTGAACTACTCCAGCAAATTTGGTTGATCTTTTCAATATTTCTTAGAAATCTTGCTTCTTGAAATGTAGGTATTTTAGTTACTAGGTCTAGTTTGAAAAGTTATTTTGATTGTATATCACGGGGGAATCGGCACTCAAGATAACCTAATTTTTAATAAAAAGTTAACGATTATCGGACAACGAAGTTAACTTTTTCGTTACGGATTAACGATTAACGAAGTTACTAGAGATTCTCTGAGTTTGAATATAATGTCGGTTTTTTAAAATTCAACGACGGATTCGACAATGTTGACGAAAATGTAAAATATTGGATTTATACAAAAACTTATTTCCAGTAATTGCTGATCCTAAATATTGTTTGAGATTTACAAAATTCAAAATGGCAAATTAAATATGACCAAAAATGTAGACCACCGTCGAATTTATAAAACAAATCCAATACGACGACAAAACGCTTGATCTGCAATATTCCTAGATGTGGCACAGACGTTTGACAACGTCTGGCATGAAGGACAAAGCATAAATTAGGAAGTATCCCCCACCCAAACAATTCGTACAAATATTAAAATCTTACCTGACTGAGAAATACTTTAGAGTCAAACAAGGAGATGTATACTATTTAGTGTTTTAGTCTTTTACCTCCTCCACACCAGTGACCTCCAAGGGTTGACAAATAATACTGAGGCAACCTTTGCAGATGACGTGGTTTTCCAATCAAACACAAACATAGAAAATTATTAATGTTACAAATAACTATAATCCACACCATAATTAAAGACTAACAATCACAAAATACAGAGTACACTGCGCAATAACGTAATTTAGCCCAATTAAACCAATAATATTAGCTGTGACAGAATATCAAACTAGACATAATCAAACAATCAATTATTTCAATTATCGTATTCATGGCTTATATTGAAATGATGTTCCAGAATTTCTGTATTCGGGTATTTGTTGTGCTGTTGCTATCTTTTCTATTATTATTCAAATGATGGACGGCAGGAATTTGCCAATGCCTGTAACATTTGATGTTTGAAAGTATACCGATATTGGGTATATAGTTGAGATGTTGGATGTGTTGATTCCTGAGCTTACATGCTGGGCAATAGGATATTTTGAAGAGGAAGATCATCATGTGTCATGAGTTTGTTATATATAGCAGTTGGGAAAGCAAGATATACATAAAGGCGATGTTTTGGGAGAAACAGACGTTCAATTGCATATCGTATATTTGGTCAGTAACTGCGTGAAACATCACACTGGTATAATGCAGTAAGTTGCTAATATTTTTCGGATTTTTGACATGACGACATGTTAATTTTTCTTTTAGGTATGTCAAACTTATCGAAGAAGTTTTTCAACTGGGCTTATAATCTAATTATTAGAGAATATTATAGTCTTCTCCAGTACAGGATTCTTTCTTCTAATTGTAACAAATTCTAAACAAAGCTTAAATATTTTTTGAACTTGACTCTTGGTCAACTCCAGATGTGAGGAACGAGGGAGACTCCGACCTATATGACGCCTTACATGTACAGTCATGGAAATAAGTATGTTCGTATCGCTATTGCAGGATTTGGAAATAGTATGTCTGTTATATTTCGTTATTATTCGTTATATACTGTGCTCCCTCGACCCGGCCGCTTCGCAAAAACTTGCCCGGCACGAGGTGGTTTTTCGACGGATGGAATTTAACGGGATTTAGTTTATTTTGAGCGTGTCCAATCTTTTTCTTATTGTGATACATTCACTGCAATATGATAAATGTAATATGACCACTACAGTTAAGTTTACGAGTAGTGAATTTAATTAAATATAGAATTACTTTTATAATACTATTAATAAACATGAAATTTGATAATATAATACGAACATCTCATTGTTGCGTAATATCACGACATATATAAATTTAATTTATCCAATACTAATATTAATTACGTAAGTAAATGCACAAATCAACTTGTTGCCAAGGATTATCACTGAATATGGACTATTTCAGAATTGTGATATTAAAATATATTCACTAAATGTAAATAAAATCTCTAAATTTAATTTAAGTTTATATTCAGGACGGAGCATATAATTTGTATAAAGGGCAGTGGAAATATTATATCTGTATTTACTTTATGGCAGTTGATGTTTCAATTATATCTTTCATGAGATCTAATACATGCTTGACAACCAAAATAATTAAAACTATAGCAATAATATATAGATGCTATCCCACATTTCTTCTTATTTTAAACGGGTTCAACTTCTGAAGGAACAGAGAAAACCAATGAGACATTATGAAACATATTATTTTCTACTTTCTAGAAAAAAAAAACATTTTGGTATTTACTTTTGTTCATTTGTTAATTCCAATTATTAATATTTTTACTTAAAATCATTAATTTTTTATTGTTGTTATATGTTTTTATTGTGTTAAATTTTTGGCTTTGCATTGTTTGTTAACTTTTTAGTATTTTATTTTTATTTTGTTGTCGATATTTCGAAAGGCTCTACAAAAGTTTTATTGTAATACAGTTCCAGTTCAATAAGCACACATTTATCATTTAAAATATGTTAGCTGGAACATTTTTGGAAATTTAATTTCTAAGTTTCTAAATAAGGTCTGAGGCGTGTGTTAACAACGATAATAAGTTAAAATTACCATTTTTAATTATGAATTGTGTACTGTAAATTTCCATACAATATAAACTATAACTGACTATACTTTGTCGAAGTAATAGTATAGGTTAATAATATGGTGACATACAGGCGGATGTAAATTTTAATTATATCAAAAATTACAGCCACAACCTGGATTTGAACCATGACCCTTTGCGTAGCTAGCACAATGTCAATAGCTTAGATGGGAGAGCATATCGATGAGTATATAGCTAATTTATCGAAACGTCGCTATATTTGATTTATTTTCATCAAATCGCTATCTGTAGTAGTTTTGGACATAGAGGGAACTAAGTTTAACAATAATAATTTTTATGTTATCTAAATGTTCTTTTAGATGGTCGCATATTTTGGTTTATTTATTTGTTTAATAATAATAATTATTACAAACATACATTGTATCAAAATTCGTCGAAAATTTAGAGCTTGTTTCTACAAACTATTATAAATTGTTGTAAATTAGTGATATACATAATTGTCATTATTTTCAGTTGTCAGATATTTGATAAATATTGCTATAAAGTAAATACAAGATAATAATATAAAAAATTTAATGATATATTCATGGTATACAAAATACATACCTACTCCTTTCTGTTTATTAAGTTAAACACTTCAAAATGTCGTTGAGGCGAAATATCTCGAAAACACCAGTAAATCACAAGCAACAAATTACCATAAATACAAACTTAAAGCAATTTAATTTTATTAATTTATTTCTATTTTGTGAATAAATGTTAATACATATTAGTTCTGGAATAGCCATCAGTAAAGATATTATATAGCATAAAAATATAACTACTAATGTTGGTTGTTTAGGTTAGTTGTCTACCTGGTTACCATGATGAGCCAACGAAATTTATACTGTTGGTTTGGGAATGAAATGATAGTTAAAGAAGGTTTTTCTTTTCTTATTTATTTGAAAAAACCCCATTTCAATTGTTAAAATTGAGATCTGAGATTTGTGACGCATGTTACTTAGCCGACTGGCAGTGTCTGACAGTTGAGGTCGAAAGCTTTTGTTAATCATGAAAGAAAGATCCAAGAGACCTTTGGCAATCACGGCTGCAGATTTTCCAAATTTGTCCCTGTCTATCATCTCTTCTATAAGTTTATGATAGACCAGTAACAAAATAAGTTTACTACGGAAAATGTTAAACCCATCTGGAGTCAGTTTACGTACAATTCCGCACTAACAGAAAACTTCTTAACGTCCTAAAGGACATATTTTAGAAACGGTCAAATGTGGTTAACATGTAATAATGATTTTTTTTATAACAACTAGTAAGTCGTGACGCCGACACGTATCGATGGGGACTTTTTTAGGATATTTGTAATTCACAACCAAAGCTCCATACAAAAAGACCAGTTGGGTTTGAATTTTTCCGAAAGATAGGTAAATGCCGGAAGTAACTGTTTATTGCTGCATATACATTTAAGGTACTACAGGAAATCAATCAAATTTTAAATTGCAGTATTTATTTCGAATTTTAATTACATTGCACTAAAATCTATACAATAGAGCAACATTCTATTTGTGAAAATCTTTTATTGGTGCTGTATATATAATTCTTTTCTGCTGTTTTACTTATTTGCGGACATATTTCGCAAAACAGCAAGAGCTGAATACGAAAACTTAAAAATCTAAAAATCGGAGAAAAGTATATATAGGGAACATAATAATCATTACATAGTTGATATTGTTTGTTAAATGTGTAAATATCTACCTTCATAAGTGCAGGCAGAGAAGCGGTAGAAAATTTATAAGCCGTAATAACAATTGGCGTCTTAACATTTTCCATGATCATCAGAAGCATCTTCCTGTTCGATATATCGAATTTATACCATTCACTTTGGTAGCAAGAATCCGTCAATTCAAGGCTCTACAAAACAATAAAATAAATAACATGACTCACAGCAAGAGTGATAAACCATGTTTCACCATGTACCATAGGGCCAATAACTATAGTATTAAATAAATGTCTGCAAGAAGCTTACTTTCCTGATGCATTGAAATTTGCGGAGGTTACACAAGAAGGATTCCAATATAATAATAATAAACAACTATAGGCCAATATCTATATTACTAGTACTATCAAAAATACTTGAATCCCTGCTGAAGGCAAGATTGTTAATTATTTCCTTATTTTCAAAAATATTCTTATTTCTGTTAAGAGCAGTTTGGCTATCTGAAGAATTGTTCAACAATGAAGGCATTAATAAGTCTGATTGAAACAATACTCACATATATTAACAACTATAACAAGTCATCGTCATTTTTAATGGATTTCTCAAAAGCTTTTGATTGTCTTAGTCATGCCAATCTTTTGCAGAAGTTGGCAAATTACGGGATTAGGGTCTTCTGAACTGAACATAAAGCATGGAGTTCCACAAGGTCCAATTTTGGGGCCTATTTTGTTTGTACTTTATGTGAATGACCTGAGTAGCAACAGATCTCTAATAAGATAACACATTTGATAATTATAGATTCGCAACGGTTACTTTGCTTAAAAAAAGTGATACAACTGATGGCCTGTGTTGCCACCAAACAACAACAGGAACAGATATGTGGAAGTGATTATAATGTGCGGGTGGAGCAGATGGACACACATAATCACCGCAAAATTTTCTTTTTCCCAGAGTTATGAATATTTTATAATGTGTAGTAATTTGTAGTAAGTTCATTGCGTACAAATGTATGGCTAAAATTGTCCAAAATGGGGATGGGCAGTATTTATTAATCGTTAGATTCGTACAAATGACCACTGTGCGTTAGTCCTATTAGGTATATCGTCAGTACTTACTTTTTCCATGACATCATTTCCAAACCAACAATACATCGTCAATTCCTGCAATAGTACAAATAAATACGAAACGGCCACCATAAATGTGAAAGAGAAATCTTCATACTGGAACATATTTTTTTTAATACGCGTTTATATTTTTTTAGACCGTATATTACCGATATAATTTCGAATAGGCCGTCGCAAGCGCCAAAGATGGCTGATAGAAACTCAAATAAAATAGCAACAGAAAATGTTTTGTTGATCTTCTCTACAAATCTAAAAATAAACCGAAATACAATAAACTAGCATGTTCTAAGATTCAATAAGAAACGAACCTTCTTATAAACAAATGATGCTCGACGCAGTCACGTAAATGCTGTCGAATTCTATCATTATCAATATTACCATTATCATCTTCCATGTCCAATGACTTCAAGCTACTCGACAATCGCATCTTGAGTATATCAAGTTGAGATGAAGTGATTAACATAAGAGCAGGGAGTAATACTATCAAACCAAGATTTATCCAGCATACTATCGTCATTCCGATCACTTCAAAAGCGAACAAAGGAATCCTATACACGCCAAGGTCGTACGATAGTGGTATTGGCAACGGTTTATTGTCCAAGATTGGATAAGCAATATAGAACACCATAAAGGACACGAGGAAAGTCCTAAAAGTCCATACAAGGATGTTTATAATTTTGATAGTCTTCTTCAGGATTGGTTCTCTTGGTTCGAATTCAAAATTAAACATTTCCGATCCTATGTCGTCAACGAGTGAGGCAAACGTTTCAAGATTATATTCCAATGTGACCAATCTTATGATGTATGCTATGAAGGACACTAGTATGTGGATATTTCCGGCCATATCTGCGTAGCTGTTGAAAAGTTCTATGGCGTTCAAAGCACACATATTGAAGGAGACGAAAAACGTAATTGCTTTTTTGGTAAAAAGCAAATACTTGTTGGATTCTTTGTCTGGCCAAAGTCCAGCAAAAAACATCGTCCATTTCAAGTCAGCAACTACATCGTTACAGTTATGTTCGATCATCTTCTAGGAACTCTTAAGAAGTTATATGTTATAGAACTTCTAACAGATTGAGTTGTGGAATAATTGGCTTGTTTATATTCAGACGACTTTGTTGCAGTTGCTTGGTCAATTATCCTACAAGTGAGATAAAATTGATTAGATACCTACACCCTGTATCAACTCTAAAGCAAACCGTTTGTTTCAAAATTTGTTCATAATTATTACCAAAACACCTACATAACTCTCCAACCGTAAAAAATATGAAAAAGCATCCAATGTTTTTTGGCATTAAACAAGCTATCATTAAAATATATTTTCAATATACAGGCGTCCATTTTATTATGAAAATTTGTTTAGCTTTTCTTTTTCAAATGGAATGCCCTGAATATTTTTACATTTATAATTCTGCTTGCAATAAATTGATTTTATCAGAACACGGTTTTGGAAACTACCGGAAACTGTTGTACTTGTACAAGTGCGAATTATTTAAATTCAATTTTCAGGGATGGCTGTTTGAAAATTTAATTTAATTGCTTTGTTATTTTTGCTTGAATTTGTTATTATTTATCCGTTCGGTCAAAATAAATGTTTAGGAGTTTTGATTAATTGCTGATAACTAAAAAATGGTACAGGTGATGCGATGGACGAGATGCTTGATGAGAAAAAGGAAAAGTTGTCCATACTTCTATAATAAAATAACCAGCCAGTATATTTAAAAAAATATGTTATTTACGGTAGGAGAATTATGTAGGTGTTCCGGTAATTATGACTAATTTTAATTAATCGCTTATAACTAAAAAATAATGCATTCTACAAGAAAATTATATTGTTCGCAATATTCCTAGATGTGGCACAAACCTATGTCAACGTCTGGCGTAAACAACTAAAGAAAAATTAGGAATTATCCTCCCCAAACAGTTGGCACAAATATTAAAATCTTACCTGACTGAGAAATACTTTAGAGTCAAACAAGGAGATGCACGCTGTTTGGCGATTTAGACCTTTACCTTCTCTACACCAGCGACCTCCAAGGGTTGGACAATAATAATGAAAATTTTTGCAGACGACGTGGCTATCCAATCAAAAACAAACAAAGAAAATTATTAATGTCACAAGTAAGTGTAAACCACACCATAATTAAAGACTAACATTCTCTAAATATAGAACGTTGTAGTATATATTTTAACGCAAAGAAACCAATACTATTTGCTTTGGTGATGAAACAGAATACCAAACTAGAGATAATGAAACAAATAATTATTTCAATCTCGTGACAACAGTAACAGGTGTCGCCCCCTCTCGGTGGCCTTGATTTCAATTATCGTCATTTTGGTATAAAAACCATCATATAGGTTTTACCACTCGAAAAATGGCTTTAGCAACTATATTACAATGTCTTGCAATCGTGAGAAGGAGAAGAAAAACGTAATTGCTTTTTTGGTGAAAGCAAACATATGTTGGATCCATGGTCTGGCCAAAGTTCTAATATCATCCATTTCAAGTCGACAACTACATCGTTACAATTATTTTCGATCATATTCTAAAAATTCTTAAGAAGTTTATATGTCAAAGAACTTTTTACAGATTGAGGTTATAGTGGACACTTAAAAGTGGTACGGTGTTCGCGTAAAATAATTGTCTTGTTAATTTTCAGGCAACTTTCTTTCATTTGCTTGGTTAATTAACCTACAAGGAAGAATAAACTAATTTAAATAATAATTTTTGAATGATTGTATTGAGCTTTTACATTGAGTGTTTGAATTTAATGCCAGTTCTAAAAGTTCAAAGGCGGATTAAATAATGGCGACTAAAAATTAGAAAGGAATTGGATTTACAAGAAACTTAATTCCGGTCATTACAAAACGAATACAGCGACAAAATGTTTGTTTAGCAATATTCCTAGATGTGGCACAGACTTTTGACACCGTCTGGCATGAAGGACACACCCATAAATTAGGAAGTATCCCCCCCACACATTTCACACATATATTACAATCTTACCTGACTGATGCATGCACTATCCTTAAGGAACTGAAAACAGGTGTACCGAAGGGTAGAGTTTTTGGGCCGGTCCTTTACTTACTTTACACCAGCGACCTCCAACGGTGAGAAAATATACTGTGGCAACCTTTGCAGACGCCACGGGTATCCAATCAAATAAAGCAAAGAAAATTATTAATGCTACAATTGTGATTAATTCACAACTTAATTAAAGATTAATATTCACAATATGTAAAGTATTATAATACGCAATAAGGTAATTTAGCGTAAAGAAATCAATAAAGTTTGCTTTGACGCTAAAATAAATTTCTAAACTAGAGATAATAAAAACAACAATTATTTTATTTATCGAAATTTTAATACAAAAGCCATGATATGCTTTTTAAAAACCGAAAGCTGGCTTCAGCAAATATATTCGACTTCTACCACATCCAAGAAAGGATGTCCATCATCGGGTACTGGCATTACAAGAAATTGTAGAAATTAATAAGCTGTTATAGGCCACAAACAGTACGTTGCTAAGAATTTACCAAAATCCACAATTTTGGCAATCTTGTCATACATTCTTTAGATCGAATTTCGAGATTGTAAATAATGTAAAATGTAGTAGACAGGGCTTATGTGTGTTTTGTGACTATTATTATAATTATTTATTAGAACTCACTGGTGCTCACTGGGACATTGTATATATTTTGGTACAACATATGAAATCAAGCAAAGAAGAAGAAGAAGTACCTGTATATTTGTGCATATACATTTTTAGCATTTAGCATTTTTAGGCACTACTGTGCCTAAATTCCTACAGGAAATAAATGAAAGTTCAAATTGCAGTATTTATTTCGCTTTTTATTTGCACTGCACTAAAATCTAAACAATAGAACAACATTAATGTTTATAGTATTTGTGAAAAACTTTTTTTGGTCCTGTGGATATATTTTTTCTTCTGTTTTACTTCTTTGCGTACATATTATGTAAAATAGCAAAAGCTGAATACAACCACCTAAAAATCTAAAAATCAGAGAAAGCTATATAAGTAACGTGAGTAACAATCATAACATAGTTGGTATTTTTTAATTAACTGTGTAAATATTAACCTTCATAAGTGCTGGCAGAGAAGCAGTAGAAAATTGGCCTTAATGATAATTGGCGTCTTAACATTTTCCATAATCCGCAGAAGCATTTCCCTGTTCGATAAGTCAAATTTGTACCATTCACTTTGATAGCAATAAAATAAATACCATGAATCTAACCAAACAAATAAAACAGAAATCATTATTAAAAATCGAAATTTCCAAACAATATTTTCGTAAATATCATTTGAATTGGAGTTTGAGATTAAAAATTTAAGTTCATCATTTTGTATTTAGAGACTGTGGCTAATCCTGAACTAAACTGGTCAAACGATTTAGGGGCTAAACAAAAATATGGCTAAAATTGAAACTTGATTTTCTCCACAACCATTTTGATGATTCTTTCACTTACTGGTAGCCTAAATCTTCAGAAGATGTACAGATGAAGAATTTTTATTTCAACTTTCAGTTTTGAGTATAGACAGGGTGTGAGAATGATATTATGATTTTTGCCTGAACTTTGAAGTACTATGCAGAAAAATGTCTTTTTCTACTTTGCGTTCGTTATAAACTCATAACGAAACCGCAGAAACTTTTAGTTTTCCAATATTGATGATATTGACGTAAAGTGTCAAATAATGCTGACTTCTCAATCGCTATTGGCTTGCCTCAATCGTATTTGTGAATTTTACCACAACTACCAACTGTTGAATATAAAACTACTCTATAGATTGTAAGATGACAATCGCAATTTTCTGAATTTATGTAAAATTAATGTCGCAAAGTAGAACAATAGTATATAAGTCGTTCCAAAACAACTCGTGCGCCAATTTTTATCTTACAAAACTTGTTTTATTATATACATTATATACTTGTAAATTCATACGGCGACGGAAAAATAGTAATTCTACATACAGTATGTAAATTTCCACGACCAATGTAAAATTACGATTCCCCAAATGAATTTCTACAGTTTGCATTCTAATATTGCATAACATGTATTGTAAATAATGTGTGTTTACAGTTTATTTGTAAAACTACATATTTACAACATGTACAACATGTATTAAACTTTTTGAAAATACAGTAAGAAATAAAAAGAAAATATTTCAGTAGCTTCTTTGGAACTACGGCTCATTTCATAGTATGAAGACACTTTAGATCCTATTATGCCGACAAAATTATTATATTACAATTTTGAAGTTTTATTCTGTTTTGGAAAATCTCTACATTATAATTTGATACCCTAGATTCTAAATATTAATTGTGTAGCACTAAAATCTATAGAATAAAACAATACACATGTTTATATTCAATTTGCGAAAACTTTAATCGGTTCTGTAGATATAATGTTGTTCTTCTGTTTTACTTCTTTGCGTACATATTACGCAAAACAGCAAGAGCTGAATACGACCACTTAAAAATCTAAAAATCACAGAAAAGAATATAAGATAATCATCATAACATAGTTGATATTATTAACCTTCATAAGTGTTGGCAGAGAAGCAGTAGAAAATTTATAAGCTTCAACGACAATTGGCTTCTTAACATTTTCCATGATCAGCAGAAGCATTTTCCTGTTCGATAAGTCGAATTTGTACCATTCACTATAATAGCAAGCATCCAACAATTCAAGGCTCTAAAAAAAACAATAAAGTAAATACCATGGAACTAACCAAACGTATAATGAGTCTAAATTCTAATCTCTCAACAAAAAAAAATATTTTTTTAAGACCGTATGACTCATATGCAGAGTCATACCCCCGCTCTGTCCCTTTACAGCCTCAGTACCTTTATCGTGACATCATTGCCAAACCAACAATACATTGACAATACCTGCATTAAGGCAAATAAATACGTAACGACCACCATAAATTCAGAAGAGAAAACTTCAATCTGGAACATATCTTTCTTGTAATATGCACTGTTTAATTTTTTTGGAAGTAACGCATCTTACCGACATAATATCAAATAGACCAAAGCAAATGCTGAAAGTGGCGCCAAGAAACTCGATTAAGATATTAATTCCAAATACTTTGTTGTACTTCCCCGCAAATCTAAAAATAAAACGCAAAACAATTGGAAATACTAGATAGCATGTAAGTACTATCGTGGCCATATATTATGTCCCTTCTTTTGACGTCCATTTTCTCGGAAACCTAGAGGCGAAAAAATTTGAAAAAATTCTGGTACTGTCCTTGTTTAATATGCTACAACTCATAAAAATTAGAAAGCTGTATGTGTTGGCGTTTTCCCGACTTTTCCAAATTAAGAAGAATTGGCGCTGTTTTTACCACATAAATTTTATTCGTTTAACTTTTGGAATTAATTACTCCGGAAATAATACATAGATTTGAACGAATTAAAAAGTAAAATCACCTGCGGAATGCTAGCTTTCAATGTGCATTTTTGTAAAATTGGATTAGTGGTTGACCCACAAAAACCTATATTATGCAAAGCCAGCCATTCCGTTATTAGAAGAGCTAGAATAATGAAATATAGACAATAACCTACCCAATAATTCATAGGTTTAAAGTTTATTACATAATCATTGTTTATCTTGCATTTTTCATACAAAAGATCGTGCTGAAACTCCGCGTGAATTCCGACGCTCTACGGTCTTTGGTGTGCTGCGGGGAAGGGAGGCGTTAGCGGTGCTGTCATGTCCGAGAGAACCGACACAGCTGAGAGCACCGGGCAGCTTATTATCAATACACAAAAAGAACGATAACTTGTCAAGGTAGTAATTTTAACCAACATATCTTAATTTTTGCATAATTCTGATTATAATATATGACCCGGTACGAGAGAAATATCTTCTATCGATTGGCGTTTATGTTTTCTTCAGTTTTTATACAATAAGGTTGTAAACAAGATTTTGATGGAAGCGGATAGATCTAATATTATGGAGTTAGCAGATTTTCCGATTAGTGGTGAATAATAAATTAAGCTTGCTTGATAAACCCAAAAAATACTTAAAAAGTATGCCCGATTTTGTTATATAAATATTCAACCTATTATAGCAGTTTCAACAGCTTAATAATATTTAAATACATGCAGAAACAATATAAAATAAATGCAACTCTTGATATATTACATATATTACAAACGTCAGCTCTGAGCGTATAAAATATAGAAATATCAAAAAACTTTTACAAATTTAGCATCGTAAATTTGTAGACACATAGATTATTTTGCAGATCGTTCATTAATTTTAAATGCTAATCCCGAAACCCGATTTAAATTGCCAAGAATTTCCATGGGACTTCTAAATCCTGTTCGTGGTTCTGTTATCTTATTGACTCATTTTGCCATTATTTTTTAATTCGGTAATCTGTCGCCGGATATCCAAATTTCTTTGGCGAGGCATAATCGCCGTGTCGTTATATGTATTGTGTCCGTAAACGCTGTTCTCCTAGTAACTAATGCACGTGCGATCCGCCACTACTTGCAGCGTCGCTGTCGATCCCTTCCCCCGCTCTCCCCAAAGACCGAAGAGCGCCGCGTCAATTGCAGCAATCATAAGATGCTTCAACTCGATCTTTTGTAGGTAAAATGCCAGATAAACCATGATTATGTAATAAGCTTTAAACCTATGAATTAGTGGGTAGCCTATAGTCTATATTTCATTATTTTAGCTCTTCTAATAAAGGAATTGCTGGCATTGCATAATATAGCTTTTTGTGGGTCAAGCACTAATCCAATGATTTTACAAAAATGCACGTTGAAGGCTAGCAGGTGACTCTACTTTTAAATTCGTTCAAATCTATGTATTATTTCCGGAGTAATTAATGGCTAAAGTTAAACGAATAAAATTTACGTGGCAAAAACAGCGCCAATTCTTCTTAATTTGGAAAAATCGAGAAAACGCCAACACATACAGCTTTCTAATTTGTTTCAAATTTTTTCGCCCCTAGGTTTCCGAGAAAATTGACGTCAAAAGAAGGGACATAATATATGGCATAATATATGATGGTACAAAGTTTCATTTAAAAATATACCTTCCAATAAACAAGTGATGCTCGACGCAGTCACTTAAAAACTGTTGAATTCTATCATTATGAATACCACCATTATCATCTTCGAACTGCAATGATTTCAAGCTACTCGACAGGCGCTTCTTGAGGATATCAATTTGAGATGAAGTGATTGACATAAGAGTAGCGAGTAATAATATCAAACTACTATTTACCCATGCTATTATCGTCATTCCGATCACTTGAAAAACGAACATGGGAATCCTATACACTCCAAGTTCATACGATACTGGCCATGGTAACGGTTTATTGTCCAAGATTGGATAGGCAATAAAGAAAATCGTCCAGAACACGACGAAGGTTCTAAAAGTCCTTCCAATAACGTTTGTAATCTTAATAATCTTCTTCAGGATTCGTTCCCTCGGTTCGAATTCATAATTAAACATATCCGATCCAATGTCGTCAATCATTGAGGCAAAAGTTTCGCTATTATATTCCAATAAGACCAGTTTTATGACGTACGATGTCATGGACACCCTTAGATGCATATTTCCGTCCACATGTGCGTTGCTCTTGTAGATTTCTATGGCGTTCATAGCAAACATACCGAAGGAGAAGAAAAACGTGATTGCTTTTTTGGTGAAAAGCAAACATTTGTTGGATTCTCTGTCTGGCCAAAGCCCCACCAACGACATCATCCATTTCAAGTCGACAACTATATCGTTACAATTATGTTCGATCATATTCTAAAAATTCTTAAGAAGAACTTAAAATACAGATGAGGGAGAGAGGAAAGACTGAAGAAGATTAAGGACTTATTTTATACTGTGTTTCATTAAATATGGTAAAAAATTAATGTTTAACATTTCCTAATAAAAAAATCTTATTTAACGATATTTAAACACTGTATTCACCTTATATTAAAACCTTACCTTTAGAGTCAAAAACAGCGATTCATGCTATGTTTAGTGTTTTAGTGTTTTACCTTTCTCTACATCAACGACCTCGAAGGCTTACTAAATAATACTGTGGCAACCTTTGCAGATGACACTGCTAGCAAATCAAATACAAAGAAAATTATTAATGTAAAAAATGAGTATAATCCGCTCGTTAATTGGAGACTAACAGTCGCAAAATATACAGTATGATAATATATTATTTAGCCCAATTGAACGAACCATTAATATTTGCTTTGATAATAACACAGAATACCAAACGAGAGAAATGAAACAAATCATTTCAATCTCCTGACAGCAGTCACAGGTGTCCTTCTCTCAGCGGCCCTGACTTCGGTTATCGAAATTTTGGTATAAAAACCATCATATGGGGTTTAAACAAAAATGGCTTCAAGAACTATATTAGAGTCTATTAGGCTAAGCTCAGACGGACCACCTACTTGTGTTTATTTTATGGTTCTGCTGTGGTCCAACCAGACGACGCGAGAACCACCGTTTGGTGGTTGATTGAAGTCCGTATTAACCACGAAAAAACCACACCACAAAATCAGCTGTGAAATGGATTTTGAAGAGGAAGCATTGTTGTGGCTTTTGTACGTCCAAAAAGGCGACGTCGAGAAAAGAGACATTTTTGGATCCATCCTATGATCCAAAATAGATAGAGTAATCGCCTAACTGGAGAAACAGCTGTCAAATTGATTTGCTTGAAGGATATCAAAATAACCAATATTGGGAGTAATTTTGTTTAGGTACTTTGTGTATTTGTTTTCTTTTTCATGTATGTATCTCTACAATAAATGATGTAGACTTTTTTTTAATCAAAATAAAAACTTAATTTATGTCACCTTTTTGTCATCCAACAATAAAAGGCTGTACTACATACAAACATAGTTCAGTTACAATGTAAAAATAAAACACTTTTATACATTTCACCCTAACCAATTTAAAGATTTGTTAAGTAAAAGACATTTTTTAACAATTTATAAGATAAATGGCAAATAATGCAAAGAAATATATTATATATGTATTATATAACAAAAAATATCGGAAAACCATCCCTCCTTAGCACAAACTACACCAACCCATCAATACTCATCGAACAAATAAATTCCCTAGAATGGCTGCAAAACATATCTCTGTCCAACGAAAGTACACCCAACACGTTAACCCCCGCTCTCCTCAGATAAACCACAAACATATTACATATCTTTGGTGCAACACTCAGAAATGATCTCTGGACAATCGACTTGCTCGCTCCATAAGGCAAACCTATATCTCCGCCCCTTGTAAAATAAGTATGTGAATATGTAGTTATCAACTCAGAATCCGCATATGAGACCTTCAGTACAGAGTGCAGGTAGAGCTGTCTTAGACTCATAAGCTATTATTAATACAATATATTAAATAAATACAATATATTAATACAATAAAAAGTGGTCGGATTCCTTAATTTTATTTTATTTTAGTAATCGCTACATGTTTTGTGTCCTACTGGGCACTTATTCAAGCGCTATAGGAAATGAGAAATAACTTACACAATTGACAATCAAATAAAGCTCCAAAAAATTCAATTGTAAAAACTTACATTTTGTCAGGCGCCGCCCGTGGAGAACATAAAACAACATACAAAGATCACAAACAAAGCTATAAGAGAACATCAGCGTTTGACACGATATACCTACTGACATTAGAATGAAACTTGGGCAAATCTTGGCTACTAAGTAGGCACGACCGATCTCAATCAAATACAATTGGCTCATGCAGCAAAACTATTAATTTTACCAGAAAATGTCGTAGACTATAGTTACTCAGAATTTCCTCTACTTTAATTTACGATTTAACTTTTTTGATGATTTTACAGAAATAGCGGCTCATTTGCAAAATCCTTGAAAAAGGCTTAGAGTAAACACCCAGTTCCTTTGGAACCTTTTCAACCAAAAGCTTATCAGCTCTAAGTGTGGTCATGAAACTTCTAAATCTGAAGTTTAGTCCCGAAAAAATGTCATTTACATAAACTATGAACAAATGAGGTCCGAACATTCTACCCTGAGGCACTCCAACGTTTCTTTTTTTAAGACAGCCAGTGTATTTGCGGTCTATCGATTCCTACGATATACCGATTCCCTGATCTACCCAATAGGCGGTCTACAGGTCCACTAGTATACAAATATATTTGTTTTAATTAAACTTAGATTTCTTTAGTATAAAGAAATCCGATACAATCCTGGTCAAAACACAATAACTTTACGTAAAGCACGACGACGGCCCAAATATGAATCACTCTGTATAGATAAGTAGTTCTAATTTAGTACTATTTAATAAAAAACTGTTATTTTAGTTTGAGCAATAATCTACACATCCCTATATCTTGTAATCAATTATTGGTCATATAATATATTCATGTTATGAATATATGTTACACATGCCTTTTGTCGTATATAGTAGTGTCTAATAAACGGTTATTTCCCGGTAATTGGGAGCAAAAAGACACACACAAAGTAATAAGGAATACACCAATTTAAGTAATTGTATATAAATATTAAACAACACAATTAATAATTCAGAATAAAATAACACAGTTCACATAAAATTATAACTATTCAATAACTTCAAACTCTCACTATAATATTATCTCATATTATTATAAATACCATATAAATACATATTTACAAAATTATTCCATCCATTGTTCAATATTTCGCTGCGCTTAAAACATCTGAAAAACAAAACAATGTACGCCTCAAGAGAATTGTTTGTCGATGTAAAATTCTTGCTAACAGTACTTGGTATGTGGCCAAAACAAAATCCATCCTTCTTCTATTCATTCAGAAGATATTTGACGCATATCTTCAGTTTAATCATGTTCATCATGAACGTCATGGAACTGATAGCTTCTTACAACGACTATCAAATGTTATCGAAGACCCTATACATACAGTTATCATTTATTTCTTACATGGCGAGATTCTATGGGATCAGCTTTAATCAGAAATTAGTTTTTTCTATGGTGAATGATCTAGAACTGGATAGCTTCAATTATGAAGACACCAACAGAGATACACACCTGAAGCGTGTTTATAGTCTTTTATCGGTACTTACTAGAGTCTATTGCATCGGTGCTGGTTTTTTTCTCGTCTTCTTTTGTGTATACCCATTGGTAGATAACATATCGTTACCTTTACCGTTTTCGTACGACATTGGGAATTATTATATTCACGTTTATATCCTCGAATGTTTGAATATGTCTTTTGTTACATGGAATACCATGTCCATAGACTTATTTATCATTTACTTTATGGCGTTTGCTTCAGCACAGTTGGATGCATTGAAGTCAAAATTGGAAAATTGCAAGCTTGATGAAAATCTTGGAGAAGAGCCTGTTGAATTAACTCTACAACAATGTATAAAGCACCATATTTTAATAGATAAGTATGTGATACAACTAGTGTGTTGTTTTATAGGTTTGTATCTGTGGGAATTGTTTGTGCTTTTGTAGGTTTGTAGGGAAACTGAATAAAGTTGTTTCAGTCGCGATGTTGGCGACGCTGTTGAGTGTTGTTGGAGTCTACTGTAATACCGTCTTTCAAGTTGTCATTTTGGTGAGTATGATAATTGTGCATACCATAGGGTTTCATAAGGTATTAGTTAAAAAATATTTCAAACTTTATTTTGCCATCTATTGACTTACAGATAATAGTGGATAATCTTCCACTGCCCCAGCTTTCACTTTTAATTTTTCTGAATGGCCAAAACTACACATATAGAAATTTTTGTTTAACTCAAATAAATATGTTTAGTGAGAGGCAACCATATATTTTTAGGTGGAGATCCATATTGCAAATTGTACTCATGTAAAGTAAAACACCTCTTTTTTGCAACTAAATTGTTTATTAATTTAAATCATACCGGTTTCGCCCTTTCGATTAAGGGCATCATCAGTGATGAAAGCTAAAATACATAAGAGTCGTTACAATAATGTGCGCCTGGGGTAGGAAACTTCAAACAAATTTCACAAAAAACATTTTAAAAAACTCACTGTCAAGCTGCTGTATCAACGTCAATAGTGTAATATTTATTACGAAGAATGCTTATTTGAGTCAAAACAATATTACTTTAGTCCAAATAAATTTTATTTGACTCAAAGAAGCATTCTTTGTAGCAAATAAATATATTTTTGCCTGCATTTATTTGAGTTAAACAAAAATTCTGTGTAAAATCAACTAATTTTGAACATTAATTAACTTTTAAGAAATTGCCTGGTTTTTCGGGTTTCTTCACAGTTCACTATTTAATAGCATCCACATTATATTCTGCAACTCCACAAAGGAAACACAGAAATATAATTTGCGGAATCACCACACACATACACAGTGGCGAGTCGAAATATGAAGAAATACTTTCTAAAAATCATAATTTTGGCCAAAAGTGGTCTTGCGACTAAATTATCAATTTTGACAGTTTTCACATATTTGTTTATGTTATGTTAAATTTGCTATTTTTTTTGGGTAATGAAAAACCTTTGTTGATCACATTGACTTGGCCCCTATCAACTCCAGAAACTTATTTTGTAGTTTTTGTTGTGCATTTATTTTATTGCTTAGTTTTGTAGGTTTTTATCGCGTTACTGCGTTATAGAGTTAATAAACATATATTATTATTATAATTATTATTACTCATAAAATTAATTATAATAATTAAATGATTAAACGAACTTACCTTAGTGAAGTTCTATCATAATTATATGATCTTTCCATCCGGAATATGACAATCTGTAGTCTCTTTATTTCCACAATAAGCCACGTGTCTTTAAAGCCATGGTATCGAAGAAATGTCCAGTATGACAGGTATGGGTAAGCCGGCCTTGGTATATATCAGTATATATCTGACATTCTCTTGAAAGCATAGGGTCTCTAAATTGGTCAGGGTTCGGGAAAGTCTAAACAAAGGAAGGGTGGGTTATGTCATATTCCGGATGGAAAGATCATATAATTATGATAGAACTTCACTAAGGTAAGTTCGTTTAATCATTTAATTATATTTCCTTTCCATCCGTTCATATGACAATCTGTAGATGTTTAAAGCATAGAGCAATTTAGAGCCAAAACAGCATTATCGTCTGTTTATGAATAAGAAACAACAAAATGCACTTGAGAGAACATGTTAACATTTTGTTAACATGTTATTGCAACAATATATCGTTATCATGTTATTCAAAGTTAAAGAGTCAAATGTAAAAACTTTCATCAAACTTCTTTTCATGCATGCAGTTGTAAAATTGAAGAACAATTGCAAAATTGTGGGTATTTCAACCAATTTAGGCAAACTGCCAACACAAGACTAGATGCCAATGCTTGCATGACTTGTGACAAGTGCATGAAATACATATGGAGAAAGGTAATTATCGGGTAATTCCTTCATCGAAGAAAGCAACCATAGGCACGTGTTTCGGACTATTAGTCGTCATCAGTACGGAATACATATGAATCAACTTTTAATAATTCCAATGTACTAATTAGTATAAATACTTTAATATACCTGTCTATGTGGCCCTTTTAAGGCTATAAACAATAAGAAGGTATATATCATGATGTAGACCTTTGTAAATAATCGGTAAATGTACTTTGTAAAAAAGATTAATATTATAGATAAACAATCGTACCTACAGCAACAGATAACACACATAGATGTATATAAATAAAGACTGGAATTAATTGCATATGGTTATGAATAAAATTAGACGTTTAATAACCATTGGGAAAATCTTTGAACGCGATGAGCAGCGGACAAAGGCAAAAGTATAATTAATTAGATCTTTTAATTAGGCTTTTCTTTATTTCAATAAGTCTAATGGTGTCCCATATTTGATATGCATATTGTTTCTTACTGCCTCGAAAAGTAATATAATTCAATACAATTGCTGAGTACCAAGTAAAAACTTAAGCTTAGTTGGACGGGACTTGACAACACCGTTTACCGGTAGTTTCAGATAACATGAGCGGTCTAAACTTTATCCACAAATAATAAAGAAAGGGTATCCAATAAATTCCTTAGTGTTTTGATGGCTCAGCATCTAATTTACATATGATTGACTATAAAGACAACTCTAGACTGTTTTGACTGTAGTCATGGTGAACTGTCACTTAAAGAACTAACCCAGCAGCGGCTGCGCGGTTATTATTGTCCAGAAGTAAAAACACAAATTATTGGTAACGGTTCACAGGAACGTATCAACAATGAGCCGACCTCCGTATCCAAATGGTTAATATAAACCAGCGATCGCCAACTTAGGGGTCCGCGTGCCCCCAGGACTGGAGCAGACTTATGGGACTGCCCGTGAGCGGGAGAAGGACCGCAGATATAAACGGTCCATTTAGCTGCTCCAAGTTCACGCCCTTGGTCGATCCAACGCAACAAACAAAGTAATTGCCCCGTTAGCGTAACTTTCGGGATCCATCTTAGACCCAATTATTAAGTTTGTTATTGTAACAAAACAAGTGTAAAAAAAGATAAATATATCTTTCAAGGCTTATATTAACAGTCAGCTGCCTATACAGGAGTGTCAGGAATCATTGATTTGCGCACCCAAACCGCTCAAAATATCTGAAAAGTGCAGCAGGCATTTCTTAATGAAAGAGTAAAAACCTATTGGGCAGACTCCAAAAGGTATTAATAGTCATGGTACTAATAGTCATATAAAACATATGACACACACGCATGCAACGTTGTGATGCCGTAATGACCGAAGGAAGTAATAACTTCGTTGTGGAGGATACGCAAGTTAATAACGTTGAAAATTTTGGTCAAATAGGCAATTTAAATGAAAATTCCCTTTATCTCAGCCCAAATGTCGCTTTAATTTATGTGAATTTAAAAATTTGCAGCAGAATTATGAGCAACATCTGTTGATTCCATACCTAATCCCTAGCCGGTTTAGAGCTTGGTTGACATCTATCCTGTCAACAGGGAAAGGCTTTGTACAATAGGACAACTGCGGTTGTAACGGCCAAAGCGCACAACTGAAATTTGTTGTAGGATTACTTCTAGGAGAGTATTCTAGAGGTGCAAATATAAGAAAGAATAAAGAATGTTGTTTGCCACAAAAAAATGGGGGACTTCAGCCGCTATGAAATTAGGTTCTTTAACCAGGAACAAACAAGCGTGCCCCGATTAAATACTTTTCGGTACAAATAAAAGTATAGAAGGCGTATCCAAACATTGAGTAATCCTTTTGGCAGCAAAATTAATTAGCTGAATTCAGTTATCAGATATTAGTCTATTTTTAATGATCTTGAAGCAAAATCGGCTCTAACTTATTTTTAGAAAACAAACAAATTTTACGTCCTAAACATCCTTGGGATGGTTTGCTTAATCTGTCAAATGCTCGACAGCAATTTTCTTGATACAAAGCAATGCGATAGGGATATCTAAAAGTTTTCATTTGAAAACATTTCAGTCTTTATACGGAGTGAACCACCTTATATAGAGTCATCTAATGACAGCACTCAAGCCAAGAATATGGTAGCTAAGGAATGTTGCTTAAAAGACAAGACACTTTCTTTAAAATAGTCTTAAAATAGTATAGACCGAAATATATTTCAAATTATAAGGCAACATTAAAAATTTTGCCAATCTCCATTATTTTGAAATATTCTCTCTGAATATTAAGAGTTTGATTTTAATAATTACTAGAGTAACAGAGTAATAGAGCTATAATTCACGAACAGAATTTTGCAATTTTGGAAAGTGATGACAAATCTCAATCTCCACTAAATTTGATTTACTGTTAGAGTCACCCGGTTCTTCTTTCTTAAGAAAATTTGGGGGCAGAAACTGATCAGAAGAATTGGTCCACCTTGATACAACATATCTTAGTCGGCCCTGAATAACGACCAAATATGGTCACCCAGATTCTTTGCCCAATGTACGCATTTCAATATGGTCTATATACTGGCTTCCGATAGGAAACGTTCCTCGTTCTGACGGTTGGGATATTGTATACTGGTACCAAATATAAGGATGTCTGCCTTGAAAGGGTACTTTAGACCAGTCATCAGAGTCCCAGGATATTGCGCCAGAATTCGCAAGATACAAAAAAGGTTGACCTTTGGTCTCTGCATATTGTTGAATAGTTCGATATTCACAATTACAAAACTTCAACAATCAATAACTAATCGATTGGGGAGTTGTTGATGACCTCATTGTGAGGTTTGTCTAACTTAACGGTCAGTCGCCATAATTATTGAACACAAAGTAATAAACTGAGGAACCTCAGTTTGATCCACTAACTTTGCAAAATAGACCATAATATTTTGATGCACATACTCCTCCCCCAAAACTGAGGACTATTATTCTTTTAGTATTCAAATGCGTTGAATCTCAAAAATATCATTGAATTGTGTAATACATTACTGAAATTACAGCTTGGCCAATGTCGGGAGGAGGCGCCGACAGCTGGGTGTCAGCAAAAGGTACACTGGCTGGGACCACTGCCAGATAGATATATCTGGCGGCACTCTAGAAGTTTACTGGGTGCTCTCGGTGTACACCAAGAGTAGCTTTCTGTCACTTGTGGTCTTCTTGAAGTGGTGAATGATAGAATAACGCACCTCTGGTGTCCGTCGTCTTGCCCAACATGGATCAGATGTCAGAATGCAGGTTATTACGCACAACAACACGGCCCTCTTCTACATGCGTGTAACTGAAGCCTAGGCATGCCCGGAGGTGGCACTGACGTCTGTGTGTCAGCAAAAGGGCACTGGTTGTGGTTGTGACCACTGCCTGCCATATGCATCTGTCGGTACTCTAGAAGAGTACGGGGCGCTCTCGGTGTTCATCAAGAGCAACTTCCTGCCACTTCCATAAGAACACGACCTTCCTCTACATGAGCTAAAGGAAATGTAGGTAAAGGTAAACATTAAAAAAGTGCAGACCTGACAGCTTGTCAATTTTGACAAAAAATCACTGTTAGTGACAGTGACAGTGAGTGCCGGGGCCATGCCATTCTCCTTGGTATCGTTGAGATCTTCAACGACTAAGGTAACTGGTTAGGTTAAGATTTTGAAGAAGCCGGACGGTAAGCGATGTTAGGCGAGCCAAAAATGTCACCATCTGGTAACATTAGGGCAACCTCCTCTGCATCGTTGAGATCTTCATCGATGATCAATATTCCGGCAACAGATCCGGGAATAAATCAATCATGAACGCTAAGCCAACTGGTTAGGTTATGATTTTGAAGAAGATCTCGCTGTTAGATATGCTCCAGATGATGTGGGTCCAGTCCAGACTTGATTACTTCCATCTTCCGTTGGTCCCAGGATGCTCCCATGGCTAAAATTTTAAGCTCTGGTAGAGAGCTGAAAAAAAATGTGACGTGACATATCACGTGAAAAAAAAGAATGTCAGATATATACTGATATATACCAAGGCCGGCTTACCCATACCTGTCATACTGGACATTTCTTCGATACCATGGCTTTAAAGACACGTGGCTTATTGTGGAAATAAAGAGACTACAGATTGTCATATGAACGGATGGAAAGGAAATATAATTAAAAGTGTTTACTATTTTTACAGGTGGAACCTTTCTCATCTGAGTACATAATGATTATCACCTACTTTACGAATGTTACTCTACAAGTGGGTATGTTTTGCTGGTTTGGAAACGATATTACAGTTAAGGTAAATAATAATAATCCCCAAAAGATTATCATCATTTCCATAAATTATGTATTTTAGAGTCAAGAAATAATAAATGCCTGCTATGCAAGTGACTGGTACAAATTCAACATTAAAAACAGAAAATATCTAATATTGATGATGGAAAGAGCAAAAAAACGGATTGCCGTGACAGCATCGCAATTCGCCTTAGTGAATTTAGAAACGCTGATGGCCGTAAGTACAGTATAACCCCGATAATCCAAAACAGTTCAGCCAGATCAGCCATACAGTGTTTGTACGTCATAATATGTGTCACTGGGTTTTCCACATACTACGTATTCATTTATAACTTTTATAAAAACTGTTTAAATCCTTTTCTCTTAGGCTAAATTATAGGTAATTAATTGGGATTATACTTTAAATGATTACATTAAAAGCTGAAAAGCCTCCACATTACGATATTATGTATGACACCAAGTGGAGGGAGTTGATATTTTGGTTGGCTGTGATAACAACATAATTATAACTTTCTAATAAATTATTATATAATTTTCCACCATATACTAAATTATAGGTAATTACATGCGGTAGTCCTATTCATGAATGCAAAATGTTTTGCTCTGACGTAAATAACCCGTAAATAACGATATTGTACTTATGTTGTGTGGCTTCAACTGAACATTACTTTGTTCTGCTTTAGCAAAATGTTATAACTTTTCTGAATGTTGTTCTATAATTTTTGTGTCATGAGTTAAATTAAAGAGACATTTTGTAAATACATGCTATCATTGTTACCATACACAATTTAATAATCTAACAAATGTGAATATTTATAAAAAAAAGCTAACAATTTTTTAGTTGTAAAGGCTCCAGTGCTTTATATTTACAACGTTTTCAAAAAATAATTATTATATAATTATTTTTCTCAGAATAGGCATAATATTGGCAACCCTAGACACTAAAGTACAGGCTGCTGTTTCTTATCTGTTTGTATTTGGTTATATACATCTGTCCTAATTCGCTTCGTCTATTTATATGTATACTCCTTGATAGAAAAAAAGTTGGGTGAGGTTGTTGATGGTTGCTTTTCAATTAAATTTATGTAAAACGAAGTATACATAATATAATGAATGATATATTTTGAATTACTTTGAAGATTTATGAAGTAAACAGAACTAGTACATAATGTAAAAGACAAAAAACATCCAAAAAGTGCGAGGAATTTTTTAAATAAGGACAAAGTCGTAGACATCAAAAATTAAAAACAAATACGGTAGATTTTATGTGGTAGCTAATTTCATAGGATAGGTATTTTTTAATTTATGTTAATTTTGTGATCACTTGTTCAACATAAAACAAAACATTATTGAAAATAAAGATTAGGAAATGAAGTCAAAAATGTTTGGATCAGTATATTATTACGGATTGTATATTAAACCCAGTATATTTTTCTGTTGACCTTAGCACATTGGAATGTGCGATTTACAAACACGTTTCAAGTTCTCTAAACGCTACAGCTGGCTGGATGAAAAACTTGCTTTTTTCTGGCCGTACAACTACGTCGCATTTTATTAGAATTTTCTCCTTGCAAGAAATTGTCATCGGGTTAGATCCACACATATAGAACATTTTGTTTAATTCAAATAAAAACGCATTGACTCAAATGAATCTAGTGTTTGAATAATGGCATAGAAATATTACTTTGAGGATAGAAATGCATAAATTTGTTTAAAATATTTGCTCTGTAGAAAAAAAAAACGTATATTTGTGTCGAACAACTTATGTTTTCAGTAAAAATTTACAATTTGTTTATTATAATAACGAACAGATTTCTTTAGTTCAAATAATTATGATTGTGTTGAGTGAACGAAATATAATTTTCTAAATTAACGAAATTGTTGGTTGAAATTGTTGCGATAAATTGTTCTTTGATTAAAGAAATTATTAGTTTGTTGAAGTAATTAATGTGGTTACCTAAGTATTATTGACTAGAACTTTTTGGAGGGTGATTGGGTTTCCCAAAACCTACATATAGTCAAGGTTAGGGTAGCAAAGTCTACTATTTATACTCAAGATAAGGCCGAACTGCGAGGGGAGGTTTACAGTGCCATCTAACAATACAGTTGGATGAGGTATTCACACTAAAAATATATCTATTTGAATCAAAATGTGATTTCTTTGGCGGTAGTAAACTGGTCTACACATATATTAAATACAGCACAAAACAAACAGATTCGTGTGAAATTTATGAGATCTGGCAACCGTTAATTATCAAAATGAAAACGCTTATTTAAAATATCGTAATTAACTTGTAAGACGTACAAAAACTGTTTTCGTGGGACAACCATATTTGTAGACGTCAATAATAAAAAAATATACCAGTTGTACAAAATAACACTTCTACTTTTTCAGATTTTTAAATGGTCGTACTCTGCCTTTGCACTGATAAACAAGGTGTATAGTAAATAAATAATTTTCTGAGTTATTAATTATTTTAAGCACACACTTTAACATAGTATAAAGTATAAATAAATCACAGTTGGGCAGAAAAATATTGTTTTATTTATTTATTTTGTTTTAAAATTCCAAATTGCAACAGTACTTGATGATATACCTAATTAAAAATTACGTTTGTTGATGTTATTATTAGATAGCATTATGTCTTAAATATTTACAGATCAATTAGTGAACTTAATAAGCGGTTACGGGCCCTAAATAATACGTCGCTAATAATTTACATCTAATAAGCACTTAAAGTAAGTCTACTTATCTAAAAATCGACCATTTTGTTAGTTTGTTCATAAATTCGTTAGACTGAATTTTGGATTGAAAATAATGTAGAATGTAGCAGAAAACGGTTATGTGTGTTTTTGCTTATTATTGTTACTTATCGGAACACACTGATACCATACTGATCAAATATATCAGACTTAGAAAATATAATTTTGATACAACATAATGCATATCTATGCATTTTAGACATTATAGGAAATCAATCAAACTCGAAATGTTAGTACTTATTTATTTCGTTTTTTAATAGCACTGCACACTATCTCTACAATAATATAACATTATACTATTTGTAAAAAGCATGTTTTGTTATTGTAAGCATAGATTTGGTCTTCTCTTTTACTTCTTTGCATACATATTTTGCAAAAGAGCGAAAGCAGAATATGACCACTTCAGAATCCAAAAATCAGAGAAAACTATATCATAGAAGGTAACAGTCATAACATAGTTGGTATTTTTTTTATTAAATGTGTGATGATTAACCTTCATAAGTGTTGGCAGAGAAGCGGTAGAAAATTTATAAGCCGTGATGACAATTGGCTTCTTAACATTTTCCATGATCAGCAGTAGCATTCTCCTGTTCGATAAGTCGAATTTGTATCATTCACTTTGGTAGCAAGACTCCAACAACTCAACGCTCTAAAAAACAATAAAATGATTACCATGGATCTAACTATACGTATAATCCAAGTGAAACTTTTTGCCACTGATTGTACACTAATAAATTTGTATTTTTTGGGATGATAGGCTCAACAAAGGCTGTTCTTTGTTAGACCTTTTTTTATTGTCTAATATTTCGCCAAATCTTGTTGGCTTCCTCAGGAACTAAAAAACAATTGACAAACAACAGAGAAATCTAAAACCGGATTGTACATACCTAATAAATGGTCTTAAAACACAGCGACAAGCATGGACGTTAATAGCGTGTCACTCAAAAAACGGAGAACCCCCAACCTGCCCCAATAAAATATCGCAAAGGTACTACGATAACAAAATACTTTTACACAACTTGCACAATAAAAATAAAAATCATAATAGTAGATTACAAAATACCGAACTAGTGTAAACACGAATTGGTAACAAAAAGCAATAAATTAGTCCAAAAAAAAAACAAAAGACACAACAGTCTAAAAGAACAACTCGCTTAAATCGCTCACACCGACGGCTGTATCATTAAAAACCCTTGAGTGATTATAATCTAAATTCAATAAAAAGCTGTAGATGTTGCTCAAGTTTTCGGTGTTCGACCGCAAATTCATGGCATTACTAGTCTGGTTTACAGCTATCGTCTCAAAAAAGAGTCTTTCACGAAATTTACGTTTCTTGAAAACTATACTAATGTTGTCAAAGCCAACATGACGACTTTCGCCACCTGCATGTCGAGCCACTGCGCTAGTAAGCTTATTGTTTCTTATATCCAGTCTACACAGAGAGAAATTTTTGTTTGATTCAAATAAATATGCATTGACTCAAAGAAATTTGTTGTTTCAATAGAGGCAAAGAAATATTTATTTGCGGATAAAAACGCATTTATTTGAAATATTTGTTTGGTAGAAAGAACGTTGATTTGTGTCAAACAACTTATGTTTCCAGTTAAAAAGTTTGCAATTTGTGTATTATAAGAAATGAGGTTTATTTACTTCAAATAATTATGATTGTGTAATTGTGTTGAGTAAAACAATTACATTTTTTTAAATTAACAAAATGTTGGTCGAGTTAGAATGCTTAAAATTATTAATTTGTTGAAGGAATTAATAGACAAGAATTTTTCGGAAGACTCGCCATGTGTCACCTCCTTTTTGGGATGTCGCACATCCTCGACCAGTGCTTGGTCTTCCCAACCCAACATATAGTCAAGGTTAAGTTAGTAAAGTGTACTCTGATTTGGAATCGCAACTTGAACCTGCAGGCACTGTACTCTATAAGTTCTATACTGTCGATCACGCGGCTTTATACTCTCGATATGTACGAAGTGCGAGGAGAGAGTTTACAGCGCCATCTAACAATACAGTTGGATGACATTAAAAATATATTTATTTGAATCAAAATATGATTTCTTTGGTGGAAGTAAACCTATTTTAAAGCCAAAACAAAAATATTACTTTAAAGGAAATAAATCTCTTCTTGTGTACAAATATATTAATTTTAATCAAAATATGATTTCTTTGGCGGAAGTAAACCTATTTTTAAGCCAAAGACAAAATATTACTTTAAGCTAAATAAATCTCTCCTTATATACAAAATTATATGTTAGAATCAAAATTATATTTCATTGGTGTAAAGAAACGTTTTTTAAAATCAAAACTAAAATATTACTTTCAAGGAAAGTAATTTTTGTTTGTATCCATATATATTTATTCCACTTAAATAAATATTTCAAATAAATTAATCTCTGCAAGCAAATAAACTAGAGTATTCAATGAAGTAAATATTGTTGGCGCCAAAAAAATATGTTTTGACCAAAAAGAATAAATTCAAACAAATACATTTCTTTAAAACAAGAAATCTTTTCTATCTGTGTATGCTGCTTCATCCTAGTCTTCAACCAATTACCAGTCTGGCCCACATAACTTGCTTCACATCCAGCACACGGTAAACAACATTAGACATATAATCTAAAGGAGTTCTCTGTTTTAATCTGGTAAAGAATTTCCCCACTGTCCCAAGATTATAGTAGGCTATTCTTAAATTGTTCAAAGAAAAAACACGGCAGAGTACTTGCGACAAGCCTGGAATGAAGGGAAGCTTTCGGTAAATGATGGCATCACATCGCGCAGGAGCCGTCATATCTGTACTCACTCTCCTGTGAGTGACACCAAAAATCAGCTTCCTAAGTAAATATTTAGGGTATCCATTATTAGGAAATTTTTTAAATATTTTAGTTATTCTTAGCATGAAAGGCATGCGACAGCTGTAAAATTCGATGGTTTGATTTGAAATTCAAGTACCTGCCAGACTTTGTTCGCATTAAAAAATATACCTTCCAATAAACAAATGATGCTCGACGCTGTCACTTAAAAACTGTTGAATTCTATCATTATCACTAACACCATTATCATCTTCCAAGTGCAATGCTAGCCATTGCTATCCAATTAAATAAAACAAAGAAAATTATTAATGCTACAATTGTGACTAATGCACAACTTAATTAAAGATTAATATTCACGATATGCAAAGTATTACAATTATAGGTATATAAAAATCGATAATTTTGGCTTGTCACACATTCTTTAGATAAAATTTCTAGATTGCAAATAATGTAAAATTAAGTAGACAGGGCTTATGTGTGTTTTGTAATTATTATTATTATTATTTATTAGAAGTCACTGGTGCATTACATTTAATATATTTTGGTATTCAAATTGCAATATTTATTTCGACTTTTAATTGCATTGCACTAAAATCTATACAATAGAGCAATATTCATGTTTATATTCTATTTGTGCGAAACTTTTATTGGTGCTGTATATATTTGAACCTTTTCTTCTGTTTTACTCGTTTCCGTAGATATTTCGCAAAACAGCAAGAGCTGTATACGACCACTTTAAAATCTAAAAATCAGAGAAAAGTATATATAGGTAACAAAATAATCATTACATAGTTGATATTGTTTGTTAAATGTGCAAATATTTACCGTCATAAGTGCGGGCAGAGAAGCAGTCGAAAATTTATAGGCAGTAATAACAATTGGCTGCTTAACATTTTCCATCATCATCAGAAGCATTTTCCTGTTCGGTATGTCGAATTTGTACCATTCACCTTCGTAGCAAGAATCCATCAGTTCAAGGCTCTAAAAAATAATCAAATAAATACCATGGATCTAAATTTTAATTCCTCTAGAAAAAGAAATGTTTTTTATAAAGAAATTGGTGCAAAAAATTGTAAAGGCTGTCTCAAAAGAGCGCAAGATTTGAGTTGCGCGCGCTTTGTCTGTTATGATGCGATATGTCAACGAGTGAGACAGGTCGATAGGAGACAGATAACAGTTAGTAAACATTGGAGCGCTGCACGAAGCAACAACCACGTGTCCTTATTGCTAAGTAATACTATCAAAATGGTAGTCGAAATACACCCACTTTGAAAAGAATCGGCGGGAAATTCAAAAGTACTGGATCAGTAAAACACACTACGCGAGCTCGTAATGTACCAAGACCAGAAAACATTAAACACCAGCAAATATGACTATGCTGCACAAATTACCAATGTTAAAAGACATATGAGAGCGTCGTTCTGAAACAACTGACTCCACAACTTCTCCCACTAAATCATGCACAGAAAGACTGCACAAAAGACTTTACTAAGCTACTACTTTACTGTTTAAATATCTGTTTAAAACTGAGGAATCAACTCACCACATGTGATTAACTGGTTTTGATGATTCTTTATTCACATAAAAAAATCATCAAAACCAGTTAATCGGGTCTAGAGAAAGTCAACTTTGAAATAGTGCAATTTTATTACTACCTACTTGTTCTTGTTGTATGGCCTTTAAAAATAAAGATAATGAAGTGAATCGATAATCAACATCTTTAACAAATATTACGGTGTCATTCCAGTTATTGTTTGTTTTAGCTGACACTCCATATAGTACTTCAAAGTTCAGGCAAAATTCATAACATCATTCTTACTTTTGAGTCTATACTCAAAACTGAAAGTTGAAATAAAAATTCTTCATCCGTACATCTTCTGAAGAGATAGGCTACCAGTAAATGAAAGAATCATCAAAATGGTTGGGAAGAAAATCAACTTTAAATTTTTAACATATTTTTCATCTTTTGACCAGTTTAGTTCAGAATTAGCCACTATCTCTAAATACAGAATGATGAACATTAAAAATGAATACTGAATCATGAACATTAAAAATCACAAAAGTTTTAATCTCAAAATTCCATTCAAATCATATTTACGAAAATATATTAAGAAAATTTTGATTTTTCATAATGATTTTTGATTTTACAGTATTTCTGTTCATGTTGTTTCTGGGCTATTACTAGTAAATATTTTGGTAAAAGATTGCAAAGGCGTTATACTCTTTATGGGTGCAGTTGCATAACAAGTCGTAAAATGTCTTTAGTTTCATATTTTAGAGTAAAATTTCGCGACGGTGAACAATATAAGTGGACGCGTTGGCTGAACTTTGCGGTGGATGAACTTTAAACACAAGGTTCATATTTTGCGCATAGAATGTTCCGAAAACTCCTTGTGACATGCATGAAATATGTACAAATTGCACATGAACAACATATTTACGAAATTCCACCTTTAAATTATTTACTTTCTACCATTTTTATTTGGGTATTCCTACATTATTGGGCTTACTATAGCCCAATAATGTATGAATACCCAAATAAAAATGGTTACTGCTCTGCTAGTTAATAAGTAATAACTAATGGCCCTGCTCCGAAGGAGAACGGTATTGTCGGGCAATTCCGTCTCAGAAGCTCATTGCAAACTTAGTGATTAAAAAATTTCACAAATCAGTTTTATATTTTTTAAATTTTATTGTATTGTAATTCAATTTTAGCGAGGGCTCGCGGGCCGCACAGTAGGGTGTTGCGTGCCGCAGGTTTGACATCACTGGTCTACATAATAAATCTATCAACATTTAGGTACTTTGTTAAAGAAAACAATTTTTAGTTTAAAATTCCCATATTGCGCTGTTATTAAGACACTCTGTAGAAATTTTTAACATTTTGTCAAATCTAGGAATAATAATTCGCATTATCGTGATGTTATGGATGTTGTAATTATATTTTAAGAATCGAAATTAACTGACTATTCTGCCACATAAGTATTTTTTATCTGCAATTCACACAGAATAAGTTCATTGCGTATAAATGTATGGCACCAAATTTCCAACATAGGGATGGGCAGTATTTATTATTCGCTAGATTCGTAAAAATGACCACTGTGCGTCAGTCGTATTATATCGTCAGTACTTACTTTTTCCATGACATCATTCCCAAACCAACAATACATCGACAATTCCTGCAATAGTATAAATAAATACGTAAGGGCCAGCATAAATTGGAAGGAGAAATCTTCATACTGGAACATATTTTTTTAAGATGCGTGTATATATTTTTTTTAGAACCTTTATTACCGACATTATTTCGAATAGGCCGTCGCAAACGCCAAATATGGCTGATAGAAACTCTAATAAAATAGCAACAGAAAATGTTTTGTTGATCTTCTCTGCAAATCTAAAAATAAACCGAAATAGAATAAACTAGCATGTTCAAAGATTCAATAAGAAAGATACCTTCTAATAAACAAATGATGCTCGACGCACGCACTTAAATGTTGTCGAATTCTATCATTATCAATATTACCGTTATCATCTTCCATGTCCAATGATTTCAAGTTAATCGACAATCGCTTCTTGAGTATATCAATTTGAGATGAAGTGATCAACATAAAACCAGGGAGTAATAATATCAAACCAATATTTACCCAGCATACTATTATCATGCCGATCACTTCGAAAACGAACAAAGGAATCCTATACACTCCAAGGTCGAACGATAGTGGCAATGGTAACGGTTGATTCTCTAAGATTGGATAGGCAATAAAGAAAACCATAAAGAACACAACGAAAGTCCTAAAACTCCATCCAAGTATGTTTATAATTTTGATAGTCTTCTTCAGGATTTGTTCTCTTGGTTCGAATTCAAAGTTAAACATTTCTGATCCTATATCGTCAACGATCGAGGCAAACGTTTCAAGATTATATTCCAATGTGGCCAATCTTATGATGTATGTTGTCATGGACACCACTATGTGGATATTTCCGGCCATATCTACGGAGCTGTTGTAGAGTTCTATGACGTTCAAAGCGCACAAATTGACGGAGAAGAAGAACGTAATTGCTTTTTTGGTCAAATGCAAATATTTGTTGGATTCCTTGTCTGGCCAAAGTCCAGCCAAAACCATCATCCATTTCAAGTTAGCAACTACCTCGTTACAATTATGTTCGATCATCTTCTAGGAACTCTTAAGAAGCTATATGTTATAGAACTTTTTACAGATTGAGTTTATAGTGGCAACTTTAAGATTTGGCTTGTTTATATTCAAACACTTTGTTTCAGTTGCTTGGTCAATTATCCTACAAGTGAGATCAAATTGATTAGTCACACCCAAGCGTCTTTTATAATACTCTAAATGTAAGTAGAAACTTTTGTGTTATCTATCTGTTATTTTGACGTTTTACTAACTTAGCCTTTGTTGTATTTAATTAGCTTGTTCCTGATGAAATTTTGAATTAAATGCGAAAATTTGAACTGAGATAAAAGGAGTAAACGGATTACCGATTACCGAAGTTATTAGAGATTTTGTGAGTTTGAATTTAATGTCCGTTTTTAAAATTCAAAGATGGTTTCGACAATGGCGACAAAAATGTAAAATATTGGAAATATACAAAACCTATTTCCAGTAATTGCCGATCCCAAATATTATGTGAGATTTACAAAATTCAAAATGGCAAATTAAATACGATGACCAAAAATGTAGACCAACGTCGGGTTCTTGTAAAACAAAACGAATACGGCGACTACAACGCTTGTTCTACAATATTCCTAGATGTGGCACAGACTTTTGACAACGTCTGGCATGAAGGACAAATCCATAAATTAGGAAGTATCCCCCCCAAACTTTTCGCACATATATTACAATCTTACCTGACTGAGAAATACTTGAAGACAAACAAGGCGATGCGTGCTCTGTCCTTAAAGAACTGAAGACAGGTGTACCGAAAGGTAGAGTCTTAGGGCCGGGCCTTCACCTACTCTACACCAGCGACCTCCAACGGTAAGAAAATTAATTGTGGCAACCTTTGCAGACGCCACGGCTTTCCCAATCCCATCAAATAAAACAAAGAAAATTATTAATGCTACAATTGTGATTAATTCACAACTTCATTAAAGATTAATATTCACGATATGCAAAGTATTATACTACGCAATAACGTAATTTAGCCTAAAGAAATCAATAATATTTGCTTTGACGCTAGAATAAATTTCTAAAGTAGAGCTAATAAAAACAACAATTATTTTATTTATCGAAATTTTGATATAAAAGCCGTGATAAACGTTTTAAACATCCGAAAACTGAGGTCCATGTCCTCAGCCCCCTCACATTTGAAATACCAATTTTTTTTTACGTCAAAGTTTTGTGCTTGTATTGTGCTGTTTTGTGCCGCAAACCAAAAGTTTTGTGCTCCTTTCGTTTCGGAGTTATAAGCAATTTTCTGAACGGGGGCTATGGACATGCCAGCCCCCCCACTTTCGAATTTTGAGTTTTTTCTAATACCAAAGTTTTGTGCTAGTTTTGAGCTGTTTTGAGCAGCAAACTTTTTTTACGTCAAAGTTTTGTGCTAGTTTTGTGCTGTTTTGTGCCGCAAACCAGAAGTTTTGCGCTCTTTTCGCTTTTGAGTTATAAGCATTTTTCTACTTGGGAACTATCCGTCTATACGTGAAAAGTGAAAACAAGTGTAAGTGAAAACAACCGCCGTCTACTTGAGTGGTAAAAACTGTCAGACTAAAACAACTTGGGCCAATGGGCAAAATTGTAAAAATTCTCATTATTTTATCAGTTTAGGTTAAGTGAAAATAACTTCTTAGTCATTGACTAGGTGTTATGCCACAAACATTCTGTGTTTGCACAAAAATAAAACAGATAATTGGGGTCTTAACATTTTCCATGATCATCAGAAACATTTTCCTGTTCGAGATATCGAATTTATACCATTCACTTTGGTGGAATCCTTCAATTCAAGACTCTAAAAAACAATACAATAAATACCACGACTCTAGAGGATATTTATGGTTTCACAGCAAGATGTTACACCATGTATCATAGAGCGAATAACGCTAGTATTAAATAAATGTCTTCAAGATGCTTACTTTCCTGATGCATTGAAATTTGCGGAGGTTATCCCGCTACACAAGAAGGATTCAAATCTGATAATAAACAACTACAGGCCAATACCTATATTACTAGTACGTATACTATCCAAAATAATTGAATCCCTGCTGAAGGCAAGATTGTTAACTTATTTCGAAAAACATTCTTATTTCTGTTCAGAGCAGTTTGGTTATCTGAAGAATCGTTCCACAATCAAGGCATTAATAAGTCTGATTGGAACGATACTCACAAATTAATTTTAACAACTCTAATAAGTCATGGGCATTGCTAATGATGCACCAATCGATAGCTTAGGGTGACAACGAGTTATGCTAGTTTTTCCCGGTGGAGATTCAAACAATTAGCAGGCAAGAATAATTAACAAAGTTTGTGCTTCGGAAACATCGAGAAAGGACCGTGTCGGGTGCAACGTTGAACAAAAGCAAGTTTTTTAGGTACTTCCTGTCGTCCGATTTTAACAAATTATGCACCAATCGATAGCTTTTGAGATTTCGCACATCCATGATCGGTGTACGGTTTACCCAGACCTACATATAGTCAAGGTTAGGGTAGCAAAGTGTACGCTGATTCGGAATCGGGAATGTGAACCTGCATGCACTGTATTCGATACTGCCGGTCAAGGCCTTTTTGGCAGTTTGAAATCAAAATGATAATGCTTATTTAAAATATCGTAATTAAATTGTAAGACGCACAAAAACTGTTTTGGTAAAACAACCATATTTGTAGACGTCAATAAATAAAAGAAATACAAAAAATACCAATTGTACAAAATAATACTTGTTCTTTTTCAGATTTTTAAATGGTCGTACTCTGCGTTTGCACTGATAAACAAGGTGTATAGTAAATAAGTAATGTTCTGAGTTATTATTTATTGTAAGCACACACTTTAACGTAGTATAAAGTATAAATAAATCACAGTTGGGCATAAAAATATTCTTTTATTTATTTATTTTGTTTTAAAATTCCAAATTGCAATAGTACTTGATGATATACCTAATTAAAAATTGCGTTTGTTGATGTTATTATTAGATAGCATTATGTCTTAAATATTTACAGATCAATTAGTGAACTTAATAAGCGGTTACGGGCCATAAATAATACGTCGCTAATAATTTACGTCTAATGAGCACCTAAGGTAAGTCTAATTATCCAAAAATCGATCTATTTGTCAGTCACGTCATTAATTCTTTAGATTGAATTTTTTAGATGGCAATAAGAGTTTCTGTGTGTTTTATGCTAATTATTATTATTATTTATTGGAACTCACTGATACCATACTATTAAATATATATCAAACAATTATTTTAGACAAAGTTGGAAATCATTGAAACTTCAAATCTTAAAACTTAAATCTTAGTGCAGTTTCAATTTTTCTAATTATTCGGATTATCGAAATAAGGCATAAAATACCAATTATTTTCATTACACACAAAAATACAACAGTACGACCGTACGTTGTTAATATACAGGGTGTACACCTAATCAGTGCAATAATTTGGATAATAACCTTAACAAAATTTTCCAAAATTTTGCAGTGGAATATTTAATTGTCACTACACACATGTTTTCATATGTATGTTTTCACTTGTGTACTACTACGACGAAACGTGCCCAGCACCTATCTCTAGTTTACAAAAGTCATAATAAATAACGATTTTAAGACTTAACAGTAAACTTACTGAAAAGTTTAAACAAATTGGATTCGGATTAGTAAAGTTTCCGATTAGGGTATGTTCGGAATTAAAAGTGTGTTTATTGTATTTATTACGGCTTTTAATAGCACTGCACTAACTTCTATACAATCATAAGCATTCTTGTTTATACTATTTGTAAAACGCATTTCTGCTTTGGTACTGTAAGTATAATTTTTGTCTCCTCTTTTACTTCTTTGCGTACATATTTTGCAAAAGAGCGAAAGCTGAATACGACCACTTCAGAATCTAAAAATCAGAGAAAAGTATCAAATATATATATATATATAAGATAACAGTCATAACATAGTTGATAGCTTTTTATTAAATATGTAAATATTAACCTTCATAAGTGTTGGCAGAGAAGCTGTAGAAAATTTATAAGCCGTGATGACAATTGGCTTCTTAACATTCTCCATGATCATCAGAAGCATTTTCCTGTTCGATAAGTCGAATTTGTACCATTCGCTTTGGTAGCAAGAATCCAACAATTCAAGGCTCTAAAACACAATAAAATAAATACTGGGAACCTAAAAATACGTACGTATAATCTAAATATGAAGATACATGTTTTCATACAATGTGTGTGTAACAAAACTAGAAAACAACAACCAAAAACTCATAAATTGTACTTTTTTGTATACAATTTTGTACCTTTATCATGACATCATTCCCAAACCAGCAATACATCGACAATTCCTGCATTATTATCAATAAATAGATAATGACCTGCATAAATTGGGAAGAGAAAGCTTCTATCTGAAATATATATTTTTTAATATGCATTGCTACATTTTTTTAAATAATCCATATTACCAACATAATTTGAAATAGGCTGTTGCAAAAGACGAAGATTGCGCATAGATACTGCAGTAAGATAACAATTGCAAAAATTTTGTTGATCTTCTCAGCAAATCTAGAAATAAAATGCAATACAATTGAAAATACAAGATGCAGCATGTCCAAAGTTTCATTAAACAACATACCTTCCAATAAACAAATGATGCTCGACGCAGTCACTTAAAAACCGTCGGACTCTACCATTATCAATATCACCATCATCATTTTCCATGTGCAATGATTTCAAGCTACTCGACAAACGTTCCTTGAGTACATCAATTTGAGATGAAGTGATTGACATCAAAGCAGTTAGCAACAAATCAAAACCAATATTCACCCAACCAATTATAATCATTCCAATCACTTGGAAAACGTACATGGGAATCCTATACACGCCAAGTTCGTACGATAGTGGCATTGGTAATGGTTTATTGTCTAAAATCGGATAGGCAATAAAGAAAACAAACCAGAACGATACCAAGGTCCTATATGTCCTTCCAATTAAGTTCGTAATTTTGATAGTCTTCTTCAGGATTTGTTCCCTTGGTTCGAATTCAAAATTAAACATTTCCGATCCTATATCGTCAACGATCGACGCAAAAGTTTCATGATGATATTGAAATAAGACCAGCTTTATGAAGTAGGACGTTATGGACATCATAATGTACATAATACCAGCCATGTCGACGTAACTCTTGTATACTGTAACGGTTTCAATTGTACTCAAAGCGAGTATACAGAAGGAGAAGAAGAACGTAATTGCTTTTTTGGTGATAAGCAAGCATTTGTTGGATTTTTTGTCTGGCCAGATGCCGACGAAAGACATCATCCATTTCAAGTCGACGACTATTTCTTTGCAGTTATGTTCGATCATCTTCTGTTAGTTCTTAAGAAGTTTATAGTTTAAACTTCAATCGTGATGTGGAGTTTTATAAAATAATTGCCTTGTTTATAGTGAGGAATAGTCCCGATTGCGCTTGCTTGACTTCCAGCATCAGTATTCGATTGTTTAATTAGATTGAGTTTAAATTTTTAATATCTGTCGACTTTGTTTCAATAGCTTGCTTAATTACCCTACAATTGGGGAAAATTGATTATTTTATTAGTTTAGGTTAGTTTATAAGGTAAATAATGCAGGTAATGTAAAAAAAAAGCTATCATTAAAATATCTTTATGCTGTTATTGAACGTGAAAAATGTGAAAACAGTATACATTTTGAAGAAGATTTAGTTATTTAAATAATTCAAGTCACAACTTTAGTATGATTAGATGAGGTGTTTGGGCTGTGATTCCAAGCCTGTTGTCACAGTTTAAAAAGTCAAGATGGCGATTGAAAATGGTGACATAAATTTAAGTGCATTTTAAGTGCTTATGAAACTAATATGTTGTTACATTAGAAGGGCATAGTTTGAGTTTTTAATTTAAAGTGTGATTTATTTTTTAAATTCAATAAGACTTTTCTAATATGTCGACCAAAAATGTAGTAGCTTACGTTACATGAAAACATTAGATTTATTACATCCATGTACGAGTTTTTGTTTTTCTGCAAAAAATGCAAAAAATTGTCCGTTTGCGCTGCTGATTTATATATTTCTATTTATTAGCTTAATGTGTAATTAGTTTATGTAATTCCTACATTGCAATGCAATTGTGTTTCTATTAAATATAATTTATTATATAACATGAAATGGAAATCTCATTTCAAGATATTGCATAAAACACAACAAACTATACAAACTTATTGCATCTAATAGCTTTTTTGCGTTAATAAACACAAAAATCAATTTCTTGTTGTGAATATTTTTACTGATGGTTATTTTAAAACTAATATGTGTTAACATTTATTCACAAAATATAAATAAATTAATAAAATTAAATTGCTTTAAATTTGTATTTATGGTAATTTGTTACTTGTGTTACTGGTGTTTTCGAGATATTTAGCTTCAACGATATTTTGCGTGTTTAACTTAATAACCAGAAAGGAGTTTTGTAAAGCATAAATGCATCATTACAATTTTTTTATATTATTGTTTTGTATTTACTCTACAGCAATATTTTTAAAATATCTGACAACTGAAAATAATGACAATTATGTATCACTAATTTGCAAAAATTGATAATAGCTTGGAGAAGCAAGCTCTAAATTTTCTACGAATTTTGATGGAATGTAAATATGTAATAATTATTATTAAAAAAATAAATAAACCAAAATATAGGACCATGTAAAAGAACATTTAGACAACATAAAAATTATTATTGTTAAAATTAGTTGTGCCAAAACTATGTCCAAAACTACTACAGATTAGAAATTTGAAACAATAAATAAAATATAGTGAAGTTTCGATAAATCAGCTATAGTTTCCGATAAATTAATTACAATATTTAATAAACAACAAAATGACTTAGGAATAACTGCACTTTATAATTATGTATTGTATTACAACGTGCTTAATGGTATTTCTCATAGAAAATATGAAATATTCTTTTAAATTACCAAAAAACTTCGCTTTTAAACATAATGAACGACTTGGCAACACCTGGAATGTGACAACAAGCATTGATTTGGCATGAGTTCGATGCAATGCATCGGGATGGCATCGGGCCGGCATTATGCTTTTACGGTAATGTTTTGGGTAAGTGTTTTGAATTTTATGCAAATATTCTAAATTAATACAGAAGTTTGGTCATGGCAGATGACTTGACAGAAAGATATTAATCATTATTGACATAATAACCTATTTTTTAAAACAAACTTTCAATATTCTTAAGTAATTAGTTTATTAATTTTAAGTAAAATTTTAAGAATTCAAATTATAAATGAACAAAGGAAGAAACTAAAATATTTCTTTTTTCTAGAAAGTAATAAGTTTCATATGGTGTTAATGGTTTTCTCTATTCCTTCAGAAGTTGGAGCCGTTAATAATAAGATATTGTTAATAATTCAAACGGCTGTAACTTTTTAATGAATTGAAAAAGTAATTTGCTTTCTGAAAAAAATGTTTTGCAGAAGAAACGTGGGACAGCCTGTATATGTTATTGCTACAATTAATTATTTTGGTGTCAACCATGTATTAGATCTCATGAAAGATAATTGAAACATTAACTGCTGTAAAGTAAATATTGTCATTCATACAAAATACATGCTCCGTCCTAAATAAAAATTTAAATAAAATTTAGAGAATTTATTTACATTTAGTGATTATATTTTAATATTACAATTCTGAAATAGTCTATATTCAGTGATAATCCTTGGCAACAAGATGATTTACTTACTTACTTACTTAAGCCCGTCATCCCACTGCTGGGCAAAGGCATTTACTTACGTAATTAATATGTGTATTAGATGAAATAGAATTTAAATAATGTGTCGTGATATTACGCAATATCTTAAAATGAGATTTTCGTATCATATTATCAAATTTCATGTTTATTAATATTATTATAAAAGTTATTCTGTATTTAATTAAATTCACTACTCGTAAACTTCACTGTAGTGGTCATATTACATTTATTACATTGCAATGAATGTATCACATCAAGGAAAAGATCGGACACGCTCAAAATAAACTAAATCCAGTTACATTACATCCATCGAAAAACCACCTCGTGACGGACAACTTTTTGCGAAGCGGCCGGGTCGAGGGAATATATAACCGAATATATATAAATAACCTACATACTATTTTCAAATTCTGCGATAGCGATACGAACATACTTATTTCCAACTGTAGCAAGGGCATTACAAACAATTCGGAGTTGGTCAAAGTAGGAAACAAAACGAAATTTAGGCAAAGTTTACCCTAAACTTTGTAATTTTACATAAAAACCTGAAAAAAATGTTAATTAACATATTATAATATATTTTGTGCTTCCTAAATTATTTATTTTCTTTTATCGCCATTATGTCGTATACTACATATGTAATTTCTATAATAATCAGCTCCATATACATCTTTCCAATAGAATCAACAAATTTTTAGGGCAAATGCTCACTCGGAAAACTTCACAACGACATACATTTGTCTTAGCAAAGCAAAAATCGAATATGACCAACGAAAGATCTGAAAGAAAAAACAAATATTTGAACAATTTTGGATATTTTCTGCGACCTGTATAGACCTACAGTAATCAAAGTATTAAGAGAAGCAACAGTAAAGTTATGCGCTCGTAGTACCATCGGTTCGGTAGATCTCTGCATTATCAACATCAAAGACTTGCGATTCTTAGTGTTGAATTTGTGCCATTCGCTGTTATAGCAAGCTTCGCCAACTTTTATACTCTGAAAAGGAGCAAAAAAGATTGCAATATAGCCTGGAAATAATTTAAATATTGACGATTCGTACCTTTAGCATTAGTTCGTTGCCAAACCAACAGTACATCACGAGTTGTTCTACTATCACAGCAAAATATACGAATAATTGGACAAACTCCGATGATGCTACGTTAACCTAGAAATAAATTTGAAAAATAAATCTTCTAACAACCTACTAGGTACCATATAATAAATACAATTAAATAATTATAAAAATATAGAAAACGTACCGTTACTATTACTTGAAACACAGTGTTGCAGATGACCAAAATTGTAGTCAAACATTGAATCAAAATTGGAAATGAGTACATCTTATTTATTTTCTCCACAAATCTACCAAAAAAAAATTAGATAAACAAATATAATGGCCAGAAAAAAAAACATCAAACAAAAAATTATTTATAGAACAAAGTACACAAGTTGAAGTTTTATTTTTCCAAACAATTTATTAGTTAAAGTTTTGGGTGTTGCCAAAATGTAGTAAAATCATATAGTTTTGTGGCAGACTAACATTAAAATCTCCATGTTTAAAGTAGATTTAAATCTTTTAACGTTTATTTAAATCAACTTTTACTAACTAAACACGAATGGATAATATTGTTCAAGAATTATATTACGATATTATTGCTTGAAATTAGTTTGCAAAAAAACTAAACTTCGATCATTTAAGCTAATAGTATGTGCCTTTTATTTCCATTCTTGCATATTTAATCAATTTATTTATGTGAAACGAATATTATAGGATTTGACAGATAAATAAAACAACATTAAATGCAACAAAATAATATTTATATTTAGGGCGGAGATCAGCACACTTGTTTCCAAATTGCCTTGCTCTTCCACTCAACCCCTTACCCAAACTACAACTAAGACATAATTGTACCAATAATAAATATAACATTAATTCCGAGAACTTATCAAAACAAAAACAAACAAAAAATACTCTAGAGTCTAATTACACGTAATTGTAGCAAATCCAACTTAACAAAACATCGCACAGGCCCATAAAAAATAAATATTAAAACAGCCTATGATGTGCGCTCAATGCGCTTCACCTTTCCCTGAGACCATTGTATATGTGACTGACCTGGTAAGAGAATCACCGTTTATACAGGTCAGCGCGATGGGCAGGTGGAGCAAACAAACCCCTGAATCTTAAATTAAGGTTATGGACATCCGTTCTACGGCGTATTTTCCGTATGAGGTATTGTGGCATCCTCTTGGATAGCAACTTATGATATAATATTGCTGCATGCAACACCCTAGTGTTATCCATGTTCAACCACCCCAAGTCGCCCAGCCCATTCGATACATGATCATACTTCCTCAAACCAAAAACAAACAGAACACATGCATTTTCGAGACGCTGAACACGCTGCCTATCCGACGCCGTCAGGCAAAGACCGTACACGGTACACAATATGAGATATTTTTACTATTGACAGTAGATATAGTGAGGTATTGTCAAAACATCAGCATTTGACACTACCGGTCATTAGACTGAAAATATTTGGAAAATCCTGGCTCACTATATAGTATTATACCAATGCAGATGCGACCGGTCTCGATCAAAAGCTTTTCAGCTCTAAGTTTAGTCATGAAACTTTTAAATATGAAGTTTCGTTAAATATGCGATACCTTCAGTAGTTTCTCTGGAATCGTTTCCACAAAAATCGAGTACACACATACACACACACACACACATACATACATACATACATACATGCACACACACAGAATGTTTTTGTACCTTGGTCAAAATTGATCAGGGGACCCAAAGACCTATTTCCGGTAAAATCTCAATTTTTATGATAAAGTAAAAATGCAAAGTGATTAATAATGTCTAGGATAAACAAAACATCTTTCATGCTCATTTCACTTTTGCGCTTGCAGTTGCCTATTGTTTATCCAAATTATTGGAGTTTTTTATAAATCAAAGTTTTGATACTATGTAGATTATTAATTAATTAATACATACCTCATAATAAAGAGATGGTGAACCACGCATTCCCTTAAAACTTTTTCAACTTCCCCATTCAATACAATCGTATCATCGACCAAATCTCCAATATCCCCTTTTATAGTTATCAAAATATTTGCCAAACGATCTTTCAACACATCAATTTGGGCTGAAGCCAACGCTGTTGAAGCTACCAGAACCGAATCGAGGCAAGTATGACACCAGGCGCAAACCACCATAGAAACAACTTCACAACTATACATAAAAAGTCGATAATTTCCAAAATCAACAGCAATAGGTATAGGCATATCTTTGTTGTCGATTACAGGAAATGTGGCAAAAGCAGTCAGCCAAATCGTTGTAGAAAACCTATACAGCTTCATCCATAAGCTGACCACATCCACAGACGTCTTTATGATAACATCCTTTGGTGTATACTCAAAATTAAACAATGGCGAATCTGCATCCTCTATGATAGATCGTAGAGTGTCTTGATTCAAAAAGAAGATTGTTATTTTTGTGACGAAAGAATATGCTGACATCATTATGTACAAAACTGCTGCTAAATTTATGTAGCTTCCGTACGCAGTGATAGCAGCAGAAGAGTTTAAAATTGCTAAACCGATTACGCATAAAATAGTAAAGCATCGCCTTATTTTGTATGAAGTCGACATGATTTCGTAAGGCCACAAACCTGTTATAACCATGTGCCATTTTAGTATGTCGAATAATAATTTTGAGCGGTATTTCACCATGATTCTGTTTGTTTGAATGTTAGAAATAGACAAAGAGCTCTTTATATACCTATAGTATCACATAGTAAGGGACTCATAATAATGTGTTATTAAGAAAATTGAAATAGTATCGTTTTAAGACGTTAGATGTAGTCGTTTTGTAACACCTTATTAGTTTTTTGTGTTCACGTATTTGGAAGGGTTAAAATCGTTGTAGTTGTAGAGAAATGTGTAATGTGGTACCTGAGCTGTTTAAATGTGAATATAATTTAGAAAATTTCCTGTTATTAGTACAATTATTTGAACGTGGTTTATACTCTGTTAAGTACAATAAATAATAAACGGCCAATTACTGTATAATCATTGTACAATTTTACTACGAGACAGAAAACGTATGGCAAACAACAAGAAAATACGTTGCTTGTATAAATTTAGTCAACTATCAATGTCGTCATTTGATTTATAAATATCAAATATAATAGAAATATGTAAATTAGTATCCGTAATTAATTAATAACTGATTAGGTGATTCGTAATATTAGCAAAAATTTCTATTACATTGTCATTATATTCTGTATGGCAATACTTAAAATAAGATGGAGACATACATTTTTAATTGACATATCAAATTACAACATAAACATAGACACTTTTTTATCCTTATAAATTGATTGTATTTGTTTCAACGTTATACAATGTTTTAATGACAGCAAACGTAGAATATGCCCATCTGACCACCTGGAAATCATAGAAATTATTACAACTCGTAAAAAGCAAACAAACAACAGAAAAACAAACCGCTACTAGAGCATCAACAGAAACCACCATAAACTTATAACCCGTTAAAAAAATCGGCTTTCTTGTAATTTCCATCACTAAAAGTAGTGATTTCCTGTTCGAAGTGTCACACAAAACCCATTTGCTAGCGTAACAAGCATCGAGAAGTTCCAAACTCTAAAATATATGACAAGTTATCACATCTAACATGAATCTATTTGAGAAATTGATTTAAACCAAAAGTTGTATCAGTTATTTCAATATGTACGATAGACAGATTGTCGTAAGTACATACTTTTATAATGACATCATTTCCAAACCATGAATAGCAAAATATTTGGAATAATATAGCTAGTAGATACATAATAACATGTCCGAATTGTGACGACAGTAAAGACTGATTCGCTAGTACAAATCCTTGAAAAAGCGTGTAGCATAACACAAGTATTCCTGATAAGAATTGTACAAGGATTACTTTTGATAAAAATGCGTCGATTTTGCGTGAAAATCTGCAAGATAAAATAATAATAATATAATATGCGTAATAAAATACTTGAGACCCTTATTTACTGGTGACGATGTTTCAAACCTACACAAGGTACATACCTCATTATAGATATATGTTGCCTGACGACTGTTTTAACATCTTCAGCAACTCTGGTGTTAAAATTACCTTTCTCCATATAACTTTTCCTTTCACCAATTGCTTTAATGGTCGCCCTCAAAATATCAATTTGCACAGATATGACAATCATTAAAGTACAATATAAAAGATCAGTTGTACAGTTGATCCAAGTAGACACAGCTAGTGCTATAACCTCAAAAACGTATACAAACATACGAAAATTGCCCAAATCATATGATAGTCTAACAGGCAAGTATTTATTCTCCAAAATAGGAAATAAACAAAGGGTTAGCGAGCTAGCTCCGGTTAGACCAATTGATATAGTCCTCATGATTCTAACCAAGCTTCTTCCTTCGTTAATCACTTTTGTTGCAGATCCATTGTTAGAATTATCCGATGCTGAATTTATATCGTCCAAAATCTCTTGAAATAGTTCATGTTTTCCAACTAATGTAAAGAGCTTAACGTTTAATACTATTATGGACATTGTTATGTATAGCAATTCTGTTAGAGCTACATAATCTCCAATTATGTTGAAAAGTTCAATTAAATTTAGGACGAAAACTGAACTAACACAGAAAACAGTGAAATATTTTCTTGCTAAATAGAAAATTGAAGGATTTTTCTTAGGCCATAACCCTACCAGAGAACACATATCACTTGGGACAGATATGATGTCATATAAAGCCATGTTTGTACCACTTATGTTGTATCACGAATACTAAACAAACAAACATGAATTCTGTAATAATAGTTATAATTACCACCAAAATTACTCAGAATTACACATAATGTACACGAAACAAAACAATATTCAACTCAACTAATGCTCAATCAACTTTATTTCTAACTATTAACATAATAGGGTGCTTATTTCTACGCAGTTTATTGGTTATTTCATATAAATAAACATAAATAAACCTTTTATTTAGTGCTGTAGACTCTCTTCAACAAAGCAAAAGCTGAATACGACCAACGCAAAATCTAAAAGGCATAAATTAATCGACAAACTTAAAAATATCGAATTTAAATTTACCGTCATTAGAACGACCAATGAAACGGCGGCAAACTTATGAGCGGTCACGTTCATTGGTCGCTTAGCTCGCTCCATAATCATAATCAGGATTGTCTTGCTATTTTTGTTAAAGTCGTACCAACGGGTTTTGTAGCAAGCGTCTATGATTTCCAAACTCTAAAAACATAACTGTCAAACTACAATTTTGACATCTGTCAAAAGTACATAATGTGAGGTTATGTTAGTTTGACAGGTGTATCTTTTGGGGATCTCTTAGCGTACTTTTAGTATTATGTCGTTACCAAACCAACAGTACAAGGATATCTCGATGACAATTACTAGAAAATAGGTTAGTAATTGGACAAACTGTGATATGGCTACTGTTGTGCTGAAAACTATGAAAACTTGAAATAAACTATTGCACATCACTAACATTCCTCCCAATAGGAACACTAGGATGGCGAGGGAGAATACTTCGTTGATGTTGTCAACAAACCTAAAAAATAGAAACAATTATTTATTGCTTTACAAGCAGTTTTTTTTATATATTAAATTGAGCAAAAATATTCAAATATGACAATCTAATTTTAAAGAAATTGGCTTCTTTGATACCGGATTGTTAGTTAATACAATCTTCAATTTACAATGACGAAAAGTTTATAAACAAGAAATGTTTATGACAGTTTGAATAACAACTAACTTGGCTAATTATAGTAACGAGGAATATGTCAGAGCTACTGTTTTAACTATTTTAAATATCAAACATATACCCACGTAATGTCCGGAAAAACCGGAAGTCATAACAACCTTCTGAGCTATATCAAAAGATTGCATTTTAGACTAGCTTCACAAATTAAAACATTATTATGTACCTGATTATTTTAATATGGTACTCAACGCACTGTACCAGATGTTTTTCTTGCTGAACTAACGTCAATTCACCAGTTTCCTTTTCTAATTCCGTAGGTCCATCTTCGAGCCGATGTTTCAAAGTATCCAACTGTACAGATGTCATCGCCATTAGAGCTGTACACAAAAGATCCAAACTGATATTGACCCAGCCTGTTGCGGCCAAACCACCGATTTGAAAAGCGTACATCAAAGGTCTAAATTGGCCCAAATTATAAGAAAAACGAACGGGTAGTGGTTTGTTAGCATATACAGGGTAAACAGAAAAGAATGTGACGCTTAATGCAGCCAAGACCTGATACGTTTTAGCCATGGTTGTGATTAGATTTGCGTAACTTTCGACGATCTTGTTTCTGGCTTCGAAGTCCATATTGAACATTTCAGAGTCAATGTCTTCTATGATCTGCCACACTGTGTCATTCTTGGAGAGAAAGGCCTGTACTTTGAAGATATATGAAGTTACGGACATCATGACGTAGAGAAGTTCAGCCATAGCAATGTAATCGTCGTAGACTTTGATAGCCTCAAGTATGTTTATAATGTATAATCCAACGGAAAAGAAAAGCGAGATATATCGTCTGGTCAAATAGAACATTGATGGGTTTTTGTTTGGCCAAATACCAGCGAGAACCAGCATCCATCTTATTGTTGCTATGATTTCTTTGCTTTCGCGCTTCATTTACAAAACAGTTTTTGTTTTAAGACACGTTGACTAATTAGCTTGAACAACGGCGTTATTCTCTTTCATAATCCTAGAACTTTGATATTTATATCAACCGAAGGGTATGTAATAATTAATTTATAAAGGATATTAATTATGCAAATTAAAAGTTGAATCAGATTTGTTACTTGGTTCTCCGTACTGCATTAGTAATTAAAAGCTATCTTTCAAAGTTTCTAATAGTTGTGATTAATATTTTATTAACACTGTCAAAATAGATCAAATTTTTATTCGTGTTAAATTTGTAGAACAACAATTACATATACATACCTATTTTTAATTGAATTAGTAAATTTAGGTAAATTACTAAATTACTAACCGGTCGATTTCTATTGTGTGTATGTCGCACCCAAATGGTATTTGTTTCAGGCAAATAGCTTTTGAGTCTTACTTTATATTTTGAACGCTATCTGCCTAGGCATATGTATTTGTCAAAGCCGTATTTTTATATTGCACTATATTCACGATTGAACATATAAAATCTAATTTTTAATTCATAATAATATAGAGTGATTAAACTGCGCCAATAATATTTTGTTATCTTCAAAATAAACAAATAACAACATGAACTGTCTGAAAATGTTTTGATTCCAAGAATGTATTCGCATTTAATTTTGATTAAAAACCAAAATCAAAAATGTCTGTTATCATTTGTAACTAATGCATAAGAAGCCTTAAAATAGACAGCTTGTGTTTAACTTTATATATAAATTAAAAAATAAATGTTGAATTACTTTCAATTAAGTTTTGACAGCTAAATTTGAAATTATACAATGTTTTTAGATCATATGTCCTTTGAAAACCTGTCAGTCAAAAAAAAAATGATTACAATTTAAATAATACTAGATAAAAAATCTGATGTGGCCAGGCACATGACTTTATCATACAATATATACAATTAATAGTTTATCTGCATGATAATCTATTTGATTGAGATAAATCGTGGTTGCATTAAAAATATACTAGTTAGCCTAGAATTGATAGATATTTTGATACTATTGACAGTAGGTATTGTCAAAGCATCAGCATTTGACACTACCTACTGTCATTAGAATAATAGTCACCGAAGGCGGAGCGTCGCGTCGCCGTCGCATGTGAGCGAGTCGCGCTATGTAGTTTTCGGCAGGAGTGATATACCACGTTTTTTTGTGTTGCTTTTTGAGTAAATATGTATTTAAGCATATTTAAATAATTAAAATAATAGTTATTTATCTCACAAGTGCCGAAAGTACGGAATAGCGCGACGACCGGTGATGCGGCGCTTTCGACAGGAGTGACATCAACGTTTTTTGTGCTACTTTTTGAGAAATACGTATTTAAAAAAATCAAAAATGGTTATATTTCTGTAGGTATAGGAAATGTTAGGTTGATACCACTTCTACGAAACGTCAAGTTTAAAAAGCTATTTCAAATTCTGACAGATCTATATTCGTTCATGTCACTGTAGATGTCACATCCGTACCAACATACTAAAATATAACTACATCGCTATACTTTATTTACAATTTTATCAATTTATCGTTTTTACAATTAGATATAACAACGGGTTGATATTTCTTATCAACAAACAATCAAATTGCTGATCTTATTTTATTTGAATTTTGTATTTTGTACTTGGCTGCACTAGAGCAGCAACGTTCCATAGCGGTTCTCCAACCTCTGATGAAATCAGCTGTTTTCGAGTGTGACAGCCATAGACATTTCTGTGGTGACAGCACAAAAAAATATTTGTCAAAATCCTGGCTACAATGTAGTTTCATATCAATGCAGATGCGACCGATCTCGATCAAATAGAATTTGCTCTTGCAGCTAAACTATTAATTTTACAAAAAAAATTCATAGGCATAAATTATTCAAAATTACCTCTACTATAATTTATTATTTAACTATTTTGACGAAATTACTGAAATGCCGGCTCATTTGCAAAATCGTTGAAAATTGCTAAGAGTAAATAGCCAGTTCCTTTGAACCCTTTTGAACCAAAAGCTTTTCAGCTCTAAGTTTGGTTATGAAACTTCTAAATATGAACTTTCGTCCCGATACCTTTACTAGTTTGTCCGGAATCGTCGTCACAAAAATCGGGTACACACATACACACACACACACACACACACACACACACAGACATTTTTTTGTACCTTGGTCAAAAATGTTCAGGGGACCCTAAAAGACCTATTTCCGCTAAAATCCCAATTTTTTTTTTTCGGCACGATTACAATACTTTACCATACTGCGTATGATAAAGTAAAAATGTATTACACCACTTTTGATGATACAAGAATAAATGCTCTACAAAATTATTTATTCTGCACACTAATTATGTATTTTTTCCGAAATTCACATAGAGTCTTTGCTGTACATGGTCCTCATCAGTGTAAAAACAGAATAAGCCCAACGGAATATCTGAAAATTAACAAAACAAAACACAAACGTCGATTCATATTGAAATAAATTAAAAACTTACAGTCATCAAAGTCACCAATGAAGCCACCGTGAACTTATAAGCAGTTATAGCTATAGGGCGTTTTGCCCTTTCCATTATTAAAAACAATGCCTTTCTATGAGATGTATTCAGATTATACCAACCACTTTCATAACAAGCGTCAGTTATTTTAGAACTCTATCAAAAAAATAACTAAACTAATTTTAAAAAAAAGTTAGGTTATATTTTTTTAGCGGTACCAACCTTAAAAATTACTTCATTCCCAAACCAACAGTAACAACTCAATTCAACAATGATAACAACCAGGTATATTAACAGTTGAAAGAAAGACGATGTGAAAGGTTTCACCTAAACAACAAAAAAAGGTATATAGGTACAAAATAGTTCTTACGATAGAACTTACAATAACCAGCGCTTGAAAGAAGCTATTGCAAACAACTAAAATGCCTGCCATGAACTGCACTAGTATAGCCACAGAAAACAGTTCATTAATTTTTCCAGTAAACCTAAAACCGAAACTTAAATCAAAATTCAATCAAACAAACCAAAAATCTTACATACTTTATAATAAATAAATGGTGGATGACACAACTTCTCAGTACACCACTAATTTGCTTGTCAATCTTCGTCCTTTCTGCAACGGAATATTCAAATGCTTCATCAAAATTCACTTCTGACGTCAAATTTGAAAGTCTATGCCTAAGCGTATCCATCTGCACAGAACTCAACGCCATCAAAGTTGCGCACAACAAATCAAAGGTGCTGTTTGTCCACGAAGCTATAAACATCCCAACAATCTGATAGATATACATCGGAACATGATAATGCCCCAAATCATACGAAAACCTCATAGGTAACGGCTTATTATCCAAAATTGGAAACATAACGAAGAATCCCAACCAACATACAGTAGAAACTCTATAAACTCTAGCCATCATACTAGTAACACCAATTGTTTTCTCCAATATTGGGTCACGTGCCGAACAGTCAAAATTAAAAATTACACTATCCACATCTTGTAGAATACTCATAAATAATTTTCTTTTAGATAAAAAGATGATCAACTTGAAATTATACGAAGTTACAGACATCATGATGTACAACAGCTCAGCTAAATCAACGTAGCTGTTGTAGATTGTAATAGTTTCGACGAAATTCACGATAAATAATGCTATGGAGCAAACTATAGTAAAATATAACTTTGCTAAATAGAATAAGGATGGATTATCCTCTGGCCACACTCCAGCAATTGACAACATCCATTTTATTATGGTTATGGCCTCCGAACAATGATATTTTGACATTTCTCTAATGATATAACCTCAATAGTTTGACAGTTAACACCTGTCAAACTAACGTCACAACTTTCTATTCGATGCAATATCGACGACTAAAGACAAAACGAAATATAACCCTTCATTATACCGACAACGTACTTGAACACCGTAGATCTAAATTTCTCATAGTTTTAATTGGGTAATTACATGTTTTCCCATATATTCGCATTTTCATCACCACCGTTTTAATGATACGTTTCTGGTTCCACTAAGTTGGCAACCATGTCAGCTAAACACGACCGACAAAAACCGGCATTAATTTTGTATCCCTGTAAAATGACATATGGTGCAATTAAATTTTCTATTTTAAATTAATCCAGGAAGAGGTGTTTCTACCGAAAGTTTACTTTATTAATGTTTAGTTTTAATTATTTGTAGGTCTTTAGGTGATAAGCATTAAAATTACGCCTATTTTTGGGTAATTTTGACGAATTTAAAATTTACTTCTGCCGCCCCCGCTAGAGGGCAGAAGTATTATTAATTTATAAAAATTAACTTATTTGTAATGTAGTTTATTAATTAATTCTATGTACGAAGTGCGTACGTAATTCAATAATAAACATAATAAATAACACTTTTTACTAACGTTTGTAAATAATTTTGACGAAGCATATTCTATGATTGCCGCATAACGCATTGCAGAATCCTGTTTTACAACGTATACAAGTCGTTTGTGTTGTTCGGCAGATATTCAAATAATTTTGAGTGAATGTGCGAAAAATACCATAATTAACCATGACGGCGGATGCAAACCCCGCTTCTAAAGTAGTAGCACCTACTGTTGAACAATTAAACGCGGATCATGTCACGCAAGTAAGTTTTAAGCGCCGCTAACCTAACTTTTCCTGAACCTAACCTAAAAATACTCTTCGTTTTAGCTCGCTGATAAATATTGGGCCCCCCATACGTCCCAAGAGCATCTCCAGTTCAATCCTAACGTTGTCGAGGATATATATAACATAGATATCAAAGGAAGCAAGTAAGTTGAAGAAGTTATTTTGTGCGGTTATGTTTTTATCGTATGTATTTTGTAGCTTTTCGATAAGGAGAATCATGGTTTTGGAGTTTAGCCAGTACCTAGAGAACTATCTGTGGCCTAATTATAAACCAGGGGCCTCGTCAGCGCATGTTATGTCGATCGTAATTATGCTAAATGAGAAATTCAGGGAACGCGTACAACCCTGGCAGGTATGGTTTACTTTTGTGTGTTATTATAAGGTTTTTAATTGGTATTTTTGCAGCCGTTCAAGAAGAATAATCAGTATTTCTCTGATTTTTTCCAACAAGTGCTACAATTTTGTTTGGAGGAAGATAATTTGCTAATAACTATAAGAGAACAAACTGCGTTATTGGTGTTTTTGAATCACTGTTTTAACAGTATGGAGGAGGCATTGTGTCGAGATCAAGTTAAGCGTTTAGTGTCGTTATCCATGTGGGTTTCTCTACAACCAGCGCGAAGGGAACACGAGTTTAAATTGTGCCCGAAATGGAAGAAGTTCTGGCGCGCTATACAAAAAAAGGATAAACCAGAACAATTGGAACAGTTGAATTGGGATCGTACTTTTTTGCACCGATTAATGCTCAAATTTATGAACGTGCTGGATACGGTACCTTTGGATGAGCGTGTACCAACGGAAAAGGTAATTTTATCCAAAATAATTTTTTAAAAAAGTTGTTATACGATTTTTTATTCATAGATTCATTATTGTGAAAGATTTTTGGAATTGATTACCGATTTGGAAGCACTGTTGCCAACGAGACGATTTTTTAATACTGTTCTGGACGATTGTCATTTGGTTGTCAGATGTCAACTGTCGAACCTGGTCAAGCGCCCCGATGGTCATTTGTTTCGACAGGTGAGTGCTTTTGTTTATAATTTTGATAGCGGTAAATATAAGGGTAAATAATATAGGTAAAAAGCAAATAAATAACGAGAAAAATAAAAAATAAACAGAGAAACAGAAAATATAATAAACACTTTAATACGTATAAAATTAAGTACAAAAAAATCTTGGGTGATACAAAAAATAGTACTAAAATACATACGCAAATTTTTTTAATATAGATTTTTGTATAATAGGAATGGTTTTCTTTTTATTTGATTATAATAAGTACGTTTGTTGCAAAAGCTGCCATTTTTAGCACAAAATCTATAATACTCAGTCACGAGTACAATTAAACATACACAATAACAAAACTTATAATAAATAAATAAATACACACTTATAATGAAACTCTACAATAGTCGTAGTCATTTTAGATTTGGGTAGACGAAAAATTTGACTGCCTATAAAAATAATACCAATAGATTCAGAAAAAAGACCTGATAATGAAATATCTCCGAAAGTATTAAGCAGAACAACATTTTTGAGGACATTTTTCCGAATCTCTTAATATTATTTAGTCTAAAATGACTAAACTACAAGGGATAAATTACAAAAAAATATATAAATACAAAAATACAACTTCAATGTGTTGTGAGATTACTTTTCCGTCAAAATTTGAATGGTAATATTATTAAGCATTTTATTTATTCGTAATTGAGGCACTTATTGCTGCTTGTTTTGTTTGTTAGTAAGGGACGAACAAATTGTTTTTGTAAATCTTAAGGCTAATAAAGAATAAATTGAAGTTTTTTAAGATAATCTATATAAAAATTATTCAAAAATTAAAGAATACTGTAATTGTTTTTCAGATCATATAATCTACAAAAAAAGGCAATACTCAACAAAAATTACTGTCAAAAATTAACAAAAATCAAAATAAAAGAAAATATAGTTTCTTCTTTCCAAAAGTTGGTTATAAATGATTTTCAACAGAACATATTAGAATAACATCATAGGTCAGTAAAAAAAAGATACAACTTAAATTTTTTTCCGTTGTTAAAAATTGTAATATGTAATGCTAATAATAAATAACGACTTTGTTGTTCTTATTAATATACAAAATAATGGAACACACTTATAATTAAAAAAAGAAGATATATTCCAAAGAAACAGAAAAATATAATTGCAATGAGTTTTGAGATTTTAGTTGAGATTATTTTTCCATAACATGACCAACGTTAATATAATATTAACAACTTTATTTATTTGTAATTGAGGCTCTTATTGCTTTTTGTTTTTTCTTAGTAATTGACATAAAAATTGTTTGTTTAACTTGTTTTATAATGAGATTCTTAAGGCTAATGTCGATTTGGTTAGTACAATACACAGTTAATGTAAAAAAGTATTAACAATGGAATAAATTGAAGTTATCTTTTGAAAAAAAAAACAAAATATTCGATAAAAACTAATCTAAAATAATTAAAATAAAATCAAAACATAATCTAGAGACACGTAATAACTCCAACTTTTCTCATTATTAATAATTGTAATACTAATAACAAATAACGACTCTGTTGTTCTTATTGATATACAAACTAATGTTTGGTCTGTAAAAACTGGTCAATAGTCAATAAAATAATCATTTTTAAGGCACTTAAAAAGGCATTATCCTTAATAATATCCCTTTTTCCCTTCGAGTTTGAATAACTTTCAAAAATTTCTTGAGCGTTAATACCATTACACTCTGTAATAATACTTCCGCTTCGTAAAAAAAAAACTTTTAGTATGAGCCTGTGTTCATAGCCGATAACTCGTCGCCCCAGTCGACCTCAGGTTGGTCCTGGTTTTGACACCACATGCAATCTATATAACAACACGTCTTCTTGAGTTGATACGCAACGTGCTTTTGGTTGCACACGCAAACGTACAGGAAAACGGGGCCCTGGAACGCGTTTATTATTATGTGGCAGTAGATTAGGCCGTCGTACTTCGAGAACGACATCAGGAAGAATATCCACGTTATTGTCATGGTTAGAAATAATAGTAGAAACATTCGGAAACTAAAAAAAAAAATTTTTGGTGATTTTATTTTTTATATTTTCTTATGTCCTTTTCGTTTTTAATTTATTACCTGTGTTTTAATTTGTGATGAATTCTTCCGTACGTGTTCATTCGGTTGATTATCTTGAGAGTTGTTGCGAAAAAGAACACGTTTGCCAAGACAGTGAATGCTATTGGCATGAAGAAAATAATGATGCCCAACGAGCCTAGAATTGTAAAAAGTTAATCGAAATTATTATTTGGTGTTTTTTAGACACTAGGTAGTAACAAATAATTAAAAAATTACTGCCTCTTGAAATATTACCAAAATAAAAATAAAATAAACAATAATATACTATCAAACAATGCCAAAATAAAGAAAGAACACAATCAAAACCTGTAAAAACAATAAAAGTGAATAAATTTAAGTACATAAATCAAAATATTAATAAAACAAAATATAATTAAAATTTTAAAAATTTATTTAAAAACAATATCATACCAATAGATTCTTGTTCTTCTTCTAACGATTTTGGTCCCTTATCTTCGGGATAGTCTAACGCATAATGAGCGAAAATGGCGACAACTCCCATTACAATTGTACACGACCATGCGTACATCGAGTAATAGCAATATTTTCTACCGTCGGTTATTCTCAAAAAAACATTTCTCGATCTGAAAAAATAAAATAAAAAAAAATCCGCAAGAAATTTAACAAAATTAATAAACTGCTTACCGAAATGTCTTCCAAATATAGTACGCCAGGCTATTCAACCAGAAAAAGGCACCTAATAAGCTCACGTAACAAAATGTTTCTGTAACGAGCGCAACAAAAAAATTTTCTCCAAACAATTTTGTGTTTTTCGAAATCTCACCTGTGATTATAATACTTATGTGGCTGGTGAAGAGCGTTAGTAATCTTGCCATGTCCGCAGATTGGCTAATTATCAGACAAACGCACATTGTAGTAACAATATTGCCCACCAGGTCTTTTAGATTTGGCATAACAAAATAGACTATCGCCACAAATAAGAGACAACCTATGGAAATTGCATGGGTTATCGGGTTTACCACGTTTCTCATGAGGAATTCGGTCGTCGTCCAGTCTGTTGTGTGCTGTTTTACGCATACCAGTGCGTATTCACTTACTAGATTCTTTTCAATTCTCTGCGAAAAAAAAAAAAACAGAAATACAAATTGTAATAATTAATTTTAAAATAATCAGTTTATAGAAAAGTTTATTATCGTAAAGCTAAATGGAAACAAATAATTCCTTAGTTCTAAAAAGGGAACTAAAAAAATGAAAAATGTGCTTCCTTTTGAAAATTTCAAATGATTAAGTTGTATTATTTATATTTGATTAATATACGTGAAAAAGAACAACGTATTAATACCTGGTATTACTGTTCCTTATTACAACCCTTTTGGTAAATCCCCCAAAAGCTTTCATATACAGTGTGTCCTCAAGACGAACCTAACTATACCTACAAGATAACCTGTGTTCGCAGCATATTTTTTATCAGATACCTTTACTAATTTATCGCAAACTGACAAAAATATCAAAAAAAAATATATTACAGAAAATTGTACATTCTTCATAAATACCTAAAAAAAACGTTCAGAAAATAATAACAAAGAATAAAAATAAACGCTAAAATATTAACACACAATATACAATGTTAAAATTTGGAATTTTTTAATTTCTTGTTTCTTCAGTATATGTTATATCAAAATTCAGTCAGTATTATTCCATAATTTAGATTTTTTTTAAACAAATTTAATTCATGTAATACATTAATTAAAAGTTAAGACAAAGTTGATAAAATAAATAACACCCTAACGTATAGTAAAGGTTAATCATACATAAAAAAATTCCAATCAAGCTCCTTATTTTCAAAATCCTTGATTTCATATACATAAATTAAAAATAACTCACTTTATCCATACAATATTTCCCCTGCGGATAGTCGTAGTGCACGGTCTCCTCCATTTGACTTTCCGACGACAAATCGTAATCCGGCAACAACTGATGATGAATCACATGCCTCAACGTACCGTCGGGCAACAATCGCAACATATCCGTCGAATTGTTCGAGTAAATCGCCCATCGTAGCTCCGAACCGCAATCCGGGTACCCCGTAACAAACCTACAATATTTTTAGGTTATGTTTTAGATAACCCACGAAACGTTTTAAATTTCTTCGAATATATTCACTCACGAAAAGTAGGCCTTGATCTGCGGTTGCCAAACCGTCGTGTTCACAACCTGCGCCCTCGTACAATGACTCCCGACTAAAACTTCATAGCCCTCGCAACACTTGTTTATCTTTAACTTCGGCTCGTCGCTGTACGATAATCCAGGCGTTAAAACTACTGTTAGTAAGAAATTGTATAAAAAAATCGCGTTTCTAGGCATATTTGGGACGGTTTTTGGTTTTGTTTACAAAAGATTGAGGTTATGTGTGCTGGTCAACCTAAAAAATAACGATCATCTTGGCCCTGTTCGCATTTGAAGCTGTTTTCCTAAGGAATATAACGAATAATTGCTTTATAAAGTATAATTATGGAAGAGTAATTACCTAAATGATATAATAAAAAGGCAGGTGTTGATTTTTTTGTCCGTTTTGTGGGTAAGCAGTATTGTACAGTAAAATGCCGGTAGATGGCGTAGCGGTTCGTAGCGGTTCTTCGCACATCGTTGTTGAAAGATGAACTTTCGCGTTCGCAGAAATTTAATTATGTATGAGGTTACAGATTAGATCATAAATAGCATTCGTGTGCGTCACTACTTGTTCATATTAGCTGAAAATTGCACCTTTTATCATGATTTACGTGTTGCGGTGCTCGTTCATATCGTTTTTCATTATTCATCAAGTTGCCCGAAATATTAGTGTTGTCGAGTTCTGGAATTTGGATTTTGTACTTAAAATCGTGACTGAATGTGTGTTTTTTCGAGTAATAGTTAATTGTAGATTTGTGTTGATTGTATTCTGATAATATTCTTGTATACGTGTCTCAAAGTGTGTTCACAAATCACAGTTCTTAGAACAACTTTAAAGTTTACTATTCAAACAGTAAATATTAAGTATTTTCAACTTATACAATGCCACTATACAGGGCTAAAAAAAATTACCGGAACAGCCAAATTGTTCTCCACCCGTAATAAATTACCAAAAATTGTTCAAACAAAAGTTTTTTTTGCCTTAAAGAAGCTATCTTTTAAATATATTTTTAATATACAGGCTGCTCATTTTATTATAGAAATTTGGTAACATTTCCTTTTTTTAAATAGAACAGCCTATATATTATTAAATGTTTTAATTCTAAGAATTTTTTATACGAATCATCTTTTTTTAAATGCATTATTTTTTAATTAGAAGCTATTAACCAAAAATAGTGAAAATTACCGGAACACCTAAATATTTCTCCAACTGCAAACAATTTTGAAACAACTTCTCGTTTAATATACAGTGTGTTTGTTTTATTATGGAAATTTGTAAAGCATTCCATTTTCTAATATGACACACTGTAAATTTTTATTTTAACTTTTTTTAATTTTAAGATTAATTCTAAGAAATTTTTTTTAGAAATTAGTTTTTTTGAAAATGCATTATTTTAGAGTTATGAGCAAATAAGCGAAAATACTGAACTTCAAATTAAGATTGTTTTCCCACATACATACACTTTAATTTTAATGCGACAGTTTGAACATTTAATTTAATTCTATTTCATCGTGTTGTTATTTTCTCTTGATATTTTTTTATATTTTTGGTTAAAGTAAAAGTTCATGAGAATTAATTGCTTACAACTAAAAAATTAAAATTTTATAAAGAAATAATTCGAACATAACATATTCTTAGAATTTATCATAGCATTTAAAAAATGTTAAATATACAGGCTGTACTGTTAGAAATAGGACAGGTTTGCAAATTTTCATAATAAAATAACATCCTGTATGTTATAAATATATATTTGAACAAGTTGTTTAAACCCAAAAAACTTTTATTTTAAAGATTTTTAGTTTTATTTAGAGAATTTTAGTTAGAGAATTATTATGGTGTTACTGTAATTTTGACTGATTATTAGCATATAAATAAAAAATATTGCATTTTAAAATGATTCCCATAAAAAATTCTTAGAATTAATCTTAGAATAAAAATGTAATAATATATAGGGTGTTCTATTAACAAAAAGGATTGGCTACCGAAATTCTATAATAAAATGAGCACTCTGTATATTGAAAATATATTTAGACGATAGCTTGTTTAAGGCCAACTTTTTTAGTTTGAACAAATTTTTGATATTTCTTACTGTTGGGGAATTATTTAGGTGTTCCGTTAATTTTGGCTAAGCCTGTATAAGAAATTCTCTCTCTCACCTTGTGTATTTAAGGTTTGTCATACACGAAATCATCCCAGTACTGTTAAAGAAGAAGTGTATTTAAAGTTAAGTGTAAATTTTATTAGAAAACGCCGGTCTGATCTAAGATTAAGTAGTTTTGAAGATATTGATATTGACTTTAGAAGAAAAAAAAGCAGAAACACTTATCAGGTTTATTTTATTACAAAATATTAATAATATTAATAATTCTATACAGATTTTCAGAAAATAACAGGGCCTAGTGAGCTTAGTATTGCGGCGATAACGTGTGTCTGAGATTACATCATTTATTTATAAGTTTATAACGTAATAATCTAGCTAAAATTCACTGAGTAAAAAATAGGGTTATGTTATGTTAAGATGGTTGTTCTAAGCTTTTGGCCGTGTTTCCATGTTGTATACTTTCAAAGCCGCCTTTTAATATAAAACGCCCATAATATTATTGCAGTCGACTTTAAGTATGTAATTATGTACAACAAAATTCTAATATTAAAGCTTAGTTTAAATTGAACACTTGTTAAATTTAACCTAATATAAAAAAATAGTTATTAATTCTCGTGTTGAAGTGAAACAATATTTACAAAATCAACATTACGACCTTATTTATTAAAAATGGTCACTGTTATGGCACATTACCAATCCAACATTAAACATACGTTTGTACTAAAGCACATATAAAATTCAGATCTTGTTTCCCAAGTACATATCTTAATTAACTAGAAAACAATTAAGTATTAATTACAGCCGCCCTAAAACAAGAGCGAATCGTTATTCATTTGTTGACATCCACTGACTAGCAAATTTGTTTCTTTTTTACTTGTTAATAATCAAGCAAATTGGAGAAATTGTATACCATCTCTTCGTTTGTTTTTTTTTTTTTTTAATTATTATTTTGTCAAACGTTTGAGTATCTCGCTTCTTCTTCTTCTAAACACTCCTCATCTTCAAGGGTCTGCCAAGACCTCGGTAACCTAGATCCTAGGCACGAGTTACTTGCCAAACCCTTTAGGGCTTTTCTCCTGAACACTACTAAGACCATGAAGATCAGAACGCCTTGTATAGAATTCAGGTAATCCGTAAAAATCCTGAAACCAAAAATAAAAAGGATTTTATTGACAATAATGGAGGTAAAATATCAGAATTTGAAAACGCGTTTCAGAAAAGGTAGAACTGGGTCTTAACCTTTGATGTGAATTTTTTTACTTACCATATCTGATCAAGTGTCGAATGTACACCCTGTAGGGCGAAAGAGGTGACCTCAAAGATCCAGAACAAGCCCATGATGAAGAACAATTTCAGCGTCAATAGACATCTAGAATAATAATTATCCTATATTGAATTATATATTATTTTCTAATTTGATCGTATGTATTCCAAAAGTTGAAAATATACCTGTATTTGGACGTTTTCAAACGTGGACAGTTCTGTTCGTTATTGTCTGACCATAAGACTTTGATGGACCATGAGAATAGCACCACATTTATCACCAATAGGATGCTGATTGGACCATAAAAGTATACCCATGTTGGCTTGTCACCTATACACAAAATATGTAGTATATTATTTAACTGGTGTAAGGTTTTTCCACTTTGGTTTCATAATGAACTCATTATGACACTGTTTTCGGTTTAATAATGGACGAATTGCATTATGAAACTGTAACCAAGTTATTAATTTACACAGAGAGAAAAGATTTCTTGTTTCAAAGAAATGTATTTGTTTGAATTTATTCTTTTGGGTCAAAACATATTTCTTTGACGCCAACAATATTTACTTCATTGAATACTCTAGTTTATTTGCTTGCAGAGATTAATTTATTTGAAATATTAATTTAAGTGGAATAAATATATATGGATACAAACAAAAATTACTTTCCTTTAAAGTAATATTTTAGTTTTGATTTTAAAAAAACGTTTCTTTACACCAATGAAATATAATTTTGATTCTAACATATAAATTTGTATATAAGGAGAGATTTATTTCGCTTAAAGTAATATTTTGTCTTTGGCTTAAAAATAGGTTTACTTCCGCCTAAGAAATCATATTTTGATTAAAATAAATATATTTTTATACAAGAAGATATTTATTTCCTTCAAAGTAATATTTTTGTTTTGGCTTTAAAATAGGTTTCCTTCCACCAAAGAAATCATATTTTGATTCAAATAAATATATTTTTAATGTCATCCAACTGTATTGTTAGATGGCGGTGTAAACTCTCTCCTCGCACTTCGTACATATCGAGAGTATAAAGCCGCGTGATCGACAGTATAGAACTTATAGAGTACAGTGCCTGCAGGTTCAAGTTGCGATTACAAATCAGAGTACACTTTACTAACTTAACCTTGACTATATGTTGGGTTGGGAAGACCAAGCACTGGTCGAGGATGTGCGACATCCCAAAAAGGAGGTGACACATGGCGAGTCTTCCGAAAAATTCTTGTCTATTAATTCCTTCAACAAATTAATAATTTTAAGCATTTTAACTCGACCAACAATTTTGTTAATTTAAAAAAATGTAATTCTTTCACTCAACACAATCATAATTATTTGAAGTAAATAAATCTCATTTCTTATAATACACAAATTGCAAACTTTTTAACTGGAAACATAAGTTGTTTGATGCAAATCAATGTTCTTTCTACCAAACAAATATTTCAAATAAATGCGTTTTTACCCGCAAATAAATATTTCTTTGCCTCTATTGAAACAACAAATTTCTTTGAGTCAATGCTTATTTATTTGAATCAAACAAAAATTTCTCTCTGTGTATATGAATTTAGAGTAAAACAATATACTATGAGACGAAGGCGAGTGTATAATCGTCTCGTATATGATCAAAAACGTTGGTTCCAATGTTTCCAGTAGTATCTGCGAAGATGCAAAATATGTATTTCGTATTATGTACATACATATTTCATTCAGCGTTCATAAAGCTAGTGACGTATTTGGCGATTGGCCAAACTATATGCGGTGAAAATATTATGACTTTCAAATGGTTGAATAATAATTTTGAATGGCTAAACGCACTTTTGAGGTCCACTTTAGTAACAACATTATTTTTAGAGCGCTATTATAAAATTTACTTAGCCACCAGATGGTGCTATGAAATGAAATTGATTTTGAGAATTTGCAGGAAAACTGCCAACAATACAAACCAAATCTTGGGTCGAAAAATTAAAAATTTGAACCCAGCAAAAGCGTCCGGATACTGTAATATATAACGTCGGGGCTAGCAAAGTTTTAAATCAATTTTTGGAAACGGGTTTTGTATTAACCAAAAGGACGTAGAAAAAGAAATTGAATGAGGAAGACGCTCCTTCTCTAAAAGCATTGCATTCCGTCCTAGAAATTCCAAATTATCGCTTCGAAGAAGAGCGTTACAAATTGAAATTATTAAATGGCACATGTCCAGAATTTACACAGAAATTGAAATTGAACCATTTAGACCACGATTTAGACAGACTCTGGATGCCGGCGATGATGCCAACCGTTTGGATTTTGTGTTTTGAGATTGGTAACGAAATATTAAATAACCGAAACTTTCATAAATTAATTGTATTTTTGGATGAGAGCCCCCTTTTTCAACAAATGGCATTGTTTCTTACAGTTCTTCACAGAATTGTCGTTATTGGAGAGATGTAATCCAGATTTTACACACTCTACAGACTGTGGTCGAGTGGTAGCGCGCTTGGCTATCAATCTGGGGGACGTGGGTTCGACTCCCACGCCCTGCTTTCAGAGTAAAGGTTTTTCTGTGGTTTTCCTTTACTCCACGGCGAATGCTGAAAGCCAAACAACTTAAGACGTGCCACAGACGCGGGCCATAATAATGATAATTCGGGCCTGCCGATGCCCCCGTAGTGGCGAAAGCTGTTGGGGGATGTTAAGGCGTGGATTATTATTATTATTATTCACTAAAACAATGGATAATGAATGCGATAGAATGTCCACCACTGGTGGAAATTTGAAATTCTTATAAATAATTTAGAATTCGTCTTCAAATGTGTTTCGAATTTGGAGGTGATTGGTTTGAATAGTTGACTTGGTGTCTTACCATTGAAGAAACAGCTTCCTTCTCCAAATCTCGGCTGTACGTGAGTTCCCTCAGAATTATGGGCGATGATGGCCGTCAGAACAAAAATGGCCGTCATGCCATACGCATAAGCGCAGTATATGATATACCAGTGAGTGTCAGACTTATTCCACATGTCCGGCTTCCTAAAAAGAAAACCCTACATTGTTATACTGAAGAGAATTTTGAACAAAATGTGTGACCGGCTCCGAAGAAAGATTTCGACAGATTCGGAATGCTGGAATCTTATTCTCTAACATGCAATTTATCCGAGATCCATTGGGCAAAATTTGTTGAAGTTATAGAGCATTGATAACTACTAACATACTTTTTATACTACACGATGCGAAAATGTTATTTTCGCGTCTCTATGGAGACAAAACCGACAACCAGCAACAAAATCATACCTTCATGAAACATCATTACGAAAAATTTAGATCTAATATAAAATTCGTAGTTCAAGTCTACGCTATTTATTGAATAAAATTGCGTAGATCAGTACCCTCAGTACATCTAAAGAACCTTTTTTCTCAATTATTATAGAAGAAAGTTTTTCATCTACCAGTAATCTCCAGTTATGTTTTGTGAGGTTAGAATTTTCTCTCCATCTATAAATATGCTAATAATAAAATTATAAACCCCTAACCACAACAAGTATTTTAGAACCTAAATACGTATTTCAGCAACTAAGTTGCCATCTTCAGTAGAAACTAAAAAGAAAAGAGATTAGCACTTCATAGTATCTTTACTGGATATTGTCCAAGCAAATCACTAGTGGAAGTAACGTCCATGTTAAAAATTAGCCTATATATACCCATTGTTCGTCACACCTCAGTGATTTTTGATCACTGAAGCGTAAAAAACATGTTTTAATTAAAGCAGGTCAAACAATGGCGAACTAGGTATAGGACCCCTGTCTGAATTTATTAATTTATCTCTATTCAAGTGAATAAAGATACTTTCCAAGCTGTTTAGTTCCATATTATTTGACACAGCTTTTACAAGTTTTAAGTCATCTACAACTACTTTAAGACCTGTGTCTAAAATATGTTGAGCCACACTAGATTTTTCAAAACGATTATATTTAAAATGAGCTACATGTTCTTTGAACCTAGTTAAAATTGTTCTTCGAGTCTGGCCAACGTATTCTTTTTCACAGTCATGACATTTGATACAATATATACCAGATTTATCAAGTACATCTGCATCCTTTGGGTTTCCAAGAAGGTTTTTTATACTATTATGAGTCGAATATGCTATACAGAGATTTTGTGATGTAAAAATACTTCTCAAACCCCTCGTATATGCACAATCGAACGGTATTTTAACATATTTCTTCTTTTCTACAGACAAAGTATTTAAAGTAGATATTTGATTTACATACATTTTTTGATTCTGCTTCTTAATCATTCTATCAACTATTTTCTCAGGGTACCCATTATGTAAGACAGCATTCTTAATAAACAATAATTCTTGCTGATATCTATCTGCGGACAATCTGCGGACTATCTGCGGATATCAGCAAGAATTATTGTTTATTAAGAATGCTGTCTTACATAATGGGTACCCTGAGAAAATAGTTGATAGAATGATTAAGAAGCAGAATCAAAAAATGTATGTAAATCAAATATCTACTTTAAATACTTTGTCTGTAGAAAAGAAGAAATATGTTAAAATACCGTTCGATTGTGCATATACGAGGGGTTTGAGAAGTATTTTTACATCACAAAATCTCTGTATAGCATATTCGACTCGTAATAGCATAAAAAACCTTCTTGGAAACCCAAAGGATAAGGTAGATATACTTGATAAATCTGGTATATATTGTATCAAATGTCATGACTGTGAAAAAGAATACGTTGGCCAGACTCGAAGAACAATTTTAACTAGGTTCAAAGAACATGTAGCTCATTTTAAATATAATCGTTTTGAAAAATCTAGTGTGGCTCAACATATTTTAGACACAGGTCATAAAGTAGTTGTAGATGACTTAAAACTTGTAAAAGCTGTGTCAAATAATAGGGAACTAAACAGCTTGGAAAGTATCTTTATTCGCTTGAATAGAGATAAATTAATAAATTCAGACAGGGGTCCTATACCTAGTTCGCCATTGTTTGACCTGCTTTAATTAAAACATGTTTTTTACGCTTTAATGATCAAAATTCACCGAGGTGTGAACAACAAATGGGTATATATAGGGTAATTTTTAACATGGACGTCACTTCCACTAGTGATTTGCTTGGACAATATCCAGTAAAGATACTATGAAGTGCTAATCTCTTTTCTTTTTAGTTTCTACTGAAGATGGCAACTTAGTTGCTGAAATACGTATTTAGGTTCTAAAATACTTGTTGTGGTTAGGGGTTTATAATTTTATTATTAAGTTCGCCACAGTCTCCAAAATATTGTTATTATAAATATGCTCACATTATTTTCCTCCACATGTTGACCGCTACCACGTTAAGCCAGAAGAACGCCAACAGAAAAGAGGTGTACACCAAAAACGCTATAAATACGCAGGTAGAATGGCTGAAGTTGCTGGTCACTTGTGCCAGTGCCAATGTAAAGAAGGCTACCCCCAAGCTGAAGAGTGAATGAATAATGCTTTTTCCCTGAAAAATAAAGAAAATACCAACTTTAAATAAACTTAAAATATTTCGATTTTTTTCGAGTGGTTTACTAGTACATACTAAATTAGGATAATATTGTTAAATACCTGAAGATCTCGCAGCTGTGGAACTAGGAAATATACCAGGACCGTTAGGAATATGAAAATAACTGACACAAAGGCACAAGCGGCCCTCCAGTTATAGGAAAATCCTATTTGTTCTTCCATTATTGAATTGTCGCAGACTATTGCTATTTCTCCACTTGTTTCATAAAATTGTGTTATGCAGTATCTAAAAACGTAAAGATTAATTATTCAAATGATGTTACATTGTAAGTTAATAATATGGTGACATACAGGCGGGATGTAGAGTTTTTTTTAATAAATTAAATAAATTAAAAAATACAGCCACAACCTGGATTTGAACCAGGGACCTTTGCGTCCAATAGCTCGCAACTGAGCTACTGAATTATTTAAAAAATCTTGATTAACTTATAATATTACTTTCTGACAGAAGATTGCCCGTTAAGTATAGTTTTTTAACAGGTCAAATTAATTTGAATTAGAATTGAAAAACTGTCAAATTATTAATGATATTATAATAATTATTACATACTCATCACTAGTATAGACGTGGGGAAAAATCTTGTCCATGACAACTAGGGAATAATTCTCCGCGACTGTGTATTCAAAATTTTCCAACATAATCCTAGCGATGCACTCTTTGGTGGCGATGTTGATTTCGCTGCCATCTAGGCAACTCGAGTTGGATATGAAATTCTCTTCTTCGCAACATTTCGGATGAGCAAGAGTACCAACCACCACAAGACATAGAGCGAATATCTGTATCATGCTGACTGAAAAAAAGAAAACATTGGAGTAGAAAAGAGGTCGTTATCGTATTATGTGCGCAGATAACCATTGTGATTATACTTAATTATTTTAAGTCCGTTTATCAGATAATGATCAGCACGTGTTATTGTGGTTGCCACACTAAATTCTGAGTATTTTCGGCAACAGAATATAGTCGAGATTTACGTTGCGATAAACCCAAATTTAAACGTAAGTTGTGATATAGAAACCGACTTTTTTTACCGCCATTATAATCTGTTTAACGTGATTTTATGATTAAATTCTTTTTAGTTTGTTCAGGAGGATTTTTGAAACTTAGATTTTACGTTGTTTATCGGTGGTTGAATGTTATTATTTCGCTTCATGTGCGATTACGAGCAAAGTAGTTGTGATACAAATTATTATTATACACGTTTATAGATCAGATACATTGGGTAATTAATTCTAAAAAGCACAGCCCTCTATCTATTTTAGTTTGTTCAGGAGGATTTTTGAAACTTAGATTTTACGTTGTTTATCGGTGGTTGAATGTTATTATTTCGCTTCATGTGCGATTACGAGCAAAGTAGTTGGGATACAAATTATTATTATACACGCTTATAGATCAGATACATTGGGTAATTAATTCTAAAAAATACAGCCCTCTATCTATTTTAGTTTGTTCAGGAGGATTTTTGAAACTTAGATTTTACGTTGTTTATCGGTGGTTGAATGTTATTATTTCGCTTCATGTGCGATTACGAACAAAGTAGTTGGGATACAAATTATTATTATACACGTTTATGGGTCAGATACATTGGGTAATTAATTCTAAAAAGTACAGCCCTCTATCTATTTTAGTTTGTTCAGGAGGATTTTTGAAACTTAGATTTTACGTTGTTTATCGGTGGTTGAATGTTATTATTTCGCTTCATGTGCGATTACGAGCAAAGTAGTTGTGATACAAATTATTATTATACACGTTTATAGATCAGATACATTGGGTAATTAATTCTAAAAAGTACAGCCCTCTATCTATTTTAGTTTGTTCAGGAGGATTTTTGAAACTTAGATTTTACGTTGTTTATCGGTGGTTGAATGTTATTATTTCGCTTCATGTGCGATTACGAGCAAAGTAGTTGGGATACAAATTATTATTATACACGTTTATGGATCAGATACATTGGGTAATTAATTCTAAAAAGTACAGCCCTCTATCTATTTTAGTTTGTTCAGGAGGATTTTTGAAACTTAGATTTTACGTTGTCTATCGGTGGTTGAATATTATTATTTGGCTTCATGTGCGATTACGAGCAAAGTAGTTGGGATACAAATTATTATCATACACGTTTATGGGTCAGATACATTGGGTAATTAATTCTAAAAAGTACAGCCCTCTATCTATTTTAGTCTGTTCAGGAGGATTTTGAAACTTAGATTTTACGTTGTTTATCGGTGGTTTAATGTTATTATTTCGCTTCATGTGCGAGCAAAGTAGTTGGGATACAAATTATTATTATACACGTTTATAGATCAGATACATTGGGTAATTAATTCTAAAAAGTACAGCCGTCTATCTATTTTAGTTTGTTCAGGAGGATTTTTGAAACTTAGATTTTACGTTGTTTATCGGTGGTTGAATGTTATTATTTCGCTTCATGTGCGATTACGAGCAAAGTAGTTGGGATACAAATTATTTTCTACTTTGCGTTCGTTATGAACTCATAACGAAACCGGTTTCGGTGTCGTTATGAAAAACACTAGGTCACAAACATTTGGTAACTTTTAGTTTTCCGCGACTGATGATATTGACATCAAGTGTCAAATACGGCTGACTTCTGGCTGACATCTCAATCGCTATTGGCTCGCGTCAATCGTATTTGTGAATTTTAGTAAAACTACCAACTGTTGAACATGAAACTACTCTAGATTGTAAGATGACAACCGCAATTTTCGAAATGTATGTAAATTTAATGTCGCAAAGTAGAAAAAATAGTATATAACACTCGTTTTATAAGACGTATTGGCGCACTCGTTCCATTTGGAACTACTCGTGCGCCAATTTTTGTCTTATAAAACTTGTATTATAATATACTATTTTTATACACGTTTATAGATCAGATACATTGGGTAATTAATTCTAAAAAGTACAGCCCTCTATCTATATTAGTTTGTTCAGGAGGATTTTTGAAACTTAGATTTTACCTTGTTTATCGGTGGTTGAATGTTATTATTTCGCTTCATGTGCGATTACGAGCAAAGTAGTTGGGATACAAATTATTATTATACACGTTTATGGGTCAGATACATTGGGTAATTAATTCTAAAAAGTACAGCCCTCTATCTATTTTAGTTTCTTCAGGAGGATTTTTGAAACTTAGATTTTACGTTGTTTATCGGTGGTTGAATGTTATTATTTCGCTTCATGTGCGATTACGAGCAAAGTAATACATTGGGTAATTAATTCTAAAAAGTACAGCCCTCTATCTATTTTAGTTTGTTCAGGAGGATTTTTGAAACTTAGACTTTACGTTGTTTATCGGTGGTTGAATGTTATTATTTCGGTTCATGTGCGATTACGAGCAAAGTAGTTGGGATACAAATTATTATTATACACGTTTATGGGTCAGATACATTCGGTAATTAATTCTAAAAAGTACAGCCCTCTATCTATTTTAGTTTGTTCAGGAGGATTTTTGAAACTTACATTTTACGTTGTTTATCGGTGGTTGAATGTTATTATTTCGCTTCATGTGCGATTACGAGCAAAGTAGTTGGGATACAAATTATTATTATACACGTTTATGGATCAGATACATTGGGTAATTAATTCTAAAAAGTACAGCCCTCTATCTATTTTAGTTTGTTCAGGAGGATTTTTGAAACTTAGATTTTACGTTGTTTATCGGTGGTTGAATGTTATTATTTCGCTTCATGTGCGATTACGAGCAAAGTAGTTGGGATACAAATTATTATTATACACGTTTATGGGTCAGATACATTGGGTAATTAATTCTAAAAAGTACAGCTCTCTATCTATTTTAGTTTGTTCAGGAGGATTTTTGAAACTTAGATTTTACGTTGTTTATCGGTGGTTGATATGTTTGGTCCACACAGCATCGTGCATATTATCAACAGTCTGGATGTCTTCTGATTGGTAAAACATAGAAAGTTGTCTATTCTTTTCAATGTACAAGCAGCATCGGACCCAGTGCTCCAACCTACAGCCCCGCGGATACGTCTTTGGTAGAATCCACTATTTCTCCCGCTGACCCATCATGTTCGCAGTACAGTTGTCTGGATGTACTTCGATGCAATTGTCATGTTGCCAGATTCTGATTCCCAAAACTCACAGGCATGACAATAGGAAAATTTCACGTCAAACTCAACCAGTTTGTTAGTATATTTCTTCATAAGTAGGTACTGTGATCCCATACAACGGAAGTGTAATCTGTCTTCTTCGTCCTGTCGACAATATATCGGCAGACGTACTAGCAAATGCTTTTCTTTCACGAGTCCGAATTCCCAGAAAACTTTTATTTTTTGTTGTCTATCAGCACGTGACCGAGTTTTTTCTTGAGTGTTTATTAACCAATCTTATTTAACAATATTTAAAAAAACACTTTGTGTTTACTTGAATGTTTATTATTGTCAGAATTTGGAGCGTTTACCTTATTCTATCTGTAAGTGGGCCAAAACTTAATTATTAATTTATTCTAACATTATTTATTATAATCTAATCGGTTCCAAGGGATATCTAGAGAAGAAATTGACAATTATTTCTCGTTTTATCAAGCTTTTTTGAAGTCATAAATATATTACAAAGTCATTTAAGCTTTATATTTATAAATGACTATGCAGCGAGCCAAAATTTAAACAAACAGCTATTTTCAAAGCATTTCTGCAGTTTGAAATTTTAGATCGTTGCGATACTTTACGATACCACTTTTTAGCGCCGTCTATCTTTAGATGCCGTTTTCATTGTTTATTTAATATTGGTGCATTAACATCGCGACTTTATTGCATGTGCGTACGTCACAACTACGTATGTATATATTTCCATTGCCTGTAATAATATTGGAAATTTGCCGAGCACATTAACGTACGATACGCACAAAACTTAATTGGAAACAACTTTATCTAAAGCATCTACCAACTAACTCTGACGTAAAATAATGCGTACGGGAAAAGCTGCATGGTCCTTCCTGTGATAAATAAAGTGGTGATAAGTAATGGTAATTATTGTCAACAATAACAACAAAAACCCAGCTGTGGTTTCCTAAACGTCATAAAACGTATTAAAAATAAAATAGTATATTATTCTATGAGCAAGTAATGTAAGCAATTTCTCACGAGAACAAAGTTTGTAGCACGAGCCGTAGGCGAGTGCTGCAAAGCGTTCGAGTGAGAAATTGCCATTACTTGCGAATGGAATACTATACTTTTTCTACGACCATGCAACGAAATTTTATAAATTAATTTTTGTGCATATAGGGACAGCTGTATGTCACTATGACGGTTTACAGGATTTTGACAGATTAAAATTGTTTGGTGCGCCTTGTCACTTAGCGACGTTGTCAATGCCTTGACAATGTCGCTAAGCAGTGTATCAACAATTTGGAAATGAAAAATCCAGAGCTGTGATTGGTTCTAAAGCCGTGAGGAATGAAATATTTCTCACTACAGGCGGGGTATGAGGAGCCAGGAATGAAATATTTGTCATGTGTGTGGGGAATGGTTAGTATTACTAGTCATAAATTGCCATGATAATGATGGCATTCCGCAATAGGAGTAGAAAAACATATTTGTTTTTTATTCATTGATTTATCTCTAAAATTGTCCGAATTACAGCCTTTTTTGGACTCTTGCATTATCTAACTTTGTGAATTGATCGAAAAACAGCTTTCTAGTGAAATATACGAATAGACATTTTTAATAGAAATTAGAAAACGTTTATAAACAAATTCGTCTTGCTGGCGTAAGTAAGCAGACAGTATATAGACGTCTAAGAGATGTTAATTTAAAAACTAGGAGGAAAACCTAAATTATTGCCTGTACTTCCTGCTATTAGAAGAAATTTCGTTGAAAATTATGGAGAATGGCATATTCCTGAATGATCGAATGTCTTGTTTACAAATGAGTGAAGGTTTTGCCTCAATATGGTGGATGAAAGGAAAATAGTGTGGAGAATAACTGGTGAAAGGTTTAATCATTAGTGGAAGAATGGGATCGTATATCAATAGAAATGATAAGAAACCTGGATTTTCAGTATGCCGCGTAGATTAGAAACTCTTAAAGTTATGTACTAGGAAAGGCAATATACGGTATTATGCAGTTTTCCCAGTTTATAATATTGTGTCGAATAAAAAGATTTTTAAAAATGTCTATCACTAGAAACCTGTTTTCCTCCTTTTTAACAATTTTTTAAATACAAAGGAGCTGTCTACCATCAAATAAATTTTATTTTATTATTTTACCAGACAGAATCTTCATTATCATTGAAAGTAATATAGTAGGCACATACAATGTGTATTGTGTACCTACAATATTATTGTTATAGTAACACAATACCAGCTAATGGTGTCACCTATTCAATACATCTTACTCACAGTTTTTACGGTCAGTTAGGCATGTACGTCATCAATTGTTAGCCGTTCAAACCGAAGTGTTGTTACCATGTTAATCGTGTCATCATAAATTATATAATTAGCTAGCGTAAAAACGTAAATATCAAAAATTGGTTGGAAAACAACATTTTGCCGTACATTCATAATATGCATAATATGTAGGTATATTGTGGTATGAACCATAATATGAGCAGTGCATTTAAGTAATACTTATCTACTTCTTTAGAATTTCTTAAAGATTTCTCGTAAAATAATAATTTTAACATGGTAGCAAATTTATGTATAATGCGTGGTTTTCACCACGTATCAAGTTTAATATTCTCAGTCTAGCGGTTATTTTTAAAATCTATTTATAAAAAGGTGTTTGCATAAAAATACCTCTTCTATATAAGAAAATCAAAACAAATTAGGCATTCCAGTAGAAGCTGGAATTGAATATTTTGAACAACACTTAGACTTTTTTTCTTATTTGTATATGATTAATTTTATTAATGTAAACCACCTATTTTTTTTTATTTAAAAGACAGTGTGGAGCAAATCGTAGAATGTTTTATATAGAGCGTGTAAAAATATTATTTCTAAATACAACACCCAGTGCAAGTGTACTTGTCAAAATTAGATTCCCTTAACTCATTCTGATCACAAATATATTTGGATACAAACATAAAACTTTTCTTCAAAATAATATATTGGTTTTGATTAAAAAATAAGTTTCCTTTGCCAAAGGTGTCCAATTTTTATTCAGACAAATGCATTTTTATACAAGAGATTTGCTTTGATTTAAAAACTTGTTTACTTGTGTCAAAGAGTTGATTCCAACTTTAGTACACCTATTTACTAACTGTTCAGGTAAAGGATTTTTTTCTCAATATAAGAAGCACTCTATTACTCAATCTTTACAACAACTTAATTTGAATTTTTATGAGCATCATAGACTGAGACAAATACATAGACAAGGTAGGAATTTTGCTTGTCAGAAATCAACATTCAATAGTGATACATTAATTAACAAAATATGTTTTGAACTTTCGTTGATTATTTTACTACATATGTATGTTGCTAATATGACAAGAAATGTCCCAACCATATGTTTGAGTTGGTCCAAGGCAGTTCACAGAATAGTATCATACTGGTCTGCCATAAAACAGTATTTTTTAAATCATGGAGATGACGACAGCGATACCTTTAATTTGAAAATTGTATTATTAGTTGGACTATATATTTATCTTAGAAAATGCTCTCAGTACATTAAAATTATGCTTGGTTTAGGTGGTAATATTGGCATTTTGTCTCATGTTTGGTTGTGTCGTAAAAAAATCGACAATAAAAGGCAGAAACGAAAAGAGGGAAAACTCGTAGACATTAATTGAAATAAATTAATTTACTTAGTAATTAGCATCTAGATCTCATCGCTTTCTACACTACCTATAAGCAAATTTCTCACCAAAGCGATACTAAAAAGTATGTGTGTGGAAGAAGCACATTGTTGTGACAGCTGTTATTAATTTAAACTTATGTTCAAATAAATTTACCAACAATTTCGATAATTAAAAAATCATAATTCTATCACTCAACACTTTTTAATTACACAATTAAGAAATTATTTCAACTAAATAAATCTCGTTTCTTATAACATACAAATAGTAAAATTTAACTGAAAACATAAATTGTTTGACGTAAATAAACGTTCATTCTTCCAATCAAATATTAAACAAATGCATTTTTATATGCATAGAAATATTTTTTTTCCTCTATTGAGAAACAACAGATTTCTTTGAATAATGCTTATTTACTTGAATTAAACAATTACTGCCCATACGCAGTAAATTTTATTTGCTTACCAATCACAGAACTGCATTCAACATTACATACAGCATATCATTTACATCTTATATTTCAAGGTGTGAACATAAACAAATACGTAGAGATGCAAATTATTTTTTCGTTTATCATAATTACATTATTTTTTTTGAATTACTTAATAGTTCTTACTTTTGTTTTATTTTATTTGTTACGAAAGAGTTTGGATACAAAGTGTTACCAAAGTATTAGATGAAATGATAATATGTAATTGCCAAAAAAATACCTGATTTGGTTACCTTCAATAAAAATGTTATAATGCATTATTTATAATCCGAATTGACCTTCAATCTTGCAAATTAGGATTCAACAAATGGCATTGCAAATTTTTTGTTTACCATCGAGTTTATATCTTTTTTATGCGCTAATAAAAACGCCGCATCTAAAAGGTTATTTCTATTTAATTGAATTGACCAGACAATAAAAAAACCTTAATAATAAAAGTTGGTATATTTATTTGGCGATAGTTTTATTTTATATTTACCTTTTCTGGTCAACGTTTCTAACATGTTGTGTTAGAGTTTTCACTTCTTTTCAGTCGTTGTACGTATTGTACGCGCAAACCTCACAAATTGTGTCGATACACTTTGTTCAAATGAGTAAACTTCGAGTTTGTTCATTCACAATAATTGTCACTATGGTAAATATTTGTCGATAATATCTCTCAGGCGGAAAACGTGACACACCAAGACCGTGGCTACACCACTACTAAAACTGTTAAACCGGAATTTGTTCTTCGGTCACGTTTCTGTTTACAAACAACATCCCAGCATAGGTGGGAGCCCAGAGAGGTTATGTTTGGACGTCCAGTGACTCGAAAAATTCATGCGAATTTCCTCTTAATTCCTAGAATTCTTTTTAAACATACTTTGTAGTAACGGCAAACCAATTGATCATTGTTAATTATTTATTTCGAATAAAAAATTTCGAAACTTGTAACTTTCTAAAAATAATAGTTTTAGGCAAATCAAATTTGGTATCTTTTAAGAGCATATATTTAACTAAAGAAAATTTCAAAAACCATGGTACACAGGGTTGCCAGGTCTCCGGCATTGCGCCGTAGTCTGCAGCATTTGAGGCTCATCTCGGGTCTCCGGCAGGCATTCAAGCATCTCCGGCAAAATCAAACATGAAGGAAATAAATTATTTTAAATCCATTAATTCTCTGGAAAATGTCATTATATTTATTGGTATTCTATTGTAGTCATGTTTTAGTAATTATTTGAAATGTTAGTTACTTTTACTTGTAACCAGACGATATGCAGACAGAGACATATCTTTGTTGAATTTTTTATATTCAATGTTTCAAATTATTTTACACTACGCAATTTATCGCGCAAAATATTCTACAACTTTATAAGCAATAAAAAATTGCGTATAGTGCCATCAACAATAGTGTAAAACCGCTATTATACAGTGAGAACACAGAGTATTGAAACATGACAAAATCTCTAAACCGGTCTGTTATTTAAAAAAAACTCGGTTTTGAATTATCAAAATATGTACACATATTTATCGTAAACTAAATTTCCGACCTTCAATGGTTTTTGAATTAAGACGGAATCGACATATTTTTCTAAATGACAACATTGGCTTAATAACACCATGTAATAGTATGATGGCCGTACATTAGGGTGGACCTTAGTTACTCTTAACGAAAAATTATTTTCAAAATTAAGTCCACGTCACCCCTGTAATTTGTTCTACATACTAAAAACTAATTCCCTCCAAGTTTGAAGTCGATCGGATCATGGGAAGACGTGCCTCAAGGGCTTTGTTTATGCAAAACAATGGGACATTATTAAAATTAAAATATACACACATTTCAATCCGTTACTCAATAGATATTATTCTAATGCTGTATTCAATGCTGTATGAACTAAAAAAACGTTATTTATATTATATTTATCAATAAACAGAAAATTGTTTAAACAAAATTTATTATATTAATGTTTTTGATAAACAATTTTAGGTAATTGATAAAAAAAGGGAAAAAATAAAAATAATCATTGTTTTGTTTATAAACTATTTAATAATTATTTCTGTTATTTACAAACGCATATAGAGACTTATAGAGAGACATATAGAGGTACTAATTAGAACTGAATTATAACAATGTTTACTAAAAATATTTAAATTGTAGACTAATTGTAGACTAAAAATGTTTATTAAAAATAAATATATGAACAATAAAAGAATTGTATAACAATAGTATTAATTATAATAATAGCAAATAATAGTAATACACAGCAACAAATTATGGAGTTGTTTAAAATTCGGCGTTTAGTGTTTTCTTATCTACTATTCGTTAAATGCGTAAATGCGGGCAAACCGATTCACACCCAACGCTCCTATAGAAGTTTCATTTCACAATAAAATGTGTACTATATATTTATAATAGATTTTGGATTAAAAAAAGTGATCTACAATACATTGTACACCACCAGCGAAAGGGTTTAAATAAAACTAAACACAACAAAATAAATTAATTAAATTACTAAAATGTACCTTGAGAAATTATTGATTGTTGAGCCTTTTCTGCCAGCATCTCTTTCCGTTCTGCCAAAGAGTTTTTCGCTGCACCTTTTCCGCTAAAATGCGACCACCAGCACCCATCACTTCGACTCGCCCTTTTCTGCTTCAACAGAAATATTTTGTCTTCTTCGATTGTCATCATTTGCAAAGCATTTGCATGGCCGATATCGAATAAATCGTTCAACGAATCAGTAAATTCGTGTTCTCGTTGTATTTGAGACGCAGTTCAGTGTTTTGCATTCCAATTTAGTGTTCTCCACTTCTGGTAAAGTGGTTCTAATTTGGCAATACTATGTGCAGTTAGCTTCACAAAGGATTCGTGCCTTTTGTCCTCTTCTTTTATAACAAGAGCCGCACTAGTACGAAGATTCAAGTTAACTTTTCGCAAGTTATAAGAAAGCACTCTTAAAACCTGACCCATACTCGGCAATTTAGCACCAACAATTTGTTGTTCGAAATAAACCAATAAAAACAATTTATCTCGACTTCGTGTCTCCATTTCTTGGTCAATATGTAACTGATACACTTCAAACCCTTATACTGACAACAACTCAAACTCTATGCTAAAGGGAGTGTGCGTCTACTTGATAAAGGACAAGAAATATGAAATATAAGTACGTAGGCTTTCACGGCCAAAATCATTTAGAAAATAAACTGCTTCCAGGTTATGCCGTGTGTCAAGATTTGTTAATGCTGTCGTTTCGCGTTTCGCGAGTATTCAATTAGCTTGAAGAAGCGAGCAACATGGTTCGCGAAACGTCAGCATTAAGAAATCTTGACACACGGCATAACCCGGAAGCAGTTTATTTTCTAAATATCAAATATATATAAAAGACGCAGAACAATGTTTCGGACAGGGTTAAACTAGAAATTAATCCAAAGTAGTGTAAGAGCGTCGAGCGTAGACACTGCGAACACGCGGCGTTGTAAAAGTCTTAAAGGATCGAATAAGTTACTTAATTAAAATAATTATATAAGCAAATATGGTTACTGGACAACCAAAGTAAGGTACCCGTGTATAATAACAATAACTGTCTTATTTAAATTGTCAAACTAAAGTCAAACGTCAAATATGAGAAAAATTACTGACATTTTCAAACTTCAAATCGATTGAGGCGCCCCGTCCCGTGGTCGAATTAAGTTTTTCTTTTGCAGGAGTTATTTTTATTCATAGTAGAACAAATCTAGAGGGTGACGTGAAAAAAATTCGATCATAAAAAAATAAGGTCCACCCTACCGTACATAGGAAAATTGTCTAGAAAAAGATAGTTGAAAATTAGTGTTACATTGTGTATTTTATACAGATTTTGAGGTTTCTGGGAGATTGAATTCAAATGGCATACATTTACTAATGTTGCTAAAATTACAGTTTTGACATTTGACCTCACTTTTCCGGATGTCTTACGTAATTTTGAGTTCGTATTCGTATTCAGGGCAAATAAAGTTCCAGAGTACATTTTATATTCCATTTACAACCTCCATGCTACTCAAAGTTATCAATATTTGTAGTTTCTTCCTATACTATTAAACCAATTAAATGTTATATTAAAATAACAATACAAATATGGGTCTGCCATTACATCAAAATGTGTATTTTTATAGTAAAAAATCGACGTATTCAAAGACGTTTTTTCTTGGCCGTATAAAAAAATTGAAGAAGACACAAATTAAAAAGCGCAAATTATCTGCAATCCTGTAGAACGTGGCTTTTGGAAATGGAAACTGCATAGGCGATTATAATCTATTCTTTGCCAAAATCGCAGAGTTGAGTTTTTAGACCTGTTCGGGTTTGGCACATGCGAGGTGAAACGGCCTGACTTTTTTAATCACAGAATCAAGTTGACCCTACATCAATTATTTTAATATTTTTACTTTAAAAATAAATATTGTTTTTTTAACAATTATTTTAGATTTTTTCGTCCTGTATATAAAAAATCCAATGCCAGTCTTTTGCGCAGTAGAGCAATCGAAATCAATCTGGTGACATGTGTCCTTTTTGCGCGCCAAAAAATGCATACGTCTGTGTAAACTTATCTTGCCTTCACTGTACTTTATTAAACAAACAAAAAAGTGCCCGCAATGTGTTTTGTTGAGATCATAAAGACATCTGTGTTCGTAATTACATATGCCATGACTCATGGGTAAATTGATATACTTACTTAAAAAATGGTTTGCTATAAAAAAATTTATGGTATAGTATGTCCCCAAATGGACATAACTATACGCACAATGGACCTAAATTTTAATTCCTCGCGAAAAATCTATTTTTTATTAAGATATTTGGGTGGTAAAAATTATATAGGAAAAGTCCGATTTTTTCTTTACCTTATAGGGGTTGGTCAAAAAGCAAGGAATTTCGGGTGACATTAAAACCTGTCTTGTTGTAAAAACAATAAGAAAGTATTTGACCAATTTGTGTCTTTTGTGTTTTCAGTTGTTGGAGATGCTGAAATTTTACTCGAGATTTGAGATCAGCGACGAAACTGGAGATCCACTGACAGATCATGATATGACCCAACAGCATTATACGAAAATTACGTCACTACAAGTAAGTACATATTTACATTGTGTAAACTAATTGTAAACTTGTTTTGTACTCTTGCATCTCCTCCCAAAAAGATAACGCATCCAAACAGAATATTGTTATGTTCCAACTAGCTGGAAATGTCCAGCTGTTGGACATTTTTACGTCAGGTACATTGACGGTATAACAGCACAACTACTGATGCTGCATAGACATGTATGCGGTTATATACGTGCAGGTGATCTCTCTTACGACGAGAAACTACAGCGCCATCTACCGGCATCCTTCACATTATTTTCGAAACAACGAAATTCTTAAATCAAAACAATCGTTTCCTTAAAATAAATATTTACGTGATTTATATTAAAGAAATATTCTTATTGCAAGTATGAGTTATCTTAAAATAAACAAATTATGTTAAGAATGTCATTTTCTTAACTTTAGACAACCATTTCTCTGTGTGTATTGGATTTATTTCTATTCTTTTTGCTAATTTCTCCGTACTATTACGTATTATTCAATTTGCTATAATGAAGTCGTTTAATTGGCAATTATAAATCGTTCATTGAATGGAAATTGTGTATTAGTAGAGCTGTTAAGTAAACCATTTTCTATTCAGTAAACACAGACATAAATATCGATCGACGCAGAACTATTTTCGAATAATTTAAACGAAGCTAATTACGTTCAATTATGTTTTATGGGTTATCCTTAATGAAGCAATAATTTTCAGTCGCTTTGGAGGATTTTCCAATCAATTTATGTTTACAACAGTGTTTGTGTTTGTTATTATAATGAATATCAAATGCAATACGACGCATGACAATAAAACCTCTATTATTAATATGTATATAGAAATCAATCACACGAATATAAATATTATGTATGATTTTATAACTTACTGGACGTCAGTACATGATATAAACAATATTGTCTTTTTTGGAAATGGAAATTTCTTATGCGTGTTGTGGTCTCTTATTTATTTATCTCGAGCAAATATATTATTGTTTCTCTTTCCTGTATTTGTTTACCAAAACAGGCGAGTTTTGCGGTCCGCCAGTTACCTATATCTTATCAGATTGTTAAAATTATACAGTGTGTTCGGGAAAGATCGCATCGTAAGGAAAATTTCATTATTCAGCATTTCACATAAAACTGTATTAAAAAAACTAGGGCAATATAAAAAATACTAAATAATAGAAGTAGTATTCATAACTAGGTACTATACAGGGTCCTGCAACTAAGCTCCCGTCTTCTGTAGCTCACTTACTCATTAAGCTAAGAGTTTGGCATTTTGCAGGCTTACCCTGTACTTCAAGGTACAATTCAAGAAATTATTTTTTATTATACAGGCTGTTCCAAAAATGTGCAACGCCATGGTAATATATTTTTTTAAATTGCATGCTATACATTTTTCTACACATTTGGAAACCTTTTATGGTTGCCTACATATCACCAAAATTTTATTGAAATCGGTTGAGTGACCGCAGCGGAAAAAAATAAAAACCAAAAAAAATTGATTTTGCATCGTACGCTTTAAAAATCAATAAAAACCACAAAATGCACCTCGTTAATAAAATTTTGCGACGTGCTTATTAAGTTTGATGTAATAGTCTCGTTAACCAAGTGACATTGATCCAAATTATACAGGGTGACCAAAATCGAGTGTCAAACTTGTCAAATTTCAAAGCGCGCTATTGTTCTTATTTTAAATTGGAACCCATAATTTTTTTTAGGTTAAACGATGCGGAATAAAAGAATAAATATTGTTTCTGAATACAACCCCATCACAATTCGCAATATTAAAAGTTATTCGCCAAAAGCTCATTTTTCAACGTTTCCAACGGCAATTTTAGGTAATAAATATCGTACCAGGCGTTGAAAAACAATGTATTACATAAAATATAACGCAGAGAGGTATTTTAGATTTTACTGTACTTAATTAAGTAGGAATTCAATTGCTAAATTTACTGTAAAATTTACTTATAGCCACATTTCCGTCCTTACCGCTATAGGTAAATTATGCAGTAAATTTAGCATTTGAATAACTGCTTAATTAAGTACACTCAAATCTAAAATACGTCTATTATTTTTTATTAAATAAATTGTTTTTCAAAGCCACGCACGATACTTATTATCTAAAATTGCCGTTGGAAACGTTGAAAAATGAGTTTTTGGCGAATAAGTTTTAAAATATTGGGAATTGTTATGGGGTTGTATTTCGAAACAATGTTTATTTTTTAATTCTGCATCATTTCACATAAAAAAATTTATGGGTTCCAATTTAAAATAAGAACAATAACACGCTTTGAAGTTTGACAAGTTTGACACTCGATTTTGGTCACCCTGTATAATTTGGATCAATGTCACTTAGTCAACGAGACTACTACATCTAACATAATAAGCACGTCGCAAAATTTTATTAACGAGGTGCATTTTGTGGTTTTTATTGATTTTTAAAGCCTACGATGCAAAATAATTTTTTTTTGGTTTTTTATTTTTTCCGCTGCGGTCACTCAACCGATTTCAATAAAATTTTGGTGATATGTAGGCAACCATAAAAGGCTTCCAAATATGTAGAAAAATGTATAGCATGCAATTTAAAAAAATATATTACCATGGCGTTGCTCATTTTTGGAACAGCCTGTATAATAAAAAATAATTTCTTGAATTGTACCTTGAAGTACAGGGTAAGCTTGCAAAATGTCAAACTCTTAGCTTAATGAGTAAGTGAGCTACAGAAGACGGGAGCTTAGTTGCAGGACCCTGCATAAGCAATTTTGAAGTTTTTATTGTATCAGAATGCTGAAATCTTATAACTGTAGTATATCTTCATGTAGAAATGATCACTGATCATATCACACATTATTTCATTTGCTGTTGATAAGTAGTTTCAGAGTTATGAGTTTTCAAACACAGGGCTCCCATATTATAACGGGTCACATATAAAATTTTTACATAAGAGCAATTTTCTAAATAATTTAACTACCAAAAAATTGTATTTGGAAACGCTGTTTAGGAGTAACTAAATATCATATTTACATTATATGTATGGAAATATTGATTACTAATAGTGATTACTTTATCATGAATTTTGTTCGGTCAATTTCCTTTTCCGTTTTCGCTCAATAAAATCGCGTATGTTTAACTTGAGTGTTATCAAGACGGTATATAAAATATATCGTTGATGCAGGACGTGGCATTCCTGTCATACCGTCTAAGCAGAAATAGCCCTATGACGTTACCCGATAAATAATTCTGGTCCAGTCGAAACCAGCGCTCTATGGCGTTGCGAATTTTAAGTATGTGGTACACTGGGTGCGTCCCAATTTATGAAAGATATTCAATCGATTGTAGTGCGAATTGGACGCTGTCTTTCGGCCAGTTTTGGCATTATTGATGTCATCATTTTTTAAGCATTTATATCCTTTTGCAGTTAGTGTATTAGTGCTTTGGCTGCCCTTTGTTTCCATTTCAGTTGGGAGTTAGGATGATGACAATTTTGTTTCAGAATTTTGTACGTGTATTTTGAAAAGGTCCCTTTCTAAAATCGTTATTTTTTTCTCTCGAAAAGCTCTTGAAGAAAGGAAAGAAAATACGAGCATCTGAATTCCAATTGAGTTCTTGAATTTTAGTTAAGTTTAAAGATGACAGAGGAACCATGGCCAGCTTTTGGTTCTATAATTATCAGTGCCCGGGGAAATTTGTATGTTCAACATTTTGTTGTTCAAGAACCTTTATGGTGCGCAAAATTGGTATCAATAATTGTTTATTGTTCATGCAAATCCTATAATGACAGTATTTTTCTGCAGTATTTAATACTAACTGCTTTATTACTAACTGTGCAAAACATATTAACGAAAGAATACTGGAAAAATGGCGTTAAAGTAATTCTCCGACTTTTAACGTGAACGCAGCTGCGTCAGAAACAAACAGTAAATGACTCACAATCATCAAAAATCAAGTTTGTATTTGACGTTCCCGATATATTTCTCTTAACTCGAGCAACGCCAAAGCAGGTATGTTGACCACATGGCCGAAAGCCGAAACCAGACCGGCTAGCAGTCCCCACCATGCACATTTTAAAATATTTGACCCCGTACGAGAGAATTGCCCTTACTGTTATTTCGCGTTTTGATAGTATTGAGCCCTGTGTTTGAAGGCCCATAACTCTAAATCTACTTAACAGAAGTTTTTGTAAAAAGTATGTCATGCTCCTGAATCATTTCTACATAAGTTGTATGACAGTCAAAATTGTTGGCCTCTCGGTGTACCTAAATATAAAGAGTTAATAATTGGAAAAATTAAACTCATGAGCGCGAGATAAGTAAAGAAGGTATCCGATTTTTTCTTTCTTTTAAAGCACTTGCTACAAAAATGTTAGTTTTTGTTCAGCTTGCATTTAGAGACTATTCTATAGATTGGCGTTTTTGTTTTCTTCAGTTTGTATGTAATAAAGGTTGCGAACAGGATTTTGATGGAAGCCGAGATCATACAATATATAAAATTAATAGTTTAGCTGCATGAGATTCTATTTAATCGAGATCGATCGTGTCTGCGTTAAAATAAAACATGTAGCCAGGATTTGACAGATATTTTGATAGATAAAAACAGCGTTTGATACTACCTACTGTCAGAATGAAAATAATTGTTGAAATCCTGGCTACTAAGTTTGAATGCAGACACGATCTCGATCAAAAAGATTTTGCTCATACAGCTAAATTATTAATTTTACCAAAAACTGTCATTGACATAAATTATACAGAATTACCTCTACTTTAATTTATTATTTAACTATTTTGACGAAATTACAGAAATGGCAGTTGATTTGCAAAATCATTGAAAAATGCTTAGAGGAATCATCCACTTCCTTTGGACCCTTTTCAACCAAAAACTTTTCAGCTCTAAGTTTGGTCATAAAACTTTTAAATATGAACTTTCGTCCCGATACCTTTAGTAGTTTCTCCGGAATCGTCGCCACAAAAATCGGGTACACACACACACATGGACATTTTTTGTATCTTGGTCAAAAATGATAAAGGACCCAAAACGACCTATTTCCGCTAAAATCTTATTTTTTTCGGCACAATTTCAATACTTGGTCATACTGCGTATGGTAAAGTAAATATATAAAAAAATTCGATATAGAGTTGAGCTTATAGATGCTTGTCAATTTCATAAATAGGTGCTATTTTATTATTGTTTTTTCAATAAAAAAATAACCGGAAAATATTTGAGTTTTACAACAAAAAAATACAGGTGATGTTGGATAAGGGGGGAGGGAGTGTAAAAAAGTGGCGTAAAAATCTCACGTGATTAATGCAAACTCTAATTGTACATCTAAAATCTATATTTAACTCACACTAGTATTCAAAATTCCGCAATAAAATTGTTTTGATCGTATCGTACTAATAGTAAATAATCTTCTCCTGTCCCAGCTACGTGTCCATCCGTACATTCTATATTACATAAGTAAAAACACTATTAAGCCAACTACCTACATTTCATTAGTTATTGTAACAAATTTTAACACAATTATTATTGTTGTTATTACACAGATAGAAAAGATTTCTTGTTTCAAAGAAATGTATTTGTTTGAATTTATTCTTTTGGGTCAAAGCATATTTCTTTGACGCCAACAATATTTACTTCATTGAATACTCTAGTTTATTTGCTTGCAGAGATTAATTTCTTTGAAATATTTATTTAAGTGAAATAAATATATATGGATACAAACAAAAATTACTTTCCTTTAAAGTAATATTTTAGTTTTTATTTAAAAAAATCGTTTCTTTACACCAATGAAATATAATTTTGATTCTAACATATAAATTTGTATATAAGGAGAGATTTATTTCGCTTAAAGTAATATTTTGTCTTTGGCTTAAAAATAGGTTTACTTCCGCCAAAGAAATCATATTTTGATTAAAATAAATATATTTGTACACAAGAAGAGATTTATTTCCTTTAAAGTAATATTTTTGTTTTGGCTTTAAAATAGGTTTACTTCCACCAAAGAAATCATATTTTGATTCAAATAAATATATTTTTTATGTCATCCAACTGTATTGTTAGATGGCGCTGTAAACTCTCTCCTCGCACTTCGTACATATCGAGAGTATAAAGCCGCGTGATCGACAGTATAGAACTTATAGAGTACAGTGCCTGCAGGTTCAATTTGGGATTCCAAAGAGTACACTTTACTAAGTTAACCTTGACTATATGTAGGGTTGGGAAGACCAAGCACTGGTCGAGGATGTGCGGCATCCCAAAAAGGAGGTGACACATGGCGAGTCTTCCGAAAAATTCTTGTCTATTAATTCCTTCAACAAATTAATAATTTTAAGCATTTTAACTCGACCAACAATTTTGTTAATTTTAAAAAAATGTAATTCTTTCACTCAACACAATCATAATTATTTGAAGTAAATAAATCTCATTTCTTATAATACACAAATTGCAAACTTTTTAACTGGAAACATAAGTTGTTTGACACAAATCAATGTTCTTTCTACCAAACAAATATTTCAAATAAATGCGTTTTTATCCGCAAATAAATTTTTCTTTGCCTCTATTGAAACAACAAATTCATTTTAGTCAATGCATATTTATTTGAATCAAACAAAAATTTCTCTCTGTGTACTCACAATTACATTAGTCTATTAATTTCGTATAATCTGATCTAACGTGCCTTCAGCAATTGAGTAATTACGGTTAGTACTTCAAAGAAAACCACACCCAATCGCAAATCGCAGGATCGAGTTCATAATTTTCCCGACAGCATTTCAGCGGAACTAAGTGCTTTATATTTACGTCAATTTGCCGATCCATTTCCCTGAAACAGTCGACTGACTGTACGAGTCTGTGTATTCATGCTTTTCGAGATAATTTTCACGATTTGTCGATGCTGCTGTCAATCATTAGTGCGCTGCTTGTATGGGAGATAAGTGGTGAATGATGATAATTGAATATACTGGCCTTAGGGATTCCGCATTGCTATCGATACATCACCACGCTGGCCGCCTACTAAGATAAATTTCCGCGTTATTAATTTCAGTAATTGATCCGCTCGTACCCAACATCCTGACGCCAACAGCTCCGCTAATGACATTACCGACGGATAAATTGGTTTGTTCGAGACAAATATACCACGTGTTTTTGCGGAAATGTAACAAAAGTATACTTGGGTGTGACGAAAGTGGTTATATGACTATAAGCCTACCGAAATTAGGCAAATAATACTTTTACTAGATATATAAATAGATAGAGAATTTTGTTTAACTCAAATAAATATGGAATTACTCAAAGAAATCCGGTGTTTCACTAGAGGCAATGAAATATTTACGGATAAAAATGCATTTGTTTGAAATTTTTTTTTTCGTAGAAAGAACGTTTATAAGTGTCAAAACAATGTTTTAAGTTAATATTACAATTTGTATATTATAACGAACGAGATTTATTTAGTTCAAATAATTATGATTGTGTTGATCGGTATCGGGACCAAAGTTCATATTTAGAAGTTTTATGACCAAACTTACAGCTGAAAAGCTTTCGGTTCAAAAGGGTCCAAAGGAACTGGATGTTTCCTCAGTAGTTATTATACATGTTTTGTATTTATATGATATTATCAAAATATCTGTCAAATCCTGGCTAACTTGTTTCATATTAATGCAGACACGATCGATCTCGATCAAATAGAATCTCGTGCAGCTAAAATATTAATTTTATATATTGTATGATAAAGTCATGTGCCTGACCACATCAGATTTTTTTTGGTTTTTCTTACTGTTGAACGTGTAGAAATATCTGGATAAATTCAGAGTTACAAAAGTAGCCTTCTATTTAAACGCTGTAACGTACATAATGTTTATTCAGATTATGATATTAATTTATTATCCATAGTAATATTGCCTATATGATTTGTGATACATAAATATTTCATTACATATTTATATCAGTGGCGTGCGGTCCATACGTGCAGAGCGTGCAGTGCACACCCTAAGATTTAGGTCAAAAAGAAGGAAGAATATTAAAAATAGTCCTGCCAAAAAATGATATATTATGTATTTATGTATATACCGACATATTTAGTAATATTTCTGCGTAATAATAATGTAAAGTAATTTACACCACATGGTGTGTTAAAACTCCACTGCATTTGCCCGGACCAATCACCATATCATTGCTAGTTGCTAGAGCTGACATGTCGTGCAGCCACAAGCGGTGCACCAGACTGTGTACCGCTTTAACTTGGGTTAAAATCGGCGAATTCAAGGATCATAGCTGCTTCATACGTATGTAAATAATGTATGAGCCTTCGCACACTCTACCAACGACAAATTTAAAGTATATTCTAGAGATTGAATACAGAACACACCAATTTATTTGTCCGCTGTCCGAATTCTACTACCAACCGATACGTACACAGTGCATATAGGAGGTATACACGCAACCATATCGCTCCAGCGTGCAGCGGCTAGGGGCGCACCGACGAACGGCAAACAATTACTAATGGTGTAATTCAAAAACTACCCACCAATTTTGATCGGACTTTTACCTTTGCTTTCTTTGAACTCCAATAAATAATCCGGAGAAAGCCTGACCAGATTTTTTATGTATTTTGCTTATATTTGTTAATTTAAATTCGCCTTTGGGCAAACGTTCTCCAGCGTGCAGCAGCTCCGATGTACAGTTGACGTTTGGCGTTTGGAAACTTGTGTTGGAAGTGTTTGTTGATTTTGAAGTTTGAATTATCTGTGTCCATGTTTTTATGGTTTTTATTTAATAACTCAATAATGCTGATAATGTGATGCATGTTGTGTCTATTGATGATAGTTTTGTCTTATTAAATTAAATTTATTTCAGTTTTACCTACACTACAGTCAGTTTTATTTCTGGTTTAAATCAATGTTACTAATAATCTAAGACTGATAGTTATGCAAATGTCATAAATGTTTTTAAAATGCGTAAAGGAGCATTGAGTTATCAATAGCATATAAGTAAATATGTTTAATAAAGGATAGGAGTTAAATAACACCCTCAATTTTGCAAGAATGAGTACTTATGTACAAGTTTTGATCAACAAATCATCATTAGCCAAAAACTAGAAAAACACAAATCAATCACAAGAAACAACGCAAAATTGTAACATAAAAAACACTGATGCATAATTCTATTGCCTGATATTTGATGCCTTGTGCCTCTTGCACTTGATTTTGACTGTAAGCTTACCATTTTTATACATTTTTAGGCAACTTCTATCTTTTATTAAACATTTACAACTATTTATTTTTCACTGCACACCTTATGAACAAAAGCACCGCACGCCACTGATTTATATGCAAATATTATTGTATTTACTATATTTTCTTCACATTGAGTATTGCTAACAGGTTAAACACTTTAATTGTGTAATTGCATTTAGTAATTGTTCCAGAGTCTTGTTAATATCTAGTAAATATATCACGGAATCTTTCTGTTAATCATGAAAAACACGGAAACTATGCTATGTTTATTTCTGTTGGTATAAAATGTTCCATATACCTACTTGTCAAACGTTCGGTTTTCAAAATAAACGCAATATAATAAATGCGTTCTATATCTGCACCAGTAAAATACACAGTTGAACATAAATGACTCATACTGAGAAAGTAAATGAATTCCAGAAATCCGGAAATTTATAGCATCCGGCCTATTTAAAAGTTTTGAAAACGGATAATCTGAGGCAGCCGCTACACGATGCTACGGACACCTTCCTGCAACGAACGTTTGGTAGAGATGCAATTTTAACCTTGAGATGCCCATATAAGCGAATAGGCATAGACAACTCGTTATTTTTAAAGTTTAAAACAATTAGAAATTTGCAAAACCTCATGTTGTAATGATTCGATTAACAATAAATCGAAGTGTTTGTCGGAAGTAAAGCTAGAATTACTTAAATAGAATGGAATCACATGTAAAAAGTAAAAACTGTTGAGAGATTACCTAAAAAGATTTATTGTAAAATAAAACAATGATACCTAACAAAAAAGATACAAAACAAAATTAAAGTTATTATATTTAAATTAAAGATTATATTACAATCAGTTCTAGTTCCTAAACTGAAGAAAGATGCATCGGCACAGAAATAACCAAAATATTCTTTTATCCACTATAGAAGGCTGTATTCGCAAAATTCCCAGAGCTGAGGAACTTTGCCCTCGCCAATGTCGGTAGCGTCCACAAGAGGGAGGACCTCCTCAAACACTTTGGACCACTCAGGTAACTCACTAAACTACAAATCATTGACATCATAGTCACACGAATAATTTTCATTTCAGCAAAGAAAACTTGAGTGCCATTGCAACATATCTTCACTTGGTGCCAACTGAAGAGCTCCAACAGGAATATTCATGGTGCAGGTCAGACACAGAGTTCCTCAGGGAGTTGCTGGTAAGCATCATTTTCATTCTTCTTAGTGAATTCTGTACATATCAAAAAATAACCGCTGTGCTATATCTATTTTTTGTAGGTATCTAGACATGAAAAGAGGGCTTCACAGCTTGAAGCTTTGAACGAGATGCCCTTGTATCCAACTGAGGATATAATATGGGATGAAAATATCGTTCCAACCGCTTATTTTTCCGGCGAAGGGTGTTTGGCCTTACCAAAGTTGAATCTACAATTTTTGACCCTTCATGATTATCTTCTGAGGAATTTTAACTTATTTCGACTGGAATCCACATGTAAGTTGTTTTTATTATAGATAATGAAACTGTTTTGTATCGCTTAAATTTATGTGTTGTTACAGACGAAATTAGGCAAGACATAGAGGACGCTGTAAGCAGACTCTGCCCCTGGTAAGTAAAACCTGATCTTGAAGCCTTCTTATAGACAGTACGTTAGTCGTAGGAGTTATGCAATTGTTGCATAACTTAAACACTATAGGCAAAACTGGGAGAGCTGAAGATTACTCATAGATTTCAGCTGTTATTTTAGACATACGTTACAGAACATTTCTAAATATTGACGCGTGTTAAAACGAAATAGCATACTTTTCATACGTCTGCTGTAGAATTTAAATGGGCAAGACAAAAAAGTACGTCTGTTCTTAGAACCATAAGAACGAATGACAGCGGTAGCAACCTAACCTCCAATTCGAGCGCGAACGTGTGATGTGAACAAGATGTTTTCGTTGGTATGTTTTCACTTTGCTTCTGTTAAACATGCTAATGATGGATATATAAATTATATAGGACAATTATCACAATTAAATGACAGTATTTTTAATAATTAAATATTAATCTTGGACGAACTGCCTAGTAGGCAACTTAATATACACAGCTAATAACCAATTCACGCGGTACGTTCATATCTTGGTTCATACGATTTTAAGCGATGAATCACCTTCAGGCTCTCCCAGTTTTGCCTATAGTAGTTAAATGTCCGATATAAAAATAAAAACTAATATGTAATTGTTATCCATAGGAAGTCTGAAGACACAAGTATTTATTGGGGTGGTTGGGCCAGGATGGCGCAACCTATCTTGAGTTTTGCTGTGGTTGAAGTGGCAAAACCTAATATAGGTGAGGCATTTGCGCAGAACAAGAAAAGTATGAAGCTTCTAAACGACTTATTCTGTTATAGGTGAGAAGAGGCCTTCAAGAGTGCGTGCCGACGTGACTGTCAATTTAGCGGTGAGGCCCGAGATCAAAGCCGAATGGGAGAACCTGAGGAAGCACGACGTTTGTTTCCTGATAACTGTCAACCCTCCAAATCCCATAGGTAGGATTATTTGTTGTTTTGGCTTTGGATTGGTTAGATTTGTTTGGTTAGATTTTTTTTAATAATTGGGATTGGTCCATATTTATTATACCCATGCCCAATTTTAAACAATTGCTGTTCAATGACAGTCGTATAATTGCAGGACGGGTAATATCGTGATTTCAGGGATAACATTTCATTTATTTATATTTTGTCATACCGTAGTAGTTGCACTTTACGTCAATGTAATATTTGAAGAAATTCCACTAAATGAAAACGAAATAAAGCCACGCCTTTGAAGAATCGGCATCGTATTTTTCCCTATTCTTCCATCCGTGGTCGAGTCTAGACAGTGTGGCCATCTGCGATGTTCTCGAGAACTAGAAATTGTTCCTACAATGGTAAATACCGTTTCAAGGTCACCGTTTAGTATGCAGCTGATAGTATGTTACCAACTTTCAAAACATCGACAATATATGGTACCTTTTACCACATTGCATCACCTCAATCCATAAACAGGCAATTTTCATATTTTTATAACTTTTTAGGTACGAAATATAACTACAAGGAACCGTTCATCCCGCAAGTCGGCCTGAGATGTGTTCGCGGTTGCGAAGTTGAAGGCATGCTGGACAGCAATGGCAGAGTCATAGAAGACAGTCCAGAACCAAGGCCGACTCTTCCGGGCGATCAGCGCACCTACAGGGTCTGGTTGGACTGCAACCAGTACTTCATAGACATGAACCATACTGACGAAGGCAACGACGATGTTTACGGAGGTAAATATTAAGAAGACACTACCAATTCTTCAAATCTTCATCACTTTTTAAACATCCTCCGTGCAATTTTCTCTTGGTTAGGTTTCAGCATTCTATTACGAAGGAAACCCAAAGAAAATAACTTCAAGGCCGTGCTGGAGACAATCAGAGAACTGATGAACACCGAATGCGTGGTGCCCGATTGGCTGCACGACATCATCTTGGGTTACGGGGACCCCAGTGCTGCCAACTACACTCGTATGCCCAATGGGATACCAACGATGGATTTTAACGATACTTTTATCGATATGGACCATCTGAGATCTTGTTTCCCTGAGTATCAGATAAAAGTGAAGACCGATGATCCGAAGAAATTGGTCAGACCGTTTAGGTATTTTTTGGTTGTTGTTAATGTTGCGATGTGATGTTTTATTGTTTATATTTTTTAAGGTTAACTTTTGAGGATTTGGGCAAAGGAGATGAGGAGGAGGACAAGAAGAAGTCAATTGTCATTGAGCCTCATATCGTGCCCAGTAGAGGGCCTTACCTGTTCAATGAGCCCAAAAAGTAACTATGGTCTATTCTAACCCAACTTTTTTATTGCTATGCAGTTTGCAGGTGTTTCTTTACAATTTTAAGTTTGTTTGTTTCTTTAAGAAGAATAAAATGTGGTTGTCAATGCTGAATCAATGTACGATTACAAATAGTTGACAGTTCGTTTGAATAATAACTGCATTATTGAAACAAACTGTCATCATTATACGAAATTACTGTCAAGTCTGTCAAAACCTATCTAGTTGAGACATATTTGACAGTTCGGCTCGCCACCTTTGACAAACATTTAAAATAGTTTATATGAAATGAAGTTTTTGAGTCGTAGTTAAAACGTCGTATTTGACTCGCACATAGCGTGTCTTTTTACTGAAGCTTACCTACTACATACATTCGTAAATGTCATCAGAGTATTGAGGTTATGTCTTTCTATGCTTCTATTAGCCTAAAGACTCAAATTTCAATAGTTCTAACCCAAAAACTAAGACATTTTCTTGTCTCGAAGCATACTTTTGCACACAACTTCTTCGTTTGATTCACTGTCCCATGATTGACATAAAATCTTCTCCTGAATTATTGGGAAAATGACAAAAATTGTCCCAAGGAAAGTTTTTTTTTCAACATATAAGTACTTAATTATAAAATAACAATATCTGCCTCGTTTAGGAATGCGATCTTGTTTACGCCGACGCAAGTCGAAGCTATCAAGTCGGGAATGCAACCCGGCCTGACGCTGGTCGTGGGTCCTCCGGGTACGGGCAAGACGGACGTCGCCGTCCAAATCATATCCAATCTGTACCACAACTTCCCGAACCAGAGGACCTTGATAGTGACTCACTCGAATCAGGCCCTCAATCAGCTTTTCGAGAAAATCGTCGCTCTGGACATTGACGAGAGGCATCTTCTTCGTTTGGGTCACGGAGAGGAAGCGCTCGAAACAGAAAAGGATTTCAGCAGGTGAGATTTTTTTTGTTTTATTACAATGTGTTTCATTTGAGGTCTGTTTTTGGAATGTTTCTATTATTTCCATGTATTGTTTCCTGGGGTGTATATGAGAAAGTGAATGAATGTCACAGGAGCAGTTTACGAATAAACTAGTTATAAACTTAATAAGAAGACTTCCAGATCTTTTTTATTTACACCTAGTCTGTATATTAAGCTCTCTTTGAAGGCTGGATATTATTTATTATCTAAAATAGATCAAAGCACAAAAAAAAGGCAAACATTGAGGTTAAGGTAGACAAAGTGCTGAAATACATTGATGTGTAAACTGTTGATAAGTCGTGTCTGAAATTGAAGCACTCCATCGGCGTGTTTGAAAGCATGTATTTCATGTTGTATATTCCGAAATCTTATGAATTAATACTTATAGGTTATGTTATGGCAGTGGGATTTTACAAAGAATCTCTCCTGCCGTCGCTGGAGTTCTCTGTGGTCGATTTATTAACCAGGAGGAATAAAACCTCCTGAAGAAACAAAAAATTACTCTACAAGTAGGGCTGAATCCAACCATACAAGGTGGACTAGTTTTAATATGTTCTTTTCTTGTTGTTTGTTATTTTCATCCATCGACATTGCTTCTAATTTCAGATATGGAAGAGTGAACTACGTTTTGGCAAAACGTCTGGACCTCCTCATGGAGGTACAACGTCTCCAGGAATCATTGGAGGTGAAAGGAGACGTGGCTTACACGTGCGAGACAGCTGGCCACTTCTACCTATATCAAGTGTTGTCTCGTTGGGAGCACTTCGAAAGTGTGGCCAAACCGAAGAGTGGAAAGGTACATTAATAAAAATTAAAAATAAACTAAATTAATTAATTAATTAAAAATTAATTAATTAATTAAAAATTAATTAATTAATTAAAAAATTACTTAATTTAAAAAATAATAAATTTCTAATAACCTCCAATAATTAGGCCGTCCCGGTGGAAACTGTAGCAAAAGAATTCCCCTTCACAAAATTCTTCGAGAACGCACCCCAACCCTTGTTCAAGTCACGGGATTTCCAAGAAGATTTAGATATCGCCGAAAGCTGCTTCCGGTTTATCAAGCACATCTTCGACGAACTGGAAGAATTCAGAGCTTTCGAGCTGCTGCGATCAGGCTTGGACAGGTCGAAGTATCTCCTGGTGAAAGAAGCTAAAATCATCGCCATGACTTGCACGCACGCCGCCTTGAAGCGGAAAGAACTTGTCGACATCGGTAAGTACAACAAAAAATACCCTGGTATTTTACACTGGACACCACAGAAGTAAAATTAGAAAGAATCTAACCTATAAAATTGCCGACGCATTTAAGAAAAATTGTTCTCCAATGTTCTAGGTTTTAAATATGATAACATACTCATGGAAGAAGCGGCTCAAATCTTGGAAATTGAGACTTTTATACCGTTGCTTCTGCAAAACCCGCAGGATGGTTTCAATAGGTTAAAACGCTGGATAATGATCGGCGATCATCACCAATTGCCTCCCGTAATCAAGAATATGGCTTTCCAAAAATATTCGAATATGGAGCAGAGTCTCTTCACGAGGTTGGTACGCCTGGGTGTGCCTACTGTGGATCTAGATGGTCAAGGCCGTTCGAGACCAAGGTAATTCGATGATATATTTAATTTTGCTGAAGATTTACGATTTTTCCGGTTTCTTTTTGGTAAATTTAATGTCTTGTTTACTGTTTCTAGTATTTGTAACTTGTACAACTGGAGGTATAAGAATTTGGGTAATTTGAAGCACGTTCAGACTTGGCAGGAGTACCAACAGGCCAACGCCGGTTTCGCGTACGATTTCCAGCTGATCGACGTGCAAGATTTTAATAATGTCGGGGAATCCGAACCATCACCATATTTCTACCAGGTAGGTTTTTGTTTTAGATGTTGGCTTGTTTAGGTTCTGTTTTTGTTTTGTTTTTTTTGCTAGTCTATTTAAAAACCAGGAGGAATTAATAGGAAATTAGTAGCCAGGTTTACAACATTAGGAAAAAATCGTCAGAAATATTACCAGAAATTTTAGCGGTTAAATTTAAATTTAATTGAGGTTAATACAAGGTCTACCGGAACACCAAAATAAATCTCCAACAGAACAGAATTTAAAAAAATTAGCGTTTTTTTTAAAAAAAAATTTTTAAATTCAAGCAATAGTTTTTTGTGTTAACAAGCTCACATTTAAATATATTGCTTTTTCCAAGATCAATATGTAACAAAATACCACATTAAAATTGCATTTTTTTTTATTATTCCAGAATCTAGCAGAAGCTGAATACTGCGTTGCCGTATTCATGTACATGAGACTCATCGGTTATCCTGCGAACAAAATATCCATACTAACGACGTACAACGGTCAGAAGCATCTTATACGGGATGTCGTCAACACCAGATGCGCTGAAAACCCACTGATCGGAAGACCTCATAAAGTAACAACTGTCGACAAGTATCAGGGCCAACAGAACGACTACATCCTACTATCTTTAGTCAGGACAAAAGCAGTTGGCCACTTGAGAGATGTACGACGTTTAGTCGTAGCAATGTCACGCGCAAGATTGGGGTTATATGTCTTTGCCAGGGCGTCACTGTTTAGAAATTGCTTTGAGTTGACACCTGCGTTTCAGATCGTAAGTATTTTCTGGTCTTTGGTTTTTGCTTGGATTTATTTATTTTGTTCTATTGATTATTTTGTAATATATCTGTTTTTCATTGTTATTGATTTGTTGTTTTTCATCTTTTGTTTTATTAGTAATTTAACCTTTTCAGTTTATCATTTATTGTCTTTTTCATATTTTTCTTTAGTGGACTGTTTTCAAAACTAGGAAGACTATTAACCATTGCAGACAGGGGAATTCTCCATTCAACCTTCTTCTTAGTTTAAGTCTTCTACACCTACTATATTTTTAATTATTTTGGAACGATCTAATTTTTGCGGATGTATTTTTTAGCTCATGTCGAGACCGTCAAGTTTACAGTTGGTACTGAACGAGATGTACCCAACCGCAAGGCGTAATAACCAAATTCCGAATGACAACTCACTCGTCGTTCAGGATATGACGCAAATGGCCAATTTTGTTTATAACTATTACATGGAACGTGTTAAGGTTATGAAGGATTATTATCATGTAAGACTTAGATTAATAATTTAATAAATAATTTGTATAATTTTTTTATATAATTTATATTTTACAATATGAGTTTAAACTGCGAACAGAACTATAAATACTTTCATTTATTTTTTTACATGTCTTTTCCATTTTAATTTTAATAAAATATTGACAACTGTCTTTTTTACCGTCTTTTAGTCTTTACGACTTTTCACGTCTTTCCGACAACTTTAATATTTCTAATTTCTGTGTTAGGCACAAAAAAAGTGGGAGAAACCAGGAGACTGCAAAGTAAAAGAACACGAAGGTCTGATTTCTTCACATCCCGGAGAAGATCGGGACTCGGATAGCGAAGATGAAGCAGACGATAAGAAACATGTTCCTGTGCCGATAGTAGAAGAACCCGTAGAGGACAGCACGCAGGTTCCGGTCACCGAAACTGAGCCGCAAGTGGTTGCTAACATCGCAGACGAAGATTCGGCAGATGAAGATTAATCTTAATACTTTAATTAGAGTGAAGTCTAGAGTCCTAGAGTGGGTTATTTTTTATATTTGCAAAGTGTTTTTTTTTTCCGTAATGTGTCAGATATGTATAAAATTATGCGACAAATAAAGTCATGTTTTCTAGGATATTTCTGTAATACTTTTTTATTTGTAATTGCTTTGTTTTGTCCTTACTTTAAGCTTTTTTTCTGTTTTTTGTATATTATAGGTTCTTGTATCTCTTCATGTAAGTATCTTTTTCAATTCTTCATTTTCTTGTATGCTGTAAACAATAAAGCAAAAGTACTGAAGTATAATAATTCGTTAACTATCAAGTTTTCAGTAAAAGGGAGTGCATAAAGTGCATAACGGATATTTTATGCATTTTTGGATTCTCCGGAATTTTTTTAACCTAACAGTATTTTTTTATCTGGTGTAAAGAAACTTATTTTGCGGTTACATACTGGCCTGGCTTTAACTATTATTTGTCTTGGCATTAATTATTAAATTAACTTACCTTGTTATTAAAAACAGCTAAACAGAAAATATGACATTTTTCTTGAAAGAAACCTTTTTCTTGTGAATAAAGTCAAAGTGACACTACTATCTAGCTTTCTTACGAAGTATCTTTGTGACGATTCTTTCTGATGAAAATAGAGGCTTGGGCCTTTGCAAACATGTTTTATCATTTAACTCACAAATGACGAATTTTGAGATGTGTCCAAAGTTATTTCCACCATTTTATTTCAATCTGTTTCCTTGCCATTTTCTTTGGTTCCAGACTTTGGCTGTTTCTCTTCTTATTTTTCTTCTTGTACTCATATTTAATTTAATTGGCGAGGATAAATTAGATATTTCTTAAGAAGAATTTGATATTGTGAGTGATGTGTCAAAAATGTGTACAGAATGATGTGACAAATAAAATCAAGTTTCCTAGGTTTCCTAGGGTGACAAAATATTTGTGTCCTGTCATAAAAAATTGCCATTTTTGGGCTATTTCTAAAATTTCTTGTATACTAAAATTTTTACCAATTTAGATATATGGTTATTGCAGAAGAAATTATCGGTGTTTATGATGGTTTGAGGAAGAGATCCAGCTTAAATTTATAAATGTTACATCAACCACCGGGGTGTTTTGACATTTTTGCTTACTTATGGCTTCAGCGAGGTTAAGTCCACGCAACTCTGAAGTAAATGCCCTCGAGCAGAGGGGCTACCTCATCGGCAAGAAGATCGGCCAGGGCTCGTACGCCACTGTCCATCTGGCCGACTATGTCGACGGCTCGAATAACAGTAAGAAGATGCGGCTGGCGTGCAAAATTTTCGACAAGGAGAAAGCACCTAGGGATTTCTTGGAAAAATTCTTCCCCAGAGAACTCGACATATTGACCAAAATTGAAAATCCACACATCATACAAGTCCACAGTATTTTACAAAGGGGGGCTCGGGTTTTCATATTTATGAGGTAAGATTAGCGCCAAATTTATACCATCGACGAAATCATCGTTTGTTACCAAAACTTTTTTCTACTTTTAATTTCAGTTTTACTAATTGGAGATGTTTTTAAAAAATATTTTAGGTTTTAGATGCAATTTTCAATGTTGGATGTTGGACTTTTAATTAATGTTGGCTTTAGATAATTTTAAATTTTTATCAAAGTATTGTTTAATATGATGCCTAGATATTTATATTTGTCCACTATCTCGACAATTGTGTTATCGATTACTATTTACGAGTACGGTTTACCAAATTTTAATTTTCCGGTCGGTATCATAGCTTTCGTCTTCAACACATTCACAAATAATTTTTTTCCCTTATATTACATTGATATCGGTACTTATTCAGAATTCAATGTTGCGATTATATCAGGTACCAAATTCTTCTCAATTGATATTAGTGTATCATCTGCAAATAGGTGAACATCACAAGATTAATGCAACTCAATCAACGACGTTTAAGTACAAATTAAATAAAACGGGTCCCAAAACAGAACCTTGTGTCCTTTTGTCTCCTATTTGTTTTCAATAGTTTTCAAACCATTTCCTCCGATTCTGTAAGTTTCCTTTTTTTGTAATAATTTTTGACAACAAATAGTCTTTAAGTCTTTTCTTAAGTCAATACATTGCATTTTTGAAATAGAAAATATCTAACTTTATTATACCAATAGAACAAAAATAATATTCTGGTGGTGATTTTCTTAAGGATTTGTGCAAGACAATAAAATGTTTTTTTTTATTTGGCCCAATACTTAAACATTGTTCAAGTTGCTAAGTTAAACACGAATTCTTGAACTTAGACTACCAAAACATCAAGTTGCTTCTTCCCGTATAGCAGCTGTTGCAAATGTGTTGATAGTCTTGATCAATTTATTTATAATGTGTGAAAGAATCATTCTATTAGAGTAGTTTCAAAACAAGAAGAGGGTGTCACATGGTGTCCGGCCAATGTATATTAGAACAGAGGTAGTAGGGTACCGTCTTCTTAATTTGAAACTACTAGTTATTATTGTATTTATTATTGTTTGTTCTCATTTTTTGTTTTATTTATTTATTAATTTTATGATTAATTTTTATTTTTTTCTTCTAGAAATCTAACAAACTCTATTCTGAGTACTGTCAGCGTTTCTTTGTAGTGGTATGCGCCACACCATAAATTTGTACTATGCGTGCCAAGAAAAGTCGTACAGCCAGTTTTTACATCATGTAATTGTGGTTTCTTTGTATTTGTCAACTTGACAGTTGGTGTATGTTTCGTACTTATGATTGATGTCTGAATGACAGCGTATAGGTTATAAAAGAACCATTTACAAAGCTATAAAACTATTTTCTGTATGTTTAGTTACATTTAGTTACATTACATTCAGTCGAGTCAAATCGTTTTTGACAGGCAGTTCCAGGAAAAAATATAGAAGTTTTTCTCTCACTCTATATGTTTTTTGGGGTGCCTAATCCGAATTTCAACTTTGCTACTTCCCACAGATGTGGCTTCACAACGAAAATCGCAAAAAGCTCAAAATTTTCAACTTTTTTTTTCAGTTTTCTGTGAAAAAGTGGAAAAACAGTTTTCAATAAATTTTTTTGCAATGATTGCAAATTATAGCTTGACCGGCCATGTGGGGCCATATTTTTGAGGTTTCTCTTACAAAGTTCAGATAGAGCCCATATTAAAGGCCATAAAATGCAAAAAATATTCTATTTATGAATCCTTTCTCGCTACTTTGTTAATTAGTTGAAGTTGAATAATAATAATAATAATAATCATCTTTATTCATTAAACAATAATACATTGTATGGAACACGTCAAAATAACAACAATCCCTCTCCAACCCCTCCTGTCTACAGCAGAACCGGGTCGAGCAGATATTCCTCCACCGAGTAGTACAGTTTTTTAATCAAACCATTTTTTATAGTCGATTTAAATCTGTTGAAGTCTAGCAATCTAGAAGTAACACTTAATCTGTTGAAAAGCCTAATTGCCAAAAATTGGGGACTATTTTCATAAGTTTTAGTTCTGTGTAAGGGGACTTCTAGAACATTTGAATAGCAAACAATGTATTTAATATTACCTTATTTTATAGATTCTCCATACTAAGGGTAAATGAAAAAAATGCACTTACACACATTATGAATCGTTAGCCCTAACATTCCATAGGGCTGATGGCCATTCTAGTTCATATCATGCCTAAGATAACTGCAAGTTGTATGAATCTTTCCCTGGAACTTTACTCCTTCAACACCAGCTTGCACGAGAGATTTTTACAGCCACAGGACCTACAAAGAAAACACATCCAGGATTGTATAAAAAAAAAACACCATCTAAAACCACTTTTGCTTCCTACAAAACAGACATATTCCAGCATAACATCCAGAAGCCACCTTCCTTAACTAATATTGCTTCCAGCACCTATAGGCATACATCTTAATCAAATAAACAATAGGATGGTAAATAATCTGACGATCTGAGATCGTTTCCGTTCCGCTTGTTGCAGGTACGCCGATAACGGAGACCTGCTGGACTTTATCAAGCGCAACGGGGTGGTTCCGGAACAGCAGTCGAAACTATGGTTCCGGCAGATGGCCAGCGGCCTGCAGTACCTGCACAACAAGAACATCGCGCACCGCGACCTGAAGTGCGAGAACATCCTGCTGTCGCGCCGCTTCAACGTCAAACTCGCCGACTTTGGCTTCGCGCGCTTCTGCGTCGACAGCGAGGGCAGGCGCGTCCTCAGCCAGACGTACTGCGGCTCGGCGGCGTACGCCGCCCCCGAGGTCGTCAACGGGACGCCATACAATCCGAAGCTGTCCGACGTCTGGTCGCTGGGCATCATCCTGTTCATAATGCTGAACGCCAGCATGCCATTCGACGACTCCAATCTGAGGAAGCTGCTCAAAGACCAGATGACAAGGAACTGGGTGTTCAGGTCGAGGGTGCGCGATACCATCTCAGCCAGCGCCAAGAGCATAGTGCGGCACATACTGGAACCGGACATAACGCTCAGGCTGACCTTAGACAGGGTGATCACGCACGAATGGGTTAGGGCGCGCAAAGAACGGGCAAGTACTCTGATAGGTAGATTAGTGCATGCTAGTTCTCATCCGGTGCCATCAATCCCACAGCCGATACAGAGCGGCAGGGTGGCGCAGCAGCCGTACCACGAGCAGGACGAACGGGACATTGTGCCGGGGGACCACAAGAAACCGGAGACGAAGAAGAGCAACACCGTGATCAGTGTCCCCGTTGAGGAGGTCTGATCTCTCTCGCCATAAAATTTTAGTTATACGCCCAGAAATTGGCACGCACGCGAGCAAAACGGCCAACCTAACTACTACACTAAAGAGAAAATGTAACAGTGAGAGGTTTTTCATTGAAGAGGTGTTCCGGCAACTTTTTCGTTTGTGACGTGTCTCATGGAAAACCACTGCCACTATGGAACACCGCCAAATTTTATTTTTGGTACGAATGCAGTATGTACAAGGTGACGATAAAATAAAAAATATCTAAAAAATAGAACACACCGACCGTTATTTGCCTTCCCCCAAACGCTTCTAAGCGTGTACGCATATTCTACGCCCGTTGGGTGCATTTTCAAAAACTTCTCAAACGCCCAAGACATATCTTCAGCATGTTTCTAAGACATTTCTAAGCATAATTCTTACAAGAAGATGCTTGGTTTAGTAATATTAAAATTCAAAAGAACACAATTACTGTAATTTTACAAAACCAAATCAAAATATGCCTAACGCATTTACACAAAGAAACCAATAATTATTTCTAACATAACCCAATTATATTAGCACATGCATAACAGAACAATTTAAATCATGATCAGTAACTTACGGTCTTTAGACGGATTTTACAGAAACACCAGTTCCATACGGCCTTGCACAAATGCTCCATTCCAATGGGCGGTAAGATTTCTGCCAATGTTAGGTCTAGTGCGGCTAATATTGGACCGGATGAAGGCTAGCACAGATAAATGGCAAGTAGTCTAATAGATAGAATAGCAAATGTTAGTTCTGTCGTTCTTTCCAGAGCTATCAACCTCCCTGGCCGATCCCAGTGGCCTCTCAATCTGGCCATAAAACTGAAGAAATACGCCCAGAAATTGGCACGTACAACAGCAACGGCGAACATAACTACTACAGGTACTAAAGAGAAAATGTAACAGTGAGTGGTTTTTCATTGAGGTGGTGTTCCGGCAACTTTTTCGTTTGTGACGTGTCTCATGGGAAGCCAATGTCACTATGGAACACCGTCAAACTTTATTTTTGGTACAAATGCAGTATATACAAGGTGACAATAAAATAAAAAATATCTACAAAAAAAGAACACACCGACTGTTATTTGCCTTCCCCAGAACACTTCTAGCCATTCTAAGCGTCTACGCATATTCCACGAACTTCGGGTGCAATTTCAAAAACTACTCCAACGCCAAATAAAAAAAAAACAAAATCAATTTAACATGTATATTTAACCTTATCCATATTATAATACATAAATATAATAATACATCAAAACAATACAACTATACACTTATATATTAACTATTTTCTCCGCTTCGACATTTTCCTCAATATTCTCAGGAGGCGATTCTCCATCGGGAATTTCCGTAGCCTCTTCAGGTTTTTCTGAAGATTCTTCTTCCTTTTCTTCAAACGAAGGACACTCCCTGCTGTCGCTTCCGCATACAGATGCCGTCGAAGTTGACGGACGGGACATCTCGTCATCTCCCAACTTACTTTCGGTAAGCAGATTTGAGGTACTAGTCGAAGAACACGAAGCTCCGCCATTTACATCTCTCGACAAATCATTCACCGATGATTTAATCGACGGTACGTCATCATCTGATGCTGAATCTTCATCAGAATCTAATTCCTCCAGATCAGCATCAACCCTTAATATACAAAATATACGTTAAAAGACAAAAATCAAGGAGTTTGACAGTTTTACATAACCTAAATGTTGTTTGACAGTTACATGTAACCAATAAATTGTGACAGTTCCCACATAACCTATAAATTGTGACGGTTCCTACATAACCTAAAAAATTAATATAGCCATAAAATCGAAGATACATACCACAATTTGGGTTTCTTTTTAGTAATTGTTGCCTCCGGTAACTTTCTCTTTGTGCTGGCGGAAGCTTTCATCCCCTGCGTCACGGAATCTTCTACGACACCTGGCAACTCTGAACGTAGCCTATCGTACTCATCATCTCGGAATTCGTACTTCGGCTTCTCACATAACCTCTCCAATTTTTTCTGTTTCCTTTCTTCGGCTTCCTTGGCGCGATCAGCTTGCTGGTCGATCCATTTCTTCAACCTAAAAGATCGTTTAGTTAAAGTAAATGTCCCAAAAGTGGAGGTAGTCGATAGCACCACATAAAAATAAATTTAACTGTTGAAAATATAACCCTTAATTAAATACATCGATAATTTTTATAATTATATTGTAAAGAGCCATCTATGAGATCATGAGTTAAACGATGCTGATATTTGACATAACCCTAGTGTTTATAAACAAACCGAACAATTGACATTTAACATAACCTAAAATGTACCTTTTCTCTTCGTTTATATCCCTGAGACGCCTGCCGCTTAAGTCTCTGCATGCTTCCCTGTTTGTGGTTTTCTCAATTTGAGCTCCTATGGCTCGAAGCATGGATCCAAAACCGCCTTTTCCTCCGTAAACTCTAGGGATGAGTTGAACAGAACCATATTGCGGAATGTTATCATCGGATACAAGTTTGCCATTGTATATCAAATAGAAAGAATCTATAGGTATTCCCTGTAAATAATTATAGGTAAATTTTGTTGCTGATTCGGCATTTTGTTTTTATCAAACGCGCAAAAGAGAAAACTGGCATTAATATAAAATTTGTGTTGTGATATAAAGAATAAAAATGTGCTTACCGTTTGTATGTTGATATCGTTTTTAATGGCGGTTAATGAAGACGTGGATGTTGATTTACAAAGGTTTGTGTTTAGGAATGTAAACGAAAGCATTTTTGTTGTTATGCTTCACGGAATAAAACTGACACAACACAACCGCTTCTAGAAAACACAAGAGCGCAACTGCGTTGTGTGGTAAATTTGTGAACTAAACAGTTGCGCAGATGCTATGTAGATGGCGCTGTGCAGGAGCGCCCTATTTAAATCTGATTTTTGCAACCTTACAAATATTATTTGTTGTCAGAACTCAGAACAGGAATAAAATTAAGAAAACAAACACTTCAAGTTTACTAAAGAAACTTTATAATAATAAACGAATTGTATTTACACTTAAAAATATAAACGATACAAGAATCCAACGTTTTCAAGGACGGAGGTGATTTTTAATCCATGGTATGTATCTATTGACTCTGGTGTATACTCCTGGCCACCCTTCCATGCCACATGGTGTTGGTCCGAAGGATACAACACCAAGTACGTAAGTGTTGACGTCTGCTCCGTTGACAAGGCCTCCCATTAATGGTCCTCCACTGTCTCCTCTGCAAGAATCTTGACCTCTCTTACCACCTGCACACATTTGGCCTTCCCCTAGTTTAATCCTAGCTGCACTGTAGATGGAGCCACAGTCGTTGTTGCTTCTTACTTCGACCTAAAACAAGATTCAAAATTATACATGAGGAGTAGCATAGATTTTTAACACCCTGTATATGATGTAATGATGGACGAAACATTATTTTGATTGGTGATTTTTTATGTATATATAGCTCGATATACAGTGTGGATTTAGAATTAGGGTTGATATCCCGAAATTGATCTATGAGTTTAATCTTGTACATGAAGACAATACTTACTCTCAGTTTAAGTTTTACGTCACTGGCAGATGCATTTTCGGTTTTTCCCCAACCTGCAACATCTAGCGACTGATCTTGAAACGAACTTCTCAGGTGTACTTCAGAAGTTGGCAAACAGACAGGACTAATAAAACCTTGAAAGAAACAGAAAAAATAACATTTAGAATAAATCAAATCAACAACAGTTTGGCTCACAAATCCTGGCTAAGTAGTTTTATTTTAATGCAGATACGACCGATCTCGATCAATTATCATCTCATTTATTATGAATTTTATAAATAGTATGATATATTAATATATTTTAAGTGTTTACGTATAATAGTAATGATAGCAATTTTGAATTTCGTTATCAATGATCGTTATCACAGAATTTTCAAATTTGTCAACTTTTCTTTACATTTAGTCATTGTCGTCGGTTTATGTGGTTACATTTTAAAATAATAATTTCACCTTTTATTGTTTACCAATTTGTTATTAAGACTTTTTATCGGATGCTCGATTGACACGATTATAGAATTAAATTATCAATTGTGTTCATTTTGTGCCTGTATTTTTGGTTTTGAAAGGTGCCAGTTGCTCATTATACATTAGGTCTTGCTCGATTAACACGAGTTGGAAATTCTTATAGATTAACAATGTTTACTCCAAAATATTACAAAGTAATAACAAAGCATCAGACGAAATCTAAAATTGTAGGATAAAAGTTCCATGTTTCTGAAACAACTATATAAATACAAATAATAATCTTAATAAAAATTATTAATTACACATTAATAAACGATAGAAAGGCAGCAAATTTTCTTGCAATTCACTTAATATCAATATGCTATAGATAAGTAGCCGAGCATACAGGGGTCACAACCGTGGCTGGAACATTTTGTTCGGAACCGTTCGCTACCCCAGTCTTTGAAAACATGATAGAGCATCATGTTTTATAGTATTTTAGTGTCAAAAGTTTTTAAAAGTTAGTCAAAAGCCGTTTTTGGTATATGTATATATTCTTTAGAAGAAAAAAGTTACTTTTACGTTGTTTTGACCTTTTTCTTTTAACTTATAACTTGAAAACAACAACACGTACTTGAATGATGTAATTTTTTCTAGAGAGTTAAAAGGTTTACAAGTTACCAAATAATCCTCATTATATTCCGATAAAAGCAAAGGTTTTATTTGTCTATTTTCGCTCGACTATTATATTTACACAATCAATCTGTAAAATAAACATAACATTTACATAAAAACGTGTTCATTAAAGACAGCAAATAATCGATACCAGGAAAGTGTAAGTTAAGTTTTATTACACGTTTGTTTTTCTAGCTTGGTCAGCTATATCAACAATATCGTAAGTTCTCAACAGTTCAGCAATTCTAACAGTATTAATACTTCAATAAGATTTGTAAAGATAAATTGTTAGACATACCATTATATTGCACAGATCTGGCCAGTCTTAGAAGAGCTATGTCGTGGTATTGGTCCAAACTTTGAGGATCGTATTGCTCATGAGGAATTAGTTGTTCGACAGGGACATCTTGAGGCATTGGAGCACAGACTTCCAGCCTTGTATTTGGTCGAACGCAGTCAACTTCAGAACTTGTGTTGAATTCCCCTAAACGAACACTTATCCTAAGAAAAACAAAACGTCAAAAAAGGTTAACGTTTAAAAATAGAGGAATTTTGTAGAACTATTTAAGTTTCAAATATTATAGAATAAAGTGCAACCAAAACTATGTAATCTAAAGAACTACCTCTAAAGTTATGGGTGCAAATGCAAATAACCAGCCACGCCAAAAAAGCATTTGGTTCTGCATAGTTTTGCGTGCTGTAGTTATGAGCGATACTTACAGTTTCCACGTTGTTGGTAAGTCTTTACCATTGACGCAGTGTGCAGCTGTCAAAACATATCTGTCGTTTATCAATACACCACCGCAGTAAAAACCGGTCCCAGTACCTAAATAAAATACAAAATAACATTATTCGTTCGTTATATGATGACACGCTCCTACAATACAAGACAGGCCAGAAGTTCATTAAAAAAATATGTTTGAAATTAAAATTTGTGACAACGTATACGACACTTTTTGACACTTAACTGAAATTTTTGGTTTTCTTAATTGTAAATGTAAATGTCAAATGAAAAGTGCAATAAAATTCGTAGGTGATGACATTTGTTTCTCTTGGTCAAAAGGAACAGAAACATTTAATGCCGCTGTTTTTTAAAATAAAAACAATAAAAAACATTGTTTAAAAATTTCACTCTGTATAAGACACAAATCACCCTGTATACGATGCTGTAAAATCTCTACTGCCCTTTTAACCAAAACAAAACAACTGTCGCATTACCTGTTGAATCTAATGCACCTTTCATTTCATACTAAATTGACCCGATATTATCAGAAATGTTCCATAGCCATACATAAAGCAACATAATTTTGGATTGAAACGTTCTGTTATTGGGAATTTGGTATTGTTTCAATCTTTACACTACTAGCAATTCGTTTTTAAAAGAAATATTTGAATTGACTATATATTTTTGAAAATATGAGTGATTAACAATTTGTACCTTTTTTTGGCCCACTGTGTATACCGGGTGATACAATTTGGAGGCTCATGTTTAAATTTGGTAAAGTTTCGTATTTTTTTTGTCAATCAACTATCTGTTTGATTTTTCATTTTGAAGCTACCCGCAAAATATGAAATGTTACGATATCGCTTTCAATTTTTTATTCAAATATCATTTGGTCGGATGGGCAGTAATTTAATTTTTTAAATTTGAGTGTTTTTGTTGTTACACCATTGTTTTAAGAAATACTGCCAACATGTTATACATTGCGGAAATGACAAAAACACGACTATCGGAAAATGCCAAAACTCAAAATGGCGCCCATAAGAAAAACAAAAGTTGGCTATGGTTACGCCGCCATCTTTGATAATAGCTCAAACTAAAAAATAACACTGCATTCCTATTTAAAAAGTAGAATGTATTTGTTTTAAAGCAACGATAGTTGCTGTTTTTGTAGACTTGAAAAGAGCTTTCGAGACAATTTGTCGTCGAAAGCTACTACAAAAATTGGAAACTTACGGAATCAGAGGAAAAGAATTGAAATGGTTTGAAAACTATTCAACAAACAGGAGACAGAAGGTTAGGATTGGAGAAAATGAGTCAAGTGAATTAATAAACAGCTTAGGGGTACCACAAGGTTCTGTTCTTGGACCAGTTTTATTTAATTTGTACATAAACGATGTTGCTTCACAAGTTAAAGCTTGTGATATGCACCTATTTGCAGACGATACACTAATATCAATTGCAGGAGACAACTGCAATGTAATCACGACATTAAACTCCGAACTAGTATCGATATCAAATTGGTAGAAAGAAAATAAATTATGTTTGAATGTATTGAAAACAAAAGCTATGGTATTGGGAAATAGAAATTCGGTAAACCCTACACCAGACATAGTTATCGATAACACAGTTGTTGAGAAAGTGGTCGAATTTAAATATCTTGGTGTCATTTTAGATAATAGTTTGAAATTTACGAGTAATATGGAATATATAGTTAAAAAGGTGAGTCGAAAGATTAGCTACTTAGGAAGAATATCTAATAAACTTACATTAAAAGCTAGAATATCTTTGTACCATACGATTATAGAACCATATTTTTACTATTGCAGCAGTATAATATTTTTGTGTACAGACAAAACATTAAAAAGATTCAAGTACAACAAAATCGAGCACTCAGAATTTTATTACAAAGCTCCAGGTTAACCAGTGTCGAGTCCATGCTGAGTAAATTAAATTTTTTGAATGTTAAACAAGGAACGGTATATCAGGCACTCACGTTGGTATATAAATGCATAAATAATAAACTCGCAAATTATATGAGTAATTATTTAACATACAATAGTCAGCAGCATGAATACAATACTCGGCAAAAGGACCACTTCAGATTACCAAAATATACAAAAAGCAGCACACAAAATTCATTTTATTATAAAGCACTGAAGATGTTTAATACCCTACCAAGTGATATAAAAAACAGTACATTCGCTAAGTCTTTTTAAAACATCATGTCGGGTTCATGTATTGGCTAATTTTAAGTAGTTGATAAGTTTATTACTTAGGAAACCAAATTTATTGTGATTATTAGTTTCTTTTAACTAAATAAATATCATTATTATTAAATGTCTAGCTACGTTTGGTTTTGAATAAAAAAAAAAAAAAAAATATCTTAACATCAGGTTTTTCAGGTTTTTGCGGACATTTTCAAAATGAAAAATGATAGCTTAAATTTGATAACGATTGAAGAAGCATGAAACAGCCAAGAAACAATGTTTGTCAACATGTTTGCCACAAATTTGTCGTTTACTATGTTTTCCAAACCACAAAAGCGATGTGTATGCAAAGTTTTTACTTACGTGTTCTGTATTCGATCAAGACCATCCATGGATATTCATCAATATCAGCAATACTACCACCAATAATTCTATTTCCATTAGAAACTCCGCACACCCTTGTACTTGGAAGCAAGTCATTGTGTTCTGAAAATTATATAAAACTCACAATATATTATATAGTATTTGTGTATACGCTGTGGAACAGGTGTCTTGAAACGTTGTGCAAAAGAAAATCGTTCTTCACTGTTTATATAATTTTATTTTCGTAGTAACCCGTTTCGCTCGTTACAGCATCTTCAGACTACTCTATAAACAAAAAATATTTACAACGTGTTTTCTATCTGTATTGTTTTTGTTTATAGAGTAGTCTGAAGACCAAGCAAAACCGGTTACTACGAAAATGAAATTATATAAACCATTCGTAGTATATTTATAAAATATTCTTGGTATTTTCATTATTTGGAGTGCTCACCGATCTTTGTACTTCCGGTCGGTCGAGCTGTTGTGCTTGTGGTTACTTCTTGTACTTGCTGTGGACAGCAGACCTTAGACTGGAGTCCTTCGAATCCACATCCGGCTCTCTTGAGGTAATTGGCATCCTCAACTGATATCGGTCGTTGGTGAAGGATGTTTAAGATTGCTGGACAGTCTGTCAGCAAGATGCATTCTCCAAGTTCGGATTTAGGGGTAAAGCAACTGTCGGCTTGAAAGATTAATTTCAATATTAAAATTTGAGTAAAATTCACCCATAGGTTGTCATATATGATAGTAGCTTTGTAAAATAATTACTGTTCTTTTAATTGATGCCCTTTTTCTTTTAAGGCATCCGAAATATTTCAATAGAACTCAACGTTTTATGACCAAAAAGGGCCAGAAAGGGCCTCTCTTCAACCACAGATTTTTTTCCCGGTTGGACAATATATTTGCTTGTTCTTTAGCCCTGAAGTTTTAGTAGGTACAACATTGGTACACAACGTATCTCCTTGACAATTGTCTGTACTAACATTTTATAAACATTTCATGCTGTAAATTTATCAGCTGGAATTGTTGTGGTCGACTCCCGGACTATAGTGGTCATATTCTTGAATAATATATAAATATCTGCAAATTACTTAATATCTAATCGGTTCCTAGTGAACAATGGTGATGTTTTTAATCAAATAGCTCATTAAGTTTACATATTAATTCTAGTATCTAAAACAGTTTTTTTATTAAAAAAACGGTTTTTGATTATCTAAAAAACCGGGTTCAAATCCGTCACTGTATAATAAAAACTCTAACCTACTTATCAATTTTTCTAAACATTATTTTAAATTTGCACGATTATTTTTTTTAAATTTGAGTATGTTGAGTGTCCACAACAATCGTTCACCTCAAATAATAAACAAACAATTCTGTTATCTCAAAATAAATGAAAAACAATAGGAACTATTTTTAATCGCAAAATTTCACTGTTTAAAATATACAATTTTATGAAAAAATTTAATTAAGGTAAAAGTCCCAAATTCAGAGACTGAACTTTATTTTAGGGCATCCGGTTTGTTGATTTGACATTACATTTATCAACCCATAATCGTTTTTTATTCTAACGGTCAGAATATACCATAAAGGTTTGACTGATCTTGATAATTGAGTATTATGCTAAAAGTTGATTTTTTACTTATAAGGTAATTGCAATTCGACTTCTTTTTACATCACTACATGATAGGGGTCGTCCATTAATCACGTGAGGTCCAAATAGGGTAGGGGGGCTTTGGATTACATCACTATTGATCACAATGGGGGAGGGGGTTGTTGTAACATATCACGTGTATATAAATATTATTATATTTTTCAATAAAAAGTATTCGGAAAATATTTTTTATTATATATCAGATACGTTGGATAATTAATTCTAAAAAGTACAGCCCTCTATCTATTTTAGTTTGTTCAGGAGGATTTTTGAAACTTAGATTTTACGTTGTTTATAGGTGGTTGAATGTTATGATTTCGCTTCATGTGCGATTACGAGCAAAGTAGTTGGGATACAAATTATTATTATACACGTTTATGGATCAGATATATTGGGTAATTAATTCTAAAAAGTACAGCCCTCTATCTATTTTAGTTTGTTCAGGAGGATTTTTGAAACTTAGATTTCACGTTGTTTATTGGTGGTTGAATGTTATGATTTCGCTTCATATGCGATTACGAGCAAAGTAGTTGGGATACAAATTATTATTATACACGTTTATGGATCAGATATATTGGGTAATTAATTCTAAAAAGTACAGCCCTCTATCTATTTTAGTTTGTTCAGGAGGATTTTTGAAACTTAGATTTCACGTTGTTTATTGGTGGTTGAATGTTATGATTTCGCTTCATGTGAGATTACGAGCAAAGTAGTTGGGATACAAATTATTATTATACACGTTTATGGATCAGATATATTGGGTAATTAATTCTAAAAAGTACAGCCCTCTATCTATTAAAGTTTGTTCAGGAGGATTTTTGAAACTTAGATTTCACGTTGTTTATTGGTGGTTGAATGTTATGATTTCGCTTCATATACGATTACGAGCAAAGTAGTTGGGATACAAATTATTATTATACACGTTTATGGATCAGTTATATTGGGTAATTAATTCTAAAAAGTACAGCCCTCTATCTATTTTAGTTTGTTCAGGAGGATTTTTGAAACTTAGATTTCACGTTGTTTATTGGTGGTTGAATGTTATGATTTCACTTCATGTGCGATTACGAGCAAAGTAGTTGGGATACAAATTATTATTATACACGTTCATGGATCAGATATATTGGGTAATTAATTCTAAAAAGTACAGCCCTCTATCTATTTTAGTTTGTTCAGGAGGATTTTTGAAACTTAGATTTCACGTTGTTTATTGGTGGTTGAATGTTATGATTTCGCTTCATGTGCGATTACGAGCAAAGTAGTTGGGATACAAATTATTATTATACACGTTCATGGATCAGATATATTGGGTAATTAATTCTAAAAAGTACAGCCCTCTATCTATTTTAGTTTGTTCAGGAGGATTTTTGAAACTTAGATTTCACGTTGTTTATTGGTGGTTGAATGTTATGATTTCGCTTCATATGCGATTACGAGCAAATTAGTTGGGATACAAATTATTATTATACACGTTTATGGATCAGATATATTGGGTAATTAATTCTAAAAAGTACAGCCCTCTATCTATTTTAGTTTGTTCAGGAGGATTTTTGAAACTTAGATTTCACGTTGTTTATTGGTGGTTGAATGTTATGATTTCACTTCATGTGCGATTACGAGCAAAGTAGTTGGCATACAAATTATTATTATACACGTTTATGGATCAGATACATTGGGTAATTAATTCTAAAAAGTACAGCCCTCTATCTATTTTAGTTTGTTCAGGAGGATTTTTGAAACTTAGATTTCACGTTGTTTATTGGTGGTTGAATGTTATGATTTCACTTCATGTGCGATTACGAGCAAAGTAGTTGGGATACAAATTATTATTATACACGTTTATGGATCAGATATATTGGGTAATTAATTCTAAAAAGTACAGCCCTCTATATATTTTAGTTTGTTCAGGAGGATTTTTGAAACTTAGATTTCACGTTGGTTATTGGTGGTTGAATGTTATGATTTCGCTTCATGTGCGATTACGAGCAAAGTAGTTGGGATACAAATTATATTTATACACGTTTATGGATCAGATATATTGGGTAATTAATTCTAAAAAGTACAGCCCTCTATCTATTTTAGTTTGTTCAGGAGGATTTTTGAAACTTAGATTTTACGTTGTTTATTGGTGGTTGAATGTTATGATTTCGCTTCATGTGAGATTACGAGCAAAATAGTTGGGATACAAATTATTATTATACACGTTTATGGATCAGATACATTGGGTAATTGATTCTAAAAAGTACAGCCCTCTATCTATTTTAGTTTGTTCAGGAGGATTTATGAAACTTTACGTTGTTTATCGGTGGTTGAATTATTTCGCTTCATGTGCGATTAACAACAAAAAAATACACGTGATGTTAGATAGGGGGAGGGGGGGGGGTAACTTAGAACCTCACCAAATATCCCCAGGGGGGAGGGGGGAGTGTAAAAAGGGGGTTTAAAAACCTCACGTGATTAATGGACGTCGGACGACCCCATAACAGTAATTAAGAAAATTCTAATATTTATTTAGGCTGACAAAAAATGCTCTATATTTTCTTAATAATACCACTGTTATACAGTGTGTTCATTTCAAAAGTATCCACCCTTAATAACTCTTGACCTGATGCGATTATTGCTTTGGTACCTAGAGAATTTTAGGTTTCACCCCTTCACCCCCCAGACACCCCACTTCGAAGTTTCAAATAGCAACCCCTACCTTGTGATAAATCATTTGAAAGGGCATAAAATTTTCTACTAAACCGTGATAAAAAAATGAAATCGATCGATTGGTTCTTAAGATAGACTACACAGAAGATGGAAGGTATGAAATCAATTATTATTAGCGGAACATTGCGGATTGGATACACTGTTGAATTAAATTACAGTCATAAGAAATAAAAAATTAAAATAAACAATAAAATAAGAAATTATTTTATGGTATGTTCGAAATGGCCACCATTATTTGCTAGACAAAAATACATTCTGTTTTCGAACTCTTCGCGAACGCAAATAATGATGGCCGTTATTCTAGTCTATCTTAAGAACCATATACTTTTGAAATAAACACACTGTATAGAAATTTAGGGGTGTCGCATCACTTTTGGAGACAACACTTCAATATGAAAATTTCAAACGCAAGAAACATTAAAATACAGATGACGGAGAGAGGGCAGACTGAAGAAGACTAAGGACTTATTTTATACTTTATTTCATTAAAAAATGGTAAAACATAAATCAAGTCGGAATAATCAAAATATACGCTTAGTGTCGAAATTAGGGGCAATTGTTAAACTTATACCGAACTAGTATCGATATCAAATTGGTATAAAGAAAATAAATTATGTTTGAATGTATTGAAAACAAAAGCTATGGTATTGGGAAATAGAAATTCGGTAAACCCTACACCAGACATAGTTATCGATAACACAGTTGTTGAGATAGTGGTCGAATTTAAATATCTAGGTGTCATTTTAGATAATAGTTTGAAATTTACGAGTAATATGGAATATATAGTTAAAAAGGTGAGTCGAAAGATTAGCTACTTAGGAAGAATATCTAATAAACTTACATTAAAAGCTAGAATATCTTTGTACCATACGATTATAGAACCATATTTTTACTATTGCAGCAGTATAATATTTTTGTGTACAGACAAAGACATTAAAAAGATTCAAGTACAACAAAATCGAGCACTCAGAATTTTATTACAAAGCTCCAGGTTAACCAGTGTTGAGTCCATGCTGAGTAAATTAAATTTTTTGAATGTTAAACCAGGAACGGTATATCAGGCACTCACGTTGGTATATAAATGCATAAATAATAAACTCCCAAATTATATGAGTAATTATTTAACATACAATAGTCAGCAGCATGAATACAATACTCGGCAAAAGGACCACTTCAGATTACCAAAATATACAAAAAGCAGCACACAAAATTCATTTTATTATAAAGCACTGAAGATATTTAATACCCTGCCAAGTGATATAAAAAACAGTAGTTCGCTAAGTCTTTTTAAAACATCATGTCGGGTTCATGTATTGGCTAATTTTAAGTAGTTGATAAGTTTATTACTTAGGAAACCAAATTTATTGTGATTATTAGTTTCTTTTAACTAAATAAATATCATTATTATAAAATATACATATTATAAATTACATAATTATTAACAATTTTCTTTTAAAATGAATTTTTTAAATCCAAAAACCGATTGCTTGCAAATAGCGGAATTTACTACACCGTTTATGAACTAGATGTCTGAGTTTTCTCCATTTATTTTGATCACAGGAGGTTTTGAACAAGGGTACCAGTCTTTTTAAACACGTCACTTTAGTTTTGTGTGCCTTATCTTTGAAAAATTAAATGTTGAAAGCCGTAAACTAACATTTATATCTCTTGAGTTTTACCAGTACATATTACCACACGCAGTTCTTCTTGTCAATTTCTTTGATAAATCGACACACATTTCGCACAAGGTTTTTTTAGTTCACACTTGACATTCTTGTTGACCCAGTGCAATATAAAAATCACACAATTAGAAATATGAATCAATCGCGCTCTCGTTCACATTGAACTATTTGCATGTATAGATACTATCTTATTAAGCTATTACTATTAAAATGCTCTCCAGGCTTCATAATGTAGATGGTCAAGGACAACTGAGAGATTTGTAAACAGATAAATAACTTATCCACAATTAGCCTGACTACTAATACCATGTTATCTGCATGCATTTATTTTTATACTTCCATTCAATTTAAATTGCTTTTACCAAAAGAAATTCTTCAGCAGACAAAAACAACAATTACAGTTTTCTTCGAATGCATACATAAAATTTTGTTGTATGATAATACTGATATACCTAATCCACAGAATATATTCCAATGTCTAATCCCCAATTATACCTATAAACAAGAACGAACAAATTACTCATTTAAAACGGGTTTTACAAGAATAATTGCTTGCATTTCAGAGGATCTTTCACACGGTATTCCCCACAATAACTATCTATATACCTACCATTAAAACACAAATCAAATATTATTGTATCTTACCTCCGAATGATGATCTAACAAATATCACGATCACAGCCCACAAGATGCAAGAGAACTTTGTGCCTAACATTCTATTATTTTTGTTTCACTAAAACGACTGGAACCGCAACGTTATTTTGAGCTGCACAAAAACATGAGTGGTTCGGTTTGATGGTACTAAACGGAATGTCTCATCTGGTCTGCCTTGGAGAGGTTGGCCTACACGACACGGTGTTTCGATTTTTGCTGACCACTGACTACTTGGTGACTTGACTATCTGTTTTTATTGAAGCTATGACGTAGCAGCAATTGGTTCGCGGAGTCGCGGTTGTGTAAACGGTGTGTGCATATTTTGTTTTCTTTATTGCATGTGGTTCTACAAGTTTCGTCGGGTCTTGAGATGACCGAGTATGGGAGAGTGTGTACACGATGGAAGAATTCTTATTTATTATTGTTTAGATGTATTTTATGTTTTAATTATATCATAAACATGTTTGAACACAAAAAAACACTATCAGTAGATATGTAATTAATAATTATGTAATTGACGTAGTGTATACAATATAAATATAAGCTGACGTGAACAAAAATTTATTTGGTAAATAATATTGATAGTGTAGCACGTTATTTGTTCTATTGTGTACCACCATTTGTGCATATTTTCAAATTATATTTAAAATTTAGAAGTAACAAGGAACTTTTTTTGCGTTGAATTTAAGATAGAAGTTCGCCAACCTCGAAAGGGATAAACGATAGTGCTGATACTTTCAACTACCGGTCTGAACCAAAAGTCCGGCTTCCGGTTTCACCGGCAAATTAATAAAATTAATAGTTTAGCTGTAGGAGCAAATTCTATTTGATCGAGATCGTGTCTGCATTAATATAGGATTTGCCAGATATTTTTACTCTAATGTAGTAGTAAAATAAAGTAGGTAGTGTCAAAGGCTGATTTTTTGACAATACCTACTGTCAATATCTGTCAAATCCTGGCTAATTCGATTTATTTTAATGCAAACAAGATCGATCTCGGTGAATTAGAGGCTAGCTGCATGAGATTCTATTTGATCGAGATCGGCTACGTCTGCATTAAAATAACACTACTAGAACTAGACAGATATTTTTATTATATTTACAGTATGTAATGCCAAAACATCAGCATTTGACACTACCTACTATCATTAGAATCACAATATCTGACAAATCCTGGCTAACTAGTTTTAATACTAGTGTTTTAATGCAGTACGAGCGATCCCGATGAAATAGAATTTGCTCATGCGCTAAAATATTTATTTTACCAAAAAATTCCATAGTCATAAATTATTCAGAATTTCCTCTACATTAATTTATTACCTAACTATTTCGACGAAATTCCAGAAATAGCGGCTTATTTGCAAAATATTTCAAAAATGCTAAGACTAAACCTCCTTGTCATACTACATATGATAAAGTAAAAAGATTATTGGTTCTGATGATTAATATATTATATTGGCTTCTAGCATACTATATTTTCGGGTTTTACCCCGTCTTCAGTGCGAACTACAAAAGTTCATAAAGAATTATGCTCAATTTTCCAAATAAGTTCTAATGTTACCATACCGTCTTACAATCTTTCTTGTATTTATTCGCGAAAACATAAGAACATGGCTATCCGCAATCGAAATACACATGGACACCAAGATGTTTTAATATTGTTGCAGTGTACGTGCGCGCGTGTTTCTCCTCCTCATCGCATTCACCATGCATTTGCGTGTTGAACTGACGTTTCGCAACCGCTGACGTTCTGAATACTGTCAAAAGTTTCAAAATATCCTGGCTACCTGCTATTAATGCAGACACGATTTCGATCAAATAGAGTTTGCTCCTGCAGTTAACCTATTAATTTTACCAAAAAATGTTATAAACATAAATTATACAAAATTTCCTCTACTTTAATTTATTATTTAACTATTTTGGGTCAAAAATGTTCAGGGGACCCAAAAAGACCTATTTCCGCTAAAATCTCAACTTTTAAGTAGTTTTGCCATATACAAAATCTTTAATATTTACCGCAATTGTGAATCTTCACATATCTTCTTCAATCTATTATGTATATAAGATCATTTTCCTCTTCTGCTTAATGTATGCCATTAAAAAGTCCAAAAACTAAATCCGAATGTACCTATTCTTTGTATTCTTTGTATAAAAACGTTATTATAACAATTAAAAAACGGTCAGTTGAACGATACACGGTGCCAAAATTGTTGTAGGCGTCTTTTTATTTCTGCATTGTTCTACTCTGTGATAACAATTAAGTACCATTCAATTCATGAGATAGTAGTATGGACAGCAGTCATTTCTAAGACTATACGATGACTGCAAAATACACAATAATCATAGTCTTGTTATCATACTTCACCAATGGTAATATTTATAGATATATACAATTATTTGATATTATCATCATTTCATATTATTAATCTTTAACCACTTTTTTAGTTCTAACTGAATTTGACGTAGCATCGCATCCAAATGCACACCTGCTACCAAAACAATGCGGCTCCGGCGCGATGGACCGAATCATAGGTGGCACCCGTGCTGTCCTAGGCCAATATCCATGGCTAGCCAGGATCGGCTACTCCGTTCCCGCGTGTTCCAAAGCCGTCTTGTACAGATGCGGGGGTTTCATGATCAGCGAATGGTACGTCGCTACTGCAGCTCACTGCGTTACCGATCTGCCCAGTATCGTCTGTCCCAAGGACAACAGAACCGCCACTTTCAAATTGTGAGTTAACCTTTACAAAAATGGGTTCCATTTGAGATATAATAAATTAATGTTTGTTGTTATTTTAGGGCCAGTATAGTCTTGGGCGAACACATTGTCGACACTGAGATCGACTGCGAAGATGGTGAATGCGCAGATCCCATCCAGGACTTCGGTCCTGGGCAAGTTATGTTCCATGAGTCGTACAATGATCCTAAATATGCCAATGATTTAGGTTTGATTAGGTTAAGTAGAAGAGCTAAAATAACACGTAAGTACGAGGGTGTTTAATGCGAGTCATTATCCAATAGTTTTTGCGATGGAAACTCCGTACCGGAGGTAGCGGTGGTGTGGGTTCGATTCCAGGTCGAGACAGTTTTTTTTTTATTTTCCTAAGGTGTATTTTCATAATAAAAATAGATATTAAGTCAGATGTTAGTTCTTATATCAAGAATTCTTAATCAACATAGGTCCGAATGTCCTGCTTTGGTCAAGTTTTGTCCAAAAAACCTTGACCTTTTTTCATAACTTTGAAGCCCAAGCTTCAAGCGTCATCTCTTCCACAGTTCCTCTTCAAAAAACGTCCAAAAACTTCCACCAACTAACTTTCTTCCTTCTATTTCTTGCAGCATGGGTACAACCAATATGCTTACCGCGCAATAAGCTATCATGGGACTACGTTGGTGAAGTTGGCGAAGTAGCGGGCTGGGGAACGTTCGACTTGAAGCGTCCGAACTCCAGCAACGAACTTCTCTTCGTCAAAGTTCCATTGCTTTCCATAGCAAACTGCAAGGCAGCTTATAAGAAAGACTTTGACATGAACAGCATAAGACAGTTGTGCGCAGGCGGTATTGAAGGCAAGGATTCTTGCGGAGGTGACTCCGGTGGCCCGCTTATGTACGCCCATGCCGACGATGGCCCTCCGAGATTTTATGGCATTGGTGTGGTGTCTTTCGGTGCCAAGAAGTGTGGCGAAGCTGAAAAACCAGCTATATATTCGAAGATTGGGCATTATATGGAATGGATTATGAACCACCTGAAACCATGAGAAGTACTGTTGCATGATTATTAGTGTATACTGTTACGATGCATAAGAAATATATGTATGGTATGAGAAGTGTTTTTTTTTAATTGGTTACATATCTTTTATCCCTACAAATTTCGTACACAGACACTATTTTGTAAAGCAATTCCACTGTATCAAGTAATAATCAGCAATTCGCCTGAACGTTGAAATGTAGAGGGCGCTGAAAAAATAGTTATGGTCGCTCTAAACGCGATAAGTCTTAGTACATACAATAGTCGATATAACCTTAATCGGTCTTTTTTAGTTACTTACAGAACAAGAAAGGCCCAAATAAAGAACCTTGAAGAAGGCAAAAACTGTTTGCGGCTGGACATACTATTGGTTGCGGTTATATTGGCGAAAATCGCGAAGTGTCTAACCTCAAAGTTAGCAGTTGAGCGGCATATTGTAGAAATTCTATTTGTAAATGAAAGTGGTATGTAATGATAATAATCATCGTAATAATTTGTATGTACAAGTTACTGGGTTTTAGTTCACAAGCAGTGGAAATGCAGATGCTCCTGCAAATCGGGTGCAGGCCATAAATGCAAGCATAATGTGGCTACCTTCATTTATATTTACAAGTATTTAAACATTGTAGAGTAAAGCAACTATTATTCGTAAAATTGTGTACAGCTTTGATAACCTGATATGTTACGTTATACAGACGTCAAACAAGTTTGGGGAAAAAAGGAAACGTTCGTATTGACAAAAGATTGTTAATTGAGTGTGCAGAACAAAGTATAAAATTAATTTGACCCCCTTTTCTAAGACGGAAAAACCAATTACATGAATCTGAAGTAATTAAAGCAGATGAAATTGCTAGAGCAAAAGTGCATATCCACTGAAAAATGTTCGTAGCGTACATATGTCTAGTAGTAATAATGTAAACTTCATACAGTTTAAATAAAAGCTCTATTGTTTGTTTTTGTTTTCTTAATTCAGAAAAAGAGAATATTTATGAATATTTCTACATAAAACGTAATATTTTGTTTAAAAAATGGGACAAATTGGTTATGCAAGAGGGCTTCCACCGTCCATATCTCCATATACACAGCCAAGATTTTGTTGATGTAAAACCGGCACCTGCCCCGATTAACTCGGATAATCGAGAACTGTTATAATCCTACTTGCTTTTTTGTGTGTACTTTCCTTCATTACAACTGTTGACATACTATTTTCCTTGGTTGTTTCTTCTATTTGTCTATTACGATCTCTACAACAACATTAATTATTTAATTTGACTTCACAAAATATAGTTACTTTACTACCTCAACGATTCTTTAGTGTTCTTTCTCTACTTTCTACCAAAAGTGCATTCCGATTTATTCCAAACGACGTTTTTGGAAGGTACAACATGGTATTGTTCCTCTCTTCAGCTTCCGATTTTGTTCGGTTAGGACTGCAATATTAAAATAATACTGAATTTGAATAAGTAATATGCAGAACCAAAGTGGTGCCAAGTACTCACCCCGATTGAAAAAATAGTCCTGGTTTTTCAAATGTTTTGACCACAACATGTGGCTTGATATCGAATTTTCAATTTTTAATACACGGCGCCACTCGTTTTGTAACTGTATATCTGGGGAAATTTGTGGAATGCCAATGCCTCACTATAAAATGAACTACATTGAGGAACACAACAATAATTGTTGCTCTTATTCGTTATTTTCATTGCCCATTTCCATGTTTTCGTTCAATACGTATCCTGGCATATCCCGTTTAGAGTAACTCACTCTTTTACCACCAGGGGGCGACTCTTCGGTTCGTTTTAGCGAATAAACGAGTGAAAAATTGTACTATTGCCTGTTGGTACAATTTATCATTTTGGAAATCGAAAGAAAATAGCGGAAAAGTATATTTCGTTTTTTTTGTAACACATCGTAATTAATAATATTAATAACTTACACCGCAAACCAAGTGAATATATAGGTAAAACCACAAGAACTAAAAATAAGTCATCGTTTTCAGCTGTTCTCGTTCTCGTTACAAAGAAACAGGTATATTTTCATGCGTGTTTTCTAACGATTTTAGTGATGACACATTTACAGCTGTCGTCTTTTGACCTATAACAACGAACCACAACGCGGTTCATGCAGAATGTTGACGTGTGAGATGTTTGGACATTCGTATAGGACATATTTCGTTTATACATATTTTTCCATAATGTTGTGTTGTCGCACTGATTTATATATGTTTGAGTCACAACAGGACACAAGAAGTCCAACACCTTTCGTAATCAAAACGATTACAAGAATTAAGAACTCGTTCAAAGTATTAGTGATTCCTGCTGTTGGTATACACAGAGAGAAATTTTTGTTTGATTCAAATAAATATGCATTGACTCAAAGAAATTTGTTGTTTCAATAGAGGCAAAGAAATATTTATTTGCGGATAAAAACGCATTTATTTGAAATGTTTGTTTGGTAGAAAGAACGTTGATTTGTGCCAAACAACTTATGTTTCCAGTTAAAGTTTGCAATTTGTGTATTATAAGAAATGAGATTTATTTACTTCAAATAATTATGATTGTGTTGAGTGAAAGAATTACAATTTTTTTAAATTAACAAAATTGTAGGTCGAGTTAAAATGCTTAAAATTATTAATTTGTTGAAGGAATTAATAGACAAGAATTTTTCGGAAGACTCGCCATGTGTCACCTCCTTTTTGGGATGCCGCGCATCCTCGACCAGTGCTTGGTCTTCCCAACCCAACATATAGTCAAGGTTAAGTTAGTAAAGTGTACTCTGATTTGGAATCGTAACTTGAACCTGCAGGCACTGTACTCTATTAGTTCTATACTGTCGATCACGCGGCTTTATACTCTCGATATGTACGAAGTGCGAGGAGAGAGTTTACAGCGCCATCTAACAATACAGTTGGATGACATTAAAAATATATTTATTTGGATCAAAATATGATTTCTTTGGTGGAAGTAAACCTATTTTAAAGCCAAAACAAAAATATTACTTTAAAGGAAATAAATCTCTTCTTGTGTACAAATATATTTATTTTAATCAAAATATGATTTCTTTGGCGGAAGTAAACCTATTTTTAAGCCAAAGACAAAATATTACTTTAAGCGAAATAAATCTCTCCTTATATACAAATTTATATGTTAGAATCAAAATTATATTTCATTGGTGTAAAGAAACGTTTTTTAAAATCAAAACTAAAATATTACTTTAAAGGAAAGTAATTTTTGTTTGTATCCATATATATTTATTCCACTTAAATAAATATTTCAAATAAATTAATCTCTGCAAGCAAATAAACTAGAGTATTCAATGAAGTAAATATTGTTGGCGTCAAAGAAATATGTTTTGACCCAAAAGAATAAATTCAAACAAATACATTTCTTTGAAACAAGAAATACTTTCTATCTGTGTACTTCTTTTGGCGTATTTTGAAGTTTCAGTCAGTTTTGGGTTAAATTTCGGAACCCTGCTTTAGACTTGCATGACAAAATTGTGTACGGGCCACACAATATTGGCATGTAACAAAGGCCGACGTAAGAAATGATTAATGAACAACAACAAAAACGTCACTAAGATAATGACAGATATCCTAGTATTAGATAAAACTGGCACTATACTCTAAAAATGATGTATGTAGTTACCGCCAGTCATAGCAAAACAAAATTATACAAACATTTAGACAGTACTAAAATCATCAAAACACACATCATATATTTATTATGTTAAATAAAATATTAGCAAATGTACACTAGGGTGTCTTCGAGATTTTGATTTTTAATGGTGTCTATCGATGCATCAAATATACATAAGAAAATGCATGGAAAAAGACATTTTTTGGTTTATTTTTCGAATAATTGTTCGGGGTTTGGGAAAACTTAAGATTAAAGTTATAGGACTTGTAGAGGACTTTCCAATAAAGAATTTGACCTATTATACAAATGGCTTTGACGCCCCCACCCCACAGTGCCCTGAAAACTACCCTTAAATGAAAAATGTACAAAAGATTTACCGTTCTAATCACTTCATTCTCATTTTTCTCATAGAAATCATTACTATAAGTCTAGTTGAATGTTTATAAACATTTGTCAGGTAATTTCCATTTGTTTAAACAAATTCTATTTGTTTCGTGGTTGTTTGGAGTTCGAAATTGTAGTTTATTATCTTATATAATGACATTATTCATCAAACAAATTCTTCCTATTGTTTAAAAAGTCAAAATTAATTTTCAACTGTTGTTCTAAATATGATAGAAGTCAGTTTTTTTTGTGTAATTAACTTTTAAATTTTATGTTCGAGGTATCTTGCCTATGTTAATAGCTAATAAACCCATATTTGTTTAAACTTTTTTTTGCAGTTCTCCGAACATTCATTTTTTGGATCGGTCTGGTCAACTGTTATTGTCAAGTGACATCATTTATATTTTGGGATAATTTCCATTGTTTAAATAATAAAATATTATTCAAATGCATAATGGTGATATGATACAGGTGATATGTAAATTTTAAAATAATTAAAAATTACAGCATCAACCTGGATTTGAACCTTGGACCTGGTTCAAATGATTATTAAGTAAAATATTACTCGTTTCCAATATCATTTATTCGAAAAAATTTAATTGATTTAAAAAAAGAAATTCTTGAAATTGGGGGGTTACATTTCTTTTAAAAATACTAAGTTTCCTAAGTCAACCAATTTTATTATTATTAATAAAAAACTGAAAATGAATAATAATTTATTGTTTAAACAATAGGAGGATTTTTTAAATGAATAATGTCACTCTAAGATAATAAACTGACATTTCGAAGTCGGAAAACAGAATTCAGACAATTTTCGAGAAAAACGAATTATTTAAACAAATAAAATTTGTTTAAACAAATGGAAATTAACTGGCAAATATTTATAAACATTCAACTAGACTTATAGTAATGATTTCCATGAGAAAAATGAGAATGAAGTGATTAGAACGGTAAATTTTTTGAAGAATGATCATTTTTCATTTAAGGGTAGTTTTCAGGGCACTGTGGGGTGGGTTGGGGGCGTCAAAGCCATATGTATAATAGGTCAAATTCTTTATTGGAAAGTCCTCTACAAGTCCTATAACTTTCATCTTAAGTTTTCCCAAACCCCGAACAATTATTTGAAAAATACAAAAAAATGTCTTTTTTCCATGCATTTTCCTTTCCTTATGGAAATCTCCGAGCGTTTGAGGGTGGCTAGCCCTTCTAATTACCTACAATTTGACATATTAAATACAGTTACGGTACATTATTCATAAAAGTTATAAACATTTACAGTATTCACTTGGCGAATTGCACACCAATTTCTCATTTTGCAGACGCATTAGGGTAGGTTCTCTTAAGGGTAGAACTTTGTTAATACTGACGCCGGATGCGGAATTTCATGTACTTTGCGAATTTGAAGACGTCGATGGTCTGTGATGTCTGTGGACGGAGTAATTTGCAATTGTTTATGTAGTTGTCCGACGCTAGTATTACATGATATCGGTATTTTAAGCAAAACCGTTTTATAAATTTTGGGAATAAAACGCTGACGTATACTACTTGAACAGCTCAATCGTTTGGTATATGTTTCATTAATAAATAAAATAAATAAAAATTGTTGATATATACATATATATTACCTTTAATGGCTAACTTCTGCGCGGTTGGCAGCGTTGAACGCGTCAGTTCCAGTCTGCTCCGAGCGCCCGTCAAAATTTGCCGGTACTCCTCGGTTTTCGGTACAACTCATTTTACCGCGTAGTGATAGGGCCGCTATAAATCGCGTTCAACTCCAGGTGAGTCTGTAATAATTCCGCTTTTGACTTCGCGATCGGTTGACCACTTGCAATTTTCCTAATACGATTGCAATCCGACAAAACAATACAAGGAATTTAGGGACACAGTCCGTCGTTCAACGCTAACCGTGAAAATCACCGCTAGATGGCGTTGTATCCGCGCAGTTCTGTCAACTATATTACTTCCCAAACTAGCTCAGTGTTTTCTGGCTGTGATTGACGTGCTTATTGCTAGAATATTATGTGAGTGTTTCGCGATTATTATACGCGAGGATTGGTGAAATTGTACGGTAGTAATTATTAGTTATTGGTTTTTTTGCAACCTAACCTCTGCCGGGTTTCTCAAAGTAGGCGGTTCGCGGCGCGGGATTTTTCGATCAGCTGATTGTTGTTCGCGTTGTGCCCGGTTTTGTGATCTGTTTTCCGTTTCCATTTCGTGTGATAGTGCCCTAATGGTGCTCTATGACTGGATGTTGGACCTGAGTGCTCGCAATAACTGGTAAGTCACTAATTCTTACCACTTTCTACCGGCTGTATATTATTCGCATATTAATAATCATCGAACGGATCATCTATTAGACACAGGTGTTAGATTTAGTAGAATTTATTGCAGCGTTCGATTAGTTAGTTAAGAGAATTGTCTAATAATGAGAAATACTAGACAATGAGTTACGAATTTGAGTTGGCATAAATATGTTTCGATTTAAGAAGAGGGTACCCCCACTTTTACACCTGCGCGGTTCTAATAGCTTTATTGTATAGTTCTTATAACTATGAACAAATCAAATGTTTATTTGATTATGGAAAACGATTCATTGTAATAAATAAAAGGTACCCAATAACAGAAGTAGAAAGCAAAATTAAAGTTTGACACTTGAATCTGTATCAAATTCTTCCAAGATTTCAAGAGAAGCATCATTTGATGAGTGATGGGCAAAATCTCCGGCAAAATCAAACATGAAGGAAATAGTTTTACATTATTGTCAATAATATATCCTCGGCTTAAAGGTAAAATGGTAAAAGTCACTAACTAACAATTTGTTATGTTTTATTGAAGCACGAATTAATTGTGGCCAAATGCTGATAAATTCGTATCTAAACGAAAATACGATCAATAAGTGTTACTAAAACAAGTTCAATAAATTCTTGATGACCTCATTATTTGAACGAACTGTCATGATTATACAACGCTAGTGTCAAAGTCTGTCAACAAGACATTTTGCAATACTATGTTCTATTGAAACTCTGTCTTGGATTTCACCACAATATTACAAAAGCATGTCCATTATCCCATTATCTCTAGTAATTGGTACTATAATTGTATCAAAGTGTACTAATAAAAAATACTGAAATACACCTCTATCCCTTAGATATAACAATATATTGCGATTTTTAGAGACCCTGCAAAGTTTTACAGACACAATACATCACTACAAGCACAAAACTCTTCGGTGTCATGGTGTGTCTCCTTTTTTTTTTTGTTTTGGTCAGCCTTTCATCACCCTTCTCCAACATCTGAACACCTCGCTAAATTTCCTAAACGGTCTGTACAAGTACAAGGGTATCGCTATGTAGTCCAACTCTCTGAATACCTCGAGAGTCAGCAATAGCAATAGAGTGCACCCAACAACTTCCCTTCTATAGGGCGTGGACATCATTTTTCTGGCTCTAACTGTGATCCATGCCTTCATGCCCTTCGATTCATCTTCTGGATCTTTGTCTTTATCTTCAGGCTTATCTCCGCTTACATCTGGCTGGTCTTTGCTTGTCGATGGTTGTTCCTCCTCAGCTGTAGTTTCTGGTTTATCTGCTTCTGGTGGTTCACTGTCGGCCATTTCGTTGTTTATGGAATTTTGCTATGCTTGATGGTGGAGTGGGTGCAGTGCTTGCAAATTTGACGTTTTGACATGTGACATTTAAACGTAGTTATCTTTCTATGGTTATGTGCGCAGCTACTATAATATTTGACGAGTTATTGCTAGGAAATGGGTCAAATGGTAAATTAGATCGTTTGTAAAGTTTAATAATTGTTTTCCTGCATCTAACCTATAAATTGTAATTCTGTTGATGATGAAATTACTACAATTTAGTTCCTCAATTGCTATCGCCGACTTTTTTTTCATATAAACTAACTAAATATTGCTATTTTTAATATATCACATCATTGTTTACATTTTTTGTCAAAAGATCAGCATTTGACACTACCTACTATCATTAGAATCACAATATCTGACAAATCCTGGCTAACTAGTGTTAATACTAACTAGTGTTTTAAGGCAGTACGAGCGATCCCGATGAAATAGAATTTGCTCATGCGGCTAAAATAATTATTGTACCAAAAAAATTCATAGTCAGAAATTATTCAGAATTTCCTCTACATTAATTTATTATTTAGCTATTTCGACGAAATTTGAGAAATAGCGGCTTATGTGCAAAATATGTCAAAAATGCTAAGACTAAACCTCCTTGTCATACTACATATGATAAAGTAAAAAGGTTATTGGTTCTGATGATTACTATATATTGGCTTCTAACATACTATATTTTCGGGTTCTACCCCGTCTTCAGTGCTAACTACAAAAGTTCATAAAGAATTATGCTGAATATTCCAAATAAGTTTTAATGTTACCATACCGTCTTACAATCTTTCTTGTATTTATTCGCGAAAACATAAGAACATGGCTATCCGCAATCGAAATACACATTGACACCAAGATGTTTTAATATTGTTGCACTGTACGTGCGCGCGTGTTTCTCCTCTTCGTCGCATTCTCCATGCATTTGCGTGTTGAATTGACGTTTCGCAACCGCTGACGTTCTGAATACTGTCAAAAGTTTCAAAATATCCTGGCTACCTGCTATTAATGCACACACGATTTCGATTAAATTGAATTTCCTCCTGCAGTTAAACTATTAATTTTACCAAAAAATGTTATAAACATAAATTATACAAAATTTCCTCTACTTTAATTTATTATTTATCTATTTTGACAAAATTACAGAAATGGCGGCTCAATTGCAAAATCGTTGAAAAATGCTAAGAGTAAATAGCCAGTTCCTTTGGACCCTTTTGAACCAAAAGCTTTTCAGCTCTAAGTTTGGTCATAAAACTTCTAAATATGAACTTTCGTCCCGATACCTTTAGTAGTTTCTCCGGAATCGTCTCCACAAAAAACGGGTACACACACACACACCTACACACAGAAATTTTTTTGTACCTTGGTCAAAAATGTTCAGGGGACCCAAAAGGACCTATTTCTGCTAAAACCTTAATTTTTTTTGGTACGATTACAGTACTTTATTATACTGCGTATGATAAAGTAATTATTGGGTCCCAAGGTGCAAATAATCGACAAATATTAGCTCTGTCCAACCGTATTCAATGTCAAACAACCTATTATCCAAACTATACCGTCCGCAAACATATTAAACAACAAATACTTCCAAAACTCTTTATTCTTCGCAGTAATAAAATAAACAAAACCACTATCGATTACATTGACCTATCTCAAGCACTATTCCTACATACGACAACATAAAAACAGTCTTTATTTTTGACATTCAACATTTCACTTATCGATTACAACATAACCTTCAGCAACACTCTAATCTTTATCCATGGCAACAGCCCTCAAACTTTCTACAGCCATTTTCAAAGCGCCCTCTTCAGTTTTGTTACCGCCAATAAAGCCACTGGAATGACAAAAGATGCAACCTTTAATATCGGCAATTTCCGACAGTTTGTCGTCCCTGACACCTCTCCAGTCGATATGCAAGAAGACGCGACATATGAAACTGTCGGGTTGTATGGGAATCCCCTGTACGCGCCAGGAGTCTGTTGAATCGTGGAAAATGACGAATTTTATTTCTCCTTCGATGTTCATGTCTTTCTCTAAGTTGAACAGGTGCTCCTTCCAGGGGCAGCGGTCTTCTAATTTGATAATTTCTCCTGTTTTGTAGTAGTTTCTTCTGTTGAGGATTGCGTTCTTAACCAGTTCTCTTGCTGGCCACCAAACTGTTGCAGCCTGAAATAATTTTATTTTAGTTTTTTTTAAGGTAATGAAAGTAAGAATAGACTTTGATATTCTACCGGAAATAAACTGTTTTAAATTAATAAATAACATGACTAAGTCACATTGATAGTTCTTGGACAACTTTGGCAAAAAAAAATAAACAACATAACCAATAAAGTCACAATAAAATCACTTGACTATGACTGTGACAACTTTTTAATCTAGAAACATAACTTGATAAAACTCTAAATAGTTTTCATTTGTTTTCCTTTAAACCAATTAAGGTAAATGTCATAAACGTCGTAAAGGAAAACAATAAATATAATTTAACATGTTCAAGATAACATATGAACTCCTGTACAACTTCTGGTACAATATCTTGTGTAGTGTAAAACAACCAACACAAAAAAATAGTCAAACTGACAGCTGAACATAACCTCCAAAAAAATTGTCAACTCACTAATAAACTAACCTCCACAACCCTATCGGTAAATTCACTCCCAACCAACTCCATAGCGCTGGCAAACAATACGTCTGTAGATTCTTTATTCTTCGAGTTCCATTCTGGGTTCAACCTATGCACCCGGGCGCTCAAATGGGTATTAATCCGGTATCTCGGGTGGCCTTCCTCGTACATAGGAACACCGTTATCGATGGCGTCCAATTCCTCAATGAAACCTTCGTAAACCGACAGGAAAATCCCTTTCAGGCATTCGGTAGTCGCCGTAAAATCTTTCTTTTTGAGTACTTCAGATATAACCTCCATTCCGTAGTGTACGTACACCAACCCAGCGGAACTTAACCTAAAATTTGAGGTTATATTTGTGAAAAATTGACATTTATCAATTGTTTTACTTGATATTTTTGTCTTGAGCTATTTGTGGAAGAACAGTGGAGAAAGTATGCTCGAAACTGCGTTGGTGGTGGTCGTAACGCTTTCTTTCATGATCGTAAACTGCTCCGACATCTACGACGATATCACACGTATCTAACATCTAAAAATCACTGAACTCTAGCAAATTATTCATAATTTTTATAAACGAAAACAAACCGATTGATCCCTCGTTCTAATAATTTCCGAATCTTCATATTCGGGTAATTGCCGGAGCATATAGCAAGCTAGGGCCTCGTCACAATGGAACACCCCACTGTGGGTCCCAATACGCTTCAAGACACGTGATTTTTTGCTTTCGTTTGCCATTGTGTTAAATCTAGAAGAATAAAAGAAAATAATTCGATAATTTGAGGTTAGGGGTTAACTATTTAAATGCAAATTACGGGGAAACGTGCGCTTACCCTTCCCATATGGATCCCGCGACTTTCGATGGGATGCCGAGTATTTTAGCGGGAATATTTGTCATTCGAGACAGACGGTACATAACCTAGTTCGAGTATTTTGATGGGATTTGAAAGATGACAGGTAGGTGTGGACTTTACCGATCGCGAGCGCCATCTTTTCGAGATACTATCGACTGGTCAGTTCAGCTATCGTACGATAGAGGGAGTTCTGTTAAAATTTTAAGGGTGGAATTTTAGCGCGCATTTAATAAATAGATATGTGCATTGAATACTTTGTTGAGCATTAAAATATTAAATATTGTGCATTAAATAAATGTACATATGTTACATAAAAGATTACATATAATGCCCTAGAATGGATAACTTGTATGTGGACAGGTTTTCGATCACTACGCATGAATCCAATATTTTTCCAATTCTTTACATATTTTTTTGTACTACATTAACTGACTACATTAAAATTGCAATCAAAATTACTTTCAAGATAATACAGTTAACACATAAAAAGATGAATATTCATAATTGCGAACTATTGCGGACATCGAAAGAGCGGCAGAATTTAATCTTTTTGTTTTACATGTTATTTTAATAATTTGCGGTATATAAATACGTGCGTGGTTTTGTCGGTAACGCAGATATCGTTCTAACTTCTATGCAAGATGAGTATTTTGGCGATTTTGTGGTTTTGTGTCGCCATAGTTTCACAGGTAAAAAAATTAACATTTTTGTTTCTATTTTGTAAACATGCAACTGGTAACATCATTTAAAAAAAAAAACAGGTAGCCTCAGAAAATGAAGAAATACATCCAACCGGAATAACGAAAATGTTGAGGATAGAAAATTTAACAAATCCATATGAGGTATAAATTTAAAAATAAAAATTACAGTTACCTGTCAGGTACGTTTTTCTCTCATACATTTTTTATACATTCAGATTGACCTCAGTAAGCTAAACATGACAGATTCCTACTACAAAAACTACAAAGTTTTAGGCGGAGTTTTAGCTTCACCTCACTATTTCCCATTCCAGGTAAGAAAACACCAACAACTTTAGCTATTTCACGAAAATTCTTTACTTTAAGGCCGCCCTGTACATATATTTCACCAACGGAGGTAATACTTTTTGTGGTGGTTCGCTAATTTCAAGAAATTACGTACTCACAGCTGCTCATTGCGTCACAAAGTAAGTTCTACTTAAGTAGGAGTGAGGTTATGTTATCCTTTTGCTGATTTTTGCGTGTTGCAGCCCTGATTATGTGTTGGTTGTCCTGGGAGCCACCGATTTAACAAAAAGAGAAGCCAGCCAAGTGCGAATGTATGCCAGAAGGTATATTTATCATTATCAATTTAGCCAAAACACTTTACTAAACGACATTTCGGTTATTTATCTACCAAATTCTGTAACTTACACAGGTATGGTTCAAAATTCGGTTGAAAAAAGACAAAAAATATAACAAAGGTTCATTTTTTAGTTGCTGTCAGGCCTGTGCAATTACCGACATATTCCGACTCGAGGAACTCTTATGATAATACAGAGGTGATTGTTATCGGCTGGGGAAAAACGTCAGATCGCGGAGGTTCAACTACAAAACTTCGATATCTACAAACTAGAGTTTTGCCCAACAATATTTGTTCGAATTCTTTTGGTATATCGGATACTCATATTTGTACAACAGGTTATGGTGGTACAGGTTCATGTCATGGCGATTCTGGTGGCCCTTTGACATATTATGGAAAACAGGTATGTAGTTGGTAGCAAGAAATTAAGAAACAGTACCAATTATATGCGGAAAATATAAAATGAAAGGTTAATTTATTGTGGGCATTCGATATAGTATATTATAATATAAGTTTTAGAAGACAAAAATTGTCACACGAGTTGTTTTGGGTTCGATGAGCGTAGCGAGGAGTGTCCAAATGGAAGGAGTGCGCCAATACGTCTTATAAAACGAGTGTTATATACTATATTTACTACTTTGCGACATTAATTGTACATAAATTTCGAAAATTGCGGTTGTCATCTTCCAATCTCCAGTAGTTTTATCTTTAGCAGTTGGTAGTTGTGGTAAAATTCACAAATACGATTGAGGCGAGCCAGTAGCGGAGTTTTGACCTTGAAAAGTGACATATAGGACCTCTGCCCAAGAGAAGTTAGTTACGCTGGTTTGTATATGATAAAATAAATGTTCCTAACAAAACTGGTGACATTGCGTCATATCTGTACCAAATTCCCTGTTTTCAAAGAAGAAGAAATGTAAACATAACCTAACATGTTTGACTAAAAGTTCAAAAAATGAACAATTTCTTTAAAAACGGGGAGTTTGGTGCAGATTGGACCCAATGTCACCAGTTTTTTTAGGAACATTTATTTTATCATGTTCCAACCAGCGTAACTAACTTCTTTTGGGAAGAGGTCACAAATGTCACTTTTCACAGTCAAAACTCCGCTATTGCGGTTGAGATGTCAGCCTTATTTGACACTTGACGATCAATCTTGGAAAACTAAAGCTTACTAAAAGTTTTTGATCGAGCGTTTTAATGTAGTCATGCTTATGCATTGGGATGTGCTGAATTCAACGGTGAGGTCGGTTTTCCCGTAGCGTGTACGGTTTGGCTAGAAAGTGGGAAACTATAATTTCCGTGGTTTATCGCGAACCGCGCACCTTAGAGCAACCCGGCTTTCAGAAATGAATTCCTCGGCCAATTTCTCACCCGATAGCGTTTGAACCGTCAACATCGGTCGATTGGATCGGACACAGTTTGCGTTCAAAGTTTCTAACATAGTAAAATGGGTGTTTTTAGCATCATTTTTGATAATTGGGAACGTAATAACTGCCGAACCGTTCCAAATAAGTAAAATCAAATTATACCGGCGTAATGAGCGTCAAAAATTGTACCAAGAACCACAACCTTAATTTGATTGAAGGTAGTTTGGTTTTTGCCGACTGGCTAAAATTTTGTAAGAAATCACGTATTTTAAACTATAATTTTGAACTGGCACTCCTATCTCTAAAACTAGGACCCGGATCAACATGAAACCTTTGGTATCTTACTAAAATGGGTGCCTGTTTAGAAATTTGCATAGGAAAAGTCTCTGTCTCTACAGGTTACCGAGTTGTGATGAAATTACGGTTTTTCAAATAATACAAAAATAAGCGAAATGGACCACATAACATGAAAATGGTAAATCTTAGGCATATAAAAGTATACATTTTTTTGGTAGACTCAACGAGAGCTATCATTTGGTAGTGGGTAAACCTTTCTATCGCGAACGGTTGCAATGTTAAATTTTTTTCTATCTAAAAGTGCTAAATTTATAACGAAAAAACAATTATAACTTTTTGAGAGATAGAGCGTTCTAATGTAGTCATGCTTATGCATTGGGATGCGCTGAATTCAACGGTGAGGTCGGTTTTCCCGTAGCGTTTACGGTTTGGCCAGAAAGTAGGAAACTATAATTTCCGCCGGTTATCGCGTTTTTTCTCGCGAACCGCGCACCTTAGAGCAACGCGGCTTCACAAAAGAAATCCTCGGCCAATTTCTCATCCGATACCGTTTGAACTGTCAACATCGGTCGATTAGATCGGACACAGTTTGCGTTCAAAGGTTCTAACATAGTAAAATGGGTGTTTTTACTCACTCAATATATACATAATGCACAATATTTATTATTTTAATGCTCAAAGTATTAAATCTAATGCTCAAAGTATTTATTTTAATGCACAGACCTATTTAAATAATGCACGCTTAAATAGCACTCATTATGAAAATTCTGTCTTCAAAACTTTTGTTGTTGTTTTAGGTTGGTATTGTATCTTTCGGTAGCAGAACTTGTAGTTCAGGCTTACCATCAGTGTACACTAGAGTGACATCATACTTACGTTGGTTAACATCTAACACTGATGTTAAGATACAATAAATGTTGTGGTGTAGTTAATAAATAAATAAATCTGCAGTATTTTACACATTGTTTTATTTATGTATTGAAAGGCATATATTACAAGAGAGCAAAACTAGGTGAGATAATGTACTTACAAGAAGTTAAGAAGCCCAAAACCACTCGACGATAGAATAATTTACAAAAAGACTATTTACAATAAATACTATGATGATGTACAGGATGTTTATTCTAGAAGACTTCTTTCCTAAAGTGGAACTCATGCTGGTCGCACTTCATACGTAGTATCCTAGCTAGGTTAGGTTTCCCGCAGTAAAACACGGTCACTTTTCCTTTCTTCTGACTAGAGAGCTGCGTGAAAATTTTATCCCAGTTGGGTCGACCAGCGTTCGTTCTGGTCTTCAGACCAGTTATCAAGTCCCTCTTTTCTTTTTCGTGAAGAAGATCTAACGCCAACTGCAAGCCAACCGCCTTCATATCGGTTTTTTGCAGAGCGCTTGTTATATACATGTGCATCTCCAAAAACCGCTCCATGGCACCTCCCAACTCTGCCTGTCGAATCTCCAACTCGGACAGGAGATTCACAAACCACTCAAAGGCGTTCTGCCTCCGGTTTATCCAGAAGAAGTCAACCTGAAAGATACAAAAAAATGGTGTGAAAACCACAACTCGTTTATGGTGTTGGATATGGGTGAGCCATTTTTGAGCACGACAAATTAGGCTTGCATATTTCTCGAGATATTTAGGAGTCTCAAGTTAAAACGACCACCCGGTACACAGATAGAAAAGATTTCTTGTTTCAAAGAAATGTATTTGTTTGAATTTATTCTTTTGGGTCAAAACATATTTCTTTGACAACAACAATATTTACTTCATTGAATACTCTAGTTTATTTGCTTGCAGAGATTAATTTATTTGAAATATTTATTTAAGTGGAATAAATATATATGGATACAAACAAAAATTACTTTCCTTTAAAGTAATATTTTAGTTTTGATTTTTAAAAAACGTTTCTTTACACCAATAAAATATAATTTTGATTCTAGCATATAAATTTCTATATAAGGAGAGATTTATTTCGCTTAAAGTAATATTTTGTCTTTGGCTTAAAAATAGGTTTACTTCCGCCAAAGAAATCATATTTTGATTAAAATAAATATATTTGTACACAAGAAGAGATTTATTTCCTTTAAATTAATATTTTTGTTTTGGCTTTAAAATAGGTTTACTTCCACCAAAGAAATCATATTTTGATTCAAATAAATATACTTTTAATGTCATCCAACTGTATTGTTAGATGGCGCTGTAAACTCTCTCCTCGCACTTCGTACATATCGAGAGTATAAAGCCGCGTGATCGACAGTATAGAATTTATAGAGTACAGTGCCTGCAGGTTCAAGTTGCGATTCCAAATCAGAGTACACTTTACTAACTTAACCTTGACTATATGTTGGGTTGGGAAGACCAAGCACTGTTCGAGGATGTGCGACATCCCAAAAAGGAGGTGACACATGGCGAGTCTTCCGAAAAATTCTTGTCTATTAATTCCTTCAATAAATTAATAATTTTAAGCATTTTAACTCGACCAACAATTTTGTTAATTAAAAAAAATTTAATTCTTTCACTCGACACAATCATAATTATTTGAAGTAAATAAATCTCATTTCTTATAATACACAAATTGCAAACTTTTTAACTGGAAACATAAGTTGTTTGACACAAATCAACGTTCTTTCTACCAAACAAATATTTCAAATAAATGCGTTTTTATCCGCAAATAAATATTTCTTTGCCTCTATTGAAACAACAAATTTATTTCAGTCAATGCATATTTATTGGAATCAAACAAAAATTTCTCTCTGTGTATATTCCCCGTTTTATATTTACCTTCTTAAGGTTCATAATAGTTGGCGGGATGTCACTTGACCAGCAGTGGTTGCAGTTTGGACACTGGTGTCTAGCTTTAAGGTATCTGTTCATGATGGACCTGAGTATGGAAGCAAATGGTGTCACTCCAATGCCGGTTGCTATGAGAACCGCGTGCTGGGCTCTGAAAATATGGCTTGAGGGCGCGCCATATGGTCCATCGAGTAATATCTGAAAGACTCCAGTATTAGTGACATGATTTTCGGAATTTGTAAGATTGAGGTTAGTTCTATACAATACGAAAAAACGACGATTCGTGCAATGGTTATGGTTGCAAAATGTTGTGTGTTTTGAAGACTGTAATATACAATGTTGTGGAATGGCTATAAAGATAGAATAGTTTGAAGATGTGTTATCTCCTACTTGGGTTGCAATCGTATAAACAAAGGTAAGATCGAGAAATGTCAATTTTGAGACATTCTGAAAACTATTGATTAAGTACTAAGTTTCGAAAATATGGAAACGATTTGTGTTTGCCATGAATGCGTGTAACATGCATCTTTTAGATGTTGTCGAATGGCTTATAGACATTAGAGTACAGGGTGTTTCATAATAGCATGGTTATTCTGAAGAGTGTTACTCTTGAAACGATTTTGATGCTGTATTTTTGAATTACCAAAACAGCTTATTTGATATCTTTGAAACTAGTAACCAGTCCAAACATTGAGTTCGAACAATATGGCTTTGCTGGTGAAATATCTTAAAGAGTCTGTGAAATAATATATAGATTTCAACGAATTAAAAAGTAAAATCACCTGCGGAATGCTAGCTTTCAATGTGCATTTTTGTAAAATCATTGAATTAGTGCTTGACCCACAAAAACCTATATTATGCAATGCCAGCAATTCCTTTATGAGAAGAGCTAGAATAATGAAATATAGACTATAGACTATCTTGCATTTTCGCTACAAAAGATCGAGCTGAAGCATCTCATGATTGCTTTGTGCATGTATTTAAATATTATTAATAAATAAACCGTTGAAACTGTTATAATAGTTTGAATATTTATATAACAAAATCGGGTATACATTTAAATATTTTTCGGGTTTATCAAGCAAACTTAATTTACTATTCACCACTAATCGGAAAATTTGCTAACTCCATATTATTAGATCTATCCGCTTCCATCAAAATCTTGTTTCCAACCTTATTCTATAAAAGTGAAGAAAACAAACGCCAATCGATAGAAGAGATTTCTCTCGTACCGGGTCACATATTATAATCAAAATTTTGCAAAAATTAAGAATTTAATTGTTAGTTAAAATTACTACCTTGACAAGTTATCGTTCTTTTTGTGTACTGATAATAAGCTGCCCGGTTCTCTCAGCTGTGTCGGTTCTCTCCGACATGACAGCACCGCTAACGCATCCCTTCCCCGCAGCACCCCAAAGACCGTAGAGCGTCGGAATTCACGCGGAGTTTCACCACGATCTTTTGTATGAAAAATGCAAGATAAACAATGATTATGTAATAAACTTTAAACCTATGAATTATTGGGTAGCCTACAGTCTATATTTCATTATTATAGCTTTTTGTGGGTCAACCATTAATCTAATAATTTTCCAAAAATGCACATTGAAAGCTAGCATTCCGCAGGTGATTTTACTTTTTACCAAACATCCATGTCGAATTTTTTAATCACTCATAGTATTTAATTAATTTTAATAACCATATCATCAATAAACATTTTGATATGATGTTCACGACATTTTTCTGACGCTATTGGTATTAGTTTCATATTGATTTTATTGTAAATTTTCATGTTAACCATTTACTCCTGATTTTATGCGCTGATCTTTGTTGCACATTTGTTTTTTGATGATTTATATAAGAACAGGCAAAGAACACTTTGTCAATGTCAATAAAAAATAAGTACGAAGATTCAGAGATACACTCAGAAACATGTTATTATGAAACACCATGTATACAACAATAAAATAGTTAGAACTCGAACAGCATGAAGTGTATATATCTATTCTTGATGGACAGTAATACGATCTATGACTAAAAAAGGTAAAAAGACATGCTTGGAAATGCTTGATCATGCGACATAAAAACACCTATGTCACCTCTGTTCTATTGCCTAAGGTGAATTCGTTCATGATTAACTCTTGTAAGCTCACCAAATCATCGTTGCTACCATTTGGCGTGGGCCTCTCGCTAATAGACTATATAAAATAAACAATAATAATAAAAAAAGGTTACAAAGCATCTATAAGTTTTTTTTTTTTTTCGATAGATATTTTGTGTCAATGGTATCAATTCTTCTGACTTTACCTTAAATTTGAAATAGTTCTACACAGATAGAAAAGATTTCTTGTTTTAAAGAAATGTATTTGTTTGAATTTATTCTTTTGGGTCAAAACATATTTCTTTGACGCCAACAATATTTACTTCATTGAATACTCTAGTTTATTTGCTTGCAGAGATTAATTTATTTGAAATATTTATTTAAGTGGAATAAATATATATGGATACAAACAAAAATTACTTTCCTTTAAAGTAATATTTTAGTTTTGATTTTAAAAAACGTTTCTTTACACCAATGAAATATAATTTTGATTCTAACATATAAATTTGTATATAAGGAGAGATTTATTTCGCTTAAAGTAATATTTTGTCTTTGGCTTAAAAATAGGTTTACTTCCGCCAAAGAAATCATATTTTGATTAAAATAAATATATTTGTACACAAGAAGAGATTTATTTCCTTTAAATTAATATTTTTGTTTTGGCTTTAAAATAGGTTTACTTCCACCAAAGAAATCATATTTTGATTCAAATAAATATACTTTTAATGTCATCCAACTGTATTGTTAGATGGCGCTGTAAACTCTCTCCTCGCACTTCGTACATATCGAGAGTATAAAGCCGCGTGATCGACAGTATAGAATTTATAGAGTACAGTGCCTGCAGGTTCAAGTTGCGATTCCAAATCAGAGTACACTTTACTAACTTAACCTTGACTATATGTTGGGTTGGGAAGACCAAGCACTGGTCGAGGATGTGCGACATCCCAAAAATGAGGTGACACATGGCGAGTCATCCGAAAAATTGTTGTCTATTAATACCTTCAACAAATTAATAATTTTAAGTCGACCAACAATTTTGTTAATTTAAAAAAATGTAATTCTTTCACTCAACACAATCATAATTATTTGAAGTAAATAAATCCCATTTCTTACAATACACAAATTGCAAACTTTAACTGGATACATAAGTTGTTTGACACAAATCAACGTTCTTTTTACCAAACAAATATTTCAAATAAATGCGTTTTTATCCGCAAATAAATATTTCTTTGCCTCTATTGAAACAACAAATTTCTTTGAGTCAATGCATATTTATTTGAATTAAACAAAAATTTCTCTCTGTGTATTAATAAAGGTAAGAACACCCTTACCTCTAATGGCTTGCCAATGGGATAATCTATGGGTTTCAAGGTTTGACCTTGGGGCATCTCTGATAATTGGTACATCCTTCCTTCTTCTGCCTGGCGTTCAGGACACTTCCCGGTGGACATTAGGGAGGATGACGAATCCCGATTTTCGCAATTTTCCAAACTGGGCGTTTTGAACGCGATGATGGTCGGCTTATTCCTCATGTACCTAAAACTCTGAGCCAACGACTTGTTCTGTAAGCTCGTGTAGGCCAGACCCAGTGTTCTTATCCTGGCCTTTTTCATCTGGCACTCGTCGAAACTCCTTTCTGATTCTGATCGCATGTGCTCCTTCAAGCTGAAATTGATGGAGAATTGAGTAAAACAAAAACAAGAGGGAAATGGAATTGAAGACACTAGAGGCAAAACAGCAGAAATCTAATAGATGTGCATTTGGCTTGTGATGTTGTGGCATCTATTGTCTTCATTTAGTGATGATTCTCGTATTTTCAGAGGTGATTACTTACAATAAAAGACGTTCTCGCTTCTTGGCTTTGGTTTGCATGTCAGGCATGGAGAGTGATTTTTCTAGGATTTTGTTGCCGAAAAGTTTGGCTAGCTTCTGGTCTGCCCGTCTGGAATTGTCGGGATAAGGCACTAGGTCTAAAATGGAGAAATAGTCCGTAAATATTTAACCTAGATTTGTCCTGAAAACATGATAATGCGAGTTGATGACTTAATGTGGTTGTTGCTTTATTATTAATTTTGATGTGTAGTGTTTGTGATTATATCATTAATACAGGGTGAGTTATTTTTTTAAGACATGAACCCATATCCGTGCCACCATCAAACGTTGGGAATTAACTGAAAACACTGAAAACTGTATAAACCACTATCCGTTTTTTTAAAAATTTAAAAAAAGAGCATTTTGAAACAATCCAAATAACTTTTAATTTTAAATTAAGAAAACAAAGTTCCCCACAAGCCCTATTGTGTTGTATATCAGGAGAAAGCTAATGGAAAAGCCTATAAAATGGCGCCTATATCACCTCTCTAGAAAAAAGTATGGCAGTTACCTATTTTGTGTCAACAGACAAAATATAAAGTAGGTCACAGAGAACATGTACTTTTTTTGATCTCAACGGAAAAACGGCGTATTATTTTAACAATATTTCTTTATTTAAAGCATTTAAATAATATTTTTATTATTATGTATAGGATTTTTGGGGTTCTGATTGCAAACCATTTGTCATATTTTTTAAATTCAAAATGTGGATTCAATATGGCGAAGAGAAAATTTATAAAGATGTCTGGTCCGTACGTAATTTATTCGTTGTGATATTTGGCGATCCTAGAGCAGTGGTTCTTAACCGGTGCTCCGCGGAACACTGGTGCTCCGCGAGCTTTTGCAAGTGCTCCTCAAAATTATGAAAGCCGAAACTGTTGACTCATTTACCGTATGTGATTGAAATAATAATATTTGTATTTGTATATTATTAACGTACAAAACATTCTAACTTCAACAAAACTAACAATTATAGTATATTATTATAATACAAGAAGACACCCAAAATAAGAGATGGAGCAGGGCAGAAAGACCTAGGTCAATAGCCCGTTCGGATGTTGGAATAAAGATTATTACTACTACTATAATACAAGTTTTAGAAGACAAATTGGCGCACGAGTTGTTTTGTTATATACTATTTTTTCTACCTTGCGATATTAATTTGACATAAATTTTGAAAAATGTGGTTGTTATCTTACTATTTAAAGTAATTTTATATTCAACAGTTGGTAGTTAGTGTAAAATTCACAACTACGACTGACGCGAACCAATAGCGATTGAGATGTCAGCTTTATTTGACACTTGACGTCAATATCATAAATCTTGGAAAACCAAAAGTTACTAAAAGGTTGTGATCTAGTGTTTTCATAACGACACCGAAAGCGGTTTCGTTATGAGTTTATAGCGAACGCAAAGTAGAAAAAAACATTTACAATTTTCAATTAAAATAAAAATGCGTATAGCTCTGCTGCACATGCCACATAAAAACATTTTGAAATATATTTCCTAAAATAAAGATGATAAATATAATGTTTCGATAATATATATTTTTGGCCTCATCTACATATCATCCACATGTTATGTGTGGATTTATTAAGCCTTAGATTACTATAAAGTTGTATCAAAAATGAGCTTATCAAAACTACTTGAGTAGGTGGTACGTAACTGCTAATATAAAGCATCCAGCCAAATTACCTAAATATTTGACAAAGTAAGAAGGTTTTGAAAGTTTGGTTATATTTAAATTTATATTATTGCGAACATGTCACATGCTTGGAGGAACTATCACAATATACGAAATAGGTGACGGCATTTATAACCACCAGGTGATAGTTCACGAACAAAATTTTGTGGGGCCAGAAAATCAAAACATACACACACACAAAATGTGGCATTATGTGAATACGGGCAAAATGAAAACTTCTTTGAGGGAAACTTTTTCCCTCAAACATTCAAGAGTTGGTTTGTAGAAATAAATACCAAAATTCCCATTATGTTCTAAATTTATACATAAATATATCGTTTTCTTTTCTGTATCAGACTAATGATTTTCGCCGCAAATAAGCTTTATTCGAGTATTCATTTTATCAATTCGGTAAAAAGTTAGAGCTGATAAAAATATCAATAAAACCGTATTTTAAACGGCTACAACTTCTTAAAGAATTGAGAAAACCAATAAGTCGATATGAACCTTTTTACTCTGAATGACAATTAGTTTTTAGAAGAAAATCTGTTAAAAGTTAAAATTTATTTACTTTTAATTGTTGTAATGGGTATTGATTATGTTATTTTTCGTTTTCGCATTGTTTGATATGCATTTTAACTTTTATTTTTCTTTGTTTGAAACATTTCAAATGGCTGTAACTTCTTAAGGAATAGAAAAAACATATAAGACCATATAAAACAGTATACTCAAAATGACATTTGATTTCTAAAAATTAATTCCGCTGAAAGAAAAGGTAGACTATTCATATATTTATATTTTTTCTAATTCATGTTATTTTGTAACTGTTATTTAATAATCGTTTTAATTTTGATTAAAAGTTATGTCAATGTTTTTTGTGCTCCGCGAATTTTTCGTATGATCAAAAGTGCTCCCTGACTTCAAAAAGGTCAAGAACCACTGGTATAGATCATAGTGAACATTTTGGCTATTTCAGTTCAAAATGGCCAATTTTGGACTTGTTGGGACTGTTTTCGAACTCGCCGATTCAATCGCAAAACTGGTTAACGTAATATCATAAAATTTGGTAGTTTCCTATAACTACATGCTGCAATTGTATAAAATGTTATCGAAATCCACGGTGGTGAGGAATAAAACATTTTGCTTTTTCGTGTAAACGTTTCGTGAACCACTTGCAAATTTGTGAAACAACCTTTTCCAAAATCTTTTTTTTTATTTCCGGTCAGAATAAAATAGAATAAATACCTGTACTGCATGATGCTTTATTGTTCAAATCGCTCTCGGAGTTGAACTGTTTATTTTTCGGGTCCATGTGAGAATTTTCATTGCTATAAGCCAGTAACTGCACAGGTTTGGCATTTTCTTTCGTCGAGAATGTCCTCGTAATAGTGGCCTGGATCTTCTGTATCGTGTTAGGATATTCCTTTTCAACGCTTTTATTCAACGCTGATTTTTTATCAGTCGTCATTTCTCCATTGTGCAACTTATCTTGTTCCTTCTTGAAGTATTCATACAGCTTATTGGTCCACTCCCCAATAGCTCTGATATGCAACCATATGTAATCTTGAAAGTTCCAATAGAAAATAATTGAACACTATAGTAGATGGATAACATCGACAATAGAATATCTTACCTTCTTGTTCTGGTGCACTGCTTATGGTAAACGGATGCCATTCATACTTAGCCACGGTTGGTATGTTCACGAAAACATAATCGCCTGGATGAAAGTCAAAATGTGAGGGTCTCTTGATAACGAGTTGTATGACACTTGAAGGTTGTACGATCCCAGAACTGATGTAAGTTTTGCCCCTTTCTGATTTCATAATAGAGAACCTGACAATTCTCTCTATGGCGTATATTATACCAGGGATGATGAACCACTTCCAGAAGTTTTCACAGTGGAAAATGAGCAGGACCCAGAAAGGAACGTATAAGAGATGCGTCCAGTAGAAAACCTGAAACGAAAAAGTTGTTTGGTTTTGCTCAAAATGCTTTGATTTGATGAAAATTGTTTGGGTTAGATTGACCAGAAGAGAGAGAGAGAGTTGTACCTCAAAGCTACCTCTTCTTCTGACGAATGGTAGTGAACATATGACCATGATCACTAGTATCATCATGAGGAGGACTCCTGTCGTGTAGGCTGCACCTTGGACCAGTCCAAATTTTTCCACAAAGAATTCACTGACTGTGTAGTTTCTTGTACAGTTTGGTGGGGCACAAGCGATATTAAATGATTGTACACCTTTAGCTGAAAAATAAATTGGGTTTATAGTTCTAAATTCTTTATAAAAATTTCGAATTTCCGCCAGTGGTACAGACTCTATAGCAGGGGTCACCAAACTTTTTATGAGGCGGCCACATGGCCACATAGAAAAATATAAATTGTCAAAAGCTGGGAAAACTGGTTCCACTAATGTATAGCAATTTCTGTGAGACTTCAAAGTTTTTAAAAATGTGTGTTAGTTTATTTCATTAAGAAATTGTTTAGTGGTAAACTCCAAAAGTTGGTAATATGCAAGGGTTCAAAGAAGGCTGTAATTCCAACAATTTTAGCATTACAATTCTAAACAATTAGTTCATTAAAAATTTTAACATAATTAATATTTTTTTATAATCGAAGGAATTGTCGTCCTTTAAATAAACAAAAGATTAAAATCGGGTACCTGCCTTAAATAATATAAGACATTGAAAACTCAATTGCGTTACTTTTCTTGGAACTGAGTGTAGTTACGATGAACCCAGTTTAAACCCGCAATTTTTTAAGGGGAACGTCAAACTTATTAGCAATTTATTTTTTTAGACTTTTTCATACAACCAAATAAGTTACTTCTGGTGGTGCAACTGAAAATACGTCTCACATACCAAAATGTTTGGCTTTCAAGTTTTTGGATATTGTAATAACATTAGAAAACAGATTATAATATTAGCAACTTTATGTAAGTGTTATACAAAAACTCTTTTCAGAAATGCATTTTTATCGACTGTCTGGCACTTTTAAGCGTATTTTGAGTTGAATCACTTTTGAAGAAAATGTCTTTCAGTGTAGTACAACAAATCGAGAAAACATTTAAATTTATGGTGGTGGGGCCAACCAGCATTTATATATGCTGGTGTTTAAAGAGCATGTTCATATATTTTAACACCGTGGATATCTCATCAAAATAGTGAGAAAAGACACGACTATCGGAAAATGTCAAAATTCAATTAAACTCTTAACTATATCACGTTAACTATATGTCGTTATTGGTGAACGGCATTTTACATCCACAATCAACCACAATTAAGGTTTATTTGGTTACATTGCAAACCTAACGCTGAAGGCGCCGCTCGAAGTGCATTTTGTTGGCGTTGCTTGGCAACGACTCCGGCGGTCTGTAACGAAGCTCCAGTTCGGTACCTGAAGGTTTTTGATTATTACACCATTATTTAAATAAAAAAGAATGGTAACATGTTATACATTGCGGAAATGAGAAAAAACACGACTATCGGAAAATGGCAAAATTCAACATGGCGCCCATAAGAAAAACAAAAGTTGGCCATGGTTACGCCGCCATCCTTGATGTTATTTCAAATTAAAAAATGACACTGCATTCCTTGTTAAAAAGTACCTACAGAATGTTCTTGTTTCAAATGTGTAGCTACATTTGGTTTTGAATAAAAAATTTAAAACGATATCTTAACATTTTAGTTTTTTTGTGGATATCTTCAAAATGAAAAATGATAGCTGAAATTTCTTTTCAGATAATTGATTAGCACAAAAATACGAAACTTTGCCAAATTTAAACATAGGCTCTACCTCCACTAATAAGCGAGATCCCCATGGTGAGGCGAAATTTAATCACCCAGTATTTACTTGTAGTTGCGTTAATTCCGACACCGCTAAATTTGTAAATAATAGTTGTTAAAAGAGTAGTACATCGTATTTATTATGAAAATATAGCGCATTTTTAGTCAGCTTTATTATTAGAATTGGCTTAATTACTGTTATCCTGTAGCGGATGTAAAAAAATTTCAAATGAACAAACTGCGTGCCCTAAAATAAAGTTGAATGTTGTATATTTCTTATTTTATCCAACTAAACAGAAGTATGTCGGAATTTAGGACAGTGTTTGAATTTTGAACGTTTACCTTACTTATTTCAATTTGTAACGGTCTTCTTCGAAGGCATAATTTTGGAATTTATTTATTTTCTTTTTCTGTGTGTTTATGGTTAATTCACAAACTGTTACTAGAAAAAAAAATCTGATGTGGCCAGGCACATGACTTTATCATACAATATATAAAATTAATAGTTTAGCTGCATGAGAATCTATTTTATTGAGATAAATCGTAGGTATTGTCAAAGCATCAGCATTTGACAATACCTACACTACGTCATTAGAATAATAGTTATTTATGTCACAAATGCCGAAAGTACGGAATAGCGCGACGACCGGTGATGCGGCTCGTCACCGAAAGCGGAGTGTCGCCGTCGCATGTGAGCGAGTCGCGCTATCTAGTTTTTGGCAGGAGCGACATCAACGTTTATTGTGTTGCTTTTTAAAAAAATACGTATTTTAAAAAAATAAATAAAAAATGTCTGTATAGTAAATGCTAGGTTGGTACCACTTTGAGGAAACGTCAAGGATAAAGGTGCGTTCCGATTGGTAGGTAATGGTAGCTAATGGCGGTGGTAGAATACGAAATTATGGTATTTCTTACATGTCGTGATAATGACACATATTCGTTTGCATGTACATAAACATGAGTCACTAGCAATTTTCTATTGGAAATACTATTATGGCGTCTGCTACCACTGCCATTATCACTAATGAAAACGCACCTTAAAAAGCTAATTCAAATTCTGACAGATTTATATTTGCTTATGACACATCCCTACCAACAGGCCTCTCAAAAAAAAACTACACTCATCGCTATACTTTATTTATAATTTTCTCAATTTATCGTTTTTAGAATTAGATATAAAGACGGGTTGATATTTCTTATCAATAAACAATCAAATTGGTGATCTTATTTTATTTGAAATTTGTATTTTATAATTTGCCGCACTACAGCGGCAACGTTCCATAGCGGTTCTCCAACCTCTGATGAGATCAGCTGTTTTCGAATGTGACAACACAAAAAAATATTTGTTAAAATCCTGGCTACTATGTAGTTTCATATTAATGCAGATGCGACCGATCTCGATCAAATATAATTTGCTCTTGCAGCTAAACTATGAATTTTACCAAAAAATTTCATAAACATAAATTATTCAAAATTTCCTCTACTTTAATTTATTATTTAACTATTTTGACGAAATTCAGAAATGGCGGCTCATTTGCAAAATCCTTGAAAACGGCTTAGAATAAACTACCAGTTCCTTTGGACCCTTGTGAACCAAAAGCTTTTCAGCTCTAAGTTAGTTCATGAAACTTCTAAATATGAACTTTCGTCCCGATACCTTCAGTAGTTTCTCCGGAATCGTCTCCACAAAAATCGTTTACACACACACGCACACACACACACACACAGACACACACACAGACATTTTTTGTACTTTGGTCAAAAATGTTCAGGGGACCCAAAAAGACCTATTTCCGCTAAAATCTCAATTTTTTTTTTCGGCACGATTACAATACTTTACATACTGCGTATGATAAAGTAAAAAATTAAGTTTGCGAACATCAACATGAGATATTATTGTATCCGGATATTTTTGCTGGAATATATGTCTAGAACGACAAAAAACATGACTCACCAAAACTATAAGACTGTACTAAATAACTTTTCTGCTTCGCCGTTAACATCACATGAAAAGATTTCTCACACCAATAGCTAATGTCATATAAAGTCCAATATTTACATAAAAAATTGGAATTATTATTTAAATTAAGGAAACGTTAAGAATAGTTACCAATAATACACAAAAATACTTACGCAAATACCAAAAGTGCATGATAGTGTGCAACACGCTGAAAGCAAATATCACTTGTCCAGTAAGCTTGTGAAAGTATATATGCTGATCTAACGGCAGGTAAGAACTGAACCCTCTTGTCCTTAAGAATGTTATACATTGTCGTAACATGAGGATCAACACGAACGTACAATTGAAATTCAAGCATTGTCCTGGAAAACAAAACAAAAGAAAAACATCAATGGCAACAAAGAAAACAAAAACAAGCACGAAAAAGACTGACCGCAAGCTCTTGCTATCACCACACAAATATGGCTGTGCAAATTCGCGTATTGCACAGCTCTCGACGCAAACAGCGCAACATTTATAACCATATAACACGACAAAAATATCAAATAAACGTAGTTGTTTTTGAAGTACGGTTTTGTCAATTGGTACGGAACATAACCTCGAATTCTCTCCAATAGGGTCGCGGGCGCCTTTGGTTTCGATGGAACAAGCCATCTGTCTATGCTAAAAGAAGTCTGTTGTAAGTTAGAAACGACTCAACGTCCAGGAAAAATCCAACCTTATCGATAAATTCTCCAATAAGCCGGCGTGTTTCCCCAGTTGGTTTTTCAGGGCTTCATACGTAATGGCACCTCGGTTTTCGGCGTCAGCGTCTTCGAACATCGCAGCTGTTAAATTATCAATGTCGTCTTCGCTAAATTCCATCTCGTTTTCCTCCATGCATGCCTTCATGACGTGTTGGAGTTCTTTTCTTTGAATCAGACCATCGCCGTCTAAGTCGTACACTTTGAATAGAAATTTGATTTTGTCTTCGGGTGATTTTCCTGCGAATTGGTGGACGGCGTCGAGGAATTCTTGAAGGGAGATGGAACCGGAGTTGTCCTTGTCGAAGATTTGGAAGACCCTCTCTGTGAAAAATGGCTGGAAAAGCGTTTTTGATTAAATAAATTTTTCTGGTTGCTTCTAAGGATGTTTGTGGCTTACGTTTTTCGATATGACTATTTTCTTGAAATCTTCGCGTTTGATTTCTTTTTCGTCGCCTACGGTGTCCTTGAATACTTTTTCTAACTGCTCAAGGCTGCCTTTATCGAAGCCAGTCCTGGGCCTAAGCAGAAAAATTAAGAAAATATCGGATTTTTATTATTTTAATTTATTTTATTATATGATTGACATTAGGAAAAGAGTAGAATTATTGTGGTTGTCGTTAGTTATCTTTTAGTAGTTATTTAACCAAGAAATAAATTAAAAAGAGCGATTAATCACCGAGACTGTTTAACGCACGAGCGATTAGCGAGTGCGTTAATTGTCGAGATCATTGATCGCGGTTTAATATTCGAGTTGGTTACAATATTTTTTATTCGTGGATGTCGTTCTAGGTTATATAACCATTTATGTAATTTGACACTGACAGTTCTGGACTGTGTGCCTGGATTTGGATAACGGAATGTTTTGATTGGATGGTTTTATTTTACGTATGTTCGATTGGCTATAATAAAGTCCTTTGTTTGGCAATAACAAATCATGCATTAATAGAAATCGTGCACTTATAGAGCATTTTAATAAATGATTTTCTATTCAGTAAACATACTCATAAATAAACGATCGACGGAAAATATATTTTTAATATGCAGGTGTTAATTTTGTTATGAAGATTTTGTGAACCTGTTCTTTTTGTACACAGATAGAAAAGATTTCTTGTTTTAAAGAAATGTATTTGTTTGAATTTATTCTTTTGGGTCAAATATTTCTTTGACGCCAACAATATTTACTTCATTGAATACTCTAGTTTATTTGCTTGCAGAGATTAATTTATTTGAAATAATTGTATAATTTTATTTGGAATAAATATACAGGGTCCTGCAACTAAGCTCCCGTCTTCTGTAGCTCACTTACTCATTAAGCTAAGAGTTTGACATTTTGCAGGCTTACCCTGTACTTCAAGGTACAATTCACGAAATTATTTTTTATTATACAGGGTGTTCCAAAAATGTGCAACGCCATGGTAATATATTTTTTTAAATTGCATGCTATTCATTTTTCTACACATTTGGAAGCCTTTTATGGTTGCCTACATATCACCGAAATTTTATTGAAATCGGTTGAGTGACCGCAGCGGAAAAAAATAAAAACCAAAAAAAATTGATTTTGCATCGTAGGCTTTAAAAATCAATAAAAACCACAAAATTCAGCTCGTTAATAAAATTTTGCGACGTGCTTATTAAGTTAGATGTAATAGTCTCGTTAACCAAGTGACATTGATTCAAATTATACAGGGTGACCAAAATCGAGTGTCAAACTTGTCAAACTTCAAAGCGCGCTATTGTTCTTATTTTAAATTGGAACCCATAATTTTTTTTAGGTGAAATGATGCGAAATTAAAGAATAAATATTGTTTCTGAATACAACCCCATCACAATTCCCAATATTTTAAAAGTTATTCGCCAAAAACTCATTTTTCAACGGCAATGTTAGGTAATAAATATCGTACGTGGCGTTGAAAAACAATTTATTACATAAAATATAACGCAGAGAGGTATTTTAGATTTTACTGTACTTAATTAAGTAGTTATTCAATTGCTAAATTTACTGAAAAATTTACCTATAGCCACATTTCCGTCCTTACCGCTATAGGTAAATTATGCAGTAAATTTAGCATTTTAATAACTACTTAATTAAGTACACTCAAATCTAAAATACGTCTATTATTTTTTATGAAATAAATTGTTTTTCAAAGCCACGTACGATATTTATTATCTAAAATTGCCGTTGGAAACGTTGAAAAATGAGTTTTTGGGGAATAAGTTTTAAAATATTGGGAATTGTTATGGGGTTGTATTTAGAAACAATGTTTATTTTTTAATTCTGCATCATTTCACATAAAAAAAATTATGGGTTCCAATTTAAAATAAGAACAATAACACGCTTTGAAGTTTGACAAGTTTGACACTCGATTTTGGTCACCTTGTATAATTTGGATCAATGTCACTTGGTTAACGAGACTATTACATCTAACTTAATAAGCACGTCGCAAAATTTTATTAATGAGGTGCATTTTGTGGTTTTTATTGATTTTTAAAGCCTACGATGCAAAATCAATTTTTTTTGGTTTTTATTTTTTTCCGCTGCGGTCACTCAAACGATTTCAATAAAATTTTGGTGATATGTAGGCAACCATAAAAGGCTTCCAAATGTGCAGCAAAATGTATAGCATGCAATTTAAAAAAATATATTACCATGGCGTTGCTCATTTTTGGAACACCCTGTATAATAAAAAATAATTTCTTGAATTGTACCTTGAAGTACAGGGTAAGCCTGCAAAATGACAAACTCTTAGCTTAATGAGTAAGTGAGCTACAGAAGACGGGAGCTTAGTTGCAGGACCCTGTATATGGATACAAACAAAAGTTACTTTCCTTTAAAGTAATATTTTAGTTTTGATTTTAAAAAGACGTTTCTTTACACCAATGAAATGTAATTTTGATTCTAACATATAAATTTGTATATAAGGAGAGATTTATTTCGCTTAAAGTAATATTTTGTCTTTGGCTTAAAAATAGGTTTACTTCCGCCAAAGAAATCATACTTTGATTAAAATAAATATATTTGTACACAAGAAGAGATTTATTTCCTTTAAAGTAATATTTTTGTTTTGGCTTTAAAATAGGTTTACTTCCACCAAAGAAATCATATCTTGATTCAAATAAATATATTTTTAATGTCATCCAACTGTATTGTTAGATGGCGCTGTAAACTCTCTCCTCGCACTTCGTACATATCGAGAGTATAAAGCCGCGTGATCGGCAGTATAGAACTTATAGAGTACAGTGCCTGCAGGTTCAAGTTGCGATTCCAAATCAGACTAATATCAGACTTTACTAACTTAACCTTGACTATATGTTGGGTTGGGAAGACCAAGCCACTGGTCGAGGATGTGCGACATCCCAAAAAGGAGGTGACACATGGCGAGTCTTCTGAAAAATTCTTGTCTATTAATTCCTTCAACAAATTAATAATTTTAACTCGACCAACAATTTTGTTAATTTAAAAAAAATTTAATTCTTTCACTCAATACAATCATAATTATTTGAAGTAAATAAATCTCATTTCTTATAATACACAAATGGCAAACTTTAACTGGAAACATAAGTTGTTTGACACAAATCAACGTTCTTTCTACCAAACAAATATTTCAAATAAATGCGTTTTTATCCGCAAATAAATATTTCTTTGCCTCTATTGAAACAACAAATTTCTTTGAGTCAATGCATATTTATTTGAATTAAACAAAAATTTCTCTCTGTGTAGTAATAGTAGTCTTAGTTTTAAAAAATGTAAAAATATTACTAAAATGTTACCAAGTTAACATAATAAAATGAACACTTTGTATAATAAAAATATATTAAAAAAATGTTTTTGTATAAAAAGAAAAAACTAGTCTGAAAAATTTTTTGAAATATGTTACGGTTGGAGATTTATTTAGGTGTAATTTTGAGTAACCCTGTATATTTAACATATTCCCTGAGAATTTCTTAGAAAATCTTGATAAACACAAAATAATTAAAATTTATTTCGCGTTTTTTAATTCTCATTTTGTGGTATCTACTTTTTTCTACCGTGTATAAGTGCAGTGTTCAACTTTTTGTCTGTATGATCAAGTATTATTTAACAAAACGAAAATCAGCTGTAATAGATGCAATTAGGTTGTAAAAATAACATATTTTTTTCATTATTACGCGTTTTTTCGCCTTTTTTTTGAACGGACGTAAATGTCATTATGAATTTCTTTTATTTCTTTTATTTTCCTTGTTTTGATAATATAAGTAATAATTTGTGTAATAAGTATAATTTGTGATATTGATTTTCTTCAGAGTCAACGGATTAGTAATTTGTGTTCCACTCCAAAACTGACTAAATAATATTTATCACGTTAAATGATGTTCATTATATTTATTGAATTATGTTCATGGTGGTCCTTATCCTATATGGCATCACAAACACAGAAAATAAAAGATTAATAATCACCTGGAATTTGTTATACTCGCTAAAAAATCCATAATTTGTTCCGATGAAATTGTCCCAACGCCGTCTTTGTCAATAATCTTAAACACCTTATCGACGATCTGCAATTATAACAAAAAGCGACGAACACTTTTTAGAAATAAACAAAAGATAATCGCCGTTTTCGTATCTTACCCCCTTCGTGTAAAATATAACAAAGAATTGCTCCTGGTCTATAGGCCCATCGCGACAAATGCAGTAGGCTACGCTTTCAATTTGCTCGACAAAATCAATTTCCTTCCTATAATAATCAAAACAAAACAAAAATTTGTGAAACAAAAATATTTGAAGATTTTTTTTACTTACGTCAGACGAGCTTTCAAAAATTCAATCCATTCCTCCTGGATCAATTTTTGATCTCTGTTCTGGTCGAATAGTTTGAATAGGTGTTCGAGTAGTTCCTGGAATTAAAAAAAGAATAATAGTATTAAGGAAACAAGAAAAAAGAACGTACATAGTCGATTACTCAAGCGGGAAATAAAGTGATAAATTACTGCTGTTTAATCAATACGTGTTTAAGGAATAAATCAAACAACGTGTTAAAATGTTCTAAAGTGTGACTTTAACCAGCATATTAACGACTTAGTGAATCATGGCGTAACACTATAATTGTATTAAAACTACCATAGTTCATAACTAAAAGTTCTAGCTGTTGTTGTAGACCCACGTTCAGATTCAGTGATATTTCGTGTGTTTGGTGTTAGATTAGTTAGTTAGTAAGTTATGTTATTCGTAAATTTTGGTTGAGACCATAAATTTCTAACAAAAAACAAGTGTCATGTCGAACAACCGAAGAAACAAGTGCTCTTCGTCTACCAAGGGCGTCAATAACTAAAGACAGTAAAACCAAGGGATGATATTATATTCATAATATGAGTTTACTTCAATGAAGTAAATATTGTTAGCGCAAAAGAAATATGTTTTGATCCAAAAGACTAAATTCAAAAGCATAATATATTTCTATTTGATTCAAATAAATATGCATTGACTCAAAGAAATTTGTTGTTTCAATAGAAGCAAAGAAATATTTATTTGCGGATAAAAACGCATTTATTTGAAATATTTGTTTGGTAGAAAGAACGTTGATTTGTGTCAAACAACTTATGTTTCCAGTTAAAAAGTTTGCAATTTGTGTATTATAAGAAATGAGATTTATTTACTTCAAATAATTATGATTGTGTTGAGTGAACGAATTAATTTTTTTTAAATTAACAAAATTGTTGGTCGAGTTAAAATGCTTAAAATTATTAATTTGTTGAAGGAATTAATAGACAAGAATTTTTCGGAAGACTCGCCATGTGTCACCTCCTTTTTGGGATGTCGCACATCCTCGACCAGTGTGCTTGGTCTTCCCAACCCAACATATAGTCAAGGTTAAGTTAGTAAAGTCTGATATTAGTCTGATTTGGAATCGCAACTTGAACCTGCAGGCACTGTACTCTATAAGATCTATACTGTCGATCACGCGGCTTTATACTCTCGATATGTACGACGTGCGAGGAGAGAGTTTACAGCGCCATCTAACAATACAGTTGGATGACATTAAAAATATATTTATTTGAATCAAAATATGATTTCTTTGGTGGAAGTAAACTTATTTTAAAGCCAAAACAAAAATATTACTTTAAAGGAAATAAATCTCTTCTTGTGTACAAATATATTTAATTTCATCAAAATATGATTTCTTTGGCGGAAGTAAACCTATTTTTAAGCCAAAGACAAAATATTACTTTAAGCGAAATAAATCTCTCCTTATATACAAATTTATATGTTAGAATCAAAATTATATTTCATTGGTGTAAAGAAACGTTTTTTTAAAATCAAAACTAAAATATTACTTTAAAGGAAAGTAATTTTTGTTTGTATCCATATATATTTATTCCACTTAAATAAATATTTCAAATAAATTAATCTCTGCAAGCAAATAAACTAGAGTATTCAATGAAGTAAATATTGTTGGCGTCAAAGCAATATGTTTTGACCCAAAAGAATAAATTCAAACAAATGCATTTCTTTAAAACAAGAAATCTTTTCTATCTGTGTATCTGTATATGATTACATCACATATTTTATGGATTAGTTCCAGCCGTTCAAATCGTGGAACATTTTTAACAGTACAGTAACCTAATGTAACTCATGACAATCATTTCAATCTTTCTCACATTATTTTCTATTGTATGGGCAGAAGCAGCTTGACAGATTTTTATCGAGCTGTAGCTGCAATCAATTACTTTACGTTACACGGTCGAATAGGCCTCGCTTGTTCGCATCATATATTTGAACGGAATTAAGATTTTAGAGATTATGGCTTCGACTGAACGATCGTTTCGCCTTCCATTGTATGCGGGAGAGGTGTTTCTTCGCTGTTGAACCAATTACCAGTTGTCAACGGTGCTGTCAATCGGTATTGTATGCAAATTGGCTGCGTAGGCGATCACCCAACACTTTTATTTATCGTTTAGTGGATGATTGATTTTGTGAAAGCCTAGCTTGATCATTTTCGAAAGAGGTGATGAAAGTATGTTATGGATAACCTCTGCTTTTGTTAAACAAAATTGATACGATATTCGGACCATATAATTCGGTTAGATCTAATTTGGAGTTGGCAAAAGGTAGAGTAGACTATGTAGGAAATCGTTTGCGTTTAGATATAGGGTATATAAGACAGGATACTCGTATAAACATTATTTTTGGGATTCCTTTGTGTATTGGTGCGATTTGTTTGTGTTCTTTGTAACTTCTTTGTATTTTATGTAAACTTACCTCTTTGATTTTGTTAGCCGATTGCTAAATAAAGATTATTAGATTATTTAGATTTTTATCCAGAGTCATACCCAAATACTTTGCGGTGTTCGCATATGGAACTATGGCGTCGTTAATCTCGACATGAGGTATGTCCTCGATTCTTTTGTTTATAAAGTTAATGTGGACAGATTTCAGTTCGTTGAGCTTGGTCTTCCATTTTTTGGTTTATTTATATATTTTATTACTAGCTTGCTGACGAGTCCTAGTAGATTCTCCAATAGTTGGCGAGTGTTACATTTCTCAGCTGTAGTAGGTTACTTGTATATAGTAGATAAAGAATTGGCCCCAACACATTACCCTGGGGTACACCAGCTTTTACTTCTTTTAGTTCCGAGTATTCATCGATCTGTTTTATTCTGAATAGTCTATCAGATATATATGAAGATAGCATCTCGATGTATTGTAAAGGTAGCATACTCTTTAGTTTGTGTATCAATCCTTCGTGCCAAACCTTATCGAAAACTTGCGCTACATCAAGAAAGATTGTTGACCAAATAAGCTTTTCTTCTAATGCTTTCTTTATGAGATCGGTTATTCTATGGACTTGACCTATAGTGGATGCTTTTCTATATAACCAAATTGGTGATTAATATAATATTTTTATTATTTCAATATTTCAATTTCCAGACCTAGTCATACAGGAATATGCCAATATCACCATATCGTTTAGTTAATAATACTATTTTTACACTTAATTTCGTACAATTTTCTTTGAAAACTCAAACCTATACCCTCGATAAAGGTCTAAAATTAGCAAAAAAGGTACACCTAAGTTTGGACGCTCGACGTTTGAGAACAGAAAACAGAAATAGAATACAGAAAACAGTGGTAAGTACGTTTATTTTTAAGGACGGAGCTAAAATTATGAAATCGTGACAGTTTTGCGGTAAAATGCGAAAAACCGCGCACTTTCACCTTAAAATTTACGGACGCTCTAGAATATTGAAAGCGAACACTTTCCGGATCGTATCCTAAAGTTGACGGCCATATTTGATTTCTTTCCCCTCCTTTTTCTAATCTCACTGTACTAATAATTCCATATTTACATTTAATTCTGAAAATAACTATAGTTTTGTATTAAATATTCAACAGAAACATGTCTCCAATTCTTTTTGAGAAATCATGAACTCAAAGAAAAAGTAAAAAATACCACTATGTTACCACTATGTTTGGAAGCGATATATTGTGGCACTTGCAATTTAAGAACCACTGTATTCAAGAAAAATGGAATATACATTTTTTTGTGTAGAACTGCATAAGGATTAATTTTGTACATATTCCAAAATTGCGAAATTGTGACCGTTTTGCTGTAGAATATTAAAAGTCGCGAACGCGCATTTTAGGGGCGTTTCTAGTGTAACAGGCTCTACTAAGATTTGCGGACGCAATAGAATATTGAAACTCTACAATTTCCGTGTCAGATACTACAAAAAAATCTGTATTGATTTGTTTCCCTTCTTCTTGCTAATTTGAATGTATTATAAGTGTATAAGTCACCAACATGATAACGATTTTAAATGTATTAATATATTTTTTTTGAAACTATCCCCAACTATTATTAACGTATCGTATTAACTAAAGAAATAACAATAAATAATGCAATATTATTATTATCATGCATTATTATATTTATAGCTTGTATTGTGATTCTCTAAACAAATACTATTGGTATTTCACGGTAGCTTATGGCTTAAAATAGGTGTTTTTTTTAAATTTATTTCACTTTTGTATTAACTTGAAAAAAAAAATACATATATTGAAAATAATGATTTTGTTTTCAGTTGTATTACTTACGCCCAGTATATTATTCTGTTAATCTTACAAATTGGATTAACATTTTGAAAATAAGTCAAATATAATTGAAAATGCGTAAAATATAAACATTTGTTATCGATTCGAGAGATATCGCACATGTGATTTCCAAACACGTTTCAAGTTTTCGAACCGCACCACCTGGCTGAACAAAAAACTTGTTATTGTATGACCGTACTATACCTTCTACGCCGAACTTTGTTGAAGGATTTGAGGAAAATATTCGCCTTCAATGCGCCACAGAAAAATACTTTTTTCTACTTTTCTACTCTAAGAAATTGTTAGTGCGAGATATCTTAATTCGTTTCATTTATGACAAGAAAATATTAACTTGGTATGGCAATCTGTTATAATTTATAAATTAATGATAAATGAATTTATTGTTTGATATATGTAAATCAGTTCAATAATTTTATAACAAATTAATGAAAATAGTAATGGTTTGTTATTAATAATAACTGCAATGCATAAATAATAATAGCCTAATGACGTGAACCAAAAGAATACAACCATCATAAAAGACTATACGCAAAAACTTCCACATAGAACAACTTCATTACTCCACATCTTCAAATTATTGTCTCAGCCATACAATTACTGCTCCATATATGGGCACAGAGCCGTAATCAGCGCACAAATCAATCCCTAACCTCTAATAAGCAACATCCGAACATCTGACCACTTAATTATCCAAATCACCAGCGTTAGCAATGAAAACTTAATCATCGTTTCTTCGTATGACGTGTCAATCACCGCAGAAAAGACAATCGGAAATGGAGGTAGGGCAAAAAAACAAATGAAGAAGAGGACGAGAGAACGTAGACGAAGATGATAATTTGCTTTAGTGGACAGTTAACGATATGTGAATGTAGCCCAGGGAGGCCGTAAACAGTTTTAATGGACATATCCAGGCAACTTGAGCCTTAACCTTATTTATTTGCTCATTAAAAAATAATTTCGAATCTGGAGAGAGAGATAGAGAGAGAGAGGATGTTTACTTTAAGGATATTGTTTTGACGTTGGGTTGGTCATTAATTTTCTTTCATTGCTGCATTCTGAAAGTTGTCATAACAGAGAATTATATTAATGAACATATTCTTTAAGCTATATACTCTAAAAATTATTTAAACATTCGTGTAGCATCAGGGCCGGCCCTAGGCGGTAGGCAAGGTAGGCAACTGCCTACGGCGGCAAAACTAACTGCACTACAACACATAAAGACTTTAAAAATATTCAACTTATAGAAGATGGTGATATCTAGAAAATAAATGAATAGTAAAATAAAATTAAATAGAACAGGAATTGACAAGAGTTCTGGCAATATCTATATTTTAAGATGCACAGGAGACAATAATAGACAAACAAATAAAATAGCTCATGATTTGTTAAAGAAATAATATCCGATTAATGCTTTGACGGCTGAAAAATTAGAAACTTATACAAAAATCAAAAGAGAAATATAAAATAGCCATAACGACTCTTTTGAGTTTTTATACGATATCCCCAAACTGAAAGATAATATATTTATATTTATAAGTAAAAATGAATCACTGGCCCATTGCAAAGATTTGCAAAGCGTCTTAACGCTTTAGAATTGTCTGACGAAAAAGTACTTAGATTTGAGCATCCACATAATTAGCCCGCCTTTGAAAATAATATCAAAATGTTTGCTGAATATTTGATGACATTATTATTGAAATTAATTCAAAACTATCAGTGATTGAAATAATCGCCATGAAATGCTTGCATCAATATCTCCGAACATATTAAGCTTAGCAGAACATATTATACACCATATTAAAGACTAAATTTTGGTGAAGATTTGTATACATGATAAATGAAAAATTACCTAAAAATATTGAAAGATGTCGATTTCGAAAAGTTAAAAAACAGAGATATTATATCAATATCTATTCTGTCAAAAAAATACAAAAGTTTGCTGATGAGAGATGACTCCACAGAATAGATATTGACATAATATTTCGGTTCTGAAAACCCATTTTTGAACCGTCGTATAGATATGAGATTTTTACAGTTGTTTTTTATGTAGCACTGCGCTCCGGGAAGTATATAAAACTCATAAAAAACGTATTTCAACTTTTTAGTAAACATTGTTATTTTGATAAAAATTACTTTGTATAAAAAATACAAACTTTTCACGTATGAATTTTTTGAATTATTTTTGGTGTTTACATGATTTATAGTAATCTACGATTTAGAAAACAAATTTAATACACCCTTGACCTTACCCCTTTTTTTTCATGCATTTTGTTTACGTTCTGTATATCCTGTAGTTAGTTTCCATTGCAGATAGTGTTTTTTAAACAATTTTCATTAGTGGGGTATACTTGCTCCTTAATATGGTGTATAATTTGTTCTACTAAGCTTAATACTTTGGGTGCAAGATATCGATGCAAGCATTCCTGATATTTTATTTCTTTTATCACTGATTAGTATTATCAAAAATATAGTAAAAAATTTGATTTGATGGTATTATTGATGTTATTTTCATAGGTGCGTCTAAAATGACTAGACTATAGACCTTGTTGCCTGAAGGACCAGTTGACGTTTTTAAATTCATTACCTCCCTTAACATTTGGCCAAATTTAGCATTTCTTTAAGAATTTTGCTAACCCTGGCCATAACTGTTCCTACCGGTGGGAGCGATAGATTGTTTTCTAAACAAAAGATAATAAAAAAATACTTTTTTCTACTCCTATTGAGGAATGCATTCATTATCATGGCAATTTATGATAAGTAATACTAACCATTCCCCACACACATGACAAATATTTCATTCCTGGCTCCTCATACCCCGCCAGTAGTGAGAAATATTTCATTCCTCACGGCTTTAGAACCAATCACAGCTCTGGATTTGTCATTTCCAAATTGTTGATACACTGCTTAGCGACATTGTCAAGGCATTGACAACGTCGCTAAGTGACAAGGCGCACCAAACAATTTTAATCTGTCAAAATCCTGTAAACCGTCATAGTGACATACAGCTGTCCCTATATGCACAAAAATAAATTAATAAAATTTCGTTGCATGGTCGTAGAAAAAGTATAGTATTCCATTCGCAAGTAATGGCAATTTCTCACTCGAACGCTTTGCAGCACTCGCCTACGGCTCGTGCTGCAAACTTCGTTCTTGTGAGAAATTGCTTACATTACTTGCTCATAGAATAATATACTATTTTCTACTCCTATTGAGGAATGCATTCATTATCATGGCAATTTATGATAAGTAATACTAACCATTGCCCACATACATGACAAATATTTCATTCCTGGCTTATCATACCCCGCCAGTAGTGAGAAATATTTCATTCCTCACGGCTTTAGAACCAATCACAGCTCTGGATTTTTCATTTCCAAATTGTTGATACACTGCTTAGCGACATTGTCAAGGCATTGACAACGTCGCTAACTGACAAGGCACACCAAACAATTTTAATCTGTCAAAATCCTGTAACCCGTCATAGTGACATACAGCTGTCCCTATATGCACAAAAATTAATTTATAAAATGTCGTTGCATGGTCGTAGAAAAAGTATAGTATTCCATTCGCAAGTAATGGCAATTTCTCACTCGAACGCTTTGCAGCACTCGCCTACGGCTCGTGCTGCAAACTTCGTTCTCGTCAGAAATTGCTTACATTACTTGCTCATAGAATAATATACTATAGAATCAAGTTTAATCAAAATCAACTTAATGGATTAGCAATGTTGGCCACTGAACATGAATTTACAAATTGAGTAATACGTTAGATCTAAAGGAATCTATTAGCGGTTTTGCAGTAAAATCGAAAGAGTTTATTTTAATTTAGGGTTCAAGTTTGTATATTGTCTTAGTATTCTGTGTTGTTTTAAAAATATTATTTGCACTATATAGCATTTTTTTGTTGTACGTCGCTTCCAACTTCGTCTTAGTTTTAGTTGTGTCCAACTATTGGTGTTACCTTCATCGCATGTAATTTTACTAAGTAAAATTACTGAAAGTACCTACTGTAGGTACAAATGCGGTATTAGTTACCAAATATTTGAAACCTGAACCAATATATTTGACGGAAAATACTATTTGCTTTATTAATAATGTCTTGTTGTCGGAACAATTTTAATTTTCGTATTAATGTTATTACATGGACAACTTTCAGATATTTTCACGTCCAATAACAACTGGCACGTATTATCTTTAAATCCTGTCTCGTAGGAATGTTTGTTGTGTAACTAAAGCAATTATCAGCTGGTCGCTGGACGAAAAAAAAAACGGCTTCCTTATTTTTTCTTCTGCGGACGAAGATATGAATCTTAGCATGCCATGGCATCCGCTTACTCTTTAGTCACTGGTAGCTGGTACAGATTGAACAGGTAGCTTCCAATTCCGATATACATCTCTCCGTACTAATTAGTCGAAAGAATGTGTTCGACTACCAAGAAGAAATTGCTTGGTCACGCTCTTAGATACAGGAAGGCAGATAATCGTCAATATTTGGGTTTTTTATTTGGCGTATTTTGACCCACATACGTATGAAGTTGCGCAAAATATGTTTTTCCAGTTTGCATTCACAATACACACATTGTAACACTGTTTTCGGTGGCACACATAACAAATTGTAACATCGTTTTTAGTAACTTTTTTCTAAGATTGGTACACAGTACCTACACCTAAACCAGCATAACCTATTATGCAATACTAATTACATGTTTTCATTAATGCCTAATTCTCTATCGGTTTATTTAGCAAGGAATTTATCATAGGAATTCATAACCTAAACGAACACACCTACATAAAACGTGATGGTACCAAATTAAAACCAAACCTAAAACGCATGTAGTCAACCTGTGTGTAGTCCTGCTCATGCGCTAAGAGCCTTGAGAATCTTGAGGTATCATCCGCTATATAAAGCAGAAGTGGCTTTAAAATATCTCAGTTGAGATATGAACCGTTTGAAGAACGTTCATAACGCAGTAAAATTCTGATTAAAAACAAGACGTAAATTTCTAAAGTTGGCAGAGTTTGAGTATTTTTGTGTCCGGTTGCACTTTGGTATGGATTAGTAGTTACTTTTTAGGTCTTTTGTAGGTATTTCTTTCGTCTTCGTTGAACTTATTCTTAAGTATTTTCTAGTTAGTAATTTTTATGGCAGAATAGTACCTAATTATCTTCTTTATAACATGTAAAAGAGAGCTGAGTTCATTACAGTTCGTAGTTTTCTTTATTGATTTCGTAAATTGAGTTTTTATAGTATTATAATTAGCTTCGCTTGACTGAATTACTCCGGTTTTTATTGGGTTTCTGTCGTTTACTGCAAAAGTATTATTACCCTGTGTATAATTAAGTTTCACCATTGCAGATTAAATTGTTCATTATATGAATTCAAGTAAAAGTAGCTGGTCGACATATGAGAAAAAATAACTGAACCAGTTCCGTTTTTATGGATTAATTAATTTTTATTATTAACTTTGTTTCTGTCAAATTTAGTGTCTTTAGATCCCTGTTGACTGCAGTATATTCATTACTAATTTGTTAATACTAATGCGGAGTATTTTTTTAATTTAAAGTATCAAAGTAAACATGAACATTTTGGATGTTTTTGGTTCTCCTGAAAGCTCATTTAGCCCTCATTTAAAAGGTTGTGTTTTTTAATACTGAACTCCTATATTTTATTTAAATTGGCGTTTTATTGATGTTGGTTACAAACATCCAAAGCAGTATTAGACAATTTATTTCTGTTCTTTGCAGTACAAAGTTGTAACGATGTTGCTACAAAGTGTGATAAAAAATACGCTGTTGAGACTTCAGATGTATTGAAATGCCGCTTCAAGACGGATTTCAACAAATCTAAAAATCTGATGTTGCCGGGCACATACATGACTTTATCATACAATATATAAAATTAGTAAGTTAGCTGCATGAGATTCTATTTGATCGAGATCGACCGTGTCTGCATTAAAATAAAACGAGCCATGATTTGACAGAAATTTTGATTCTATTGACAGTAGGTATTGTCAAAAAGTCAGCGTTTGACACTACCTACTGTTACTAGGAGGAAAATATCAGCCAAATCCTGGCTAACTAGTTTTAATGCAGACACGATCTCGATTAAATAGAATTTGCTCTTGCAGCTAAACTATTTATTTTACCAAAAAATGTCATAGACATAAATTTTACAAAATTTTCTTTAATTTAATTTATTATTTACCTATTTTGACGATATTACAGAAATGGCGGCCTATTTGCAAAATCCTTGAAAAATGCTTAGAGGAAACCTCCAGTTCATTTGGCCCCTGTTGAACAAAAAGCTTTTCAGCTCTAAGTTTCGTCATAAAACTTCTAACTACGAACTTTCGTCTCGATACCTTTAGTAGTTTCTCCGGAATCGTCGCCACAAAAATCGGGTACACACATACACACACACACACAGATATTTTCTTGGGCCTTGGTCAAAAATGTTCAGGGGACCCAAAAAGACCTATTTCCGCTAAAATCTCATTTTTTTTCCGGCACGATTACAATACTTTAACATACTATCATACAAAGTTTACAAAATTTACACTTTTGCTACTAATTCTCGTTACACGAAGTTGCTACAGTGTCACAAAAAAATATGCTTTTGAGACTTTAGATGTGTTGAAATGCCGTCTCAAGAGTCTATAAAGTTTGACTGAAATATTCTATTGCTTCAGGCACAATATTTTTTATTTCTCTTTCTTTCAATAAAATAGATAAGATAAATGGTTCAAAAGTGTTGACTAGGTAATAGTTAATTAAGAATTACCCTAATTTAACAATTTGTGAATTTAAAAGATGCATATACAAAATAAAAATTTATAAAATATGATAAAAAAAATCTCGCTACAACTATAATTAAAATAAAACATCCTGTTTCTCCAGTAAAGGGAATAAGATAGAGGTGATGCAGTCAACATGTTTTTGCAAATTGTGAGAAAAGTGATGAATTAAAAAAATAATAATAATATAGTCGATGACGTTCACAAATATTACTTTATCAAGAAATTTAAAAATAGTGTAAATAATTTAAGTAATCTAACGTCATAAATATTAAATCACATAAATAATGCAGCATTTTAAAAATTATCTAGATGTTTAGACGCAAAGACAAGTGGCAGATTAAAAGTAAACATAATTCATAAAAACAAAAAGATGTATTAACTATGAAAAACCTGATATAAAGAAAATTGAACAATTGACTCTTTCATTTTAGCTTTTTTTATTCTACAGGACCTTGTCATTTTGTTCTTTTATATTCATACTTAATTTGTGTGAAATTTGAGGTTGATGAATCCATTTTAACAATTGGGGCCCAAACTCGAGAATATGTTTAATTTAATAATATAACAAAAGTCATAAAAACATACTTACCACAGTTGATAACGTCATAGAAAAAAAAATTAAAGTATATTAACCTGTATTATTAAACTTGTAAAGTGTATTGACTCCTGAGTCTAAATAATAGAATATTTCCCATATTACAAAAAATTTCATTTGGCAAGAATTCAATAATATAAGTTATCCGACTATTCTCAAGACAGAAATTTCGACTTCATTCTAGATTTTGAGAAAATCAGTGCAAAAACCACACAATTTGGAATTTCTGCTTTCAGATTGAACGGAAAAAAAATCTTACCAGAAACAATTGTCACTTGTCCGATTTTGACAAATTAAGTCCGAGGAAATATTACAAATAGTTTTGATATCTAGACTCAAAAGTTATTGGGTATTTTTTTTAGATTAGGTAGCTATTAGAGAAGCTAGTAGGTGTGATAATACGTAATAGTAATGGAGGAATATTTCGTCCAAGAAACATAGACTTTTGCTTCTTTATTTTCATCGCAAAGAATTTTGTGTCCTTTGTTTTTGTCCTTTTTTCTGAGAAGTGGTCAGAGATGCATGGTCAATGCCATATATAGGGTATTTTAAATCTGCACTTACTATCTCTACTGTACACTATGCCTCTGTGGTACGTAGTTATGTTTACGTAGTTATGTAGTTAGGAATTTTCTCAGCGACCAGTATTTTGTTTTATTTGTTACTTTTAAACATATTTACTACTGTACTATTACTAAATTTATACTTAAGAGAAACTAATTTCTTATATCAACAAATAAATGTTCATACATAAGATGTTATTTCTTCTTCTTCGTATACTTTTTGAAGGCTTAGTGGTTGAAGATGATATATTTTAAGTCCTGTTTTCTGTAATTTATCCATTATCAAGTTTCCTTTATCATAAAAAACTAAAAGAATTTTTCGTATTCCTATTGCCTACTACAGAATTAAAGAATCCCCCAAAAAAATCGAATCCTATCCATATATTACTCATACCAAAACCTCATACATACCTACACCAGTGCAATATGCTTTCACTTTTCGTATTGGTCGCCGTCCTAATGGTTCGTACATGGTTAACACCTGCATCTAACCTAATTACGAGCACCCGACCACTAACCAAGGCCCACTTGCGTTCAAATTTACGATCTCCGCCGTTTGGCAACAAGCTAGCTGCAGGGGACTGGTCTGACTGCACCCAGCTCCATTCAACAAATATCACGCCTCTTTCTCGTATTATAAAATCTATATATCTCGTACGATTCTCGTCGATTGTGATCGATATCCCATTGTGATCACTCTCTTTAATCTATATTTATTTGCCCTTTACCGCCGTTTGTTGGTAAATCGAGAAAAAAAGGTTGTCCTGTCCTTGTGTATTGATGACTGAATTCTGTTTCAGTATAGGTTGGGATATTTTTGTCTTGCTAACTGGAGCGACTACTTTTACTTGTGGATGTTGTTGTATAATGCACGTGTTTATTGTGGTTGTCGATTAGTTAAGAATCAATGGAAGCGAAAAGAAGTGTTGAAATCGGAAGATGAGACCTTGGGTTAACTTTGGGACAACTTTTCACGTGTGTTTTAGGTCTGGTAGTTTTGATTTCTTCCATTTTATGTGTTCTTTTGGGGCGCTGAATCCGAATGTGACGTTTGCTAACAACATTTTCTGACGAAACATTGAAGAAAACGAAAAAAGTGAAAATTTTGTTTCAAAGAGAAATTATGTGGTGAACAATCATCGTACAGTTCTTCTGGTGCTCATTTATGTTGTTCTTACGTGTGCTTATTGATACAATAATAAGAATAATAGTCCCTATTTAACAACACGCTCAAAAATGTAAAAAACTCAAAAATGCCTTGTGCAACAATGATTTTTGCAGTAATTGTTCATAACTTGTTTAAATTCTTAAGAAAATTGCAAAGCCCGTTACACCATTCAAGTGTACGGAAAAAATTATAAAAGAAACTGTCTCTTATTTCTACACTAATTCTATAACAATTAAATTGGAATCAGAAAGCTTGAGATAAGTAAGCAAATAATCAGTTTTTGTCTTAGAATCAAATAGTATCCAATACAAAAGTTGTAGATCATGAAAAACATTTGAGAAAAGTGTGAAAAGTCCACTTTTTAATATGTTTTAATTTTAATTTTACTTTACTTTTGACGAGAAAAGTATATTTCAGACGATTGTGGCGTATAATTTGGGCACTAAATTATGAATTATATATGAATTATTGAAAAAAAGGGCTAGATTCAAATAACTTAAAAGACAGTACCACTGAAATGGAGCACCGCATCTTAGCCCAGGAAATATGCCAGCTGAAGAATTCAGTGATGAAGAAACCTTTCAAGAAGAAGAAACATATTCAAATCATCTAACATCAGTTGACGATGAACACCCAGAAAAATTGCGATAATGGCAAAGATTGGCATAGTTATTCAATTAATTTTTTTTTCGAAATCATTAAATTTATATTGTGACTGGGGTCGTTTGGAAGGTTGCTTGATGAAAAGCCTCGAAGACACAGTTGTTTATTTACTCACAATATAGTAGGAAATTTTTTACGAAAAGTTTTAAGTGTCCGACTTATTATATTAGCAAGACAGGCTTTGTGGATTTGTCAACTTCAAACAAAAAGAAAACTAAATTAAAATACTGACATTGTCCAAATTTCAATTTAAACCATTATCGTTTTTATTAATTATATTCACGGATTTTCTTTTTTAAGTTTATTATTTTGTGTTCATGGTATATAGATCAATTTCATATGTCTTCAGCCTGATGACTCGAAATTTATTCAAATGCTAAGCCCGTGTGGCCTAATGGATAAGGCATCGGCCTCCTAAGCCGGGGATTGTGGGTTCGAGTCCCATCACGGGTAGACAATTTTTTATATTTCTTTTTCTTGCGAAATCGCAATAAAACAAAATTAATAAAAGTTCAGGAAGAAATACAACAACTTTAACTAAAAATCGTAACATTTAAAAAGTGACAAGTGACAAGTAATCAATAGATCAAACATATTTGCAGCATATAAACAAAATTTAACACAAGCCCGTGTGGCCTAATGGATAAGGCATCGGCCTCCTAAGCCGGGGATTGTGGGTTCGAGTCCCATCACGGGTACTTATTTTTTTATTATTTTTCATTTATATAATGTTTCTTAAACATTACTGTTAAACTAAACACAATAAGATTATAAATAAATAATTAAATAAGATTCAAAAATTCCTATTATTATGATTCCATAGTTTGACAGGTGTAAGGATACCACCATCTCTGTTGTTAGTAATTGCGCGCGCAGGTATATTTTACCTTAGCAACCGTTCGTTTGTATAATTTCGTTCCCCTAGCAACTACCTTTACCCCCCGCGAAAATTTTTTATTAGAAAAAATTAAAAATTATTTCTCTTGGTGTTAAAGAATCTCAAAGCAGGTCAAATGTGGCACAATATCATTCCGTTCAGGTGATCAGAGTAACAGGTAATTACAGATCTAGTCCACTGTGAAGGGCATTCAACCATCCAATTAGTGTACAGAACACACCGGACCAATCACAAACGAGTTTTATATAATGCTCATTCAGCCCATACGTTCAGACTGTATAGCGATTCTAATCGCATTTTGGTAGGGAACAAATATTTTCTCATACATTCACGTTCCTTAATTAGTATTGTGAATACAAATCTATACAACTTTTACGCTGAATAAAATTATCAACAAAGTAGGCATGTAAGTTCAGTAATGTCAAAATATCTTATTTCTTGTACACATCCCAGTCAAAAATCTTGTACATAAGAAATTGAGAAATTGTTGAACTAGCTCAAAAGGAAACTATCAGTTTTCTTACATTGAAATTTTTATCAAATTTGAATGTGTTATTTAAATTATCACTTTTTATTAAATAATTGTTGTGATATTTCCAAAATAACCATTTCCATGGCTTGCTATGATCTACGATGAAACTAGTATTATCTCTTGTTATCAACATTATCTCAACGATTCCTTAATGAGAATGTAATACTTAATCATATCTACATAGCAGACTTCTAGATTTTCCCTAATTTGTTTATAAATAAGTAATTTGCGATACTATTAATAAAATCATGATCTACATAAAATTTCCTTTAATTTGAGCCCAAACACCGCATATTTATCTCTAGCGGTTTGGAAGATATTTCCAAAATAACCATTTCCATGGCTTGCTACGACCTACGAGGAAACTAGTATTATCTCGGAAAGTAATCGTGTTATCGACATTATCTCAACTATTCCTTAATTAGAATGTAATACTTAATGATATCACCATAGCGGACTTCTAGATTTTTCCTAATTTGTTTATAAATAAGTAATTTAGGATACTATTAATAAAATCATGATCTACATAAAATTTCCTTTAATTTGAGGCCAAACACCGCATACTTATATCTAGCGGTTTGGAAGATATTTCCAAAATAACCATTTCCATGGCTTGCTATGCTCTACGAGGAAACTAGTATTATCTCGGAAACTAATCTTGTTATCCACATTATCTCAACGGTTCCTTAAATAGAATGTAATACTGAATCATATCAACATAACATACTTCTAGATTTTTCCTAATTTGTTTATAAATAAGTAATTTAGGATATTATTAATAATATCATGATCTACATAAAATTTCCTTTAATTTGAGCTCAAACACCGCATACTTCTATCTAGCGGTTTGGAAGATATTTCCAAAATAACCATTTCCATGGCTTGCTATGATCTTCGAGGAAACTGGTGTTATCTCGGAAACTAATCGTGTTATAAACATTATCTCAACGGTTCCTTAATTAGAATGTAGTACTGAATCATATCAACATAGCAGACTTCTAGATTTCACCTATTTTTTTTTATAAATAAGTAATTTAGGATACTATAAATATAAACTTTCGTGATCTTTCATGCAAGTTGAAAAAATAGCCCAACCCTAAAACAGGTGTGTCCAAGCTTAAGCTTCTGGCTTCAAACAGTTATACTGATAGCCCCGTCAGATAAATATCGAAAAATCAATAAACCAAACAATATCTCAAAAGCGAAGAGAGAACTTAACAACACTATAACGAAGTCTCCTTTCCTCTCGAGTAATTTTTTTACATTGATTTTTTAATACACGTGTCAGACTGAAAGCTACCACTGAATTTACTGGTTTTTAACTCCCGCTGTAAGCAGTGAAACCCAGCCTCATTTATCATCAATTACCAGCGACAGGTAAGAAGGAGTTAACAGTCGGCTCTCGTATATCGATTTGTGGTACCGCATGCTGCGAACAGACACGAATGAGCGAGATACCGGCTTACGAATGTAATTTTTCCCAGTGGTAAATGGTACCTGGACTCATTCTTCCGCCTTATCATACAATCGGAACACATGTGTGATGAATGGTATCGCCCAGAGACAGGCAATAAGTTAATATTACCGACAGTGTGAAAAACGCACATATCTGCTTTTCGTTATAACGGACCGATGTTATAATAGAGACGTGCAGAATACAAAATATCCTAATTTATGTTACGATGAATTAAAGAAATCCACACTTAGAGACTTGTTATGCTTGTTGATGCTTGTTATGCTTTGAATTACATTACGAATAGCAACGGTTTAAGCGTAAAATTTCGTTATTTACCTATAATTTTGTTGATATTTACTATTTTTTGGATTCAACACGTAATTTCCTGTAATTTGAGCCTAAACACCGCATATTTAGCTTTAGCGGTTTGGAAGATATTTGCAAAATAAACCTTTCCATGGCTTGCTAGTTGGGATACAAATTATTATTATACACGTTTATGGATCAGATACATTGGGTAATTAATTCTAAAAAGTAGAGCCCTCTATCTATTTTAGTTTGTTCAGGAGGATTTTAGAAACTTAGATTTTACGTTGTTTATCGGTGGTTGAATGTTATTATTTCGCTACATGTGCGATTACGAGCAAAGTAGTTGGGATACAAATTGTTATTATACACGTTTATGGATCAGATACATTGGGTAATTAATTCTAAAAAGTAGAGCCCTCTATCTATTTTAGTTTGTTCAGGAGGATTTTTGAAACTTAGATTTTACGTTGTTTATCGGTGGTTGAATGTTATTATTTCGCTACATGTGCGATTACGAGCAAAGTAGTTGGGATACAAATTATTATTATACACGTTTATGGATCAGATACATTGGGTAATTAATTCTAAAAAGTAGAGCCCTCTATCTATTTTAGTTTGTTCAGGAGGATTTTAGAAACTTAGATTTTGCGTTGTTTATCGGTGGTTGAATGTTATTATTTCGCTACATGTGCGATTACGAGCAAAGTAGTTGGGATACAAATTATTATTATACACGTTTATGGATCAGATACATTGGGTAATTAATTCTAAAAAGTACAGCCCTCTATCTATTTTAGTTTGTTCAGGAGGATTTTTGAAACTTAGATTTTACGTTGTTTATCGGTGGTTGAATGTTATTATTTCGCTTCATGTGCGATTACGAGCAAAGTAGTTGGGATACAAATTATTATTATACACGTTTATGGATCAGATACATTGGGTAATTAATTCTAAAAAGTACAGCCCTCTATCTATTTTAGTTTGTTCAGAAGGATTTTTGAAACTTAGATTTTACGTTGTTTATCGGTGGTTGAATGTTATTATTTCGCTTCATGTGCGATTACGAGCAAAGTAGTTGGTATACAAATTATTATTATACACGTTTATGGATCAGATACATTGGGTAATTAATTCTAAAAAGTACAGCCCTCTATCTATTTTAGTTTGTTCAGGAGGATTTTTGAAACTTAGATTTTATGTTGTTTATCGGTGGTTGAATGTTATTATTTCGCTTCATGTGCGATTACGAGCAAAGTAGTTGGGATAAAAATTATTATTATACACGTTTATGGATCAGATACATTCGGTAATTAATTCTAAAAAGTACAGCCCTCTATCTATTTTAGTTTGTTCAGGAGGATTTTTGAAACTTAGATTTTACGTTGTTTATCGGTGGTTGAATGTTATTATTTCGCTTCATGTGCGATTACGAGCAAAGTAGTTGGTATACAAATTATTATTATACACGTTTATGGATCAGATACATTGGGTAATTAATTCTAAAAAGTACAGCCCTCTATCTATTTTAGTTTGTTCAGGAGGATTTTTGAAACTTAGATTTTACTTTGTTTATCGGTGGTTGAATGTTATTATTTCGCTTCATGTGCGATTACTAGCAAAGTAGTTGGGATACAAATTATTATTATACACGTTTATGGATCAGATACATTGGGTAATTAATTCTAAAAAGTAGAGCCCTCTATCTATTTTAGTTTGTTCAGGAGGATTTTAGAAACTTAGATTTTGCGTTGTTTATCGGTGGTTGAATGTTATTATTTCGCTACATGTGCGATTACGAGCAAAGTAGTTGGGATACAAATTATTATTATACACGTTTATGGATCAGATACATTGGGTAATTAATTCTAAAAAGTACAGCCCTCTATCTATTTTAGTTTGTTCAGGAGGATTTTTGAAACTTAGATTTTACGTTGTTTATCGGTGGTTGAATGTTATTATTTCGCTTCATGTGCGATTACGAGCAAAGTAGTTGGGATACAAATTATTATTATACACGTTTATGGATCAGATACATTGGGTAATTAATTCTAAAAAGTACAGCCCTCTATCTATTTTAGTTTGTTCAGAAGGATTTTTTAAACTTAGATTTTACGTTGTTTATCGGTGGTTGAATGTTATTATTTCGCTTCATGTGCGATTACGAGCAAAGTAGTTGGTATACAAATTATTATTATACACGTTTATGGATCAGATACATTGGGTAATTAATTCTAAAAAGTACAGCCCTCTATCTATTTTAGTTTGTTCAGGAGGATTTTTGAAACTTAGATTTTATGTTGTTTATCGGTGGTTGAATGTTATTATTTCGCTTCATGTGCGATTACGACCAAAATCGCACGACCAAATTTCCTTTGATTTGAGTCCAAACACCGCATACTTATCTCTAGCGGTTTGGAAGATATATCCAAAATAAACATTTCCACGGGTTGCTACGATCTATTAGAAAATTAATATTACTACTAATCGCGTTATCAAAATTGTCTCAATGGTTCTTTGATTGGAATGTAGTAATGAATCACATCAATACAACCGACTTCTAAATTTGTCCTAATTCGTTTGTTTTTGTCCAAACACCTCATATTTATCTCTGGCAGTTTAGAAAATATTTTCAAAATAAACATTTCCATGGATTGCTACGATCTATGAGAAAACTAGTATTATCGCGGAAACTAATTGCGTTATCAAAATTATCTCAACGGATCCTTAATTATAATGTAGTACTTAATCACATCAATACAACCGATATCTAGATTTTTCCTAATTTGTTTATAAATAAATAATTTAGTATACTATAAATAAAATCATGATCTACATGAAATTTCCTTTGATTTGAGATGCAACACGCCATATTTATCTTCAACCGTTTCCGAAATATAACATAAACTTTATATCCATGGCCAACTATGCCGCGGAAATAAAAATTGATTATCTCCGAAACCAAATGTGGTATTTAGATGAAACAAAAACTACAAGTAATAATTTTTAAATCTCGAACATATTAGCATCTTTAAAATTACTCCATACAATGTTCGTTCCGTTATTTACAGTTATGCGTTTATCTGATTTTATCTGCGTGCGGCTTCTGGGCATTCATTAACTTTACTGTCAGTTGCTTGGCAAATTGCAGATTGCAGAAATGCAAATTGCGACTGTTTCGGATGAGTTACGAGTGTTAATTTTACACCACGAGTGGCAATATTATCTGATAAATTTCTGTGTGGTTTATTTATCATGTTTATATTTATTGCGGAATAATTCATTACGAATACAGGATTTAAATCAGCAGGCATAAATTTTAAATTCGTTTTTTTATCGCTTTTTCAACTTGCTAATCTTCAGTGGTATTGATTTAATAAATGGATTAATAAAAAAAATAAAAACATATACCCGTGATGGGACTCGAACCCACAATCCCCGGCTTAGGAGGCCGATGCCTTATCCATTAGGCCACACGGGCTTAGTATTTCATTTCCTAGAAGCTATACTTAAGCGTGACCTCGAATGCTATGCTCAGTAGTAGTGATGGAATTATCAATAAAAAAAATAGTGGAGTATCAAATTCAAAATACTAATAATATTAGTTTTTTCAATTTGAATGACCGTATCGTAGAGATCCTTTTAATAGATCGATTAGTTTCCGAGATATTTAATAGTTAAGTTTGAATCTCAGCAACCCATGGAAATGTTATTTTTGGAATATCTCGCGAACGACTAGAGATAAATGTATCGTGTTTGGGCTCAAATCAAAGGAAATTTCAAGTAGAATTTGACTAAATTAACTAATAATTAAAAATTGTAATGTTTCAATAGTTATGAGGAATTTTAAATTTTGTATAACAAAATAAATCCATACAGGTTTGAGTGTTATGAATAATCTTTACACGGAGAATTACTACGTACGCCTACGTAAGGACACTCAGTCATACGGCCGGTATATTTACATAATAGAGTCGTCGTCGCTTATAAAGTGCTAATCTAAGTTATGTGTGCCGTTTCAGAAGTTATTTCCATATGAATTGTGCGCATCTGTTCTTGTGAACTAATTCGAACGAGTTGAAAAATGGACGTTGAGATTTAATCCGTGGATAGGGGACTGTTGTGCGGCGCGTAGCATAGGCTAGCGGTCGAAGAATTAATTAAAATCAATGCCAATTATAGCAGGTTGTACACAATTGTTTAATTATAGCGTACGATACGAGATAATTTGATGTATTAATCAATCGTTTCTGTGTATATCGTGTATGTGGATCGATAGTTCGAACTACAGTGTAGGGTGGGACACAGAAAAACTAATGATTGCATAGTAATTTGAATATGTAATGTGATTAAATGAAGTTTATTATGTGAATCCGGCATATATTTTTTTTCAATGGTCAGATGTTTTTTGAATGATGTGGATTAGAGTAGTGTAAGATAGAAAAAGTTTCTAAATAATTTCTAAAATGTTCGCATTTAGTCCAAATTTTGACTGTAATTTTTCTTGAATCAAAAGTACTTTTTTTTGTTGATGGCGGTGTGCATAAATTTCCAGCTTTAGTAATCTATAATAATACTTTTTAACATCATTTTGCGTCTATTTTGATTTAATTAAAATGCATTTTTAGAATATTTATTAAAAAATATACATTTATTTAAATTTGCATATTAACAGTTCACATTTTTACTTTATCATACGCAGTATGCTAAAGTATTGTAATCATGCCGAAAAAAAATTGAGATTTTAGCGGAAATAGGTCTTTATGGGTCCCCTGAACATTTTTGACCAAGGTACAAAAAAATGTCTGTGTGTAAACGATTTTTGTGGCGCCGATTCCGGAGAAACTACTAAAGGTATTGGGACGAAAGTTCATATTTAGAAGTTTCATGACCTAACTTAGAGCTGAAAAGGTTTTGGTTGAAAAGGGTCCAAAGGAACTGGTAGTTTATTCTAAGCCTTTTTGAAGGATTTTGCAAATGAGCGCCATTTCTGTAATTTCGACAAAATAGTTAATTAATAAATTAAAGTAGAGGAAATTTTGAATAATTTATGCCTATGACATTTTTTGGTAAAATTAATAGTTTAGCTTCAAGAGCAAATTCTATTTGATCGAGATCGGTCGCATCTGCATTGTATGAAATTACATAGTAGCCAGGATTTTGACAAATATTTTTTTGTGTTGTCTCATTCGAAAACAGCTGATCTCATCAGAGGTTGGAGAACCACTATGGAATCTTGCCGGTCTAGTGCGGCAAATTATAAAATACAAATTTCAAATAAAATAATTTCACCAATTTGATTGTTTGTTGATAAGAAATATCAACCCGTCTTTATATCTAATTCTAAAAACGATAAATTGAGAAAATTATAAATAAAGTATAACAATGAGTGTAGTTTTATTTTAGTATGTTGGTAGGGATGTGTCATGAACAAATATAAATCTGTCAGAATTTGAATTACCTTTTTAAGGTGCGTTTTCATTAGTGATAATGGCAGTGGTAGCAGACGCCATTATAGTATTTCCAATAGACAATTGCTAGTGACTCATGTTTATGTACATGCAAACTAATATGTGTCATTATCACGACATGTAAGAAATACTATAATTTCGTATTCTACCACCGCCATTAGCTACCATTACCTACCAATCGGAACGCACCTTTAAACTTAACGTTTCGTCAAAGTGGTACCAACCTAGCATTTACTATACAGAAATTTTTTATTTATTTTTTTTAAATACGTATTTCTTAAAAAGCAACACAATAAACGTTGATGTCGCTCCTGCCAAAAACTAGATAGCGCGACTCGCTTACATGCGACGGCGACACTCCGCCTTCGGTGACGCGCCGCATCACCGCTCGTCGCGCTATTCCGTACTTTCGGCATTTGTGACATAAATAACTATTATTCTAATGACGTAGTGTAGGTAGTGTCAAATGCTGATGCTTTGACAATACCTACGATTTATCTCAATAGAATAGATTCTCATGTAGCTAAACTATTAATTTTATATATTGTATGATAAAGTCATGTGCCTGGCCACATCAGATTTTTATTATTAATTTCAGAGACTTTTATTGTGTCTGGATTGTATTAAACCTAAAATGCAAATATTAGAATGCCAGTATTTGCTTGCATGTACCGGGTGTCACCAAAACTATGAAAAGCACTGAAGAGTAAAGTATCTCTATGTTTAAAACTATGCAAAAATTTTGTTTGAAAAGAAAAATTATTTGGAAATATCTGAGGTCCTTAAAACGAAATTATAATCACGTTTTACGTTGCATATACCGCGTGTAAATGACCTAACACTATTTTTAAAATAAATAAATAAACAAATTACATATTTGCATATCTTTTAAAACACAGGTACTTTACTCTAAAGAGTTTTTCATAGTTTTGGTAACATCCGGTATATGCAAGCAGATAATTATATTCTAGAATAACAAAAATTGAGTTCCAAAAAAAAGCAAGTGTAAGATTTTCTTTGTTATTTATTTCTATTGCTATTAATACTGATTTTTTTCGCATTTAGTGTAATTATTTATTTATTTTTTTTATTAAAATATTATTTCTTCAGGTTCTTAGAATAACATGAACTGATTTGCCATTTTTTTCTATTTCAAAAAAATATGTTAGCATTGCCATAATTGTGGCACAAGTCGAAAAAGTAGCTAAACATCTGAAAAATAGGTTTGTCATTGAACGCTGCTTGTTTGATTGTGATAAATAAGATTTCTGGAAAGAATCTAGTTTAAGAATTAGTTAGAATCAGTTTAAATAGTGTGGTGTTTTATATGATATACCTAAGGATAATTCCAGGAAAGCTGTATGATAATAGAGCATAGTTTGGTGTAACATATAGCATACATGGATAATAATCATAATATTCTACACTCAAGACTCTGCAGTGCAGATTACGTGATAATATCTATTTACAATCAAAGTGGCATGATTTAATAATTGAACTGGTCATTTTTAACTAAATCTAAATCTAAATTATTGCATTAAATTATTATATTGTCCACTGAGATATCATCACACACAGATTTGACGGACAAACAACGCAGACTGTAGATTCTGACGCTTTAATGCGTACAAGACAAAACCCTTGGGAGCCGCCATCATTGAACCTGCAGAGCTGACACAAGTTGCTCCTCGAACAATTACTGAATTCGCGAAAAGGCTTAACATCGAAGGACTCTAATATATGAGGGAAATACGAAAGATCTTTTAGGTCAAAAGGCACTGATGCTTAACGACCCAACTCTACCATACCATCCCCATTCATTTTTTTACTTTTTAACCTTTCTTAAGTCGTATTCCCAATTATTCTCAATCCAATGGAATATCTCACTACAGTCAGTAGGTACCTACACAACCACTTCACTAATTGCTAATTAGGAGTTCTTCTGCTGATTACCAAACAAAACAAAAACTAAATTATTCCCAATTGACCATTTCTCGGTCAATCTAGTCCGTTAGTTTCAACACCGTCCAGTTGAAGTGCACTTTTTTTCGTTCCTCCTTGAGTTCTTGAGTTGAGGTTGAGGTCATTATCTGAAGAGACCGGTGCGGGAGAGACTCTAGATGTCTCTGCATGTAACACGGATGACGCAACCAACTGTTTCATCTTCTAATCACCGAGAATGTTTGTTCAGAGATAATGATGGACGTAATATGATATTATAGCGTTGCGTGTCTACAAAATCGAACAAAATATGTGTCGAATCTCATACCAATAAAGGTCTGCAAGTTATGTTGTAGTATTCTCTGTGGTATTTATTTGTTTGTAGTTTGTAATTGGCAATTTGTTGTTTATTTATAGTGCTATTATAATGGCGGTTGTGCAGGTGTTTTTTTAATGATTGGTTGTTTTTTTTTGCTGTCGATTCTTCTTGTAGTACATCCCACACTTGTTGGATTCTTGCGCTTGTGTCACATGTACGCGACCAACAAAAAGAAAAGCGACCATTATAAAACAATCAATCTATTCTCTGGTGACCTGATTTCGTAAAACGCATAAACAGCCTATCCACCAGCAATTTAGATTTAGAATTTATTTCACACCAATAGATTTATTAACCAGTCGAACTTATTCGATCTTGTATCCCAGTTACGGTTATATATTTTTATTCGAATTTAATTGTATAACTTGTCGACCGAGTACACAAGATATGTGTTTAAATCGAATTTTTATTATTCTTAACTAACATAATAATTTACAGTGTAGTCTGTCCCCAGTTATTGTCATTAATTTAATATACATTTCCAAATCCTGGGTACTATATTGAGGTAAATTACAATCTATGGTATTTCTTGGTAAGTTTTTGTCCAAGTTACGCTAGACATGTTTGCATAAAATTGAAATTATGTCAGGGCTCACATGTACTAAAAGTGCAGTAGTGCCTCAAGTCAGTGTTTTAGGCCCAATATTTCACCTTTCTCATGCACAACACCTTATCCAAAACAGTAGCAGTAGTTATGGCCATACATAATAAGCCTCCATGCTCTGCCATTGAAGCATCACTTCAAGAAAATCATCACATATTAAGATTTGATCAAACAAAATCTACCGATTTATGTGCTCTAATATTTAGTCATAACTTTTGATAATGCCCATTCTCGGTATGATACATAATCGTATTACATTGTTCATTACGCGCATAGCACACTTCGATGCTCTATATATAGCTGCCATCAACCATAACGGCGATTACGTCTGTTTGTCGGAATCGCTAATTAATTATACCATTGCACCTTTAAATGGACCTCGTATAAGCGTGTAAAACGTCCTTAATAACCAGCAAATTCCTACGATATCCTTTACACGTCCGATTTAGGCCTTCTCAGTAGGAAGAATGTCGGTTCTTCACGAAAGGTATTCGACAGTAGTGTCCAATTAGCACCATAGATGGCACTGAAGTATTGGCGACGAGGACTGGATATGACGATAAGGATAAATTGCGTACAATACAGCGCAATTAATTCAATATATAACTAAAACTACCCATTTAAGTTTACGATGACACATTGTAACACTATTTTCGGTGTTTGCAATTAGCTAATTGTAACACTGTTTTAGTGACTTATAAGTTGGTGGCACTGATATTAAACGTCAAACGTAAAAGCATAACCGCATTTTTTTGTGGATACTACAAGGAGACGTGACTAGGGCCTTGGAGGACGATATTCGTGCCCATTTCCATGGTTTTTGCTAATGAAGAAAATACCTAACAACAATTTGTTTCTTGGGCGAAACTATAATGTAATTCAAACGTGCAATAATACATTCTAACCGTTCAACATGCATGTAACGCATGAAAGTGCGTGAAGTCCAACATCGCAACCGACACAAACAAGAATCGCACGCGCGAACTTTTCTATGCCACACCTCCCGGCCCGCTATCTTCGAAAATTCGGTCAGATCGCATAATTACAACCTGCTGAGAGTGTCGTTCCTTGTAACGGCCGAAAGCGATGTCTATAAGGTGTGGGTTGAGCCCGTGCGTGTCTCAGCTAGGAGCATTAATTGAGAGATTTATAGCAGATCGTATCTTGCGAAATATTTTTTTCAAATAGCACAGCACAGACATGGAGGGCATTACAATCTCGTTCTAAGATAATAATACCAGCACGGACAATGAGAACTTAATGAGTAGTTCCTACGCAAACGGCACAGTGCGGATGAAAAAAATATACAGAGGAAATCACCTAGTCATGTACACCTTATTCGAGATACGCTAACTATTGTTGTTACAAACTAAATACGAACGTTTTTATGTTAATGAATGTATCTTTTCGATGGTATTATACATCTTGAAGTTCTCGTATGCTTGTAGGAATCGCGACAAGAGGGGTTTAGGCATTTTTTTAAGATTGGAGTGCCTCAAGAGTGCGATCTCGGACCACTACTATTCCTCAACCTTAACGGTTACTTATTATAACATCACGTCGCTGTTCGTGTAAATTGAGTGCATCTCCGTTCTGGCGATCTGGTTCTAAGTGAAACGTTGAAACGTCAGTCGAAAATAAAAAAAAACTGGGTCTAAATAACGACTATATTACAACCGCAGGAAAAAGAGTTATCCAATAGGATGTTTTCAGGTCATTGCCAAGTTGCACCGTCAAAATACTTATGCTAATAGCAAATTTATGTCTCGTCCACACATGGTCAGTGCCGTAGGTAATTATAAATACGGTGATTTAAATGTAATAATAAAGATTTTTTTAAATAATAAACAAGTATACTGAGTGACACAGATTTTAATTTATAATTGCTATAATTGTTTGAGACTCCTACAAAAATCATTAATTTTAGACAGTTTTTCATAATTTTAAAAAGCTAAAGATTTAAAAAAGTGAATTACCATTGTTTTAAAGGAAACAACCATTCTTATTTTTTTAAACTACCGCAAATTTGCTTACCAAAATTTATTATTAATAAAAATAATCTATAAACTTTTGTGTGTAAACTTTGTTAATTGTAAATTGTAATTTTTTTTTGTTGATTAATAAGTAATTCACGTTTTTTGTTTGGATTATTTTTTACAGGACAATCTTGGATGATACTTTTTGATTGAAACAAACGTATTCTGTTGGTTAACAATTTTGTTTTTTAAAGCAGGTCTCCAAACATTTATGTTTTTCAAGAGTACAAAAAGTTTCCAAAAGTTCTACAAACTGAACAAAAAAATACAAATAATTTAAAAAATTTACTAAGAATATAAAATAAAAGTAATAAACTTTTGTTAATTTCAGTAGTACCTAATATCTGATGCGTTTTTATTTTAATCAGTACACTGAATTTATCAATTGTGTTGTACATTTTTAGCACTGGGCTTTCAATTCACAATTTTATCAAATTCAGGTATTTCAGTTATTATTCAAATATTTTTACATCTCATAACTTTCGTTAAAAATTTTTAAATTGTTGTTTGCAAATTTATTGATATGTACAGAGATAGAAATTTGTTTAGTTCAAATAAATTTGCATTAACTCGACGAAATCTGGTGATTCAATAGAAGCAATTATTTGTTTGCGAATAACACCGCATTTGTTTAAAATATTTGGTAGAAAGAATGTTTATTTGCGATATCTTAAGGTTGCGAAAAATTGTTATTTTATTAAAGAAATTATTAATTTGTTGAAGGAATTAATGTGGTGCTATTGTTTACTAGAACTTTTTGGTGGGCACAAAATATGATTTCTTTGGCGGAAGCAAACCGATTTTTAAGCCAAACCAAAAATAGTCCTTTGAAGGAAAATATCTTTTGTATACCAATATTATATTGGTAAGAATAAAACTTAGATTTCTTTGGTGTAAAGAAACGCATTTTTAAAAACATATCACAAATATATTAATCTCTACAAGAAAATAAACTAGAAATATGTTTTGAAACAAAAGAATAAACTCAAAAGAATTTCTTAAAAGTAAAAAAAAGACATTTTATCTATGTATTAACATAAAAATATTCTTTCCTTAAATGCAACTTTGAAAAGCCATCTGGAAACTGTTTTTTGGTTATATATTTCTATTATTTAATAGAACCTTTCTGTTGAACAAAGTATGAGCCATTGCAGCGACGGGTTATTGTGACCTCACGATACATTTATTGAAAAAAGTCTCTATCAATTTTTATAGAACCAGTTTTACAAGAAATGGGCATCAAATGTCTCTTATATAACTCTATAATTTCGTAATCACCAAGTTTCATAAAAATCACAGGACCATAAGCAGAAATGCAATGTTAAAACTTTATAAAATTATAGTGGTTCGTTAAAGAGATGTAAATTAGTTTATTAAGTATTTTAAGTAAATTAGTTAATTAACTATTGGATCAATAGAATACAATTAAAAAGTATTATATGCCAATAGACTCATTGAACTATAAGGAAAATTGTTGTCAATGCAAATTGTTAATTAAGTTAAAAATTACAGCCACGACCTTGATTAGAACCACGGACCTTTTAGCACAATGTATTACCAACTAAAGACTCGATAGCATCTAGTAGATACTGCATTGTGCACATTACACAAAGGTGCCTGGTTCAAATCCTAGGCCTGTGTGTCGCCATTTTTTTTATTTAGATTTTTTCTTATTTATCTTATTAATCTTATTCATTAACGTTAACAGTAAATCCAATCGCATATAACATTTCAAAGTACAATCGAGAACCAGATCCAGCAATCCTAATATGGCGTCGTTCGGAGTAGCAAATTGAACAATGAGCCAACCTAAATTCATACACACATTATCACACTCTTGCCATCGAATCGGCTAATTATATACATATACATGTAACGTGCAAGGTGTATCGAACGAACCTGTCACTATTATTCCGTTCGTGTATAACAGAGATACTAATCACAAAATTCTAATTGCGATTCAAAAATATTCCTACGCACGCTACAGGTACGTATGGCGCAATGGCCATTCTTCTCTTCAATACCTGCTGTTTCATGCTTGAAAATCGACGTTCGGTACGAGTAAGAGGCAAATTAGAACTGCTGGAGATCGTGATTTTATTGACATGGTGTGGAAAGTCTTACGGTGATTTCTGTACTCTTCAGGAGTAGACTGAGGTCTCACACGGGCAATCTTGATTACTTTTTTTGAAAATAAAAGAAGATAAAAGCGATTTTTGAAAAAATATATACCCTTCGATTATTTCCAACTATTAAAATCATATCTTTCTGATAGATACTTCCCTATAAAACAAGATAATGAGTTATGATATCGTGGTAAGTTTTAGTCTAAATATGACAGGAATATAATCCGCTCTAAACTTATGTTAAAAAACAGTATTATTCACTTGTAATTAAGTACTATTTTAAACATTTTTTATTGATGTTTAGAGATTCTCCAGTTGCTCAAGAATTATACAAACTCAGTTTTGTAATGTTTATTTTTGAAATGATCAAAACTAAAATCAACAATTTATGGATTTTATAAATTTATAAGAAATTGACTGCTATTTTTTCGGGGTTCTGCACTTATCAGTGTTTAATACCGTCGATGTTATATTATGCAAATGCACAAGGAAATACACAGATAGAAGTTTCATGACTAAAAAGGGTCCAAAGGAACTGGCTATTTACTCTTAGCATTTTTCAACGTTTTTGCAATTGAGCAGCCATTTCTGTAATTTTGTTAAAAGAGATAAATAATAAATTAAAGTAGAGGAAATTTTGTATAATTTATGTTTATAACATTTTTTGGTAAAATTATAATTTAGCTGCAGGAGCAAATTTTATTTGATCGAAATCGTGTCTGCATTAGTAGCAGGTAGCCAGGATATTTTGAAACTTTTGACAGTATTCAGAACGTCAGCGGTTGCGAAACGTCAATTCAACACGCAAATGCATGGAGAATCCGATAAGGAGGCGAAACACGCGCGCACGTTCAGTGCAACAATATTAAAACATCTTGGTGTCAATGTGTATTTCGATTGCTGATAGCTATGTTTTTATGTTTTCGCGAATAAATACAAGAAAGATTGTAAGACGGTATGGTAACATTAAAACTTATTTGGAATATTGAGCATAATTCTTTATGAACTTTTGTAGTTAGCACTGAAGACGGGGTAAAACCCGAAAATATAGTATGCTAGAAGCCAATATATAATATTAATCATCAGAACCAATAACCTTTCTACTTTATCATACGTAGTAGGACAAGGAGGTTTAGTCTTAGCATTTTTGTAATATTTTGCAAATAAGCCACTATTTCTGGAATTTCGTCGAAATAGTTAAATAATAAATTGATGTGGAGGAAATTCTGAATCATTTATGACTGATGAAATTTTTTGTAAAATAAATATTTTAGCCGCATTAGCAAATACTATTTCATCGGGATCACTCGTACTGCATTAAAACACTAGTATTAAAACTGGTTAGCCACGATTTGTCAGATATTGTGATTCTAATGCCAGTAGGTAGTGTCAAATGTTGATGTTTTGACATTACATACTGTATATATAATCAAAATATCTGTCTAGTTCTAGTAGTTTTATTTTAATGCAGTGGCCGATCTCGATCAAATAGAATCTCATGCAGGTAAACTATGAATATATGGTATGATAAAGTCATGTGCCTGGCCACATCAGATTTTTTTAATTCTAAGATTAATTCCAAGAACTTTTTGTAGGAATAATTTTTTATACAATACACCATTGTATAAAGGAGTTATAAGCAATTAATCAAAACTCATAAGCTTTTATTTTACTAAAGAGATAAAAAATAACAGAACAATTAAATAGAATTAAATTAAATGTTCATCCAGCAAATTAAATCAAAGTACAGGAGTTTTAATTAATTGCTGATACCTAAAAATGATGCCTTTTATAAAAAATGGTTCGCACAGTAAATTCCTAAAAATAATCTCAGAATTAAAAATATTTTAAATATGTAGTATGTTCTATTTGAAAAAGGAAATATTACCAAATTTAGTCTGTATAAAACAAAAAATTTTTTTATTTGTTTACGGTTGGAGAATTATTTGTTTGTAATTTTGACTAACTCTGTATGGATATGCACTATAATATTTGATTTATACCGCAATACATTATACAAAATAATACAATAGTAATTATGCAAATATTAGTTTTTGCCAATGGAAAATCATATTACTATGTCATATGTTAGTATATTGTATCTAATCAGAATAATAAATCAATATCAATTACGAAATTTTTCAAATATTTAATTAAATTTTAGTTATGTTATTCATTTAATTATTAATTACTAATAACCACAATTTCAATAAAAGTATGCATACACACTATACGGTGCGATAGCGGAAACAATTTCTTGTCCATTTTTGACGAAATTTTACTTTTAATCTCAGTTAGTCCTAGATTTTTTATTTTTAAACCCAAGTCTTGGAATTCAATGTTTGGATTTGGCAACCCTGATAGAAGCTCAAGTCTAGAATAAAATATTTTGCAGAATAATGAATCGAATAATTTGTCAACAAAACAAAAAGGCCTATAAATTGTGTTGCCCTTTAAGAAATGTAGCTATATATTCCAACTTACCAAAGCACATAAAAAATACAAGATACTTTATACACTTAATACGTAATCTGACATAACCGTACCTTCACACAAAGAAACGAGACAATCAGTCACCAGAAGGTTTCCGCTTTATTCTCCGTCTGTCGACAAATGAGCGTCGATATTATGCTGATTATACGCCAGCGTGGTCATTATGATTAATACTTTCAACGCGATGGATCGTACGTCGCACCATACATCATATTTTATTGTGATAATGACCCTAATGGTGTATACGTAATGCACCTTCGCGACAAAGGCGGGCTTTCGCCCGCGATGGGTGGTCCTGTGCATGAATCGATTAAACTAACTGTTAAAAATCTCCGGAGTTGGACTCCGGACTCCTTTATGTCTATTATCCATGGTGATTAGATGATAGACCGGCGGCAATGGAGATGAAAAAAAGTTAATCACATCTTTTCTTCGCGACTTCTACGTGGCAGTTACCGACAATGCCGCCAAAATAGACTTGATACCGATGGTAATTTAATAAGATTGTAGCACTGCAGTTTATGGTATGTCGTAGGCAAATGGTTATTTTAGGCAAAAGGCTTTTGCCTAGACAAAAGCTATTTGCCTGGGAAAATGGCTTTTGCTAAGACCGTTGTCAGGCAAATAGCATTTAGTTTTTAATCGGTTTTGTTTTAAAATTATATGAGGTTATATGCAATCCGTGCATGTTAATTCTCAATTACGTCAAAATTATTATTTAGTCGTTGATTACTTTTGAGTAATATCGTATTCTAATCATCATGATTCTAATGAAGTCGCCTGATTTGCTGTGAGAGGCGTCAATACTCGTGAGGGAGTTTTAAGTTAGGAATGTTTAGTTTCCCTTTTACTAGGAAAAGGTTATACTAGACTGTAGAAAACACTAAATTTCTGAATTCTTGTCGATTTTACGATTTTACGCATCAATGCAGATGATGATAGCACCTAACTGATAACACCTATTTTGCATACCGAAATCAAGGGGAACAAATAGCTTTTGCCTAGGTAAAAGCCTTTTGCCAGAAATAACCATTTGTCTACGACATGTATAAGATATGTACGTCATGGAAAAAAGTATGTTCGTATCGCTATCGCAGGATTTGAAAATAGTATGTCGGTTATATATTCGGTTATATATTCCCTCGGCCCGGCCGCTTCGCAAAAAGTTGTCCGTCACGAGGTGGCTTTTCGATGGATGTAATGTAACGGAATTTAGTTTATTTTCAGCGTGTCCGATCTTTTTCTTAATGTGATACCTTCGTTGCAATGTAATAAATGTAATATGACCACAACATTTAAGTTTACGAGTAGTGCATTTAATTAAATATAAAATTATTTTTATAATAATATTAACAAACATGAAATTTGATAATATGATGCGAAAATCTGATATTAAGATATTGCGTAATATCACGACACATTATTTAAATTTATTTTATCTAATACACATATTAATTACGTAAGTAAATGCCTTTGCCCAGCAGTGGAATGACGGGCTTAAGTAAGTAAGTAAGTAAGTAAATGCACAAATCATCTTGTTGCCAAGGATTATCACTGAATATAGACTATTTCAGAATTGTAATATTAAAATATATTCACTGAATGTAAATAAATTCTCTAAATTTAATTTAAATTTATATTTAGGACGGAGCATGTATTTTGTATGAAAGGACAATAGAAATATATCTGTATTTACTTTATAGCAGTTAATGTTTCAATTATCTTTCATGAGATCTAATACATGTTTGGCAACCAAAATAATATAAAATTATAGCAATAACATATGCAGGCTGTCCCACGTTTCTTCTGCAAAACATTTTTTCAGTAAACAAATTAATTTTTCAATTCATTAAAAAGTTACAGCCGTTTGAATTATTAACAATATCTTATTTTCAACGGCTCCAACTTCTGAAGGAACATAGAAAACCAATAAAACCATATGAAACTTATTACTTTCTACTTTCTAGAAAAAAAAACATTCTAGTTTCATCTTTTGTTCATTTATAATTCAAATTATTAAAATTTTACTTATAATTAATTAACTAATTACTTAAGAATACTGAAAATTAGGTTATTATGTCAATAATGATTAATGTCAAATCTTTTTTCAAATCTCAAATCTGTAGTAGTTTTGGACATAGAGGGAACTAATTTTAACTGTAATGTCATCTAAATGTTCTTTTAGATGGTCGTATATTTTGGTTTATTTATTTTTTAATACTAATTATTTCACATTTACATTCCATCAAAATTCGTCGAAAATTTAGAGCTTGCTTCTACAAGCAATTATCAATTTTTGTAAATTAGTGATATACATAATTGTCATTATTTTCAGTTGTCAGATATTTGAAAAATAATTGCTGTAAAGTAAATACAAAATAAGAATATAAAAAGATTGTAATGATACCTTCATGCTATACAAAATACATCCTTTGTGGTTATTAAGTTAAACTGCAAAATATCGTTGAAGCTAAATATCTCGAAAATACCAGTAAATCACAAGTAACAAATTACCATAAATACAAATTTAAAGCAATTTAATTTTATTAATTTATTTCTAGATTGTGAATAAAATGTTAATACATAAAAGTTCTGAAATAACCTTCAGTAAAAGTATTCACCACAAGAAATTGATTTTTCTATTTATTAACGAAAAAAGCTATTAGATGCAATAAGTTTGTATAGTTTGTTGTGTTTTATGCAATATCTTGAAATGAAATTTTCATTTTATGTTATATAATAAATTATATTTAATAAAAACACAATTACATTGCAATGTAGGAATTACATTAATTTATTACACATTAGGCTAATAAATAGAAATATATAAATCATTGTAAACCAATTCATAGCATTCGAACAAGGTTTCTCAAATAATAAATTTCCGATATACGAGTATGCAGCGTAACCGGACATTTTTTTGCACTTAGCGGCCGACCGGCCGACTATGGTAACAAAAAACTCGTACATAGATGTAAAATCGACACACTGCTGAAATACGGATCAGAACATACTTTATTCCACGAGTGTACCTACCTTGATATAAATCAATAAATAAATACGAGGTATATTATTTCTGTTTTTGATTAAGATTTTTATCCCAATTGTTATGACATCAACATGTATTAGGCTATATTATATGTTTCTGATATACATATTGTGAAATTAGTCAAAAACGTCAAAACATGAAGATTTTCTAAACGTCAAATAACTTAAGATTTTTTGTTGGCACACTCTGTATAAATTAACATACTTAGAAAGATCAATAAATCAGCTTTCTTAAAATTCCAATTCGGTAGGTCTATCGTCAACAGGTAAAAATTTATTAAGCATCTAATTTGACATTTCTAACACTTCCTCACATTTGCGTGGCATGCTTTGCACTAGTCTGTGAAGAGATTCTTGGGGCATGCTTTCCCATTCCTCAATCAGCGCTTGAGTCATTTCCTTTAAGTGGTGGATTAGGGCGCTTGCGAACATGTCGGTCAAGCTGATCCCACACGTGTTCAATAGCATTCAGGTCAGGTTCCAATACCTGAATTCCACGTTCTTGTAAAAAGTTTCTAGCGATGCCGGCGGTACGTGGCTTTGGATTGTCCTGCATTTGGATGAAATTTTGACCGACGCCATATTCAGCAGGCACCACATGGTCCTCCAACATGTTTTAGATGTAATTCATGGCATTTAATCTACCAGGAACCACAAGAAGATCAGTTCTGTTGTCTATACTGATTCCAGCCCAAACCATCACAGATCCACGACCAAATCTATCCAGTTTTGTTTGTATCACTAGTTTTGGTTTCTAATGGAGATACATAGTTTAAAAGTTTTCAAAATCCCAGCTATTTAACCAACTCTCTATAGTCCATTTAATAACCAAGAGGACTTATAATTTGGTGATTGATGAATTAGTTTCAAGTGAATAGGGTTATATACCACAGCCGGATCTTTGTCATTCAAAAATTAGCGAGCAGCACAAATTAGAAAATTTGCTATGTACACCATAGAGGAAGACGAAAAAATGACGTTAGATGTGATAGTGATAGTGACATATTTAGGCACTTTTTAAGGCTTTACAGTTTTAGAAGCGAAAAAAAAAACATTATTCTATTCAACCATAAGATATTTACTGGACTTATCAAATACTTTTAACCTGAAAATAATTTAAATGTGACCGCTAAAATACCTGGTGACATTTCACGTAATTTTTTGCTATTGTGAACATAGAATCTGTTTTTATTCCTCCTTGTTACTAAACGGACTATAAAATCTGTTTGAAGCATTAAAACTGCTACAAAGAATCGCATAGATGGCGATACAGCTTCATTAAATCGCTAATTATCCGGTCACTTATGGCGAACAGATATGTTATAACATCAGCTTAGCGCAATAATAAATTTGTCCAAGTTGTTCCACGGGGTATATACAGCTGTCATAGCGTTAATTAATATTGCAGACATGTGTGTAGTGGACGTCCAAACCTTATAAGCTGTACGATTTATGGTTGTCACGCAAGAAATGCGTTTTTCATTTGCGTGGGACAACTTCTAACGGGGTTGTTACCATTTGCAATCGGCATGAGAAAAAGAAGGACTGTGAGAGATTTATTTGCAATGGTGAGGACACTAATCTAGCTGTACGGAGAAATTTATTAATTGTACCGGGATCATTAACACCGTTACCAGGCAGTGTCATAAATTTTGCAGTACCTATATAGACAGTTCTATAATCTATGTTTATCTTTGTGAAGGTATAGTAGTTTGAGATCGTGTATTTATGATTTATTGTGAATTTTAGTATTGAAACGCTCGTAATCGCACATGAAGCGAAATAATAACATTCAACCACCGATAAACAACGTAAAATCTAAGTTTCAAAAATCCTCCTGAACAAACTAAAGTAGATAGAGGGCTGTACTTTTTAGTATTAATTACCCAATGTATCTGATCCATAAACGTGTATAATAATAGTTTGTATCCCAACTACTTTGCTCGTAATCGCACATGAAGCAAAATAATAACATTCAACCACCGATAAACAACGTAAAATCTAAGTTTCAAAAATCGTCCTGAACAAACTAAAATAGATAGAGGGCTGTACTTTTTAGAATTAATTACCCAATGTATCTGATCCATAAACGTGTATAATAATAGTTTGTATCCCAACTACTTTGCTCGTAATCGCACATGAAGCGAAATAATAACATTCAACCACCGATAAACAACGTAAAATCGAAGTTTCAAAAATCGTCCTGAACAAACTAAAATAGATAGAGGGCTGTACTTTTTAGAATTAATTACCCAATGTATCTGATCCATAAACGTGTATAATAATAATTTGTATCCCAACTACTTTGCTCGTAATCGCACATGAAGCGAAATTATAACATTCAACCACCGATAAACAACGTAAAATCTAAGTTTCAAAAATCCTCCTGAACAAACTAAAATAGATAGAGGGCTGTACTTTTTATAATTAATTACCGAATGTATCTGATCCATAAACGTGTATAATAATAATTTTTATCCCAACTACTTTGCTCGTAATCGCACATGAAGCGAAATAATAACATTCAACCACCGATAAACAACGTAAAATCTAAGTTTCAAAAATCCTCCTGAACAAACTAAAATAGATAGAGGGCTGTACTTTTTATAATTAATTACCCAATGTATCTAATCCATAAACGTGTATAATAATAGTTAGTATCCCAACTACTTTGCTCGTAATCGCACATGAAGCGAAATAATAACATTCAACCACCGATAAACAACGTAAAATCTAAGTTTCAAAAATCCTCCTGAACAAACTAAAATAGATAGAGGGCTGTACTTTTTATAATTAATTACCCAATGTATCTGATCCATAAACGTGTATAATAATAATTTTTATCCCAACTACTTTGCTCGTAATCGCACATGAAGCGAAATAATAACATTCAACCACCGATAAACAACGTAAAATCTAAGTTTCAAAAATCCTCCTGAACAAACTAAAATAGATAGAGGGCTGTACTTTTTAGAAACACTGTCTACATTCTAGAAGAAGAAAATATACAGATTTAGTATTAATGACTTTACGTATTAGTATTACATATGCAAACTTTTACAGACTGGCAATAAAAGATCACGTAATTAATTCGCTTTTGTGAAACTGGGCCAGATTCGAGTCCAATTTTTCAATCTACGTCTACACGATGCAGTAAATTTAAGAATGAACATAAGACCAATAACAGATGCGAGAATTTGGCATGATAGCTATATAGCTGTCGACAAAATCACGAATGTTGGCGTAAATTTTCGGCCCTCTCAAAGAATTAATCGTACCTTACAACGTCGTAGGTGCGCTAAATTGTAAATTATGCCCATTATTTATGATTCTGATCATAATTGAATGTGGCAGCGCGAAAACTTACTGTACCACTGTTCCACACCTACGTTTTGTTCTTTCTCTGCAGTAATTCGTGCAACATTTGCAAGCGATGCATCATTGTTGAATCCCCAAAGTCTCGGATAAAATATGACAAAACTTTCCAATGTTTTTGTCGTTAAATCGCATTAATTTTGGAGTAATTTTGGATAACTTATGTAGAAATGATTCAGGAGTATGACACACTTTATTTCAACTGTTTTTGCGTAGTACGAACATCCGAACATCAGATATACCAAAATTATCAACAATTGGGACGTTCCCACAAAAGTAAATTTGAATACCAAATAACGCATATATTTCAACACAAAACAGCAAAAATTACTGTGCACAGATAAGACGTGATGGTGACACTGATTTTGTCACAAGAGATGTGCGATATCGTTTCAATTTTGTTTGCATAGATTCCAAACGAAGAAGTCTGCGTAACGCAAATCTAAGACGTGATGGAGACGTTCCCGGTTCGTCATCTACAAACAAAAAGCCCTTTGAAATGTCCTTATAATATTTTGGGGCGAAAGAAAAACTGGAATAAGTGTAATTATTCATTGAAACTCTCGTATTTTTGCTGAATGTACATTTAATAATATAATATTTTCTATAATCAAATTTGCAGAACAATATTGCTGTTAATTTTGGTGTTAAATAAGACAGAAATAGTGTGTTGGAGCCGTTGGAAATACTCATGTTTTAATAATTATTTTTTGAAAACGTTGAAAGTTTAAATCACTCGAACCTTTACACCTAAAAATTGACGTTAGTTTTTACTTTATCATACGCAGTATGTAAAGTATTGTAATCGTGCCGAAAAAAAAAATTGAGATTTTAGCGGAAATACGTCTTTATGGGTCCCCTGAACATTTTTGACCAAGGTACAAAAAAATGTCTGTGTGTGTGTGTGTCTGTGTGTCTGTGTGTATGTATGTGTGTAAACGATTTTTGTGGCGACGATTCCGGAGAAACTACTAAAGGTATCGGGACGAAAGTTCATATTTAGAAGTTTTATGACCAAACTTAGAGCTGAAAAGCTTTTGATTCAAAAGGGTCCAGAGGAACTGGTAGTTTATTCTAAGCCCTTTTTCAAGGATTTTGCAAAAGAGCCGCCATTTCCGTAATTTCGTCAAAATAGTTAAATAATAAATTAAATAAGTACGTAGGCTTTCACGGCCAGAATCATTTAGAAAATAAACTGCTTCCGGGTTATGCCGTGTGTCAAGATTTGTTAATGCTGACGTTTCGCGAACCATGTTGCTCGCTTCTTCAAAGCTAATTGAATACTGAAGACCTACCAAGACAGTCTCCCTTACATACCTAAATTTACACCTCACTGCGCACATCTGGAGAACCGCTCCCATGTGCTTTTCCACCTGACCGCGTTAGGATCGATTTCCAGACCCTACTAATGTCAGTACCGTCCTCGCGATTTATGTTGTCAGGATGTTTGTAGATTTCGATGGCTTCTCTTATAAGCCTTCGATGATAATTACCTACCCTTGCCAACATCTTCGCGTCATCGAAATTTATTGTGTGTCCCGACTCGTGGCAGTGTTGCGCAACAGCGGACTGTTGAATCTTGCGTAGCCGGGTGTCTCTACTGTGCTCCTTGACTCTACATTCGACTCTACATATAATAAATTAAAGTAGAGGAAATTTTGAATAATTTATGCCTATGACTTTTTTTTGTAAAATTAATAGTTTAGCTACAAGAGCAAATTCTATTTGATCGAGATCGTCGCATCTGCATTGATATGAAACTAAATAGTAGCCAGGATTTTGACAAATATTTTTTGTGCTGTCACACTCGAAAACAGCTGATTTCATCAGAGGTTGGAGAACCGCTATGGAACGGTGCCGCTCTAGTGCAGCAAAGTACACAATACAAATTTCAAATAAAATAAGGTCACTAATTTGATTGTTTGTTAATAAGAAATATCAACCCGTCTTTATATCTAATTCAAAAAACGATAAATTGAGAAAATTATAAATAAAGTATAGCGATGAGTGTAGTTTTATTTTAGTATGTTGGTAGGGATCTGTCATGAACAAATATAAATTTGTCAGAATTTGAATCAGCTTTTTAAGGTGCGTTTTCATTAGTGATAATGGCAGTGGTAGCAGACGCCATTATAGTATTTCCAATAGAAAAATGCTAGTGACTCATGTTTATGTACATGCAAACTAATATGTGTCATTATCACGATATGTAAGAAATACTCTAATTTCGTATTCTACCACCGCCATTAGCTACCATTACCTACCAAGTAGTATGTTTGTACGGATGGTAGATTCTCATGCAGCTAAACTATTAATTTTATATATTGTATGATAAAGTCATGTGCCTGGCCACATCAGATTTTTTTTATAACTATTCACATTTGTTAGATTTATAAATTGTGTATGGTAACAAACATAGCATGTATTTACGAAATGTTCCGAAATCGACTACCTACCAAAGGATTTAACCCCCATTAATGACCTTCAATTTGGCGCATGACGGAAAATTATAGAACAACATTTAGAAAAGTTATAACATTTTGCTAAAGCAGTACAAAGTAATGTTCAGTTGAAGCCACACAACATAGTACAATATCGTTATTTAAGGGTTCTTCACCTCACAGCACAACATTTTGAATTCATGAATAGGCCGCATCTAATTACCTATAATTTAGTATATGGTGGAAAGTTATATAATAATTTATGAAAAAGTTATAAACATGTTGTTATCACAGCCAACCAAAATATCAACTCCCTTCACTTGGTGTCAAACATAATATCGTAATGTGGAGGCTTTTCAGCTTTTAATGTAATCATTTAAAGTATAATCCCAATCAATTACCTGCAATTTGGCCTAAAAGAAAAGGATTTAAACTATTTGTAAAAGTTATAAACATTTTTCTCTTCTAAAATTATGTAATTTGTACCGCAATACTCAAATAAGTAGTAGACAAAATTAGTGTGATTTAGGGGTTGTATGCCACACAAAAAAATTCTCAGCGTAAATGAGTAAATACAACGATTAAGTACCTACGAATTTGTCATATGAAGCAAAAATATGTAACAATAACTAGTTTTTTTTTAATTTCCTATACATTTAATTTTTGTAAAAGTTATAACCATTTTTCTGTAGCGATTTTCGTAGTATATCTGAAAGCTTGCATAGAAAGTATATACAAATTATTGTGATTTAAAGGTTGTTTGCTACAGAACGGGACATAGTGAGTAACTAATTGAGATAGGTAGTCTACATTTTGACGTATGGAATATCGTTGTTCAGTAATTTTTAAAACGTTATAAACAATTTTCAGCAATTAACATTGTGTTTGTTTGGCTATCGATACTTAATATGTTACAATACTAATCGGCTAGTCGCTCTGTTGCCTGTTAGCAACGGAGTTGTTACCCCTGAATCACCATTATTTTGTTTCTCTCTCAATAAGTATCGAAAAGTAGTCAAATGAAAGCATATTTCTTAGCAAAGAACATATGAGTTTAGGACTTTTTAGAAACGAGGAGCTCACCTATCGTAAGATTTACCAAACGTGAGTTACTTTTGTGAAAAATTTTACAAGAAAGACCCACTCAATCAAAAAATGCGGTAAGAATATTTAGATTGTAGACTGCTTATTTTTTAAATAATATCTTCTTCGTCGATCAGATTAACTGTATCATAACGCGATTTAATAACCAGCGACCTAAACAACAATTACAACAAGATCACAGTCGCCGATACCGCCTTTGTACCACCAGACGAAAAAAAAAAGGAACGCAACCAAATCATCGAGAAAAAAGCCTCACACGAAAACAAACATATCCGCAAATCATTATACATGAGAAACCGTTACTAATCGCTCGCTCCCGATTTGTAGATGTCAGTATTGATATCTCCAGATCCGACAGTGGTCGCTGATTAGCCGCCGCAACGCAAAACCGACGCAAAGAAGCCGCACTTTCATTACAAAGCAACTTTGCGGTTTCGGCAATGCCGTTCAGCTTGGAGGAAGTCATGGTGTGTCTTGGAGATTGTAGACTACCTATTTCGTGCGGAATTTATCGATATGCTGTGCGTTCAGAGCGAGTTTGATTGAGTTCTTTAGTTGGCTCTGCACGTACGCGTGTATGCGTAACGAAGGGTTTGGCGTTCTTGGAATTTTGTCGGTAGTGAGAAGGTAATTATTGGGTTGTGAAAGTCAAAATAGCTCGAATTGTACTAATCGATACGCAAAAGATGAAAAACTATCCCTATATTAGGATGCTCGTAGCTTAAGAACCATTGTATACAAGAAGAAATGGTAAATGCCCTTTCTCTCATCCAAAATGCCCCAAACCATCTTCAAAGTTGTCGAAAATCATCATTCACCTTCACTTTACCAATTACACCCATCACACCAACCCAAAAACCTAAAATCAATCAAAAATCTCAACCAAAAAGCAATGTATTCGCTCGACAAGCAGCAATCCAGCTATCACTGGGTTTCTGGGTTTATGGAAAATATGTGAATGTAATACTATATTAGACGGCATCTGTAGCTCCAAAATGTCCTTGTCCATGTTTTTATGGCTCCTATTCGGTACATGCTCGTCATGAGATCTTCATCTGTTTTGACTCAATACATTTGTTACAGAAAAACAGTTTCTTTTTACTTTATTTGGGTGTTTCAGGCCAGGATGATGAATATTTTAATGGAGATGGCATGAGTTCAACTCTTTTCTCCAAAGGTGGTGTATTAATGCCAAAATCGCTACTCTCTGCTGCTAGTGTAATAATTAGGGATTAATGATGTCCTTAATTCTTCAAACAATGTAAAATATCTTATCTTTTTGTGTAAAGACAAGAATTTAAGGACGTGCTATATTTACATGTACCTAAACCCGACACCCCTAAATTTGTAAATAATTGTGGTTAAAACAGTAGTACACCGTATTATTATGAAAATATAAAGCATTTTTACTCACCCTTAATAGATATTATTAAAATTTCTTTAATTACTGTTATCCTGTTGCGATGTAAAAAAAAGTCGAATTGCAGTTACCTTATAAGGAAAAATCAACTTTTAGCATAATACTCAATTATCAAGATGAGTCAAACTTGTAGGCTACCTATATTCTGACTGTTAGAACATTGGTAGAATTAGAAACGATTGTGGGTTGATAAGTGTAATGTCAAATCAACAAACCGGATGTCCTAAAGTAAACTTCAGTGCTATTACTTCAATTGATACATATTACTTGAATTGATACAAAAATCACGCATATATTATGATAATTTAAAATATTGTCGCTGAAAAGATAATCAAAATCGGTTAAACGCAAAAGTTATTGAACATAAGCGAAAATTGTACAGTTTTAGTTTTAGAGCTGTTTTTACAAAAACATCAGATATTGGGATAAAAAACAACTTACTTAGAAACGTAACCAAGTTTTTTTTCTAAAGGGATTCTTAAACATCGGCCACCAGAACAAGACGTTTCTCCCGGTATTGCAAATGTAAAAAAAAACTTTAAAAGTTGTAAAAGCTGGTGTTAATCATGATGAATTTGATCAAAAATCGATCATGAAGAATTTGTTTACTAGTCCTCGAAAGATTGGTAAAACACTGGAGAAGTTATTCAACATCAATCGCCTTGAAGTGAAATTTTCACATTACAGAATACCTAGAGATACCGAAAAATGTGTTGTAAAGTGTTTATTGTCTATTTTCGTATGTTATATCTCGGAAATCGGTGAGTAATTCTTCGAAATTTGTCCGCCATTTTCAGTTTCGAAGCTGGTTGTTCGTGTTTTGGTCGCTTCTGTGAGCGAGATCGTGTTCGATGGATTTGTGAGGATGGTTCTTGTATTTTGTTGCTTATTGGTGTATTTTGGATTGAAATTGTTATGAATATATCACAAAATATGTATAATCTTACTGGTTTTCATATAGAAATACATATTCGGGTTTCTTTCTATATTGATATCGGCTATTTTGTATTTAAGAAATGGAAGATAACATGAAGTAATGAGTATGTTTTTAATTCCAGGTTAGAAGTGCCTTGAGTCTGGATAGAGTAGGGACGCCTGTAGGGATTTTGAAGTAAACAACGCACTCAAAAGCAAGGTAAGACTCGTGACTGATTTTTTTTAACTTAGCGCATGTGCAACGTTTGCTATTTTCAAAAAATCAGACCATCTCTGTCAGAGGTTGTCTTTATGTGCTATTATTTTAATATTGTTTATTGGTATATTAGAGAACTATGGCAAGTTTGATCTCAATTTTAGTATTACTTTTAGTACAAACATGCCAAAAAATAAAAACTTTTTTTACAAATATCTTCAGGACTTAGAAACAGGTTAAATTTAATTGTTGATCAAATTGTTCAACGAAACTTTGCCCCAATTTGGTTTACCTACCTGCAATCTACATATTTCAAATAAACGATCATACGATTTAGCAAAAAAGTTGAATCAAGAAAAGACATTTTGAAAATTGATCAGATAACTCAGACTATGGCGAAAAAAACAAGAAATTAAATAATAACTAGATATAGAATAATGATTAGATAGAGATTAAAATAATGAATACATATTAACGAACAATCATTTATATATTAGTATTAATAAGCCAAAATACGTAGCAATAACGTCAAATAATAAGAAACAATCAAAAGTATTAGCAATACAGATAACTGTCATAACGTAACTATGATTTTATAATCTCCATCATGATACACGCTAATGATTACAATGACATAGCCTTGTATAATAATGACAGTTCGTTCAAATAATGACTGACATTATTTAAACGAACTGTCATCATTATACAACGCTAGTGTCAAAGCCTGTCAAAACCTACGTAGATGACAGTTATTTGACAGTTCGCCTCGCCACCATTGCCAAATTCATTGAAAATATTTTACATAAAATGAAATTTATGAGTCGTAGATAAAACGTCGTATTTGACTCACAGATAACGGATATAAATCGCTCGCATGTTTACGATTTAAATCCTTAATTATGTGCTCGTCAAATAATTGGTGTGTATTACGTTAGGTTTGTGTTTCAAAAAAATAATCATTTTAATGAGTTACTTTGTTTGATTATTTTTTATTGCCTTTTTCTTCTTATTTACGGGTTTATGCAACATATGAGCCATAATGTGTTGTTTATGTTACAATTTCCGATATCTTAGCTTCTTATAAGAATTAGAACGTGCCTAATATACGGTTCAGTTCATTATGTTCTTAGTCAACGAACATCGAATTTATGACAGAATTTCAAGGCAATCATGTTGTAATAATTCCTAATGTATTTCAATATTATAATATTGTTCTTGGGTTGCGTTCCCTTCATATATTTTTCGTATATACATTTTCCATTGTAAAATTCTTCTAATTTAATAAAAATTTATTTACTTAATACATTGTTTCAGTAACATTTCCTTCATAAACAATTATTATTCCTAACAAATTTAGATCCAAAGTTTATGGTTCTCCGATGTTTTAACACAAGTTTAACAAATTTACGATATTTGTAAATCTGTTATTTCTTCTAGTAGGTATATACTCGATGATCAACATATTAATCTAGGAAGCACCGTTAAGGTTCTCCGTAATTAATTGAAGTTTACGTAATATCTTCGAAGTTCCACACCCGTGTTGATGAGATTTATTCATGAACTTTCTTCAGGTCATAACAGTTCATTCGGATCTATTTATTAGGTTTTTTTTTTCTTGCCCACTCAAGCCTTGGTGTCTAGCATAAATTATATTGTTGCGTTACAAATCCTAAACTGAGTCACTGAATATTTGGTTGACCTAATAAATTTAGTATTGAACCATATTGAGAATTAAAAATAAAGATTGAAACTAAAATCTTTCCTCCATAAAACTTATCTTAGCTTTTCACTTAAATTCTCCAACAAATTTCGAGCAAAATGCTACCCAAATATGGTTAATTTAGTCTTCTTTCAACAGTATAACGCACACATACAAAAGCACAGCGTCAACGTAATAAATATATACAAGAAAACATTTAATTAAATCACAAAACAAGCGTGAAGATATTTAAACTGGTGCGAGAGAAATTCAAGCTCTCTCAAATCTGGTTTCGGTCTTTTTTACCGAGGCTGCGACGCAACTGTATCGAACATGTTGTTTATGATATCATTATCGGTAAGCAGGGTTGCTTATCCACCATAAATTCGGCCCGAAATGCCTTATCTCGCCACTAATGAAATGCTTTTGGATACCGACAAAAGTAATATGCCAATTATGGAGCAGTATTCGTTGCACACCGTGAAAGACGTTTACGTTTTATAGTGATGTGACCAACCGTGTGATGGTAATACCTACCATCTGGCAATTACAGGTAGCAGTATGTGTGTACAGTAAAATTAGTAAAAATAAGTGTTGGATTTCAATATTCTATGACCTTTTATTTATGAATTTTATTATAACACCGAAAAACAACTTGCATTTTTACATTGTACATTTTTAAATTTTAAGATTAGTTCTAAGAATCTTTTGTAGCAATCACCTATTTTAGAAAATGTATAATTTTGAGTTGTTCATTTTATTCTGAAATTTTAGCAACCTTTCTTTTTTCTGATATAAACCCTGTATATTTTTACATTTTTTATTTCTAGGATTAATTGTTAAGAATATTTTCCCACATACATACACATTCATTTCAATTTCGCAGTTTGAACATTAAATTACACTTTCTATTTCTTTCTGTTTTGTCATTGCTATCTTGATTTTTTAAAACTTTGTATTAGTTAATTATCTATTAATTGCTTATAGCTCATAGATGATGCATTTTATAAATGATTCCTACAACAATACTCTAGAATTAATCTTACAATAAAAAAAACTGGAAAAATATACAGGCTGTTCTATTAGAAAAGGAAAAGTACAACTTGTAACAACATGTAACAAATTCTAAGAAATAATTTTAAAATAAAAAATTGTAAAAATATACAGGTGTCGTATTTGAAAAAGAAAAGGTTACCAAATTTCCAGAATAAAATGTACATGTACATGTGGAATCTCCAATCTTCAAATATTACGGGAATTAATATACATAGATTCACGCAAATCCTATGTATTTTACATTTTGGTCGCCATATTGGATCTGCCGTTTTTAATTTTGAAAAACGGACATCCGTTTTTTAATCTATAGGATATTGAAATGTCAGAGCAATATCCTATAAATAATATGATTATTATATAAATAATAATCAGCAATATTAAGGGAAACAACTTCATGGAAAAAAATAATTTAGAATTTTGCTTAGGTTCCAAATCTGACATCAGAGATTTTCACTTTTTGGGCTTATAGTATTTTCGAACTTATCAATTCACTTGTACAACTCGTAAAATGTTGCTCAGGTACTACAATAAATTAGATTATACAAAATTTCAAAAAAATCATAAATTAGAAACTCTTGAAATCAAATTAAATACGATTGTATTTGATAGTTGTTTATAATTTATAATTTTTCCAAACGAGTATGACTTTTCTCTTTTATTTTCGATTGAGAAAATCCCATGCCAAAAAGTACAAATACCTGACCAGAACCCGGATTTTAGTCATTATCCGCAATATCGTGATCTACTTAGTCTAGACATTTATTGTCGACTACAGCTTTACACTGAATTCAATTTAAAACCCCTATTGTCGTCTATATTTAACAATCTCAATGAATACTATTAACCAAGCAATCTTATGCGTCATGACTGTCATAAGTTAATTTTAAATTCAAGCAGTACCAGTTTCATTCATTGTTACATGGCATAGGTCAATGCCTATACTAATTTCTAGTAACATTATTAAATATATTCGGAATTGACAAATCGAGTATCACTTGTTTCTACATATATCACTGGAGGGCTTGCTCTAGTCTAAAGGTTTCCAGCTTTAATAGTATCTAGCTTTGCAAATTAAAAGCACAAACTCAGCCCTCTATCTATTTTAGTTTGTTCAGGAGGATTTTTGAAACTTAGATTTTACGTTCTTTATCGGTGGTTGAATGTTATTATTTCGCTTCATGTGCGATTACGAGCAAAGTAGTTGGGATACAAATTATTATTATACACGTTTATGGATCAGATACATTGGGCAATTAATTCTAAAAAGTACAGCCCTCTATCTATTTTAGTTTGTTCAGGAGGAATTTTGAAACTTAGGTTTTACGTTGTTTATCGGTGGTTGAATGTTATTATTTCGCTTCATGTGCGATTACGAGCAAAGTAGTTGGGATACAAATTATTATTATACACGTTTATGGATCAGATACATTGGGTAATTAATTCTAAAAACTACAGCCCTCCATCTATATTAGTTTGTTCAGGAGGATTTTTGAAACTTAGATTTTACGTTATTTATCGGTGGTTGAATGTTATTATTTCGCTTCATGTGCGATTACGAGCAAAGTAGTTGGGATACAAATTATTATTATACACGTTTCTGGATCAGATACATTGGGTAATTAATTCTAAAAAGTACAGCCCTCTATCTATATTAGTTTGTTCAGGAGGATTTTTGAAACTCAGCGTCGTTACAAAATAAGTACTTTAGAAATCGCAATTTATGAATTATTTAGAAATTTGCGTGTACTATTAAAGTCACAGAGATAATCCTGGCTTTGAACAAATCATAAATTGTTTTGATACTATTTGCTTAATAGTACACCATTATTATTTTTTTACATCTCAAATATTAAACACATAATGACTTACTTGTAACCAAAGCATCTGGCATATTAAAACCAATTAAAAATAAAAAAGCAATGCTACTAATGACGTTTCTATCGGAAATTTTTGCTGGTAATTGTAAATACTTCAGAGAAATTAGACGAAATAACGAAGTAACGTTTGTAATTTTTGACCAAGTTTTATGATTTTTTCGGGACATTGAAACATTGTAACTTTCAAAAACAAAATTTTACACCTGATTACACCGGGTAAACCGTAGTGTTGTTTTTAGTGTACTTTGCAGATACGCTGTAGGATAAGTAACGAGATTATGCTCTAAAGTCTAAAAACTTCTAAAGTTCTCTGTTACAAAGCCATAAAAATTCTCACTATTTTTAATTTTTTTGGTTCATTCCACTATCTGATTTTTCGCAGAAGATACACAATTTTAAGTAGACCTTCAAACAATTTAAAAAATTTGAAATCTTGTAGGTAACGTTACATGACTGATAGTGCTGACTATTGTTTTTAATACAATCGTTTCTTATTCTACCAATGGTCAGAATATAACCTAAAAGTTTGACTGATCTTGGTAATTGAGTGTTATACTAAAAGTTGATTTTTTTACATATAAGGTAACTGCAATTCGACATAAGAAAATTCTAATAATATCTATTTACGTTGACTAAAAATGCTTTATTTTTTTATAATAATATGGTGTACTACCCTTTTGACTCGGACATCAATAATCAGATATCAATAATCCCTAATTATTACACTAGCAGCAGAGAGTAGCGATTTTGGCATTAATAACACCACCTTCATTCTAGAGAAATAAGAAAGGAAACAAGTTTAAGTTTGATATTATATATTGACAAAACATTGACTGACTACGTTTGATCTGTATACACTGTACAATCTTTATAATTTCTCGAAAAAATAATGCAAATCGATCAAAGATTACAAAAGTTATAGAATATCAAAGGTCCTGTCAGTGTATTATTAATTTTATTACTCTTATTTATGTAGAAGAAAATAATATAATACACATAATACATTGTTAAACGAAACAATTACAAGCATCCGGTACGCAATCACATAACTGGATAATCGGCGGACATTTGTATTCCTTATGAAACAACAACACAATATTTACAATTTACCTGGTATTATTTTCAAATCTAACCTATACGTAGCGTGTATAGGAATATATTATAACAACAGATATCTTTGTTTATAACCGGTTTTCAAGGCATTTCTTCGTTATCGTGTTCGCAATACACGAATTTATATTATAAAATATCAAATTTACTAAAGTAAATTAAGAGTTTATTTGTTCTATCGGGAAAGATGTAGGTAGATATAATTTCGTTTGTAGTTTTCAGAGTTTTGCTTCGGTTATTTTGTTAACTGACCCAAGGTGTGTTGTGTTGTAGTCAAACCTGCTTACCTTTGATAAAAAGAGTTTCCTGAACGTTTCCCTCGTATATTTCCCGTCGTTGTAGATGATCGCCGAACACTGTCGAATTTGAGACATGTGCTCCTTTTCCAGCAAACTTTCCTGCTCCATTTGCGACATTTGCACCGGTAATTTCCGTCTTTCGGCTATTTTCTCGCCACAATCACCATTTTGCTTCCGAACCGACGGATTCCTAACGACTTCTACCTGTTTATCCACATCGCCGTTCAAGGTAGCAGCGCTCGAATTACCATTTTCAGGTATTCTTCGCTCTTGTGTAGGCGTGCCATCTATTTTACCTTGTCTGGATAACTTGCGAGGTAACTCCATAATTTCACCGTTCATTTTTCACTTTGATTTAATCTTATTTTAATATTATTTAATTTAAAAATATTAAATCACTTTGATGGAAAATAAACCACTGCAGAGTTCATCATCTTTATTGTTGTTTTCTTAAATAACGCACGAATTCTATCACGAAAAAAGAAAATGGTAATAACGTACGATGAAACCGAAAGTGGTCGTCTTGAAACTAACTGTAAAAAGGTAAGTCCGTAAGCTCGTGTCCGCGACCACGAGTGTCTGCAGAGGAACATTCACTTGGCGCGTTAGGGTGGGATTTTGGTTTGGTTTCGTGTTTGCGGCGGTGTTTTTCTGTGCATTACCGATTTGCCGGCCGTTCTGTGACTGTTTGCTGGCTGTTTGGCCTTTTGCATGTTTAATTATAGAAGTTTGTGTCGAGTTTTTTATTTTATAGGATGCATACTGATTAGAGAAGTCGTGGAGTGAAGGCTTCGTCACGTTTTTCAGGATAAAAGCGATGTTTAAGACGGTTTTAATAATTAGTTAATAGTTTATAGTGGTGTTTTGTTTAAATTACGGGATACAATCAAGGATTATGCAGTTTATTTATTTATTTTTGTGTTGGTGTCGATAACTTTTATTGTATGAGTCAGTTTTATTGTATGGATCAGTTTTATTTTTTTTTTTAATACAAATCGTCTAAAACAAAATTTATATTATAATCAGCAAATAATAACATAACTTTAGAGAAAAAAGAAATTGGAAAAAGCTTTTACATGCTTTGATCTAGTTTGGTCAAATTTTAATATAATTTCCGCTGTTTTTAAGAAAATACAATTCACAATTTTTCAAGAGGGCCCAAAGGAACTGGATGTTTACTCTTAGCATTTTTCAACGATTTTGCAAATGAACCGCAATTTCTGTAATTTCGGCAAAATAGTTAAATAATAAATTAAAGTAGAGGCAATTTTTTATAATTTATGTCTATGACATTTTTTGGTAAAATTAATAGTTTAGCTGTAGGAGCAAATTCTATTTGATCGAGATCGGTCGTGTCTGCATTAATATAAAACTAGTTAGCCAGGATTTGACAGATATATTCATTCTAATGACAGTAGGTAATGACAAACGCTGATTTATATCCGTTATGTGCGAGTCAAATACGACGGTTTATCTACGATTCAAATTTCCATTTTATGTTAAATATTTTAACTGTATGCGTCAATGGTGGCGAGGCGAACTGTCAAATAACTGTCAGCTACGTAAGTTTTGACAGATTTTAATACTAGCGTTGTATAATGAGGTGAGTTTGTTCAAATAATGACGTCATTATTTGAACGAACTGTCATTAACTATACAACGCTAGTGTGATTATAATCATGATAGGTAACAGAATCGCAAGTATTAAGTAGTAATGAATTGAATAAACAATTGAAGATTTTTTTTGTCTGCTATGAAGTTACAATTGACACATTGTAACACTGTTTTTAGTAACTTTTACCTTAACTTCTTTTAGTAACGTTTGTAAAATTGTTTGCATTGACATCAAATGTCAAAAGTTAAATCTCGTGAAAAAGAAAATTAACTTACGATGAAACTGAAAGTGGTCAGCTTGGATCTAACTGTAGAAAGCTCTGGTCTGTAAGCTCTTGTGTCACCACTAGTGTGTGGAATATTCACTAGACGTTAGGGTGGATTTTGATTACTCGTGTTTGCAGCAATCATTTTCTGTGCACTACCGATATGCCGGTTGTTCTGTCACTGTTTAGTGTTTAGTGACTGTTTAGTCTTTTGCACGGATTACACAACTTTGTGCTGAGTTTTCTTTTTTTATGATGATGCATACTGATTAGAAGAGTTGAAAGTGAATTCTTCGCAGTGCTTTTTGTGGCTAAAAACGGGTTTAGAACAAGTTTGAATAATTAAGCAATAACTTATGGGTCTGATCTGTTACATTATGGGACACACTCAAGGATATGCAATTTATTTGTATAATTATTTGTTTGCTTAATGTGCACCTGTGTCCGGGATGAGTTTTTTTTTTTTTTTTTTTTTTTTTAACTGCCATTTTAAACTTGTCTCGCAATTATGTTAATATTTTGACTAAAACCGCTCTGACCCGGATGTATCTACGTTTGCATTAACCCGTGTATAAATTATTTAACTTCATCGAACCCAGAATTTTTACTTATAATAACCCTAAATGAAAAATGGAGCTATTTCTAACCAAATGTCGCTAGGAAATTATTACAGTTATTCCATACACCATTCGGAGTTTCTCCAATAAATTTTAATCGTCTTTATTTAGAAAGTAGAATATTACTTTTGATATTTGCATTTGTAGTTATGCAAACTATGGAGAATTTGTGTCTTGCGTTTTTTGAGATGGTTACGTATATTCGCAGGATTATTGAAAATTTTCTTGATTACTTCTGTATATATGAGGTACAAAGAACCATTTGTTGCCACCTTAAAATATAGCATTTTAAGTCAACCAACAACTTCGTTCATTTAAAAGAATTATAAATTGTTTGCCTCTATTTCTATCTGTGTATGACATATACACGAATTTACACAGTTACAACACATTATTAAAACTTTAAACATCCATAAAAATCAAGACTGTCTGTCTTGTATATTTGTTTGTTTATTTTACATCGTAAACAAGTGATCGTATGTATATGTATGTATAATTGGGAGTCTCGGAATTTTGTATTCATTTACTCGCTGACTGACCAGCGCAGCGTCTAGTTTCGGCCTTTCTAATTGCGGTTTCAAGAGTTGGCTCTGCTATGCCAACATAACCGAACTCAATGCTTGTTTGATTAAAAATTATCGCTCTCGGTTGAATGTATTATGTATATATTTTTTTAATCAACGCATCTCTTGACCTACGGCAATGAAAGCGATCAGAATACCGTATTTGAATAAACGAACGAAACTATTGAGAAATCCTTAAAAGATTGGTGGAAAAGGAATGAATACTGTTTAGTATTGAATTTTTAAACTACCTAAATGACGATATTGTATGATATTGTATGTATTCCATCTAGGTACTTAATTTTTTCATTTCATAAGTGCTAATTTTCTATCTTACCGATGAGAAGTATTCAATACACACACACACACACACACACACACACATACCAATAAAAAATCAAGAGTCATTGATCTGGCCACAGTACCATGTTTGGAATCCGCTACAATATTATAATGGCACACTCTCAATTAAAGAATACGTGTCGATCTTATTTTGGATGAATTCATTTGTTAATTTCGCTTAATTATGTTTAGAGAAACCAGCCACTTGTTCTGTATATGAATGTTTTTTCGAACGGAGTATAATATTAACGGTATATCATTAAATGCATATACAATTGCAATATACAATTGGTGTGGGACACAACAATTTATTGTTATACTGAAAAATAAAATAAAACCTTCAAACTGCGACATTGTAGCGAGTGAAAGTGATATAAAACGCATAACTAATATGATTTTTTTAGCGTATCTGACGTCATGGTACTCGAAATTAGGTAAAGTAAATACATAAAATGTATATATGTTTAACTGTATTGATGGCCACATGTGTACATTAAGGTTTGGTAACAGAAAGTCATAATTTTTATTATGTTCCTTTTGCAAAACAATTTAAACAAATAAAGGTAACGCTCTAAATATTCAAGTTTTTTTCGCAGGTGGTAAAAACTGAATTCAATTCTCGTAGTGTTGTGTTCTAAAAGGTTTATTTTAACATACTTAAACACGTTGCAAAAATTTAAAACGATATACTGTCTTAAAATTTTAAATGTCTAAACAAATTCTGATTTTTAAATAGGCTATAACTCATTTAGAGGAAGAAATGGACGTATGGCATCACAGCAGTTGCTCGACTCTATTTTGTATGCTCCGCCTGGCATATAACAGAATTAGCTTTTGTGTTCTGTTGAATATCAAGTAAATTGATCGGTTTATAAACCTTACAAACACTTTGATTGAAGTTCGATTGCCTACATGTTTATTAGCAAACTAAAACTAGCTATTGTCACGAAGATTGGTTAATGAACTTAATTTAGAACTAAATTAAACACTTGAGAGTTCCTCGGTCGACAAATTTGAATTTGTTGTTGGTATAAGTTTAACCTAAATATACTTTCTTTTGTTAATTTGGACGTGCTGATTGCAAAGATGACCAGAAAGAAATTGGCCACAAAAAAGTTTCAGTAAAAAAAAACAAAGACTCATTTTTAAAATTTCTGACACCAACTAGGTAGTTAATACTTTGATATTTGATCATAGTAAAATAAGATCTTAGTAATTTTTTAGTGATATATAGCGCTTCACTGTCAGCTGTGCATCGGTTATCGCCATGTTACCGCATTTCTCTTTGAATTTCAAAGCTTCGATATTTTCTTTGTTTACGAGTTTACATATTGTTGTTTTCTGTAGTTTTTTTACTTTATCATACGCAGTATGTAAAGTATTGTAATCGTGCCGAAAAAAATTTTTGAGATTTTAGCGGAAATAGGTCTTTATGGGTCCCCTGAACATTTTTGACCAAGGTACAAAAAAATTTCTGTGTGTGTGTGTGTGTGTGTGTGTGTGTGTGTGTGTGTGTGTGTGTGTGTGTGTGTGTGTGTGTGTGTGTGTGTGTGTGTGTGTGTGTGTGTGTGTGTGTGTGTGTGTGTGTGTGTGTGTGTGTGTGTGTGTGTGTGTGTGTGTGTGTGTGTGTGTGTGTGTGTGTGTGTGTGTGTATGTGTGTGTATGTGTGTGTGTGTGTGTGTGTGTGTGTGTGTGTGTGTGTGTGTGTACTCACTTTTTGTGAATCCGATTCCGGAGAAACTACTAAAGGTATCGGCACGGAACTTCATATTTAGAAGTGTCATGACCAAACTTAGAGTTGAAAAGCTTTTGGTTCAAAAGGGTCCAAAGGAACTGGGTGTTTACTCCAAGCCTTTTTCAAGGATTTTAGAAATCAGCCGCCATTTCTGTAATTTCGTCAAAATAGTTAAATAATAAATTAAAGCAGAGGAAATTTTGAATAATTTATGCCTATGACATTTTTTGGTAAAATTAATAGTTTAGCTTTTTAGTTTATTCTAAGCCTTTTTCAAGGATTTTGGAAATGAGCCGCCATTTCTGTAATTTCGACAAAATAGTTAATTAATAAATTAAAGTAGAGGAAATTTTGAATAATTTATGCCTATAACATTTTTTGGTAAAATTAATAGTTTACCTTCAAGAGCAAATTCTATTTGATCGAGATCGGTCGCATCTGCATTGATATGAAATTACATAGTAGCCAGGATTTTGACAAATATTTTTTTGTGTTGTCACATTCGAAAACAGCTGATCTCATCAGAGGTTGGAGAACCACTATGGAACGTGCCGCTGTAGTGCGCAAAATTATAAAATACAAATTTCAAATAAAATAAGATCACCAATTTGATTGTTTGTTGATAAGAAATCAACCCGTCTTTATATTTAATTATAAAAATGATACATTGAGAAAATTATAAATAAAGTATAGCGATGAGTGTAGTTTTATTTTAGTATGTTGGTAGGGATGTGTCATGAACAAATATAAATCTGTCAGAATTTGAATTACCTTTTTAAGGTGCGTTTTCATTAGTGATAATGGCAGTGGTAGCAGACGCCGTTATAGTATTTCCAATAGAAAATTGCTAGTGACTCATGTTTATGTACATGCAAACTAATATGTGTCATTATCACGATATGTAAGAAATAGTATAATTTCGTATTCTACCACCGCGATTAGCTACCATTACCTACCAATCGGAACGCACCTTTTGTCAAAGTGGTACCAACCTAGCATTTACTATACAGAAATCATTTATTTTTTTTTAAATACGTATTTCTTAAAAAGCAACACAATAAACGTTGATGTCGCTCCTGCCAAAAACTAGATAGCGCGACTCGCTCATCTGCGACGGCGACACTCCGCCTTCGGTGACGCGCCGTATCACCGCTCGTCGCGCTATTCCGTACTTTCGGCATTTGTGATATAAATAACTATTATTCTAATGACGTAGTGTAGGTAGTGTCAAATGCTGATGGTTTGACAATACCTACGATTTATCTCTATAGAATAGATTCTCATGCGCCTAACCTATTAATTTTATATATTGTATGATAAAGTCATGTGCCTGGCCACATCAGATTTTTTTGTCTACAACGCAAGTCAAGTTTCGTATTAATTTTGTTCGGAAGTAGGTTAGGCGAACGCACATTCGGGACGTTTATCGAGATGAAGCCCTTGCTGTTTCTAAAAATTTCAGCTTTGTCAGTTCCTACAATAAACGTACTTTAATAAAAGTAAAAATTATTTACTTGTTTGTATTGCATATACTCGGAGATTGCGTACCTATGTTTGTACGGTCTATTGTCACTTTTAGACGAGGAACTGCTACTTAAAACCCACCGTAATGTAGACTCGGAGAGTTAGCAGAAGTTTTTAATCGGGGACACAGCATGATTTCTAAAAAAAGAAATATCATTTAACACAAAAACGTACACATAGAAACTGAACTTACATAATATATGATGGACTTTGTATACTCCCGTCGAGATAAAACCAAGCAAAGTTTCTTTTGATAGTCGAAATCGCTGATTTCTTCACCATCATCGAGTCGACAAGGATCATCCAAAAGATTCAAGTTTACGTTTGACATATAGCATTTGGTGTGAATGTTACCAATCTTAGAAAAAAGTTACTAAAACAGTGTTACAATGTGTGCAGTGTGAGTGCAAAGTAAAAAAATTAATCTTATGAAAGATTATTGGACATCTAAAAGAAGAAGAATGTATTCACAGTCATGTGTGTAACAATAAACGAACTAATTACAGAACTTCACTCAATCGAATACATCATCAAGAAACGCAATCCTTTTCAATTGATTTCTTGTTTGTAATTGTGATTACGTAGATACCCTAGAGAAAAGCTACAAAAAATAAACACTTCACAATAATTTAACCTTCGATATATAGGCATATAAGGTAAGAGAAAAATAACGAACAATTCTCAAGCTCTTGCACGAGCTAGCTACTTAATTACCGCACGTTAGCGATAATTAATAATAATTAACAAAACTAATTGTTTGACAATTCAACGAGCCAGGACAAAGGACGAGGTGAGAGGTGGATTTGCATTTCTCGGTAGTCACCAGGACAATAAGTCGGTGAGATTGTTGTCGCTCTGTTGTCTCAAAAAGGCTTTGTTAGTGTAAAATTTCTTTTGAGATGTCCGGCTGCTATCACGCTGGATGATCATCAACTAACAACAGGTGGTCAGGCAACATTGTATCCGAACAGTCTATAGAATCCATTGTTAGTAATAATAATAATTATGATCGTTATACAGGGTCCTGCAACTAAGCTCCCGTCTTCTGTAGCTCACTTACTCATTAAGCTAAGAGTTTGACATTTTGCAGGCTTACCCTGTACTTCAAGGTACAATTCAAGAAATATTTTTTTATTATACAGGGTGTTCCAAAAATGTGCAACGCCATGGTAATATATTTTTTTAAATTGCATGCTATACATTTTTCTACACATTTGGAAGCCTTTTATGGTTGCCTACATATCACCAAAATTTTATTGAAATCGGTTGAGTGACCGCAGCGGAAGAAAATAAAAACAAAAAAAAATTATTTTGCGTCGTAGGCTTTAAAAATCAATAAAAACCACAAAATGCACCTCGTTAATAAAATTTTGCGACGTGCTTATTAAGTAAGATGTAATAGTCTCGTTAACCAAGTGACATTGATCCAAATTATACAGGTGACCAAAATCGAGTGTCAAAACTTGTCAAACTTCAAAGCGCGCTATTGTTCTTATTTTAAATTGGAACGCATAATTTTTTTTAGGTGAAACGATGCGGAATTAAAGAATAAATATTGTTTCTGAATACAACCCCATCACAATTCCCAATATTTTAAAAGTTATTCGCCAAAAACTCATTTTTCAACGTTTCCAACAGCAATTTTAGGTAATAAATATCGTACGTGGCGTTGAAAAACAATTTATTACATAAAATATAACGCAGAGAGGTATTTTAGATTTTACTGTACTTAATTAAGTACTTATTCAATTGCTAACTTTACTGCAAAATTTACCTATAGCCACATTTCCGTCCTTACCGCTATAGGTAAATTATGCAGTAAATTTAGCATTTGAATAACTACTTAATTAAGTACACTCAAATCTAAAATACGTCTATTATTTTTTATGAAATAAATTGTTTTTTAACGCCACGTACGATATTTATTATCTAAAATTGCCGTTGGAAACGTTGAAAAATGAGTTTTTGGCGAATAACTTTTAAAATATTGGGAATTGTGATGGGGTTGTATTTAGAAACAATGTTTATTTTTTAATTCTGCATCATTTCACATAAAAAAAATGTATGGGGTCCAATTTAAAATAAGAACAATAACACGCTTTGAAGTTTGACAAGTTTGACACTCGATTTTGGTCACCCTGTATAATTTGGATCAATGTCACTTGGTTAGCGAGACTATTACATCTAACTTAATAAGCACGTCGCAAAATTTTATTAACGAGGTGCATTTTGTGGTCTTTATTGATTTTTAAAGCCCACGATGCAAAATCAATTTTCTTTGGTTTTTATTTTTTTCCGCTGCGGTCACTCAACTGATTTCAATAAAATTTTGGTGATATGTAGGCAACCATAAAAGGCTTCCAAATGTGTAGAAAAATGTATAGCATGCAATTTAAAAAAATATATTACCATGGCGTTGCACATTTTTGGAACACCCTGTATAATAAAAAATAATTTCCTGAATTGTACCTTGAAGTACAGGGTAAGCCTGCAAAATGTCAACCTCTTAGCTTAATGAGTAAGTGAGCTACAGAAGACGGGAGCTGAGTTGCAGGACCCTGTATATTTCATGTTATAGCAGAGATAGAAAATTTTGTTTAATTTATATATAAATATTCGTTGACTCAAAGAAATCTGGTGTTTCAATAGAGGAAAATAAATTAATCTCTATAAGCAATTTAACTAGAGTATTCAAAGAAGTAAATATTGTTGGCGTCAAAGTAGAGCTTACGTTTGGAGCTCAGAAGTGTTCAATTTAGTTCTAAATTAAGTTCATTGAACAATTTACGTGACAATAGGCAGTTTTCGGCCGCTAATGAACATGTAGGCAATCTAACTTCACCATTATGTGCGTAGATTATTCGGTTACGATTCAATCAAAGCGTTTGTAAGGCTTATAAACCGATCAATTTACTTCATATTCAACAGAACACAAAAGATAATTCTGTTACATGCCAGTCGAAGCCAACAAAATACAGTCAAGCAACTGCTGTGATGTTGGGCGTCCATTGCTTGCTCCAAATAAGGTGATTTATCACTAGATATGGTTTATGAATTTCTGATGCCTTATGTACATTAGGGTGGTTCATTCTCCATTCTACTAGACATACGAATTATTTCTATGAGAAAAAATCTGATGTGGCCAGGCACATGACTTTATCATACAATATATATAAACTTAATAGTTTAGCTGCATGATTGAGATAAATCGTGACTGCATTAAAATTAAACTTGTATTTTGTACATTGCCGCACTAGAGCGGCAACGTTCCATAGGGGTTATCCAACCTCTGATGGAATCAGCTGTTTTCGAGTGTGACAACCATAGACATTTCTGTGGTGACAGCAGGCGGCAAATATACTATTACACTTTCCTGTCAGAGTGACAGTCTACATTTTTCTGTCAATGTGACACTGTCCGTGTCAGTTTGAAGTAATAAATTTGCCTTTTTTGCAGTGGCGCCATCTAGCGGACTTTTTCAAATCACGGCTGTCCGCCTGCTACTTTCGTAAAACTTGGAACACCGACATCAAAGGCGCCGCCGCAAGTGTCGTATCTTGATATTTCTAATCGCTGGTGACAGCACAAAAAAATATTTTTCAAATCCAGGCTACTATGTAATTTCATATCAATGCAGATGCGATCGATCTCGATCAAATAGAATTTGCTCTTGAAGCTAAACTATTAATTTTACCAAAAGAAGTCATAGGCATAAATTATTCAACTTTTCCTCTACTTTAATTTATTATTTAACTATTTTGTCGAAATTACAGAAATGGCGGCTCATTTGCAAAATCATTGAAAAAGGCTTAGAATAAACTACCAGTTCCTTTCGACCGTTTTGAACCAAAAGCTTTTCAGCTCTAAGTTTGGTCATAAAACTACTAAATATAAACTTTCGTCCCGATACCTTTAGTAGTTTCTCCGGAATCGTCGTCACAAAAATCGTTTACACACGCACACACACACACACACACACACACACAGAAATTTTTTTGTACCTTGGTCAAAAATGTTCAGGGGACCCATAAAGACCTATTTCCGCTAAAATCTCAATTTTTTTTTTCGGCATGATTACAATACTTTACATACTGCGTATGATAAAGTAAAAAGAGATGAAATGATTAGGACGGTCAAGTTCCTGAAGAATGTAATTTTTTCATTTTAGGGAGGTTTTCATGGCATCGTGGGGCGGGTGCTTGCTTCAGATCCATACGTACAATAGGTCAAATTCTTCCTTGGAAAGTCCTCTACAAGTTGTATAACTTTAATCTTGAATTTCCCCAAACCCCGAACAATTATTCGAAAAATACCATCAAATGTCTTTTTCCAATTTGCGTCTTTTCACATACTGTTTTTGAGATAGGCTTTCGGAAAATGATAAAACTAGTGTTTCTCTGTTTCTATGGTTTATAATTAAATTCTATAAAAGATTGTTTGGGGTCAACCTCAAATAATTTAAATTTAACCGTTAAAATTTTTGGTGATATTTCTGGTATTTTTCCTAGTGTATGTAATTTAGGGTGGACCTTAGTTACTCTTAACGAAAAATTATTTTCAAAATTAAGTCCACGTCACCCCTGTAATTTGTTCTACATACTAAAAAACTAATTCCCTCCAAGTTTGAAATCGATCGGATAATGGGAAGACGTGCCTCAAGGGCTTTGTTTATGCAAAAAAATGGGACATTATTAAAATTAAAATATACACACATTTCAATCCGTTACTCATTAGATATTATTCGAATTATGTATTCTAATTATTATATGAACTAAAAAAAACGTTATTTATATTATATTTATCAATAAACAGAAAATTGTTTAAACAAAATTTATTATATTTATGTTTTTGATAAACAATTTTAGGTAATTGATAAAAAAAGGAAAAAATATAAATAAGCATTGTTTTGTTTATAAACTATTTAATAATTATTTCTGTTATTTACAAACGCATATAGAGACTTAGGTACTAATTAGAACAGAATTATAACAATGTTTACTAAAAATGTTTATTAAAAATAAATATATGAACAATACAAGAAATGTATAACAATAGTATTCATTATAATAATAGTAATACACGGCAAGAAATTATGGAGTTGTTTAAAATTCGGCGTTTAGTGTTTTCTTATCTACTATTCGTTAAATGCGTAAATGCGGGCAAGCCGATTCACACCCAACGCACCTATAAAAGTTTCATTTCACAATAAAATGTGTACTATATATCTATAATCAATTTTAGATAAAAAAAGTGATCTACAATACATTGTACACCACCAGCGAAAGGGTTTAAATAAAATTAAACACAACAAAATAAATTAATTAAATTACTAAAATGTACCTTGAGAAATTATTGATTGTTGAGCCTTTACTGCCAGCATCTCTTTCCGTTCTGCCAAAAAGTTTTTCGCTGCTCCTTTTACGCTAACATGCGATCACCAGCACCCATCACTTCGACTCGCCCTTTTCTACTTCAACAGAAATATTTTGTCTTCTTCGATTGTCATCATTTGCAAAGCATTTGCATGGCCGATATCGAATAAATCGTTCAACGAATCAGTAAATTTGTTTTCTCGTTGTATTTGAGACGCAGTTCGGTGTTTTGCATTCCAATTTAGTGTTCTCCACTTCTGGTAAAGTGGTTCTAATTTGGCAATACTATGTGCAGTTAGCTTCACAGGGATTCGTGCCTTTTGTCAACATGTTTCCTCTTCTTTTATAACAAGAGCCGCACTAGTGCGAAGATTCAAGTTAACTTTTCGCAAGTTATAAGAAAGCAGTCTTAAAACCGGACCCATACTCGGCAAATTCGCACCAACAATTTGTTGTTCGAAATAAACCAATAAAAACAATTTATCTCGACTTCGTGTGTCCATTTTTTGGTCAGTATGTAACTGATACACTTCAAACCCTTATACCGAGAACACCTCAAACTCTATGCTAAGGTGAGTGTGCGTCTACTTGATAAACGACAAGAAATATGAAATATAAGTACATACGTAGGCTTTTACGGCCAAAATCATTTAGAAAATAAACTGCTGCCGGGTTATGCCGTATGTCAAGATTTGTTAATGCTGACGTTTCGCGAGTATTCAATTAGCTTTGAAAAAGCGAGCAACATGGTTCGCGAAACGTCAGCATTAACAAATCTTGACACACGGCATAACCCGGAAGCAGTTTATTTTCTAAATATGAAATATATATGAAAGAGGCAGAACAATGTTTCGGACAGGGCTAAACTAGAAATTAATCCAAAGTAGTGTAAGAGCGTCGCGTGTAGACAGTGCGAACACGCGGCGTTGTAAACGTCTTAAAGGATCGAATAAGTTACGTAATTAAAATAATTATATAAGCAAATATGGTTACTGGACAACCAAAGTAAGGTACCCTTATATAATAACAATAACTGTCCTATTTAAATTGTTAAACTAAAGTCATACGTCAAATATGGGAAAAATTACTGACATTTTCAAACTTCAAATCGATTGAGGCACCCCTTCCCGTGGTCGAATTAAGTTTTTATTTTGCAGGACTTATTTTTATTCATAGTAGAACAAATCTAGAGGGTGACGTGAAAAAAAATCGATCGTAAAAAAATAAGGTCCACCATAGTATGTATAGTGGAGTTATTCCAATATAAAACAAATTCAAATGCGAAACCTATTTAACAGTTTGTGGACCCCATTCCTATATAAGCTGTTACAGATTCTTCAAAGTTAGGGCCGCTGCTCAAATGGGTCGTTAAGCCTTTCTACCGTCAGTGAATGTCGATGAATGTCGAATGTGGTCGCGTTAAATGACATAAAATGGCAATAATGATCTTATGGCACGTTCCTATAAATGAATCAATAGGACACTATCGAATGATTTATTAATTAAATTGTCATTAAAAACGCAATTATTTAGAACGGTTGTACAGTTACACAGCTATAAAATGCATTGCTTGTCAGTGAATGATGATAGCCGTAGCTTGGAGAGATATTATTTGTGGTATTATTTGTAAAATGCTAACAAATTAGAAGACTAATGTTTACGTTTATGATTACAGAACAATATTTCATGATGTCAAGGACAAATATAAAACGGTACTTTTATTTGTGAGTGATGGTATTTGATTTTATGTATGCTAAAATCGTTAAGATTAGCAACTTTACACATGTGTTCGGTAGGTACTTAAATATCATGTTGACAGATTGATAATATTCTTTAACAACTGTTGAGCAAATGTGAATGCAAAGTAGATAAACTATTTTTTCTAATTTGCTACATTATTTTTACATGAATTTCGAAAATTGCTCTTGTCATCTTACAATCTAGTGTAGTTTTATCTTCAACAGTTGGTAGTTGTGGTAAAATTCATAACTACGATTGAGGCGAGCCAATAGCGATTGACATGTCAGCCTGATATGACACTTGACGTCAAAATCATCAATCTTGGAAAACTAAAAGTTACTAATAGTTTGTGATCTAGTGTTTTCATAACGACACCGAAAGCGGTTTCGTTATGAGTTTATAACGAACGCAAAGTAGAAAATAATTTAAAGGAGCATCATATTTGATGATAAAAAACTAAGTCAAAAGTTGGCAACTCGTACGTAAATTATATAATATAGATGGAAGACCAAGTAAGAGCATTGTGTAGTTTGCAATACAAAATGTCAAGAAAGAAAATAAGTTTAGAAACGATGTTTGAAACATTTATTTTCATTTCACTACGTACAATGTTTTTAAATATTCCAAATATAACGGAAGAAATTATTCCATTGTATACTAAACAGTTTGGAAGTATAAGATCCAACTCTTAAGCTGGTTGTAGATCGCATCAAACAGGATGACATTATTCAGGCCGAGGGCTTCCAGAATGGTAACTGGTAGTTGCAAGAGCGGTACGAATAGTAGTCCAAGTGATCGTGCAATGGTATCAATGAAAGAATCTCTTGCTTCTGCCACTTCATTTGCCCTTGGTGCAACTAAAAATACATAAGCAAAAAGTATTACAACTATAATTCATACTAATCTTAGCAGTACATACAATCAATGTTAACATGATAATCGCATGAATTAATTGTTGTAGAGAATAATCAAGAAGGAGACTAAAGATTAGTTGACTAAGCAGACCTAACATACCTAAAAGCAGGTGTGTCGCAAGGTAGTGTCTTGGGACCAACATTTAAAAGTTTTTGTAATTTGTATATTACATAATACGGGTACTTACCAGCTGCTGAAGTTGCACATATTACAGCAAAGAATACTGCAACAAGAAGGAAAACTGTGATGCGCTGCATTTTGTTACCGAGTTGTAACCGTAGTTTTCTGTCCAACAACTGACGAATTTTACTAAGCTACGAATGATTTATATAATAAGATAATATCTGGTTTCCCAGAAAAATTTAACAGCAGTAATATTTACCATTAGCGATAACACTTGGCAACCTTTTCTATTGTAACGTCGCAAAAATGACGCAAATGAAGTTCATTAAAATAAAGTACAAATATTGTAAATTCAAAAGTGTCTGGATATGGACTTCGTAATATTTGGGTATTTTTTTTCGACGAACTTGTTCATGGAATTATAAACAATAGCGCGTATTTATAAAATTATGAAGAATTACCGATGAAATAATGGTATGTTTCTTTGTTTGATATAATTTGATATAATGCCACTGTTAACAGTGCAATGTTATTCAATTATTTCTCAACAAGTTGGCGTTTATATATGTTAAAAATCTGATGTGGCTAGGCACATCTCTTTATCATACAATATATAAAATTAATAGTTTAGCGGCATGAGAATCTATTTGATTGAGATCAGTCGTGTCTACATTAAAATAAAACTAGTTAGCCAGGATTTGACAGATAAATAAATAATTAAATAACTAAATAATTCCTTTATTAACATAAAATAATATTAAATGCAAGAAAGTAATATTTATATTTAGGGTGGAGATCAGCACACTTGTTTCCAAATTACCTTGCTCTTCCACTCAACCCCTTACGCAAACTAGAACTAAGACATAATTGTACCAATAATATAACAATAATTCCGAGAACTTATCAAAACAAAAACAAACAAAAAGTTACTCTAGAGTCTAATTACACGTAATTGCAGAAAATCCAACTCAACAAAGCATCGCACATGCCCATAAAAATTAAAATTAAAACAGCCTCCGATGTGCGCTCAATGCCTAAAGTCCCCCCTGTTGAGCAAACAGACAATACTTCACCTTTCCCCCAAAACTGTTTAACGATAATTTTTTCATATCTTCCCTGAGACCATTGTATATGTGACTGACCTGGTAAAACAAACCCCATAACCCATAACTTTAGTGGTAACCGACATACTATTTTCAAATCTTGCAATAGCGATACGAACATACTTGATTCCATGACTACAAATTGCGTACCGATTCTATGCAAATTGTATCGTCGGTAACATTTCTGTAGATAGACATTATTCCTATATACGCGAGGTGTTCCCATTTACACTTCGATCAATAAATTAGGCGTGACACAGTGTCACATAGTCTACGCAACTTTACGAAAATAGTGCTGGTATACGGGCAGGTATTCAAAGTAAACGGCAACATCTCCATATAAGCGGGCAACGACAGTTACGACGTTCATAGAATCTCGAATTACAGAGAAATTCTCTTCGTGTAACACAGCTTATTTGCATTCTACGGTATACAGAACACGAGTCTTTGATTGACCAGAACATGCGCCAGTAGGCATAATAAATATCTCAATACGATCCTGGAGCGATATAAATTTAAATGGATGTATATTGAAAAATACGTCGATAGATTTGTATTGCTCATTTGACAGGTGAATTTCAAATCCGTAAGATGCTTTGTTTTCTTGTTTCCTGGAATAATAAAGCAACAACTAATTTTGATATAGATAACACTGCATGCAGCAATATTAATTATATCATAAGTTGCTATCCAAGAGGATCCCACAATACCTCACGCGGAGGATACTGCTGTCGAACGGATGTCCATCACCTTAATTTAAGATTCAGGGGTTTGTTTGCTCCACCTGCCGATCGCGCTGAGCTGTATAAACGGTCATTCTCTTACCAGGGCAGTCACATATACAATGGTCTCAGGGAAGATATGAAAAAATATCGTTAAACAATTTTGGGGGAAAGGTGAAGTGTTGTCTGTTTGCTCAAGAGGTGGGACTTTAGGCATTGAGCGCAGATCGGAGGCTGTTTTAATTTTTATTTTTTTATGGGCATGTGCGATGTTTTGTTGAGTTGGATTTGCTGCAATTACGTGTAATTAGACTCTCGAGTAATTTTGTTTTGTTTTTGTTTTGATAAGTTCTCGGAATTATTGTTATATTATTGGTACAATTATGTCGTAGTTCTTGTTTGCGTAAGGGGTTGAGTGGAAGAGCAAGGCAATTTGGAAACAAGTGTGCTGATCTCCGCCCTAAATATAAATAATATTTTGTTGCATTTATTATTGTTTTATGTTAATAAACAAATTATTTATTTATTTAATTATTTATTTATCTGTCAAATCCTGGCTAACTAATTTTATTTTAATGTAGACACGACTGATCTCAATCAAATAGATTGTCATGCAGCTAAACTATTAATTTTATATATTGTATGCTAAAGTCATGTGCCTGGACACATCAGATTTTTTAATACGCAATATTAAATTGGAATAAAAACTGTAAATGAAATGGGCCATTAAATTCTTGAAATGAACGTTATTTTCTCGTACAAAACGACCGCTCTTAAATAATAAAGGAAACATTAAGATCTTGCGTGATCATAATACATATACTTAACATCGAAACTGGTATACGAATATGGGTTTTTCAGTGAACATCTTACTATATTATAACCAATAAATGTCTACATATGCGAGTTTATTCAATTATACTAAGACAACATGGTCCATAAAAACCGAAATGTATTCGAAAGAAATTCATAATAATGAAGAAGTCAATGCAAAACGAAATTTTTCGAACAGTTTACAATAACTCATTATCCGTTTTAGGTTAGAGTGAGGTAAGATTGTTACTTTGTATGAGAACAGTCCTCTTTATATAAGACTTTTTTATCACATGGAAGATTAGAGCGAATTAACGCCATCTCTACGCAATTTTTCGAACTACATACCTATAAAGATCTATTAAGAAGGTTCACCAAAAAAATCGATAATATCCATTGTTTCGTCGTAAAGATCTTTTTAAAGTGTTAATAATCCGACAATGACTTACACATTTTTAGTATTACTTATCCTATTGTTTGTGAAACAAGAGAATACGATAATTATTCATTATTTTTTAGTGGTTGGCAATCTTTTTTATCTTAACGGATCACGCACGCTTCTTAGAAACTGTGATGGCCTACACCTAAAAAATTATGCTCTTGCAACGTTACGAAACTAGCCTATAACAGGCACAGCATATTAACCTAAATTAGTGTAACCGGTGTTACACATAGTTTAATGATGTTTAGAACCAGTGGCAATCAAAAATCGAAATATCACGACAAATATTTATTGGAAATGAGTTTATGATCTTTTAGGATAACACACTGATTCTTATATATTTGTTGTATGTGTAATAATTAAGCAAATAAATGATTATTTTAATGATGTGGACTATATTCGCTTCCTTTGGCCAGTTTTGCCTATTTCGTCATGACTTTGTAGCCGTTCGAATCGTTTACGTCAGAGTTGGGTATTTTTTTTATTTTACAGTTTCGATAGAATTTTTTATCCTGTCTTATTAGAGCAAATAATTAGTAAATTTAGAGTTCTAAATTAATCTTTACATGTACAGTTCATCAACTAGCTTAGCTTCAACAGTCGCATCAATCTGAGGCCGTGCCAAAACAAGCTAATCTCACCTCAAAGGCTCCTAGAATCAGAGTTTTGTTTATTTTTCTTCATTCTGATTTTGATGTATTTAGTTTAAACTAAATTTTCTTTAGTGAATTGATGTATTTTTATTTGTTAGAACCTATTCGAATGGCCCTACATTTACGTCTATATTATATTTCTTTTATTTAGAACCAAGTATGTATTTTTTGACTTTTTTGTTCATGTTTTATTACAATAAAACCATCATCTCAATCTCAGGAGACCAATAGAAACCACAAAAAAGCATTTCTTATTTGAGCCTTGTTAAACTTTTTTAAATTTTTTGTCTTTATGTAAGAAAAAGAGAACTGGACTTAACAAGAATTTTATCGGTGCTATTGGTAGCTCTGGCTCGATTTCTAATTATTCCACAACGAAAAAAAGTAATAACATCTCATTAATACAACATCCCGGGGCGTAAAACATACCAAAAGAAGTTAATCTCCTTTCGGTTATTGACGACTCGAAATTGGACGCGTGCAAAAACGGCAAATTTATTGATTTTTACACCATGACTCGCGTCACGGTAAAATGCTTAATAGCATTTTATGGTATCGACAAAAAAAAACTTTTTAGTGGATTTTTTTTCAGGTCCTTGTGATGTAGCGTTACGTGCAAAATTCTTGTGCATACATATAGTTGGATGTTGTGTTTTGGTATTGAAATTTTGAGACCACTTTTTAGTTTTCTTAAGTTGGGATTAATTTATTTGTAGGTGCTTAATTTGTATTTAGTCTCAATAATTTGTTTGTTTTGCGCTGTATTTTGTTACTTATTTACTAATTTTTAATTGTACGGACATCCAGTCGGATGAATAATTTATCGATCATTAATTATTAATTCGTAGATTACAAATCCGAAATCAAAAGTTGAAAAGACAGAATTGCCGATCCAATGGTGTGGACATCCATCCTTAAATTATTTGCAATTTAGCTGAAAATCTAAATTCAAACTTAAAAAAAAAAAAACAAAATGATCCAATACAAATTAAATACATTTGTGCGAAAACTATTTTCAATTTAGTGGAAATTAATTATGTATATGTGGGGATTTGGAGTTGCTGATTATAAATCCGAAATAAATAAACAAAAATTCAAAATGGCGGGGAATCGGGGCATCAGTTCTTAAATTACTTTCAATTTAGCTGAAATTCATTATCCGAGGGGGATTTGGGGTCGCTCATTATAAATCTGAATTCAAAGTAAAAAAAAGAAAATCTGATGTGGCCAGGCACATGACTTTATCATACAATATATAAAATTAATAGTTTAGCTGCATGAGAATCTATTTTATTGAGATAAATCGTAGGTATTGTCAAAGCATCAGCACTTGACACTACCTACACTACGTCATTAGAATAATAGTTATTTATGTTACAAGTGCCGAAAGTACGGAATAGCGCGACGAGCGGTGATGCGGCGCGTCACCGAAGGCGGAGTGTCGCCGTCGCATGTGAGCGAGTTGCGCTATCTAGTTTTTGGCAGGAGTGACATCAACGTTTATTGTGTTGCTTTTTGAGAAATAAGTATTTAAAAAATAAATAAAAAAGGTTATATTTCTGTATATGAAATGTTAGGTTGGTGCCACTTTGACGAAACGTCAAGTTTAAAGGTACGTTCTGATTGACGTACCTTTAAACTTGACGTTAGAAATTTGTATTTTGTAATTTGCCGCACTAGAGCGGCAACGTTCCATAGCGGTTCTCCAACCTCTGATGAAATCAGCTGCTTTCGAGTGTGACAGCACAAAAAAATATTTGTCAAAATCCTGGCTACTATGCAGTTTCATATCAATGCAGATGCGACCGATCTTATTAAATAGAATTTGCTCTTGCAGCTAAACTTTGAATTTTACCAAAAAATGTCATAAGCATAAATTATTCAAAATTTCCTCTACTTTCATTTATTATTTAGCTATTTTGTCGAAATTACAGAAATGGCGGTTCATTTGCAAAATCCTTGAAAAAGGCTTAGAATAAACTACCAGTTCCTTTGGACCATTGTGAACCAAAAGCTTTTCAGCTCTAAGTTAGGTCATGAAACTTCTAAATATTAACTTTCGTCCCGATACCGTCAGTAGTTTCTCCGGAATCGTCGCCACAAAAATCGTTTACACACACACGCACAGACACACACACACACACACACACACACACACACACACACACACACACACACACACACACACACACACACACACACACACACACACACACACACACACACACACACACACACACACACACACACACACACACACACACACACACACACACACACACACACACAGACATTTTTTTGTACCTTGGTCAAAAATGTTCAGGGGACCCAAAAAGACCTATTTCCGCTAAAATCTCAAATTTTAGCACTTCATCATACTGCGTATGATAAAGTAAAAAACAAATGGCTAATCAAATATAGCGGACATCTGTATGAATACTGGGTTCCGTTGATACAATTTTGTGTACTAATAATAATGATGTTAGAAAATAAATTGATTCCAGGTTATGCCATGCGTCAAAATTATTAATTGCTGACGTTTCGCATACCCTATTGCTCACTTCTTCTTAAAAATCTGAATATTTGTCGTTATGGCCAATTTCAGAGTTTTAAAACTGTTTTTTTGCGTCCAAAATATTTCTGTCTATAGGATACAGTTCCCTTCAATATCCAAGCACACATGCCATACAATCCAAAGACAACATATCAGCCATTTTTATCACTAAGATTAGCAAAACTCATTGTTTGTTGTATATAGCAATAATTAATTATACTCTATTATAATAATAATAATAATAATAATAATAAAACAGTTAACATTAAATTTTATGTTTCACCCTAGGTCCGATGTTTGCAGGCTATACCTGCATCGTTTAGATGGAGGTCGTGGTTTGCAGCAATTGGAAAATATTTATGATTTGGAAATGTTAAATTTAGGAAATTTTATAAAGGCCAACAAGGAAGATAAAGTTATTAAACAATTAATTAGGGATACTTCTGGTAAGTCAATAATTAATAAACATAAACTAATTTTAGAAAAATTTCAGGTCGAAGAACTAGAAAATTACGGAAATAAAACTTCGGTGGCGAGTTTAAAGCGGGAGATTAAGTTAAGAATGAATCGGAAAATGAGGGAGGATTATGTTAGTAAGCCAATGCATGGTCAATTTTTAAGAATTGTGGAGGGTGATGGTATTTCAAAATCTGGGTCTTTATCTTGGCTTTGTCATGGGAACATTAAGGCTGAAACGGAATCCTCTATTGTTGCGGCGCAAGATCAGGCAATTCGTACCAGATATCATGAACAGAAGATTATGAAAGTTGCTCATGATGGGAGCTGTAGATTGTGTCATCAGGCTCCGGAACATGTCTACCACTTATTGGCGGCTTGTCCAGTCTTAGCTGAGTCGCATTACATTGCTAGGCATGATAGGGTGGGAACATATATACATTATAATTTATGTTCCCAACTAGGTTTAGCAATGGATGTGTCTCGGTGGTATGACCACATCCCATCTCCTGTTGTGAGTAATGATCATATTACCATATTATGGAACATGCCTGTTGTCACTGATAGAATGCTTGATGCTAATAAGCCAGATATCGTGGTAAAGGATTTCCAGAGGAAGGTGTGCACGTTTATAGAAATCTCGGTACCTGCTGATGCGAATGTTGTAAGGAAGGAGCTTGAAAAACAACTTAAATATAAGGATCTCGCAATAGAAGTTGGACGTATGTGGGGAATGAAAGTGAACATTGTTCCGGTGATTGTAGGTGCATTGGGAGCAGTTAGTCTAAATTATAGTAAACATGTTAAAGAGTTGCCGTGCAAAATTTCGCCCTGGGAAATTCAAGAAATTGCGGTTTTGGGAAGCGCAAATATTTTGAGGAGAGTTTTATCATAAAGAACCCTAAATTTGCTGCTTAATATTTCATCTTTACCTTCTTTGAATGTATATTGTCTATTAATAAATGTGTGTCTGTGTGTGTGTGTGTGTGAGTGTGTGTGTGTGTTTTTAATGACCTTTGCACAAGGCTGCAAGGGTTTTCTGCAGTTTTCCTTTGCTTTGCAAAGAAAAATGAAATTTTTCTTTGCAAAGCATAAATGGCCTTGTGTTTTTCAAAATTGGGTAGAGCTGCAGTGATACCCGCAAAGGGAGTACCCTAGGCTTCAGCGAAGCTCGGTACTACCAATTTGCCCTGATCCTCTTTATTACTTTTCAAAATTATTAGTGTAATTTTAGTATTTATATGTTGTATCTAAATTATATTATCTAGGTTTCCAATATTTAATGAGATGTATCAGAGATTTTCAATAAATAATAATAATACCAATTTGTACTACCAATTTGCCCTGATCCTCTTTATTACTTTTCAAAATTATTAGTGTAAGTTTAGTATTTATATGTTATATCTAAATTATATTATCTAGGTTTCAAATATTTAATGAGATGTATCAGAGATTTTCAATAAATAATAATAATAATCATTTATTGTTTCCTTGAGTACAGTATACATAGAATAATAATAATAATACTCAAAAATTATTTAAATTCTATGCTCAGTTGTCAGAAGTTTTTCAAGTCGTCCAATTAAAACACAACGAAAATGCATTGAATGCAATAAAACATTTAAAGGATGACGCAATTTTTGGCAAGAAAAATCAAACTAATCTCAAGAATATCTCAGAGAACTAGAAATCCTCCACCAAAGTTGATTCGTCTAGTAAAAATTAAACAGCCTTCCCTTAGTATGTCCCTTAGTAAGTATGAGGAGAAACTGTCTTCGTATTAAAAAGTACAAAATCTGATCTTTACAATGACCTATAATTTAAACCAGGGATATGCGGAGAATTTTTAGGCGAACTTTAAGTTTGTAATATTGTTGCTATGTTGTAATAGAAGTTGCAAAAACTTGTTATTATTATTTAGCTGCATAGAATGAATTATAAAACGTATCTACATATCTTCAGGAACACTATTTATTTTGCAAAAACAATAGAGCAATTGTCAACAAGCCCACAGAAATTGCAAGTACAATTGTGTCAAACGCCCAAACATATACGCTTTGCACAAATCCAAACTTTGAACTGGTACCATTCTTAACCGGTTTAGCCGATCATTTTTACAATTTACGACTTATATGCGAGTGGTCAAATAGTTGTTGTGTAGGGCAAGTTCTGTTCATTTTGAAAACTATAAAATATGAGTTTTGGCCAGCTTTTTGGGAATTCTTCACACTATGCAGCGGTTTGGAAACTTGAAACGTGTTTGGAAATTCCCATTTGCAATGTCTCGAATTTAAATCAAATATTTATATTTTACGTATTTTCAAGTAGATATATTTGACTTATTTTCAAAACGGTGATCTAACATTCCAATTTGCCAGTATTAATCAAATAATATACTGGGCGTAATACACATTTTGACATTAACTTGTATTAGGCCATTATCAACTGTTTCTTAGATATTGTGAAGTCATTGTCAAAAAGGTGCACTCTTAAAAAATCATTTTCAACAAAACAATTGGTTTATAAATCTTCATAAAAAATGCAATTACTGCATTTATGAAACATAAGTTTGTGCTGGTTACGTTGCTGTGTGACACAGGTTCAGATTCAGATTCAAACTGCCTTATAATCTCTCAAAAGACAATTTCAGTTGATAATACCTACTATAACAACAATTTCTTATGGATATATGGAGCGCTGAGCGCTGCCTTATTACGGTAACTTGATTTCTAGTAAGAATTCACTCGAACAATAAATGAAAGTAATCAATTCACGTGATTAATGATCTAGCCAGCGGATACAACACGAAACAGTAGACCAGAATATCGGGTCACAGTCTACTTGATCTACACGTCTCAGCAACTAGACGAATTACACCGGACACACTGCTTTATATGTATACACATTTTTTGATTTATTACCAGGCCATGATAATTATTATTAACCTTTTTTTTTCTATTAACTCTCCGGGTAACAATTGAATTCTTCGCCGGCAACCGTTTGTGCCGAAATTGAAAATTAATTAGGCCATTTTTCAATAATTACGAAATTTCTGAAATTACTTACCCTGGTTTTCAGCAGTCGCCTGAAGGATTCCAGGTGATATCTCGATAGTTTGTAAACAATTCCCGTGCACAGTTTCATCACGGTTGCGTGATATTTGTCAAAATCGTAGGACATTTTTGGTCAGCCAATAATGTTCAAACTAATTTCTGTAAGGTTTGTTGGGAAACTGAGTCACTGTGTAAAACGAAATAACAGAAATGCTATTAGAAGTGGTTTTGCCTCTATATTTTTAACCGTTTAGAATCTGTCTTTGAGAAGTCGTACGGTTTATGTTTGGTGATTTAGTTTATGCAGTCCAAATAAACGATTATAGCAGGTTTATAAATGCGTGAGTTTTGCTGCTCCATTGCTACAGAAGAAGTGTACTAGATTTATTGAGAGAAGATGTATTGTTGATTTTATGTTCTGTGTATATGTAATTGGAATTTAAGGAATTATCTGCTAAAAAATTTATTGGGAATATGTATATATTGAGGATTCACAGTGAGTTACGTTTATAGTGTTCGTTGGTATGAGTCAGCAACAAATTTTTGTTGTTAACGTATTGTTTTTAAGTTTAGTCATAGGCGCGTTATGCTATCATGGGACCCTGAGCAATTTTGAATTTGGAGCACCCCATATAGAATGTCGAACTAAGAAGAATTACTTTATTTATACAAAAATAATTTATACTAATAATACTGATATAACATTTCGGAAAAATTCTTGCAACAGCATTTAATATAAGTACTGACATAATTATTTAAAGTAACAACAGATTATTCTTGAGAACTATAAAATAACTAATAAATAGCTTAACATCTTATTAAATTTGTGGTGCAGTTTTCATTGTTTTTTGAGAAATTCTGTTAATAAAATGTAATTTCCTATTTCTTTTTCTGATATTACCTAAGATTCTGTTTCCATACCATAAGAAAAAAACTCAATTATTCCGAATGACTTCTGCTATATCAGTTTTAACAAGAAGAAACGTCACGTGTCAATATCTGGTCCTCAAAGTAGAAGAAAGTAACTAAATAAAATGTGTAGGAAAACTTTTGAGCTAGAAACTAGAATGACTTTTGAATACACAGGGTTATGTATTTGGTAGAAGCAGACCAAATTAAATTTTTTTTATGATAGCATCCTGTACATTTTTCTTGTTTTTTTCATATTCTTTTGAATTAAAAATTGAACTCTGACAACCGCATGTCCTTGAGGTTAGTGGTATAAATGTAACAAGACTATTAAATGACAAAGTAAAGCAATTAAACAATGTTAAAAGGATTTTTACCGTGTCAATAGCTCGTTGTTTTTGAAAATGTCTAAAGTGATAAATATGAAGCACTTTTAAATATAAAGTTTGTTTCAGTTCTAAGGATTTCAATTTTGTAGCTTAAGCACTTTCCTAATACTTTCATTTGAAGCTTTTTCTTGTCAACTTTTGGAAAGAAATATATTGATTGGTTACGATACTTTTTATACCCACTGTGTAATAATAAGAACTTTGAAAGATTTACAACATTTTACAGATCAGAATTTTTATTTACAGGCTCTTTTGAGCTTTCATCTTTACAAAATAGAATTCAAAATAAGAATTTCAAAACAAAAGATTAGATTTACAAGAAACTAAAATTAAGTAAAATCACAAGGAACTGTTTTCTTCTGACTGAATTATTTGTTCAAAATTGTGAATTGTTATTGACTTTTGGGATATTGCAGAAAGTATCTCTTCTTTTGTTGAATTCCTTCCATACTTTTTTCAACTTCGCCACAAAGTGTCTGTTGATAGCCATATACAATTCTTCGTAGAGATTAAACAATTTATTTGTGCTCACACCGGAAAGTTTGGCCATTTTTCAGCTTTATACCGCTTGTTGTATTTTTATAAATACTTTAAAATCCTTGTGTTTTTTAACTAACATAAATAAATGCATATTATTGTCACACGGAATTTGCTGTGATGCCCTAGCAGTGTAACAAAACACAAGCAGTTATTTTTACACATGGCAACGGTTATAAAAAAAGAAACTACATAACATATCTGTTTTGTATCTTTCAAACTGCAAAAAATGGAGCATTTTGAGATAATCAAAATTAAGGTTCGAATTTTAATTAAGAAAACAGAATTCCCACAAGTCCTATTGTGTTGTACATCAGGAGAAAGCTCATTAAAGAAGCTATAAAATGGCACATTTCTAGATTAATTAGGTGAGGGATCAATTAATATTTCATATTCAAACGATTTTTAAAATTTTGCACACACAACTCCAAAACATTATCATAAAATTTGGCATTTTTCCCTAACTACATGAAGACAACAATTGTACAAAATTTCACCAAAATCCAAGGTGACGAGGAACAAAACTGTGTTGATTTGACATGGAATTACCCACAAGTGTTCTGACCCCAAACATAACTAATTCTAGAATAACTATGTAAAAACCATTTTATTTCAGCACTTTTAGAACTTATCATATGTGTCCGACAAATATAAAAGTGCAGATTCGGAATGTTAAATTCTTATTCTTCAACATGCAGTTTATCCCGAGATCAATCGAACATAATTTGGTGAATTTAATAATATTAATTTATATTCTGCGCAATATCAATAAGATATCGACATAACAAAATATCTCCAAACATCAGACATGTGCGTTTCTGGATATAGATAGAGTTGACAACATTATATTGGAGAAAAAGCGTTTCAAGTTTTCGAAATGCAGAAAAAGCGTTCGTTTCGTAGCTAGAGAATTTCTTTGGCGACGAATTCTAGCAAAATATGTGAGATAAATACCGTGGAATAACGTTGTAAATGCTGCAAAGAAAAATACATACTTCTGCCCAGCAAAAAATTGTTTTCGAGCACTACGCCGTATTGCCAACTCAGAGTACTCAATAATAAATTATGTTTTTAATTGGTACATTAAACAGTTAATATGATTTTGTGGTAAAAAAATATAATACGCTTTAAACTTATTTTAAACTTGTAATTACTATTTAAAATACAGCTATCTGTTTAAACATTTTTAAACACATTTTATTGATAATAAAATTATAAACCCCTAACCACAACAAGTATTTTAGAACCTAAATACGTATTTCAGCAACTATGTTGCCATCTTCAGTAGAACCTAAAAAGAGGAAAAGAGAGATTAGCACTTCATAGTATCTATACTGGATATTGTCCAAGCAAATCACTAGTGGAAGTGACGTCCATGTTAAAAATTACCCTATATATACCCATTTGTTGTTCACACCTCAGTGAGTTTTGATCATTGAAGCGTAAAAAACAAGTTTTAATTAAAGCAGGTCAAACAATGGCGAACTAGGTATAGGACCCCTGTCTGAATTTTTAATTTATCTCTATTCAAGTGAATAAAGATACTTTCCAAGCTGTTTAGTTCCCTATTATTTGACACAGCTTTTACAAGTTTTAAGTCATCTACAACTACTTTATGACCTGTGTCTAAAATATGTTGAGCCACACTAGATTTTTCAAAACGATTATATTTCAAATGAGCTACATGTTCTTTGAACCTAGTTAAAATTGTTCTTCTAGTCGGGCCTACGTATTCTTTTTCACAGTCATGACATTTGATACAATATATACCAGATTTATCAAGTACATCTACCTTATCCTTTGGGTTTCCAAGAAGGTTTTTTATGCTATTATGAGTCGAATATGCTATACAGAGATTTTGTGATGTAAAAATACTTCTCAAACCCCTCGTATATGCACAATCGAACGGTATTTTAACATATATCTTCTTTTCTACAGACAAAGTATTTAAAGTAGATATTTGATTTACATACATTTTTTGATTCTGCTTCTTAATCATTCTATCAACTATTTTCTCAGGGTACCCATTATGTATGACAACATTCTGCCATTTTTGCCATTATTGCAATTTTTGACACCAAGAAGTGCAGTATTCAAGATTTTCTTCTCATTTTGAATTCTAAATTCGACACCATTAACTTTACTGTAGAACAAGAAGTTAACGGCCAACTTCCATTTTTAGATACTCTGGTAGTCAGGAATAGCAAAAATATAATAGAAATTGACGTGTATCGGAAAGATACTAACACAATCAGGTTTATCCCTAATGATTCGCAGCATCCTTTTCAACAAAAATTGTCTTTTATTAGTTGTTTAGTAAATAGGTTATTGAAATTTCCATTGTCCGCAGATAGATATCAGCAAGAATTATTGTTTATTAAGAATGTTGTCATACATAATGGGTACCCTGAGAAAATAGTTGATAGAATGATTAAGAAGCAGAATCAAAAAATGTATGTAAATCAAATATCTACTTTAAATACTTTGTCTGTAGAAAAGAAGAAATATTTTTAAAATACCGTTCGATTGTGCATATACGAGGGGTTTGAGAAGTATTTTTACATCACAAAATCTCTGTATAGCATATTCGACTCATAATAGCATAAAAAACCTTCTTGGAAACCCAAAGGATAAGGTAGATGTACTTGATAAATCTGGTATATATTGTATCAAATGTCATGACTGTGAAAAAGAATACGTAGGCCAGACTAGAAGAACAATTAACTAGGTTCAAAGAACATGTAGCTCATTTTAAATATAATCGTTTTGAAAAATCTAGTGTGGCTCAACATATTTTAGACACAGGTCATAAAGTAGTTGTAGATGACTTAAAACTTGTAAAAGCAGTGTCAAATAATAGGGAACTAAACAGCTTGGAAAGTATCTTTATTCACTTGAATAGAGATAAATTAAAAATTCAGACAGGGGTCCTATACCTAGTTCGCCATTGTTTGACCTGCTTTAATAAAAACTTGTTTTTTACGCTTCAATGATCAAAACTCACTGAGGTGTGAACAACAAATGGGTATATATAGGGTAATTTTTAACATGGACGTCACTTCCACTAGTGATTTGCTTGGACAATATCCAGTAAAGATACTATGAAGTGCTAATCTCTCTTTTCCTCTTTTTAGGTTCTACTGAAGATGGCAACATAGTTGCTGAAATACGTATTTAGGTTCTAAAATACTTGTTGTCGTTAGGGGTTTATAATTTTATTATTAAGTTCGCCACAGTCTCCAAAATATTCAGACATTCCAGTTGCTCAAGAATAATACAAACTCATTTTTGTAACGTTTATTTTTCATCTCGTAAAATACGACTACGTAACGATTATGTATTGCTTTACAACGTGATTATGGGTCAATAAAACACAGTTTTATATTTATCTCAATTCATCTAGCTCCGATCTCCACTTGTGCTGGTACACCTGATCTCTGCAGGGCATACCTGACGCCCACTTCGATTCTCGTAGACATGCATATAACGTGATACTGTCTACTTATACGACCGAGGTACTATTATTTATTTCATGCCATATTTGTTACGGAGTTGCAAATTCATGTTATGGGCAAAACATGCCATCGCCTGTTGCGTGTTGTACACCTGTCCGTTTTTGTTTTTTTTTTGTTTTAAATATAATGGTTATTGTAAATCTCAGGCTCTCGATATTTGATACCATGTATGTTATAACCAGTATTTTTAGTTGCGAAGAACCTTTAAATCAATAGGAACGTTAAAATTTTCGTTATAATTTATTATTATTTATTCACGTCGTCGTTATTTGGCCGAAACGAAAAAAACAAAACGGTATAATAAATTATTATCTACCCATACGTTGGACGGCAGACGAATAATTTTTTATTATTGGTGGTGCAGCGCTAAATAGCGAGAAAAAAAGGCCGGTCATTAATTTTATATGCGTGCCATGAGGCAGTGTGAGAGAGGCCACAAAAATCAGAACAGTTCGATTCGGATTTAATTGCCGTTGACTGTTCGTTTAATTCACTTTTGATAATTGCCATCAGATTCAATAAGTGCATTCCAATTTTCGTTATGCGAATATGTACAGCAGTATGCTTATATGGTGGCCAGTGTTGATGGGAATTGAAAGTATAATATTTAGCGTATGCTAAAAGTTCGTGAGGTGTGTTTTGTTTTTCTTTTTGCCATGCAAAAGGTGCTTACTTGTTGAAATAACCGAAAATATCTACCGGAGATCTGAATATTTCGAATGTCAGAGCCACAAATGTAGGTATTTTGATACTTCATGGTGATTTTTTTAATCACTGATAGTTTTAATTTCAATAGTAATAAAACACGTTTTTAAAATACGTTTTTAAATAAATCTGGCGCTTTTTTCAGCTTGTATCCTATTTATTTACATTGTGACCAAATCCATTGGGATACCAAAATACGTTGAAAGAAAAGACTAAAAACTATTCGTTACTACAGTGACGAAAACTTTAAATAATAAATTTAACGAATATTAAAACATATGTAAATATGATTTCTTGATTTTTTTATATCTCAAAAGGTAAAGGGCGGTGTTTTTGATATACCTCTTTGACATGTATAAGACGTAGATCTTTATTACAAGTAATAATAATATTAAGACTTTGTGAATTTTAATTTCAATCAATTATATTTTGACTTAAAAGAAATCTCATTTTAATAAATTTGCATACCTACAATAACTATTTAATAACATAAAATATGAAGTTTAAAAAAATAATCTTTACTGTTTGATTATAGTTGTTAAAAGAACGGCAGAAGGCTTCATTTGTCAAAAACAAATTACCATTCCAATAACAAAAAAATATCTGTTGAATGTGAAGACAAAAATTGTGTGTACATTATTGGTACGAATTTTCTCAGAAACTAGACATAATTCGGAATTTCTGTCGTCAGTTTTGTGTAATTTATCCTTGTTATTGTTTTTCTTTTTAATTTTTCGAACGACTGTATTTCCAACTGTTATGTCCTGGTTTACGTTAACTAACGTTGCGTAGATTAATTTAAAAAGAAAAATCTTTATTGTGACTTCAATTTAGGAGGTAATTATACAGGCTTAGCCAAAATTACCGGAACACCTAAGTAATTCTCAAACGGTAAGAAATTTAAAAAAGTTTTAAGCAAAACTTTTTTGGCTTTAAATAAGCTATGTATCTAAATATATTCTAAATATATTTTTAATATGCATTTTTTAAAAGACATTTGGTATTTGGTGAATATTTTAATTCTAAGCTTAATTCTAACAACTTTTTATAGGAATTATTTTTTTATTAAATTCATCATTTTTTAATTATAAGCTATTGACAAAAACTGAATAAGTCTCCAATCGAAAAAAAAATTTAAATAAAAGTTTTTTGGTTTTAAACTACCTATACTTCAAATGTTTTTTTTTTTAATACAGGCTGTTTATTTTATTATGGAAATTTTAAACGCTTTACCTTTCAACCAGAACACGCTGTATTTTTAACATTTTTTAATTATAATAATTTGTAGGAATTATTTTTTATAAAATGCATTATTTTTTAGTTATACGCAATTAACTCATAAACCATTACTTTAACCAAATGGATAAAAAATAAAAATCCAAAAGAAAATAAAATAATTCAATAGAATTAAATTAAATGTTCAAACATCCTGTATACTAAACATGCATTTGAACGAGAGGTTGTTTAAAGACAAAAGACCTGAACAATTTTTAAAAAAATTTGCGGTTGGAGAATTATTTGTGTTCCTGTAATTTTGACTATGTTCAATTAATAAGTTATAATTAAAAAAAGATGAATTTTATAAATAAAATGATACCTATAAAAATGTCTTAGAATTAATCGTAGAATTAAAACTATATAGGTGTTCTTTTTAATAGAAGAAAATAATGGTATATTAAATATTTATTTAGACGATACCTTGTTTAAAGCCAAAAAAGTTCAGTTTGATTTTTTTTCAATTTCTTACGTTTGGAGAATTATTTAGGTTTTCCAGTAATTTTGGCTAACTCTGCATAATATTAAACGTTTAATCGTTCTAAGAAGATTCTAAAGAACTATTTACAAAAAGTTCATGTGAGTTAATGTCGCAACCACCACAAAATATGGCAACCCTAGGGATATTAAGATAAACTGTTACTTGACAAATAAAAAAAGGTAAAAATTGGTTAAAATAGTCGAAATAGCTCTTGATTCATGTTGAGTTTCTAAAACAGAAACATTTTCAAGAAATCAATAAATGACTGAAATTTTCGATCATAATTCTTAACTCATTTCGTAATGACATTAGACATTTATAAATCAAACATTTTTACAAGACGTTTCTACAAAGCATTTTATTGAATTTGATTCAGATAATATAATTCTGACAAAACGTTAAAAATTCAACTAATTTTTACGATTTTTTGTATGATGTTTCTTACGTTATTTCTATTGTAGCCTCAGTATGTATAAAGCATGGAGTTTAGCATACACACAACTTTAATAACCAAGATTACAGTAACCTTGCCGCTCTCAGGCATATAATTAGAAAACGCGCCGTTTAAGCTCAGACACCGTAATTGATGTCATATCCTATCACACCAGTGGGCATTACAAGTCTTCTTGACCCAAATATCTCCGCAGTTTCTTTCTAAACTTACGATCGATAAACGCACACTAGATTATCTGTAACGAATTTTTCGACAAACTCACTCGTAAGGTAAAAACATACTTATAATAAACGGTATTATTACCATTAGGCTTGCTGTTAACCTCTTTTAGCTATCGTAAAAATCATGGTAATAGATTTATTAACATACTACACCGCTGCGTATCGGCAAAACGGCATGCTAGATTATTCAGACCTGTACCATATATGGTACAGGTGCATATAAGATTACCAGTTGGACATCACATGAACGCAAATGATGTCTGTTAGTGGAAACCACTTGTGTGTAAAGTGACATGTCGAGTTATGTATGATATGTAGATTTGGTATGATATGGATGTAGGATGAAAAAATGACACAAGTTTACAACAGCTAGGTATATATTAAGCAATATGACTACGTATGTAACCGTTAAAGCTTAAAAATTAGAACTCAAACAAATCATAATTAAATATTTATCAGTGTTTTGTGTATTATTATCCATTATAACCTTATATATTATATGGTACATAATATCGACCAATTGCGTATGAATATTTTTTTAGATTGAAATTTAAGATCACTTTCACTTTGACGGAATTCTATTGGCTGCCCTACTCCGTGCTAAAAGTAAGGTTAACACCTGCAAATTATTTCATTATTCGCATAAAACAGTGACGCATGGGGGTTAGGCATCCACTCCACTTTTGTCCATAAGAATTTAGCAAGAAATAAAAAGATGACCTACGTTTGTAGTAAAGTGTGTTAATTTCCTCTAAGTTCTTAAAGAATAAGGTGAATGTTTTTATTACTTTACGACTAGCTTGTTTATTTAAATAATTATGTATTGTTGTAAAATAAAATAAAAAACGTAACCTTATAAATAGAGGAAGAAACTCTCATTTGAATAAATTAGCACGATCTAAATATTTGTTCCCACGATGTTTAGTACTCTTATGATTTAAACCAGTGTTTATAAATAACATTTTTAACACATTTCGCTTTTAATTCAAACGGCAAGTATACTATATTAACGATTGTTTTGTTTCCTAAAACATATTAAATCACATAAGAATAATTACTAAAACTAAACTGATGTCACGAAGTGGCCATTACTAAACTATTTTTGAGTTACACACAGAGCAATGGTTGTCTAATGTTAGGAAAATAACATTCATTCACATACTTGTAATAAGAATATTTCTTTAATATAAACAACCTAAATATTTGCTTTAAGAAAACTATTGTTTTGATTTAAGAAAGTCGTTGTTTTGAAAATAATGTGAAGGATCTATCTAAATCAGGGATTCCCAAAGTGGTCGATATCGATCCCTTGGGGTCGAAATCGGTTTCCCAGAGGCCGATACAGTGGCGTAGCTACCATGGGGGACACCCAGTGAGGGTTATCATGGTTTCACCCTAAGCATGAAATGCGTAAAAATTAACAAATAGCCCATAAACGTAATGTATGATTTTATCGAATTAATACAAATGAGTGTTAATATTAACTATGTTACAATATTATGAATAGTACTGTTTTATTATAGGTATATATCCTTTCATATAGATGTATGTAAGTGAATCTCTTCTGTTCTTAAAATCTCTTCTTTCAAGCTGTAACAGCCGCAAACTCTGAAATCACATTTTTAAAATTTATATTTTGTGTTATCTGGTGTTCTGTTGTTAATATGCCAAGGTTGTGAAGTCTCGTTTGGTTCATAGCCCGCAAATAATTTTTAATTAATTTTAGTTTCCTAAAACACCTTTTGCACGATGCAACTGATTCGCAACTTATAAGAATGACTAATATTTTAGTAGAAAGAGTCATTGTTGTTATTAAAAAACTCAACAAGTCTGCTCTGTATTTGACGCATATACGCCAAACATGGTCCTGATATTTTACTATATAACTAGTGAATCCAAGCATTGTGGAACATTGCTGAAAAATACCTCATCGCTTTTCCATCATCATACCTAGTCGAAAACGGTTTCAGTGTGGTTACAAACATTTTGACACAACAAAGAAACCGTTTGAAAGTATTCTTCAAAAAATAATTAGCTACCTAAGTATTTTTACTTATTGTGTATTATTATTATTATTATTATTATTATTTATTGAAAATCTCTGATACATCTCATTAAATATTGGAAACCTAGATAATATAATTTAGATACAACATATAAATACTAAAATTACACTAATAATTTTGAAATGTAATAAAGAGGATCAGGGCAAATTGGAAGTACCGAGCTTCGCTGAAGCCTAGGGTACTCCCTTTGCGGGTATCACTACAGCTCTACCCAATTTGGAAAAACACAAGGCCATTTATGCTTTGCAAAGAAAAATTTCATTTTTCTTTGCAAAGCAAAGGAAAACTGCAGAAAATCCTTGCAGCCTTGTGCAAAGGTCATTAAAAACACACACACACATTTATTAATAGACAATATACATTAAAAGAAGGTAAAGATGAAATATTAAGCAGCAAATTTAGGGTTCTTTATGATAAAACTCTCCTCAAAATATCCGCGCTTCCCAAAATCGCAATTTCTTGAATTTCCCAGGGCGAAATTTTGCACGGCAACTCTTTAACATGTTTACTATAATTTAGACTAACTGCTCCCAATGCACCTACAATCACCGGAACAATGTTCACTTTCATTCCCCACATACGTCCAACTTCTATTGCGAGATCCTTATATTTAAGTTGTTTTTCAAGCTCCTTCCTTACAACATTCGCATCAGCAGGTACCGAGATTTCTAAGAACGTGCACACCTTCCTCTGGAAATGCTTTACCACGATATCTTATTATTATTATTATTATTAATTTAATGTGTATTTTTTTTGTTAAATTTTGATAAGAAAATGATCAAGTATACTCACTTAAGCAACCGTAAAGTTTTCAAGTTGGCAAGTATTTTGTATCAATAGGAAAAAAAAAACTAGAGATAGGATTTTTAAAGGAATTTGGCTATGGGGGTCTGAGGTATCAGTTCATTTTGAAAAGGGGTCTCTTGCCCAAAATAGTTTTGGAATCCCTGATCTAAATCTATCAGTCTTTCAGAAATAAGAAAAATATGGTGTTGAAGGTATCTAAGAACCCAAGATTTGTTTATTTTGTACTGAGTGTTTACAAACATTGTTCGTATGTAATATCCTTAATAAATTGATAAATACACCCAGTTTCAAAAAAAGGACGTACTTGATTTTTGATCTAACTTTAACGTCTTATATTTTTTAAACAAGTAGGGCGACTTTTAGATATTGTCAATTTGATGGTATGCAATTCCCTTTAAGTCTTTAAAAACAATTAAAGAGAAGGAAGTTTGTTGAATGTATCTTGGATGGTAGTGGAGAAACTGGAACCATGTTTTTCCTCATTTTTGACTCACTCTGTGTGTTGATCAAGGAATGGTATAGAAAGTACTGATACTCTATATGAAAGAATCTTCTTTTACGAGCATTTTGGTTTTTATTCATGGATCTATTAACTTTAAGATTTTCTAACCTACGCGGCATACTGGAAATCAAATTTCTTATCGTTTCTATTGGTATACGATCCCGTTCTCCCACTAATGTATAGCAATTTCTATGAGGTTTTCTTGAGGCCTCTCGCGAGAACTCTCCCTTCTTCCTAATTCATCGCACAAATGTTCTATAGGGCTCTCATCGGGGATTCTCGCAGGCCACTGTAATGTGGTGATGAACCGGTAGCTTCAAAGAAGTTTCGCATGAATATTAAATTATTGCTCACTAAGACCTCATACTGCTGTAAAATGACGATGTAGACTTGGGCTGTCATCGACCCCTCACCGGCAAAACATAAAGGGGGTTGTCTTTCCATTCATTTGTAACTGAACGGAAATGATATAATGGTGGGTCGGTTATGGTGTAGGGGGAGGGATTTCAAATTCTGATTAAACCTTTCACTAGACCTGTTTCACACTATTTTGCTTTTATCCACCATGTTAAGGCAAAACCTTGACTCATCCGTAAGCAAGACATTCGAACATGCTGGACGGCCAGTTAAAAATCGCTATAGTACTCAATCCTTTACTAACTATTCCACTCACTATTCAACAACAATTGAAAGTTATAATGCGAGGGAGTAGCATCCTGTATAAGGAATGAATGCTGAAGATTACGGTATATCCAAGTATGTCTCTCCCAGATTCATGACATTCAATAGAAAAAGAAACGGAGAATGGCCAATAATTGTTGCAAAGTTCCGACATGGCGTATTTCGTTGGCACGGCGCGTTCTCTCGCCGCGTTCCATGACCGATAGAGCCGGATAGATGATGGGTGATTGATGGGTCCGCACATACAAACGACAATATTATCCGAGGCGGCTCTTCAATTAGAGAGATACGTTCACTTTGGCCGGCAGCTCGCACTATAAATGGTACCGGAGATAGTCGGGCTCGTGCAACACGTGCAATAAAAAGGCAAAGTGCGTCGTCGCCTTCGCGATATTCACGATGGATATCACGTTTCGTATCCTTGCTGGCGTATTCCCCTGTGGTGGTGACCACAGAATGTTGAAGATTTTGCGTGGTTTTTACTCTGCTTCGAGGTATTTCGACAAATAATCTATAGTGAAGAATCTTATTTGCTCAGCCCTCTATCTATTTTAGTTTGTTCAGGAGGATTTTTGAAACTTAGATTTTACGTTGTTTATCGGTGGTTGAATGTTATTATTTCGCTTCATGTGCGATTACTAGCAAAGTAGTTGGGATACAAATTATTATTATACACGTTTATGGATCAAATACATTGAGTAATTAATTCTAAAAAGTACAGCCCTCTATATATTTTAGTTTGTTCAGGAGGATTTTTGAAACATAGATTTTACGTTGTTTATCGGTGGTTGAATGTTATTATTTCGCTTCAAGTGCGATTACGAGGAAAGTAGTTGGGATACAAATTATTATTATACACGTTTATGGATCAGATACATTGGGTAATTCATTCTAATAAGTACAGCCCTCTATCTATTTTAGTTTGTTCAGGAGGATTTTTGACACTTAGATTTTACGTTGTTTATCGGTGGTTGAATGTTATTATTTCGCTTCATGTGCGATTACGAGCAAAAAGTAGTTGGGATACAAATTATTATTATACACGTTCATGGATCAGATACATTGGGTAATTAATTCTAAAAAGTACAGCCCTCTATCTATTTTAGTTTGTTCAGGAGGATTTTTGAAACTTAGATTTTACGTTGTTTATCGGTGGTTGAATGTTATTATTTCCCTTCATGTGCTATTACGAGCAAAGTAGTTGGGATAAAAATTATTATTGTACACGTTTATGGATCACATACATTGGGTAATTAATTCTAAAAAGTACAGCCCTCTATCTATTTTAGTTTGTTCAGGAGGATTTTTGAAACTTGGATTTTACGTTGTTTATCGGTGGTTGAATGTTATTATTTCGCTTCATGTGCGATTACTAGCAAAGTAGTTGGGATACAAATTATTATTATACACGTTTATGGATCAGATACATTGGGTAATTAATTCTAAAAAGTACAGCCCTCTATCTATTTTAGTTTGTTCAGGAGGATTTTTGAAACTTAGATTTTACGTTGTTTATCGGTGGTTGAATGTTATTATTTAGCTTCATGTGCGATTACTAGCAAAGTAGTTGGGATACAAATTATTATTATACACGTTTATGGATCAGATACATTGGGTAATTAATTCTAAAAAGTACAGCCCTCTATCTATTTTAGTTTGTTCAGGAGGATTTTTGAAACTTAGATTTTACGTTGTTTATCGGTGGTCGAATGTTACTATTTCGCTTCATGTGCGATTACGAGCAAAGTAGTTGGGATACAAATTATTATTATACACGTTTATGGATCAGATACATTGGGTAATTAATTCTAAAAAGTACAGCCCTCTATCTATTTTAGTTTGTTCAGGAGGATTTTTGAAACTTAGATTTTACGTTGTTTATCGGTGGTTGAATGTTATTATTTCGCTTCATGTGCGATTACTAGCAAAGTAGTTGGGATACAAATTATTATTATACACGTTTATGGATCAGATACATTGGGTAATTAATTCTAAAAAGTACAGCCCTCTATCTATTTTAGTTTGTTCAGGAGGATTTTTGAAACTTAGATTTTACGTTGTTTATCGGTGGTTGAATGTTATTATTTCGCTTCATGTGCGATTAGGAGCAAAGTAGTTGGGATACAAATTATTATTATACACGTTTATGGATCACATACATTGGGTAATTAATTCTAAAAAGTACAGCCCCCTATCTATTTTAGTTTGTTCAGGAGGATTTTTGAAACTTAGATTTGACGTTGTTTATCGTTGGTTGAATGTTATTATTTCGCTTCATGTGCGATTAGGAGCAAAGTAGTTGGGATACAAATTATTATTATACACATTTATGGATCAGATACATTGGGTAATTAATTCTAAAAAGTACAGCCCTCTATCTATGTTAGTTTGTTCAGGATGATTTTTGAAACTTAGGGTTTACGTTGTTTATCGGTGGTTGAATGTTATTATTTCGCTTCATGTGCGATTACGAGCAAAGTAGTTGGGATACAAATTATTATTATACACGTTTATGGATCAGATACATTGGGTAATTAATTCTAAAAAGTACAGCCCTCTATCTATTTTAGTTTGTTCAGGAGGATTTTTGAAACTTAGATTTTACGTTGTTTATCGTTGGTTGAATGTTATTATTTCGCTTCATGTGCGATTACTAGCAAAGTAGTTGGGATACAAATTATTATTATACACGTTTATGGATCAGATACTTAGGGTAATTAATTCTAAAAAGTACAGCCCTCTATCTATTTTAGTTTGTTCAGGAGGATTTTTGAAACTTAGATTTTACGTTGTTTATCGGTGGTTGAATGTTATTATTTTGCTTCATGTGCGATTACGAGCAAAGTAGTTGGGATACAAATTATTATTATACACGTTTATGGATCAGATACTTTGGGTAATTAATTCTAAAAAGTACAGCCCTCTATCTATTTTAGTTTGTTCAGGAGGATTTTTGAAACTTAGATTTTACGTTGTTTATCGGTGGTTGAATGTTATTATTTCGCTTCATGTGCGATTACGCGCAAAGTAGTTGGGAATGACGGGGCAATCCTTAAACAATTTCCTGGACTACCTCAACCAGCAACACCCAAACATACGTTTCACCATGGAAGTGGAAACAGATGGCTCTCTCCCTTTCCTCGACGTATTAGTTACCCACACCGACATATACTTAATGCCAATTCTCACCATCACCCCGCTCAGAAAGAAGCAGTGATCACCACCCTTGTGAAAAGAGCAATTTCTATAACCCACCCCACATACCTCCAAAACGAACATGACCACTTAACCAAAGTCTTGTCCCAAAACAACTTACACAAGTCCTCGATAATTAAAACCATTTCCCGACACCTAAACAACTTTGCAACAAATTTCCTCTGATATTTCTAATCACTTCTTTCAAATAACGTTTTTACATAGCTTTTAAAACAGATGTAACACCCGGTACATTTAAGCATTTTTTTTTTCCTGTGTGTGTCCAAGTTAGTGCCTGACACGGTATAATGTGAATCTTCAACGTTTTTTAGGATAATTGCAAACCTGTTCGCACCAATTTACGCTTCTTTTTGTGTTTACGAAATGACGAGGCGGTATAAAAGCAATTAATATAGTAAAAACGCGATGTAACGAGCCCATATCAAAAATAGGTGTGTTCAAGAACTACACACCAGATTTTTTCTCCAAATATTAATGAAACGATTTGGGTTAAAATTTCATGTAATTATATATCTAATATAATTAATGGTACAAGCATAGCTCAGATTTAATTAATATTAAAATCACTCACTGCACAAACTAAGCTTATCAACATTCCACTTATTCATATTAACAATTAAAAAACAACTTTCAAAACGGCTGAAAATCGATTTCATTTACTTATCAGAAGAAACGTTACAAAATTTATAAAATATTATTAACGTAACTCGCAACTCTTATTCTCGCCGATACATAATATTGATGCCCGCACGATAATTTTCGTCCAAATACGGCAATGCCGCCAATTACTATAAATTACAATAAATTTATTATTTGTCACAGATGGCATGATGTCTGAACGCGTTTCTATAATAAAACCTACATCATTATTTTAATGGGCATAGAGACGCGAAATTAACGACATTTCAACTTGTAGATTATCCGTGCCTTGCATGGTCAACATATTCACATACGATGTCGATTAGTTATGTTTTGCTGGATTATTTATAGGCTAGTTATCCGTAGAATGTTGCTAATTACGGGGTTATCATCTGAAAGATTCATGGACGGTGTTAAAAGTAGATATAAATAGAGATATTGAGAAGGAAGCATATTTCGTATTTTAACAATTACTTGTGTTGCAGAGTTATTTCAAGTATAGGTATAGTATGAAATGTTATTAACGATATATTTATTAACATAAATAAACTTGTACGTTTTCGGCAACTCTTTGACAAATAACAAATAGAACACAAAATAAAAATAATAATATTAACATTAATAACATTACATTACATCGCATTACATTAATAGTAAAAACAGTCAATAATTTTGACTGTGAGTTAATTAATATTATTATTCGAAACCGGTACACACAGAGAAAGGAATGCTCAATTCAAAAAAATTGCTTTGCATCAAAACAACGGTTGATTTCCATATCCACGAAATAACTATCCACTTCAACCAAAACAATATTTTCTCAGTACAAATGTGTTAAGTGCTTCGTTCGAGATAAAATTAGTTGCAACGAGTAAACTATTGACTTGCACCAAATAGTCATCAACTCGAAAGGACTATAATGTTGTTTTGAATGAAACTTTGTAGTAATATTTCAAATATTTCAACATTTGGACAAAACTAATATTGTTTTAATGCAACCATATGATGTCTTAAAGAGAGTAATAGAGCTATCGGAATAAGTAATAGGTTATTTTGCTTGGAAGAACCAATGTTTCAGAAAAACATTTGTAATTTTGGTTCAACACCTTTAGTGTTCTGAATAGAGTATTTTGTTGTCAAAGCAAGTAACTGTCATTTTAAACGAAGTTCGTTAAAAATTCAAAGCAAGTAATAGTAATTTACATTCAACATAATATATTGATTTGAAGTGAATGCTTTTGTTGTTTTGTTAAAACTATCTACCGCTCGCTGCTGCAAAGGTCACATAAAAAAAATAAGTCTATCAAAACAAATGCAGAAAGAACTACACGATTATAATAGCACATTACTTTCTTAATCATATTTACTAGCAAGAATAATTCTTCTGGCTGACAAATCTAATCAAAACATAATATGTGGTATTACATCAAAGTTCGTTAAAGGCGGGTTTTCCTAGGAGCAGGTTTTTTACGCAGCGTACAACGTAACGTACGTCTTCTCAGACGACTGTCACTTTTGACAAAACGCAAAGATCCCTTGATCTAACTATAAGTAGACCACCTGAATAGCTGATGTTCCACGTTTGGAAAATACAAACGCGCGGCGTATTAAGCTGTAAACTTGAAATGCGTTCTACGCTGCGTAAAAAGCCTGCTCCTAGGAAAACCCGCGCAATTATTTTGTAAGACATATATTTTTTTAGTCATGTAGCAAAGGAAATGGGTAAAAAAGTTCATATATACCAATACATTAATTTATTATAAAAATAAAAATACATTCCAAACAAGTAGGTGTCATACTGATATAAACCCAATAACTTGTTATAAAAGAAAAAAAAAACATTTAAAATACAATAAAAAATACAAAAAAATTTATGAGCTAAATGAGCTAAGCAGTCAACAAGACTTGATGGGCTTTTCTGCAACTGGCCATTATAATACGGTTTCTCACCTTAGATGTTTCTAAATCTCCCCTTAGCTTCACCGCTTCCCGGAAAACAATCCGATCTCCAATAGCCGGAATAAGTTCTTTTATCTCTTCTTCTGTAAGTTTTGTTATGTTTTGAACAGTTATTTTATGGTCTGCAAACATAGAATGCACATAGTGTATTAACATTCGCATAAAAAGTAGATATACGCATATACTTACTGTCAAATATCGTTTTAAGATGATCTGATGAAATTGAAAAATCATCCACGCTGTCCATTATCACATGTAAAACTGCAGCTACAATCAAGCGTATATCAAAGCGACAGTGCTTACCACTATAACCAATATATTTGCATGGAGTTAACGTTGTGAGGGTTGTGAGTGAGACTAGAGAATGTAGTCCTCATATACTGCGTATCTAAAAACTGTCGCCGTTCTACGTCGCGTCAGTCTGGTGCCACAAACCGCGCAAACTCTTAAGTTTTCCGCACAATGAAACCACCCGATATTTTAAATTAAGCATTTGGTTACTTGGTTCACACAAAAAGTTTCTTGCATCAACCAACTAATTTTACTTGTTTTGAACACCATATTGTACATATATGATCTTGTTTCAATGCAATAGTTGTTTACATTGGAATATATTGAATTGTTCAATGCAACACACTATATTCTTAAAAGAACTCATAAGAACTTTTAAAATTATCCAATGTAGTTTTACTTGGAAACAAAATGTTGTCGCTTCAAAGGAGAAATTTGTGAGTTTTGATTCAAAAAGCTCATCTAAATTGAAAACTTTATTGATTTGTTCGGAGTAAATTTCGGCAAGACAACGAATGTCTTAAACATTTCTCTGTGTGTACCAGAGCAAATAAATTCTTGCAAGGCTTAATCATAACGAATGTTAATATGCTTAATTTGTGGAGTGAGTAATAAAAATTAAATATGAGCTTTGATTTTACCATTAATTATTATATAATTACATCCAATTTTCGGCCAAACCGTTTCATGAATATTGGAGAAAGAATGATGAAACGTTATTAACGATATATTTATTAACATAAATAAATTTGCATCATTTTCGGCAACTCCTTGTAAAAAGTCAATATGAATTTTAAATTTCTTTAATCGGCCTCGACACTTCAGCCATTCATTAATTTTTTACTCTACATATTTATGTTCGCTTGTCGGCGAGGAACGCAGTTATGCATATGCATGACTTTTATTCAACTGTTTTTGCGTTTTTGCCTCACAGGCAGTTTTATACAAAGTGGAATGTTGATATGCCTAATTTGTGCAGTGAGTGATTTTAATATTAATTAAATCTGAGCTATGCTTGTACCATTAATTATATTAGACATATAATTACATGCAATTTTAAGCCAAACCGTTTCATTAATATTTGGAGAAAAAATCTGGTGTGTTGTTCTTGAACACACCTATTTTTTAATATGGATATTTGGATATAAACTATACCCTATACTATACTTTATACTGTCATATACCCTATTGTTTTTACTTTATCATACGCAGTATGCTAAAGTATTGTAATCATGCCGAAAAAAAAAATTGAGATTTTAGCGGAAATAGGTCTTTTTGGGTCCCCTGAACATTTTTGACCAAGGTACAAAAAAATGTCTGTGTGTGTGTATGTGTGTGTGTGTGTGTGTGCGTATGTGTGTACTCGATTTTTGTGGCGACGGTTCCGGAGAAACTACTAAAGGTATCGGGACGAAAGTTCATATTTAGTAGTTTTATGACCAAACTTAGAGCTGAAAAGCTTTTAGTTCAAAAGGGTCCAAAGGAACTGGTAGTTTATTCTAAGCCTTTTTCAAGGATTTTGCAGATGAACCGCCATTTCTGTAATTTCGTCAAAATAGTAAAATAATAAATTAAAGCAGAGGAAATTTTGAATAATTTATGCCTATGACATTTTTTGGTAAAATTAATAGTTTGGCTGCAAGAGCAAATTCTATTTGATCGAGATCAGTCGCATCTGCATTGATATGAAGCTACATAGTAGCCAGGATTTTGACAAATATTTTTTTTGTGCTGTCACCACAGAAATGTCTATGGCTGTCACCACGCTGTCACACTCGGAGAACCGCTATGGAACGTCATCTACAGTGTCATGAACGAATATAAATCTGTCAGAATTTGAATTAGCTCTTTAAACTTGACATTTCGTAGAAGTGGTATCAACCTAACATTTTCTATACCGAAATAAAACCATTTTTGATGTTTTTAAAAAATACGTTGTTCTCAAAAAGCAACACAAAAAACGTTGATGTCACTCCTGCCGAAAACTACATAGCGCGAGTCGCGTCGTCGTCGTCGCATGTGAGCGAGTCGCTCACATGCGACGACGACGCTCCGTCATCGGTGACGCGCCGCATCACCGCTCGTTGTGCTATTCCGTACTTTCGGCACTTGTGAAAAACTATTATTCTGATGACAGTAAGTAGTGTCAAATGCTGATGCTTTGGCAATACCTTCGATTGATACTATTGACTATCAAAATATCTGTCAAATCCTGGCTAACTAGTTTAATTTTAATGCAGACACGATTTATCTCAGTCAAATAGATTCTTATGCAGCTAAACTATTAATTTTATATATTGTATGATAAAGTCATGTGCCTGGCCACATCAGATTTTTTGTTTTTAATTGTATATAGGATTGAAAAGCTTTGAAAAACTGATATTAATACAGATTGCGAGATTTTACAGCGCAGTATTGTTTGTTATTTAATCGGTTGCGATCTCAAAAGTTCCTCTCCATGCTATTATTCATGTTAACAATTAAAAAACAACTTTCGAAACGGCTGAAAATCGATTTCATTTACCACCTGTCACCTTAATTTGTTTCAATGTAAAGAAATCACATCAGTTCTTAATTTTTCACGTAAACACGTTTAATACATGTTAAAAACGAGTCTTTGGTATCTTAGGGGAAGAAATAAGTTAATCGTTAAAAAGAAATAATATTTTTATTAATAGTATTTTCAATAATTTTTAGTAAAAAGGTATATCTTTAAAACCCGGATTGAACTGAACATTTTTGACCAAGGGACAAAAAATGTCTGCGTGTGTGTGTATATGTGTCTGTGTGTGTGTGTAATTAATAAATTTAAGTAGAGGAAATTTTCTAAAATTTATGTATACGATAATTCTATTTGATCGAGATCTGCCGTATTAAAACTACATAGTTAGCCAGGTTTCACAGAAATTTTGATTCTATTGACAATATTGTCAAAACATCAAAGTTTGCCGCAGTTGGACACTGCTGTAAGTCATGTGTAAGTCATGTAAGTCATGTGTCTGGCCACGTCAGTTTTTTTTTGTAAGTGTTTGAACGGAATGTTCAAATCAAAAACATTAAAACAAAATTAGGAAAACAAAATGTATTCAGACAGCTCTGGCTGATGACGGTTGATGTTGGAAATACTGTTTAGTTAGGAAAATGACAACATTTGGTTTAAAGTGATAATCAAAGTTCGGTGATTCGAGCTCCGATACAATACTAAAAATACAAAAAAAAATGTAAAAGTTGTCTAAAATTTACAACCAAATGACAGTTGTGACAGATCACAGTTGAACTCATGCCATCTCCATTAAAAAAAATCTGATGTGGCCAGGCACATGATACCATATATTAATACTTTATCTGCATGAGATTCTATTTAATCGAGATCGGCCACGTCTGCATTAAAATAAAACTACTAGAACTAGACAGATATTTTGATTATATTTACAGTAGTCATAACATCAGCATATGACACTACCTGCTGTCATAAGAATCACAGTATCTGACAAATCCTGGCTAACTAGTTTTAATACTAATGTTTTAATGCCGTACGAGCGATCCCGATGAAATAGAATTTGCTCATGCGGCTAAAATATTTATTTTACTAAAAAAATTCATAGTCATAAATTATTCAGAATTTCCTCTACATTAATTTATTATTTAACTATTTCGACGAACTTCCAGAAATAGCGGCTTATTTGCAAAATATTTCAAAAATGCTAAGACTAAACCTCGTTGTCGTACTACATATGATAAAGTAAAAAGTTTATTGGTTCTGATGATTAATATATTATATTGGCTTCTAGCATACTATATTTTCGGGTTTTACCCCGTCTTCAGTGCTTACTACAAAAGTTTATAAAGAATTATGCTCGATATTCCAAAAAGTTTTAATGTTACCATACCGTCTTACGATCTTTCTTGTATTTATTCGCGAAAACATAAGAACATTGCTATCCGCAATCGAAATACATTGACATTGACACCAAGATGTTTTATTATTGTTGCACTGTACGTGCGCTCGTGTTTCTCATCGCATTCTCCATGCATGTGCGTGTTGAATTGACGTTTCGCAACCGCTGACGTTCTGAATACTGTCAAAAGGCTCAAAATATCTTGGCTACCTGCTATTAATGCAGACACGATTTTGATCAAATAGAATTTGCTCCTGCAGCTAAACTATTAATTTTACCAAAGAAATTTATAAACATAAATTATACAAAATTTCCTTTACTTTAATTTATTATTATCTATTTTGACAAAATTACAGAAATGGCGGCTCAATTGCAAAATCGTTGAAAAATGCAAAGAGTAAATAGCCAGTTCCTTTGGACCCTTTTGAACCAAAAGCTTTTTAGCTCTAAGTTACGTCATGAAACTACTAAATATGAACTTTCGTCCCGATACCTTTAGTAGTTTCTCCGGAATCGTCGCCACAAAAATCGTTTACACACACACGCACACACACACACACACACAGAAATTTTTTTGTACCTTGGTCAAAAATATTCAGGGGACCCAAAAAAACCTGTTTCCGCTAAAATCTCATTTTTTTTTTCGGCATAATTACAATACTTTATTATACTGCGTATGATAAAGTAAAAAACAGTATTCTGACCTGAAACACCCAAATAAAGTAAAAATAAACTATTCTGATGTAACATTATTATCTAATGCTTGGAGAGAATATTTGTTAATCAAAAAGAAGAAACCACAAAACAGAAATCATTCTAGATAAATAAGAAAGGAAGGTTTTTCATAGTTTTGGTAACACCTCGTGCGGTCTAATGTGAAGAGACTGAACAGACCACAGTAACTTCTAGTGGAGCCATCTATCATGTAACGTCTCAAGCTGTGAGTCAACTTTATACATTCGTCAGTAATTCGAAACAAAAGAACACCGAACTGTTGCTGTGCAAATTCCAATTTACTGCCTATGCTGTTGATATTATTCATTTGCGAAATAACCTCAAATTTATATAGGACCATAATAAATGATTGTAGTCGAAGCAGGTCATGATATCAACTGTAAAGATTTCTGGTTGCCGGTCTATTTGAATAACCTATTTCAAGTTTGACTGTTGTTTGTGTATAGCGGCAAACATTTATTAACATAGCATAGCTTACTTTGACTACAATCAACTAGGTTATGCATTAAATACGTCAAATCTTATCAAATCTTAACACAATAAAGACAATTAATCACCTTTTGGCAAATTATTAAATTAAATACGCTGAAAAGCACCAAATTATCTACAATCAATTAAGACCGCATATTGAAAGCTCTCATTCTACACCATCTTCAAACGATTTAAATTTGCTTTAATGAACATATATGTATACACAAGGCAACACAGGTTAAAAGCCTATAATTAAAAACTCTTTCGATGAATATTAACTACGTATTATCGAGTATGTGCTCTTGAGCTAATATATGTACCTACCTCTGCAGCATACAAGCATGATTTTTTTTAACATTTCAATCACGACACGGTAATTCATCTTCGTGTAGTTCGTGCGTGAAGAAAGAATGATGGCCGGAGAATTTGTAATCTGTAATTTGCCTAGTCAATCATAAAGCATGTCGAGCATGCCCGGCATAGCCAACTTAATAGCTTCCATCGATACTTGTCTATTGAAAGGCAAGCAGCTAACTGAAAATGAGGTAGAAAAAAGTGATTCGCTTTTTTCGCTGTTTTAATCTAATTTCACGCTTGTTATGCCGGGAGAATCACAATTATTTAGCGGTGTAAGTCTGACACACCCTGTGGAGTAATTAATGAAGTCGGTCAGGTTTTCAAGTACTTTGTTATGAAGATTAATCTATTCTCCTTATTTTTTATTCTTTGATTTTATTTGATATGATTTTATGTAGAAGGTAGTGACATCTGTGGACCGCAGGGCAAAGGTTAAAAACAATTAAAAAAATACAGAAATTTCTGTCGGGAACGTAACATCTATGTGGGGCGACACCTCTGCAGCAGTAGCTGAACTACAGAGCGGTGTGATTGAGGGACATCTAGTGTTGAATAATCTAAACGCTACGAACTGCTAAAGAACTACATTTGCGTACGAAATATGAAAGAAATGAATTTTTTATTTGTTGCAATTTGTATTGATAACAATAGATTTTGTTAATGTAAGGAATTGACAGATTTTTTACTATTCATTCAGGCCTCAAGGTATAGAAATATGGACAGTTCTCTTTTTTTTGTTCCGAACCAATTTGTGAATATGAAATGAACTAAAGCTACAATCAACACTAAATTTCATATGACAAAGAAAAAGAAATAAATCTAAGTAATTTATTATTATTTATGAACCAACAATAGTACTTTCTTTTAACTTAGTATATCTTATTTTGGCCTTTGGGAAAAAAACACTTCGAATATAAAAATCCTACAGATACACATTACAGTATTGTATTAAATTTCTATTGTATTGTTGTATCATGTACACCCTACGATCTGCTAAAGGACAACGTATGTAAGTCATCAGTTTTCTGTAATATTATTGTGAAATTAATTTTTGATTTGTGGCAATTTGTATATAAAGCAGAAACGCTTATTTTCAATAGAATATTTTAATGTAGGGAATTGACAGATTTGTTACTGTACATTTAGGTCTCAGGGTATAGAAATATGGACAGTTCTCTTTTTTTTTTCTTAACCAACTTGTAAATATGCAGTGAACTAAAGCTACAATCAACACTAAATTTTATATGAAGAAAAATGATACAAACTTAAATAATTTATTATTATTTATGGACCAACTTGCTTTATTTTAATTTTGCATAGCTTATTTTGGGAAAATCATTCTTTAAATATAAAAATTCTACAGATATAACAGTTTTGTATTAAATATTCAACAAAAACATGTATAGTCTTTATGAGAACTGATAAAGTAGGAGAACTTGGTATATACGTTTTTCGTCCAATTTATTTTCGTACGGTAGCAGTAGTGCTAAATTCAATAAAAAATTGCGGAGGCCATAGGATATTCAAACCCAACACGTTCGGCGTTAGATCCCAAAAGAGAACTGTATTGGATTTATTTCCCTTATTATTACCTACTAATTTTACTCTACTAAATAATAATAGAATAATACAAGTATAATTCATGGTATAAAACCTTGTCATACAGTGCTTCATTGTTAAGTATTCTTAATTCGCAATTCGCTAAAAAGATATTACTCAATCTGTAACACTTGCGCAATTTCCGAATGCAACCGGCCGGCATAATGAAAATAAAAGTTTCGAGACGGCATTGAGTGTTTACTTCCATAAAAGAAAGCGACGGGATTCCATTAGACACAAAAAAGCAAGAATTATGCACGCCCAAACCAGACGTATAGTATAACACCTAAATATCTAACCTAATTGCCTAAACTAGCATAACAAACAGTAACAGTCTTCATAATCCGCAAATTGCGCAATCACCAAAACGTATTTCATCAAGATATATCCTCCTATAAATACATCGAGAAATCATCCAATAAATCAGTACATACCCACCAACGAAAAAAACAACATCTCCAGTCTTCCAATCCAAAACAAACCAAAATGATGAAATTCGTGGTTTTATCAGCATGCCTCTGTAAGTAATTCTTCTAAAACTTTAACAATTTCCACAATATCCCCTATTACTGGTTAGTTGCCGTCGCATACGGCGCACCAGGACACCATGGTGGTGGCAGCGGTTACAGCTCAGGAAGTGGCCTGAAGACAATCGCCCAAAACTCGGCCCAACAAGCCAGCAACGCCGTATCCGGCCAATACGCCGCAGCCAAGCAAGCCGCGGCGCAAGCCAAGAGCGCCTTAGCACAAAACGCCATCAACGTAAGTCTTCCCACCCCAAAATCTCCCCAAACTAAACAAAAACTCCCCTAGGCTGCCGGTGCTGCTCAAGCCGCTTTGGTAGGCAAGCAGATCCTCGTCCAGAGGCTCGAACAGCAAGTCCAAGAAGCGCATTCCGCTTTGGAAGGTGAAATCCGTCAATTGGAGCAAGCCCAACGTGCCGCCGAAGCTGCCCAGCAAACCGCTCAACAAGCCCAAGCGCAAATCAACGCTCTGAATGCTGCTCTCAATGCTGCCCAAGGTACTGTTACTCACGCCAGTCAAGCCGCTCAAGAGGCTTCCCAGGAATACGGATCCCAATCTGCCATGGTCGGTGAAGCCAAGCAGAGGTATTCCGCGCTGACTGAGGAACTCCAGGCTGCCCAAGGAGACTTGGCTGCCACCGAAGCCGCTGCCCAACAAGCTCAAGCTGCTGCCCAATCCGCCCAGGCTAATGCCGCCCATGCTGCTGATGCTGCTTCTTCCGCTGGACAACACGGTGGTGATTTCGGAGGCAGCGGTCAAGACTTCAGTGGACACGGTTTTGATGGAGCTAGTTTCGAAGGATACCACCACTAATATGATAATAATTGTAGTGAGATTGTGATTGATGATTTTTAGTTTAATAAATGAGTATTTATGAATATGAATGGTCTTATTGTTGTTAATTATCAGTACATTTTTTCGTATTTCTAAATTGTAGGCTATTTTAAGAAATTCTCTCACCCTGTATATTTTCAAAACTGAAACTCTAATGAAAGTTCTATCACAGCATTGCTTAAGAGGGATGCACCAGCAACTGAACAAAAGAATAGTGCAAATGGATGTAATATGAAGTAAAAACGCCAAATCATAAGAATAGAACTTGAGCAGATGCTCATTGTGAGCAAGTACTTCTAAAAATATTCTGCATGAGTACACAGGAGGAGAATGTAGAGAGAGCGTTTCGAAAAAGTTTGTCAAAAATGTCAAATTCAATAATTAATAAATTGTTTGAGATTTGTGTAGTGATTTGTATCTGTTACTGTATGTTGTGTGACGTGTTCTATATCTCATTTGGTTTATTGAATAAAAAGAATATTTATTTATTATTAACACTCTTCATTAAGTCGTTGATAATTGCAGCAATTATCCGGTTCATCAACACATTTTGAACACTGACTGCTGTGACATGCTTGTATTATCGACTGGGGACAACAATGTGTACAAATATGACCGTTTGTGGCAGGCGCCATGTGCGCCACCCGGCTAAAAATTCAAACTCCCAGCAATGTGCTTGTGTATTTGTATTTGCGAGAACATGAAAAGAAATTTATGGCAGTTTATGGCTTTTTGTTTAACCATGCCAGAATTCCTCCTGAGATTGAAATAGTAGGGTGGATTTGTGATGGAAAACAAAATAAAAATTCTACAGTTATATCGACTGTCGATTTTTTGGCTCCTTACGTCAAGATGATTTAAGTGGTTTTCCCCATCGTGGGGAAAATCAGCTTCCTACCAGCTGACCGCGTTTTCGGCCGTATAGAAAAAAAGATAAAGAATAGAAACAATGATAGACCCCCAAGAATATACAACCATTTTTGCACAGCAAAAATCTCTATTTTGCACATCACAGGACAGTGGGCACTTGGCATTTTCCATGGTTAGCTTCTAAACGATTTTTACTCATCAGGAACAAGATGAAAAATGACACCGAAATAAGAGGTGAAGTTTGTTATAATTCGAACCTTGAGACTTTCGAGAGTGTGTCAGAGAAACACAAAACAATTCAGAAACTTCCACAGAGGAACCTTACCAACGTAAACTCCGATGAAAATGTTTTGAACTAATGACGATAATAGTTATAAATATGTTAATAATAAAAAAATAAGTTAATAAGTTAATAAGTTAAAAATATGTTAATAAAAATATAATAAATGAGTGAGTAAAAACACCCATTTTACTATGTTAGAAACTTTGAACGCAAACTGTGTCGGATCTAATCGACCGATGTCGGCGATTCAAACGGTATCGGATGAGAAATTGACCGAGGAATTCATTTCTGAAAGCGGGCGTTGCTCTAAGATGCGCAGTTCGCGAGAAAAGCGCGATAAACCGCGGAAATTATAGTTTCCCACTTTCAGGCCAAACCGTGCACGCTACGGGAAAACCAACCACACCGTTGAATTCAGCACATCCCAATGCATAAGCATGACTACATTAAAACGCTCTATCTCTCAAAAAGTTGTAATTGTTTTTTCGGTCTAAATTTAGCACTTTTAGATAGAAAAAAATTGAACATTGCAACCGTTCGTGATAGAAAGGTTTACCCACTACCAAATGATAGCTCTCGTTGAGTCTATCAAAAATATGTATACTTTTATAAGCCTAAGATTTACCATTTTCATGTTATGTGGTCCATTTCGCTTATTTTTGTATTATTTGAAAAACCGTAATTTCAGCACAACTCGGTAACCAGTAGAGACAGAGACTTTTCCTATGTAAATTTGTAATCAGCGCACCCATTTTAGTAAGATAGCAAAGCTTTCATGTTGATCCGGGTCCTTGTTTTTGAGATAGGTGTGCTACTTCAAAATTATAGTTTAAAATACGTGATTTCTTACAAAATTTTAGCCAGTCGGCAAAAACCCAACTACCATCAATCAAATTAAGGTTCTGGTTCTTGGTACAATTTTTGACGCTGATTACGCCGGTATAATTTGATTTTAGTTATTTGGAACGGTTCGTCAGTTATTACGTTCGCAATGATCATAAATGATTCTAAAAAGATTAAAATATGATTCAAAGAAGTGTGTTAATACTTCCCAGTACTAATGATCTTTTTACCGATGTTTCCTGTAATTTTTTCAAAACCAGTTCAATCCATACAATTTTTAATTATAAATAATTATCCAAAACTGCTAACTTAAAACTGAAAACAGATTTATCAAATCACACTCCAAAGGTTGTGCAAACAAACAAAAATATTTTGGCAAAGTTAAAGGGCAGAGCCTGAAATATTTTTTCTCACTCTTGTAAAATTTATAAAAGTGGATTCAGCTGGTTTTGATGCTAAACGCCTCACTTAGTCGTAATTAAAAAAACCAAACAAAAAAAAGTACCCGTGATGGGACTCGAACCCACAATCCCCGGCTTAGGAGGCCGATGCCTTATCCATTAGGCCACACGGGCTTGTCGTGATTATCGCGCACATTATGAGTTCAAGCCACTATTAGAGATATAAAATACACAAGTTTGTATTATAATATTTCATATTTACATATGATAATACACATAGGTACATACATTGATGATTGCAGTGATTGCAATAACGATAAATTGCATACTAGTTTGATAGAGTTAGAATGGACACAGAAGCAGAAACACACTTGCAAGTTAAACTTGCCTTTAATTTTTGTTTCGTCAATTTCTATATAAAATAAATTATAAATATGCAAATTTTTGTCTTACTATGCAAATTATAGGTTTATATTCCTATGTATAAATTAAAAGCTATTTAGGAATAACACACAATTTTCATCAAAATCTTTCTTTTTATTTATTTAAGTACATATTCATGACACAACAATTATCAACATCTTAGTGGTGGTATCCACCGAAACTCGCTCCATCGAAACCATGTCCACTGAAGTCCTGACCACTGCCTCCAAAATCACCACCGTGTTGTCCAGCGGAAGAAGCAGCGTCAGCAGCATGGGCGGCATTAGCCTGGGCGGATTGGGCAGAAGCTTGGGCTTGTTGGGCAGCGGCTTGAGTGGCAGCCAAGTCTCCTTGGGCAGCGTTGAGTTCCTCAGTCAAAGCAGAATACCTCTGCTTGGCTTCACCGACCATAGCAGATTGGGATCCGTATTGCTGGGCAGCCGCTTGAGCGGCTTGACTGGCGTGAGCAACGGTTCCTTGGGCAGCATTGAGAGCAGCATTCAAAGCGCTGATTTGCGCTTGGGCTTGTTGAGCGGTTTGCTGGGCAGCTTCGGCGGCACGTTGGGCTTGCTCCAATTGACGGATTTCGCCTTCCAGAGCAGAATGGGCTTCTTGGGCTTGCTGCTGGAGTTTCTGGACGAGGATCTGTTTGCCTACCAAAGCGGCTTGAGCAGCACCGGCAGCCTAGGGGAGGTTTTTGTTTAGTTTGGGGAGATTTGGCGGTGGTAAGACTTACGTTGATGGCGTTTTGGGCTAAGGAGCTCTTGGCTTGCGCTGCGGCTTGCTTGGCTGCGGCGTTTTGGCCGGATACGGCGTTGTTGGCTTGTTGGGCGGAATTTTGGGCGATTGTCTTGAGTCCACTTCCTGAGCTGAAACCGCTGCCACCACCATGGTGTCCTGGAGTGCCGTATGCGACGGCGACTAACCAATAAAAGGGGATATTGTGGAAATTGTTAAGTTTTCTAAATAATTACTTACAGAGGCAAACTGATAAAACCACGAATCTCATCATTTTGGTTTGTTAAGGGTTGAAGGGTGGAGGTGTTGTTTTTGTAGTTGGTTGGTATGTACTGATTTATCTAATATTCTTTTTAGTATTTATACTGGTAGTTGTAGGGTTTGATCTCTTATTTATTAAGGTGGGGATTGTTGTGTCGTATTATGATTCTTTATTGTTACGCTGTACGGGTGAATGTGGTTCAAGTCTGGCTGTTTGTGTTGCTCATCGGCGTGAAAAATTAATTTTATACGATGCCTTTCTTATAAAAATAGAATTTGATTGACAATTCAAACAATGCACTTCTGCTGTATTTAAACGTAGTTCAAACTATATTGTTTATTTCTTGGTAAACATTTTGATGGTGACATTAAAAAAGGATGACTATATACAAATAAAGGAGGCAAAATATGTACCCGTGATGGGACTCGAACCCACAATCCCCGGCTTAGGAGGCCGATGCCTTATCCATTAGGCCACACGGGCTTGTAAGGGTTAATTTTCGACATTAGGGGCGCAAGCACTGTAGGCCCGAACGTGGGCTTAAAACGCTTTCGAAAAATTGGAACTTAATTATTATTTGACATATTTGAATTTGAAATCACCTATACGCTATACCAACGTTTTTGAATAAGTTTGAAATTAGAATAAGATCTCAAAGATGACTTGCTAGAGTAAGAAAAAATCACAACCATTTACAGTCACTCAGTATTTCAAGAGGTGTCCCTGCCAGTTTTAATACGATGGTTGAACAGTTTTTATAATTGAATGAATTAAATTCTTAAATAATAATTCTTTAACGTTATTTAATTTATGAATAATTACGTTTTTTTCTGAAATTGATTAGGGAATGTTTGTATGGCCAACATCGGTCTTAGGTACATAACAAAAGAGACATGACTGAAAAAATTCTTGTTAACTTGGATATTTGTAGTTATCTGTTAAAATTTTTAAATTTTTTATTATATTGTTATATTAAAACTAAAATATCAGTTACGTAAATCCAAGAAAAAATGCTGCCTACATACTTAAGTATTATCAGTAAATCTTTTGGTCAACAAAATTAAAAACTCCAGATGTTCATTAATTGATACATCACTTTCCCATTTAATCGTTTGTCCTCATCAGACCAAATAACAAATTTTAATTATAAACTATCGTATCTTGTCTACATTTCCAATAAGAAAGAAACGTTTTTCAACTTTCATTTGTTACAAAATCGTAACAATGCAAAAAGTATAAAGACCGCATGCTGTATTTATAAATATCTAATAATAAATATATACCTACTGGTAATATATTATATAATTTTTTTACTAATTGTAGCCATCGAATTACATAAAGTTGGAAAGCACTGAATTAAATCAACACTATAATACAAATCTAAAACACGTTATAAATGAGAAGTGCTACAATAAATGAATAGGTCATTCAACAATACTTTTCGGCTAAAAGAGAGCCATATTATATGAAATCGATTCTTCACGGAGAGTGAACAAAGAATACCGCCAAACTTGAGCTATATACTCCCGTCTACCGAAACAATTAAAAATCCCAACACAGCACCACAAAATATGCAGTATAAATACTAGAAAGAATGTTAACTTAATCAGTACATACCCACCAACTAAAGACACAACACCTCCAGTCTTCAACCCTAAACAAACCAAAATGATGAGATTCGTGGTTTTATTAGTATGCCTCTGTAAGTAATTATTTAGAAAACCTAACAATCTCCACAATATCCCCTTTCGTTGGTTAGTTGCCGTCGTATACGGCGCTCCAGGACACCATGGTGGTGGCAGCGGTTACAGCTCAGGAAGTGGCCTGAAGACAATCGCCCAAAATTCCGCCCAACAAGCCAACAACGCCGTATCCGGCCAATACGCCGCAGCCAAGCAAGCCGCAGCGCAAGCCAAGAGCGCCTTGGCCCAAAACGCCATCAACGTAAGTCTTACCACCGCCAAATCACCCCGAACTAAACAAAAACCTCCCCTAGGCTGCCGGTGCTGCTCAAGCCGCTTTGGTAGGCAAACAGATCCTCGTCCAGAAACTCCAACAGCAAGCCCAAGAAGCCCATTCCGCTCTGGAAGGTGAAATCCGTCAATTGGAGCAAGCCCAACGTGCCGCCGAAGCTGCCCAGCAAACCGCTCAACAAGCCCAAGCGCAAATCAGCGCTTTGAATGCTGCTCTCAATGCCGCCCAAGGAACAGTTGCTCATGCCAGTCAAGCCGCTCAAGAGGCTGCCCAGCAATACGGATCCCAGTCTGCTATGGTCGGTGAAGCCAAGCAGAGGTATTCTGCGCTGACTGAGGAACTCAACGCTGCCCAAGGAGACTTGGCTGCCACTCAAGCCGCTGCCCAACAAGCTCAAGCTTCTGCCCAATCCGCCCAGGCCAATGCCGCCCATGCTGCTGATGCTGCATCTGCCGCTGGACAGCACGGTGGTGATTTTGGAGGCAGTGGTCAGGACTTCAGTGGTCATGGTTTCGATGGAGCTAGTTTCGAAGGATACCACCACTAATATGATGATAATTGTTGTGTGATGAATTTGTAAATAAATAAAAGAAAGGTTTTGATGGAAACGCAGTTTTTTTCTTTGACGATCTAACAATAATTAATTCCTCATTAATTCATTACATATGTATCATTATATTTTGCAAGACATTGCCACACCAAGATATTATTTTCTCGCAAGTAGAAAAATGTGTGTTTTTCTGCGGAGCATTGAGAGCATAAAAATATTTTCGTCAAATATTCTAATAAATTGCGGCGTAGAAGTTATTTTACGGCCCGAAAATAACAAGTTTTTTGTCCAACAGCGTTCGAGAATTGGACACGTGTTTTTAAATGCACATTGCGATGACTCGAATCGATATTAAATGTTTATATTTTTAGTATGTTTACGTAAATTTGACTTATTTTCAAAATGTTGATCTCACATTCTAATTTGCTACTATTAATAGAACAATATACCAGGTGTAATGCAACTGATCCGAAATTTTTGGACTTAATTTCTTAAATAAAAACCATTTTCAATAATATTTTTTTTGATGTTGAACAAGTTTTTACAAAAGTTAAATAAATTAGAAAATACCTATCTTAAACAATTTGCTACTGGCTAAAATACCTACCATATTGTTTTTTAGATAATCATGTTGATCAATGATCACATTGTACAGATTGTAACACTGTTTTCGGTGTTACGATTAACAAATTGTAACACCGTTTTTAGTAACTTTTTTCTAAGATTGGTCACATTGATATCAAATGCCATATGTCAAATGTCAAACACATAACCACAAACTGCTTTTGTAGAATCGCTTGCAATGGCATAAACTGCAAATTTCTATTTCTATACATATTTGACCCTGCGTGTGGCATGTTATAATAACCGTTGTCAAGTTACCCCTCCCCACTTTTGAATTTTATGTGAATTTTTATGCAAATCGTTTGGGAATCGTTAGGGAGGGTTTGGGAGTACACTTTTTTGTTTGGGAGTTCATGGTTTTTGAGAAAATGAAAATTGTTTTTGTACCGTCAAGTTGGCCCCCCAACTTTCACATTTTGTGATTTTTTATTGGTATGCTTTGGATATCGTTAGGGAGGATTAGGGAGTTTAGTTTCGACGTTTGGGAGTAATTAGTTTAACTGCAAAGTAATATAAATGTTTAGTACATAACCTCACTTTTTTGTTTACCGTCGGATAGGTACGCTAGCGGTTTTGTTTTGCTATATATTTTACCCATTTCTTCACAGATGGTTAGAACATGGTTAGGGAGGATTCAAAATATCACTTTTGACAAAACCTTAGTCCTGATTTTATCCCAACTTTACCAAGTTGATTGTTTACTACAGTACTACCGATACACTAGTTCTTGCAAACAAAGTTCAATAATTTAGATCCCTCTCACTACTGAATTAATATTATAACAATAACTTATTCTTAAGGAACCGATCCGGAAAAGTAATACTACATCCATTTAATAGAATCAGCTTGTGTAACAAACTTACACCAGGAAGCGATACGTTCGCAAAATTACCAAATTTATTATTGTATATGCATTGTAATTTCACCTGCGTTCCTCAACATCGTTGTTACATGCGTTATGATGACGAAATATGCATACGTAGGTCGAAATAGTTTCATCCGAAAGTCAAGTTCTGTTTAACAGGTATTTATATCTGTACACACTTATCTTGAAATTGTATGTTGTAAGTCACTAGAAATCCAGATTACACTTCAAAATAAAAACCTATATACCTTTTTTTTTTCACTGTAAATGACACAAAGAAAAAGGCGAAAGTAAAGGACAAATTGATCTATAAATATTATTAAGAAAAATGAAACATTGCATCATTATTTTATTCTATTCTCAGTAATCTAGTATTACCATTTCGACGACTAACTATTACATAAAAACTAATTTGTATACACATAGAATCCACTAAATATCTTAACATTGAATCTTTATTCGCAACACAATGGAAAAGTCCATTACATAAAATCGATTTTTTGCGCGGCTGCACAGAAGCATAATGCCAAAATTTAACCGTATTAGCCCATCTACCGTGACGATTTAGAACTACAATACAGGACCAACAATCCCCACCTCGAATCTGAAGACATCATACCCAATAATATCCAATATAAATACAAGAAACACCATCAAATAAATCAGTACACACCAACCATCTAAGAAAATAACACCACCTGTCTTCAATCAAAAACAAACAAAAATGATGAAATTCGTGGTTTTATCAGCATGCCTCTGTAAGTAATTATTTTGAAACCTTAACAACCTCCACAATATCCCCTTTCGTTGGTTAGTTGCCGTCGCATACGGCGCACCAGGACACCATGGTGGTGGCAGCGGTTACAGCTCGGGAAGTGGCCTGAAGACAATCGCCCAAAACTCGGCCCAACAAGCCAGCAACGCCGTATCCGGCCAATACGCCGCAGCCAAGCAAGCCGCGGCGCAAGCCAAGAGCGCCCTAGCCCAAAACGCCATCAACGTAAGTCTTGCCACCGCCAAATCTCCCCAAACTAAACAAAAACCTCCCCTAGGCTGCCGGTGCTGCTCAAGCCGCTTTGGTAGGTAAACAGATCCTCGTCCAGAGACTCCAACAGCAAGCCCAAGAAGCCCATTCCGCTCTGGAAGGTGAAATCCGTCAATTGGAGGAAGCCCAACGTGCCGCCGAAGCTGCCCAACAAACCGCTCAACAAGCCCAAGCGCAAATCAACGCTCTGAATGCTGCTCTCAATGCTGCCCAAGGTACTGTTGCTCACGCCAGTCAAGCCGCTCAAGAGGCTGCCCAGCAATACGGGTCCCAATCTGCTATGGTCGGTGAAGCCAAGCAGAGGTATTCTGCTTTGACTGAGGAACTCCAGGCTGCCCAAGGAGACTTGGCTGCCACTCAAGCCGCTGCCCAACAAGCTCAAGCTGCTGCCCAATCTGCTCAGGCTAATGCCGCCCATGCTGCTGATGCTGCTTCTTCCGCTGGACAACACGGTGGTGATTTTGGAGGCAGTGGTCAGGACTTCAGTGGACACGGTTTCGATGGACATAGCTTCGAAGGATACCATTATTAAGATTTTAATGATTGTTGTTGCAATTTGTAAATAAATATAAAAAAAGATTTTAAAGACATTGTAGTTTTTCTGAAATTAATATGGTTAGTTAGTGCCAAGTGTTAGTTCCAGTACCAATTGGAATTAAAATTTTCAGTTGACTTGCTACTCTGCATGGAACTCAATTAGATTACTTACCATCAATAATTTGAGCATTAGGATTTGTGTTTCTATTTACTGTAGGTGGATTAACTGGAGTAATTTTAGCTAATTCATCACTAGATATTGTAGTACATGACACATATTATGTTGTTGCCCATATTCATTATGTTCTATCAATAGGAGCAGTATGCGCTATTATAGCAGGATTTGTTCATTAATTCCCCCTATTTACAGGACTTCCAATAAAAAGAAAATAATTAAAAATTCAATTCAAGTTCATTAATAGGAATTTTTGTATTTCTCTTTAGTTTCGAAAATATGGCTTATTTTCTGCTGAGAAATTAATCGAAATAAATTGAAACTTGCGTCGACGTGATGTTTACTACTTTAATTTAAAATAGTACGGCAGGAATAATATCGTAATAACAAATTCTATTATACAGATGTATCTGAAATGATTGCATTAATTATAAGAAATAATACTACTCAACATAAGTAACAAAAATATCTTAATGCATATAAAAATTTACTTGTTGCAAGCAGCATGTTTTCATAATTTTGGTTATCAACAGTGCCCATATTTTAACTTAAGAACCCGATTTTGAATCTTATTATATCAAATTGGTCGTTAAATTAGAGTATAGTAAAAAACATTAAAGAAAAACTAACGGTATTTTGCTTGTAACTCTGAAACTATCAACTTTTTGTAAACAACCTCTCTTATTGAAAATGAAGTTTTAAGGAATATTGAGTCTACCACAGCCTCAGGGGCGTAGCTACGGGGAGCAGTGGGAGCAAACTGCTCCAGGCGCACGAGTAGAGGGGGCGCAAAATACTTAGAGAAATAACAAAAGTTTTAAGTAAAAAATGGCTTGAATTTCTAAATAAAATTTTAAGGACCTAAATGTTTTGTGATCTTGACTTAATTATCATAATTTCGACTTATAGATTGGTGCATTCTGTTTATACATAGGTATATAACTCCATGTACTATGCTAGAAGTACATGATGTCAAAATCAGCTGTACGATTTTCTTTTTGGTGCTTCTTATTTATTTACTTATTTATGTACTAATTCTAAGGTATTGTTCATTTTCAATGACTGCTATTATTTTACTGAATTAGTGTGTTGTTTATTCGTAAACTTATAAGTATGTAAATGTTTTCAGTATTTTCTTGTTAATATGAAACACATAATGTCACTTATTTTAAAAGAAAGACAGCTAATCCCAAAATTTTAGTGCTAGGTAAAAGTTTCAATCGCCTAAAACGCGTTCTTCCACATAATTTTGACGAAAATTTAAAAAAAAGTCTCTTTGGGAAAGTACGCTAGTAAAAGATACTAGTTTTAGAAAAATTCCATAAAATACGATATCGGTAGGTATTTATATAAAACACTTGTGAAGCACATGTGAACACATTTGAAGAATATTTGGGTTATTTTAATTTGTTAGAAATCGAAAACAGCCAGTAGTTGTTGACTAATTGTTTTTTATTGTCACAAAACCTTAAACTGAGTTTCGTAAGGATTTTGTATATATAAACCCCGTTTTTGGTTCAATTCGGAATTGAAAAATTGCAATTAAAAGTGGTATACATTACATTAAATGTTCAAAAATGCCAGACCTCTTCCGAAAACAAGGGGGTGCAGTGATTTTTCTTGCTCCAGGGCGCTGAATATGTAGCTACGCCACTGAGTCCACAGCACATTTCTTTTAAATGAACAATCTAAAAAGCAACTTCAGAAATACTGATCGTTATTACGTTGTTTCTCATATTAACGAACAAACATAATTATTGAAAATGGTTTATGACATAAAAAATAATTCAGCGAAAACTCGATAAAAACTTGTTGAATTGAATTTGTTGTTCTTTTGATTTTGATGATTATTTGGGGCATAAAATTCACGATATTGTCACACACGGCTACAATAAAATATACAGCTTATTTTACCTTATTTTTTATTGATACAACACCCGGCTGAGTAATGAAGGACCTTGGACAAAACGAGGGACAATAATTTAATAGGTATTTATGTTAACCTTCTTGTAGATCTTGGAGTAATTATAAGTATTACTTACTTTGTTCAACTACTACATTGTCATTGAACATTCTTGCGAAACCTTATTCAAATTCTAACAAATACAATAACGTCACTCGATGTCTTAACATTGAAAGTACAATTTAACAAAAGAAAGCGCCGGCTGCATACCTCTCAAATTAACGATCAAATTCGCAACGCTCATAGAATACGGTATAGAATCGTAATATTTTACATTAGATTAACATTTAGCCCAATTAACCGAATTAAACGAAATACCAAGAATTCCTCGAGATCCCCACCAAAAATAATTCAATGTCTTACCCCAAAAAAACCCATATAAAAGACCGAAATTCGTTCGATGAGTCAGTATCAAGTTTACAGTGGTATCCTGCTAATCAGCGACAATGTTTAAGTTTGTTGTGCTTACCCTTTGTGTTTGTAAGTTTTGTTTATAACTTATAGTAAAAAGAAACAAAAACTAGTATATTATTATACGATTTTATAAGACGTTTATTTGGCGCATGATTTGTTTGGGCCACGAGGAGCACAGCGACGAGTGCACTAAATTAACGAATGCGACAAGATATCTTATAAAACGAGTGTAATATACAATTTTCATGGTTATGAATGAGTATCTAAAAGTTTTTAAAAACTCTTTTATTTAAAAATAGTTGCTAGCACCAATGCTGGCCATGAATCATACTCATCCTATGGCAAAGGATACAGTTCGGGAAGTGGCTTGAAGACCATAGCACAAGGATACGCAGACCAAGCCAACAACGCCGTATCCGGCCAATACGCAGCAGCCCAAAACGCAGTAGCCCAAGCCAAAAACAACTTGGCCCAAAACGCCATTAGCGTAAGTTATCACCAAGTACACAAAACAAAAACATTAACAAACCCACAACACCATAGGCTGCTGCAACCGCGCAAGCCGCTCTCGCAGGAAAACAAATCCTAGTCCAAAGACTCGAACAGCAAGTCCAAGAAGCCCATTCAACTTTAGAAGGAGAAATCCGTCAATTGGAACAAGCCCAACGTGCCGCCGAAGCTGCCCAGCAAACCGCTCAACAAGCCCAAGCGCAAATCAACGCTCTGAATGCTGCTCTCAATGCTGCCCAAGGTACTGTTGCTCACGCCAGTCAAGCCGCTCAAGAGGCTGCCCAGCAATACGGGTCCCAGTCTGCTATGGTCGGTGAAGCCAAGCAGAGGTATTCTGCTTTGACTGAGGAACTCAACGCTGCCCAAGGAGACTTGGCTGCCACTCAAGCCGCTGCCCAACAAGCTCAGGCTGCTGCCCAATCTGCCCAGGCTAATGCCGCCCATGCTGCTGATGCTGCATCTTCCGCTGGACAACACGGTGGTGATTTTGGAGGCAGTAGCCAGGACTTCAGTGGACACGGTTTCGATGGACAGAGCTTCGAGGGATACCATTATTAAGATGTTGATGATTGTTGTTGCAATTTGTAAATAAATATAAAAAAAGATTTTAAAGACATTGTAGTTTTTCTGAAATTAATATGGTTAGTTAGTGCCAACTGTTAGTTCCAGTACCAACTGGAGTTAAAATTTTCAGTTGACTTGCTACCCTACATGGAACTCAAATAGATTACTTGCCATCAATAATTTGAGCATTAGGATTTGTGTTTCTATTTACTATAGGTGGATTAACTGGAGTAATTTTAACTAATTCATCACTAGATATTTGTACTACATGACACATATTATGTTGTTGCCCATATTCATTATGTTCTGTCAATAGGAGCAGTATGCGCTATTATAGCAGGATTTGTTCATTAATTCCCCCTATTTACAGGACTTCCAATAAAAAGAAAATAATTACAAATTCAATTCAGGTTCATTAATAAGAATTTTTGTATTTCTCTTTAGTTTCGATAATATGGCTTATTTTATGCTGAGAAATTAAACGAAATAAATTGAAACTGGGGTCGACGTGATGTTTACTATTAATTTAAAATAATACATCAGGAATAATATCGTAATAACAAATTCCATTATACAGGATGTATCTGAAATGATTGCATTAATTATAGGAAATGATACAACTCGGCATGAGTAACAAAAGTATCTTAATGTATTTCTTCATATCCCGCAGATGAAAGTTTACTTGTTGCAAGCAGCATGTTTTCATAATTTTGGTTATCAACAGTGTCCATATTTTAAGTTACGAACCCGATTTTGAACCTTATTATGTCAAATTAGTCGTTAAATTAGACTATAGTAAAAAACATTAAGGAAAATGTAAAAACAGATAAAGAATTTCACTAATATATGGTTTTTCGCTTATAACTCGGAAACTATCAACTTTTCGTAAACTACCTCTCTTAATGAAAATGAAGTTTTAAGTAATTTTGAGTCTACCACAGACTCAGGGGAGCAGTGGGAGCAAACTGCTCAAGGCGCACAAGTAGAGGGGGCGCAAAATACTTTGAGAAATAACAAAAGTTTTAAGTAAAAAATGGCCTGAATTTCTAAATAAAATTCTAAGGACCTAAATGTTTTGTGATCTTGACTTAATTATCATAATTTCGATTTACTATGCTAGAACTACACGATCTCAAAATCAGCTGTACGATTTTCTTTTTGGGGCTTCATATTTATTTACTTATTTATGTACTAATTCTAATATGTTGTTCACTTTAAATGACTGCTATTATTTTACTGAATTAGTGTGTTATTTATTCATAAACTTATGTAAGTATGTAAATGTTTTCAGTATTTTCTTGTTAATATGAAACACATAATCTTACTTTAAAAGAAAGACATAGCTAATCCCAATATTTTAGTGCTAGGTAAAAGTTTCAATCGCATAAAACGCGTTCTTCCACATAATTTTGACGAAAATTTAAAGTCTCTTTGGGAAAGTACGTTAGTAAAAGATACTAGTTTTAGAAAAATTCCATAAAATACGATATCTGTAGGTATTTATATAAAACACTTGTGAAGCACATGTGAACACATTTGAAGAATATTTGGGTTATTTTAATATGTTAGAAATCGAAAACAGCCAGTTGTTGACTAATTGCTTTTTATTGTCACAAAACCTTAAACTGAGTTTCGTAAGGATTTTGTATATATAAACCCCGTTGAGTAATGAAGGACCTTGGACAAAACGAGGGACAATAATTTTTGTAGGTATTTATGTTAACCTTCTTGTAGATCTTGAAGTAATTATAAGTATTACTTACTTTGTACAGCTACTAAATTGTCATTGAACATTCTTGCGAAACCTTATTCAAATTCTAACAGATACAATAACGTCACTCGATGTCTTAACATTGAAAGTACAATTTAACAAAAGAAAGCGCCGGCTGCATACCTCTCAAATTAACGATCAAATTCGCAACGCTCATAGAATACGGTATAGAATCGTAATATTTTACATTAGATTAACATTTAGCCCAATTAACCGAATTAAACGGAATACCAAGAATTCCTCGAGATCCCCACCAAAAATAATTCAATGTCTTACCCCAAAAAAACCCATATAAAAAGACCGAAATTCGTTCGATGAGTCAGTATCAAGTTTACAGTGGTATCCTGCTAATCAGCGACAATGTTTAAGTTTGTTGTGCTTGCGCTTTGTGTTTGTAAGTTTTGGTTATAAATAATAGAAAAAAGAAACAAAAAATTGTATATTATTATACCACTTTATAAGACGTTAATTTGGCGCATGATTTGTTTGGGCCACGAGGAGCACAGCGACGAGTGCACTAAATTAATGAATGCGACAAGATATCTTATAAAACGATTGTAATATACAATTTTCATGGTTATGAATGAGTATCTAAGAGTTTTTAAAAACTGTTTTATTTAAAAATAGTTGCTAGCACCAATGCTGGACACGAATCATACTCCTCCTATGGCAAAGGATACAGTTCGGGAAGTGGCTTGAAGACCATAGCTCAAGGATACGCCGACCAAGCCAACAACGCCGTATCCGGCCAATACGCAGCAGCCCAAAACGCAGTAGCCCAAGCCAAAAACAACCTAGCCCAAAACGCCATTAGCGTAAGTTTTCTCACCAAGCACACAAAACAAACATTAACCAACACCCAACACCATAGGCTGCTGCAACCGCGCAAGCCGCTTTGGCAGGAAAACAAGTCCTAGTCCAAAGACTCGAACAGCAAGTCCAAGAAGCCCATTCAACTTTAGAAGGAGAAATCCGTCAATTGGAACAAGCCCAACGTGCCGCTGAAGCTGCCCAGCAAACCGCTCAACAAGCCCAAGCGCAAATCAACGCTCTGAATGCTGCTCTCAATGCTGCCCAAGGTACTGTTGCTCACGCCAGTCAAGCCGCTCAAGCGGCTGCCCAGCAATACGGATCCCAGTCTGCTATGGTCGGTGAAGCCAAGCAGAGGTATTCTGCGTTGACTGAGGAACTCCACGCTGCCCAAGGAGACTTGGCTGCCACTGAAGCCGCCGCCCAACAAGCTCAAGCTGCTGCCCAATCCGCCCAGGCCAATGCCGCCCATGCTGCTGATGCTGCTTCTTCAGCTGGTCAACACGGTGGCGATTCTGGACATGGATTTGGTGGTGATGATGGATATCATTATTGATTTGTGTAATTTTGTGATGTTTTAGTAGTTTTTCTAGTGTACAAATAAATGCGTCGATAATTATTTTTGCTTATTTTTGCTGTTTGAAACAATGTGTACTTATAGTAAGTACTTGCTAGTAATGTAAGATATTGATGTCTGCAGTTTATTTCCAAAATTATTATCTTATTATCAAAACAGGTATAAAAATCTTTCTGTGGTAACATTTTTTTAAATTCTGGATAATTAGGAAATGGTACATAATTAAATGATTAAACGAACTTACCTTAGTGAAGTTCTATCATAATTATAGGATCTTTCCATCCGGAATATGACAATCTAGTAGTCTCTTTATTTCCATAATAAGCCACGTGTCTTCAAAGCCATGGTATCGAAGAAATGTCCAGTATGACATGTATGGGTAAGCCGGCTTTGGTATATAATCAGTATATATCTGAGATTCTCTTGAAAGCATAGGGTCTCTAAATTGGTCAGGGTTGGGGAAAGTCTAAACAAAGGAAGGGTGGGTTATGTCATATTCCGGATGGAAAGATCATATAATTATGATAGAACTTCACTAAGGTAAGTTCGTTTAATCATTTGATTATATTTCCTTTCCATCCGTTCATATGACAATCTAGTAGATGTTTAAAGCACAGAGCAATTTAGAGCCAAAACAGCATTATCGTCTGTTTACGAATAAGAAACAACAAAATGCACTTGCAAGAACATGTTGCACATTTTGTTAACATGTTATTGCAACAATACATCGTTATCATGTTATTCAAAGTTAAAGAGTCAAATGTAAAAATTTTCATCAAACTTCTTTTCATGCATGCAGTTGTAAAATTGAAGAACAATTGTAAAATTGTGTGTATTTCAACCAATTTAGCCAATTCCAATGCTTGCATGACTTGTGAAAACTGCATGAAATACATATGGAGAAAGATAATTATCGGGTAATTCCGTCATCGAAGAAAGCAACCGTATACACGTGTTTCGGACTATTAGTCGTCTCGTCGGGGAACACTTGATATCACATTCTCATTTTAGGTTAGATTGATATAGCTAGACAGTCATCAGACTAGGTGTTATACACCTATGACGTGCTGTGAATTAAGGCTTCTTCTTTACTTTGTTCTTCATATTAACCAAGAAATAGAATTATAGAATTACCCCCTAACTCGCTTAAAGAAACTTATTTTTTTGGCGATATATCTAAAAAAACTGCTTAATGAGTTTTGACGTAGTTTCACATATAAATACTCAAAATTAATGAGCTAATGAATTAATATAACCAATAATGAAATTGGTTTTCTTAAATTGTTGTTAAATTTTTGCTTCTTTACTATTTGTCTATTTTGTAAGATTATTTTTTAGATTCTAAAACAAACGGCCAAAGATTTACCTACAAGTAAAATTTAAATTTAAATAAATTAAAAATTTAAATAAATTTAACACAGTTAATCATTTGTTTAATTGAAAACTTTTTCTTCCAGAAACGCGGCCGATCCAACTGTCAACAATGGGCCAACCAGTCGGAGCAGCTCCTGTTAAGTGTAAAAAGGTAAAAAATTCAAAATATCCATATACGTATTAGGAATTATACCGAGCTTGTCCTATAGCGCCAACGTGTAGTCTCGGTACCAACAATGTGAGACGGAGATAAATATATTTTGTCTATCGATGTGGTGCCCGGGATCAAACTGCGCATGCGTGGCCAGTAGTTATTAGGACCGTCGACAGATGGCGCTATTGTAGCTTAAAGTGCGCGGTCGGTATTACCGCGGCCGTTAGCCGGTCATATTCGGCATCACTAACGCCAAACTAAGGCCATCAACGCTATGTACGTGTTGCCTATAGCATGCTATTTCGTCAGTATGGAAACATCAGAAGATCTCTGAGACGCTTTATTATTTTAAAAAAACTCCTCCAATGAGTTGTTCTTTAATTTTTAAATATGCATTTTTATGTAAAGATAAATTAGTAGATCTAATAATTGTATCAATGGTAAAATTTAATCCTGAGAATATTGCATAATATTTGCGTCTCCAGGCCACACCACAGTTTCATCAGTTTTCTGATAGCACATCAGATATTGCAAAGGTTACTTGAAACCAACTGACCAATGTCTTTATTTACTGGTTATGATATCTCAAACAAAACACATACAAACAAAAATACTTCGTCTTGCTTTAAATCTTTATTGAAACATAATGAGACAAAAAAAATTAGTGGATGATGACGTCAGAGTGCGCCTGGATCCAGTCCAAGTAGGAGGTGACCCGGGTGAAGGCAGATGGCCAACCGACCTCGCAACCAATGGACAAACCGAAGGAGACAACACCAATCTAAAACAAGAACAAACAATCATCAGAAATCAGTCAAACATCACCAGTGGACGAACGCACCTGTTTGTTTCCAATGACCAATGGGCCACCAGAATCTCCGCTGCAAGAGCCTACACCTCCCTCTCCTGCGGTGCAAACGTGAGTGGTTCCGATCATTCCCAAGTAGCTTAAGTTGCACGAGAAGTTGCTGATGACTTCAGTGTAGACGTAACGCAATACGGCGCTAATGGCAGTAGCCGCGTCGGAGTCCAAACCCCAACCGCTGACGCGTGCTTCGTCTCCACTGAAGTTGTCGTTGACGTCAGCGTAGGTAGGGAGAGACACCAGTTTGATGTAGTCTTAAGGGAATTAGAAGATGGTTAGTATCGTTAGTCTCTGTTTGCTGTGTAAGATGCTTACCGGAGATTACGACTTCTTCTGGCAACTCAATGGTGGCGATGTCGTTGACCAAGGTCGCGCTGTTCCATCCCTCATGTACCTTGTATACGGTGGAGTACATACGGACTTGAGTCTCTTCGTTATCGTTGATTCTGTGGGCTCCCAACCTGACCTGGATTTGGGTTGCTCTACAAGGAAAGGAAGAAGTTAGAGGACTTATCCGGCTTGCGGGACCTAACGTCTTAACTTAAGGTGGGCTTCGAAATGAGTAGGGTCCCTCCGTTACGATTATTTGTTGATATATTATAAAAAATATACCTAGAAATGAATGTACAGACATACCGTAGCATAGGCATCAGTAGCTCAGATGGGAGAGCATTGTGCTAGAAACGCAAAGGTCCCTGGTTCAAATCCAGGTTATGACTGTAATTTTTGATTTATTTAAAATTTGCATCCCGTCTGGTTATCACCATCTTCAATACTTTGATTATTATAACAAATATTGCGAACTTGTATTATGAACAAAATAATTAAGTGTTAGATATTACAAAGGTTTGTCGAAATCAATTGTCGATTGTTGTGTTGAACCAAGTGATTGTGAATGTCGTTGTTGTAAACTTTAATATAGCCGGATTGTCCGATGATGAGAATCGACTTTATATTAAAAATTCATTAATAAAAATTTGGAAATTTAATTAAACCTACAGTTTTTAGCAGCAACTAGAAGCAAAAACTTTTTTTTTTCAATTTTCCTTTATGGTAAACTGTTTAAAACGTTGGAGTACCTTCGGCATAACTAATTCTATCTAAAAACACTTATAACTCAATTTCGGCCAACCTTTCTTATATCCAAGCACAGAAATAGATATACAAATAGTTCTTACCCTTCGACGCAATGGGCAGCAGTCAAGACGAACTTCTTGGAGATCAAGGATCCACCGCAGAAGAAGGTACCTTCAGGAGTATCGACCAACATACCAACTTGGTATGGGATAGAGTTGGCAACTGCCTCCTCTCCTCCAACGATCCTGTTTACCTTCCTGTAGTTGAAAGGGATAGCAGGGCTGATATGACGATGCTTGACCTTGGACCAGTCGACATTGTCGAAGGCCTACACCATGAAAAAAAAAATGAATCAATAAAGTTTAATAGTATGTTAGATGAATAATCAGCTATGGTTAAGCCAGATTTGATGTTTCTGGCATTGAATTAAAGAGAATTAAATATACAGGGTTATTATAAATGATTGTAGACGAAGTAGGTACTGACATCCTGAGGAAATCGTTGTGTTTATGGCCAACTTCGACTACAATCATTTATAATGAGCATCTATTAAGAATTTGTTCTTACCTCGGCACAGGCAATGGCGGCCAAAACACACAAGAAAAGTTTCATGTTGACTCCCGGTGACGAAAAACCAGAACTGATGATGATTGCATTTTGGGCAACTTATATATCTGTTGCATTTTTTTTATATATTTGTAAGTGTTTTGATAACCGTACTTTACAAATGTTATCAGATACTTTCAATATTTTTGTAAATTTGTATGGATAATGGTTTGATGATTGAAAATGCACGTTGGCACTTATGAGAACAATGTAGGATCGACTTTTTTAATGACGATTAACATTAAGATAATTATTGATATTGTATTATTTGGTAAGTTGGGTATTATAACTATTTTGAATAGGTTACATAAGAAATAAATCAAAAGTCTTAAAGTTTTCGTAATAAGAATGAATGACTACTATTTGTATATGGTCCCAAGGTACCACCTTGGGGTTGTTTGCGGTATATTGCCCCGAGGTTGATATGGATATGCACGTTTTGACTAGTGAGGTGTTAACAAAATGGCATTTGCGGTATCACCAAAAAGGTACACCATTAAGATGGTACAGCATACCATACTATCCGAGAAAAATGGCATCGATGACAAAACGACAAAGAATTGAATCTTTAATGAAGATTGGAAGAATCTTTCAAAACCTGGCCACCCTACCACAAAATTAACCGAAGATGCGAAGCTTGCTATATTTCTTACTGGAAATGGAAGATAATAATGAAGACGAAACTACCTTACTTAAATATTGCAACATTGCAACAATTAATTTATCATTACATTTATACGTATGTACGAAGTACTAGATTAAATGTACTCGAAACCAGACATTAAAAAAATAGTCAACGATAAGCCAAATATATTATCTGTACATATGTATACTTGTAAAGGCTTTTTAAATGATATACTGTTTATTTTAAAACAATGTAAAGCACAGTATTTTACATTGTTTGCTTTAGTGCTCTCGTTAGTGATACTGGAACTCATTAAAGGCATCTCTCTTAATATTTCTAAGCGCACATTAATGGCGTAACCTACCAGATTAAAACTGGTAATCCAAAATATGACTATGTCGTATTTTTTGTGCATATTATGTAAAATTAAATTAGATTAATATCTCTTTCATATCAGGTAAATCACTTCAATCATAGTTATTGATAATGGTTTTATTGAGAGCTTATTTATGAACGATAAAGTTTCATAGCTGTGAAATTAAATCAGTGTTGATTGCTTGAGCTATATAAAACTTAATTTTCTCCTATGCATAATAATGCCGTTGACACTACTTACTGTCATTAGAATAAAAATATCTGGCAAATCCTGGCTAACTTTACATTAATGCAGACACGATCTCGATCAAATAGAATTTGCTCCTACAGCTAAACTATTAATTTTACCAAAAAATGTCATAGACATAAATTATACAAAATTTTCTCTACCTTAATTTATTATTTAACTATTTTGACGAAATTGCAGAAATGGCGGCTCATTTGCAAAATCCTTGAAAAATGCATTACAACATTGCACCAACATGTTCCAATATTGTTTCACATAGCGTACGTGCGCGCGTGTTTCACCTTCTCATCGCATTCTCTATGCATTTGCGTGTTGATTTGACGTTTCGCAACCGCTGAGGTTCTGTATACTGTCAAAGGTTTCAAAATATCCTGGCTACCTACTATTAATGCAGACACGATTGCAATCAAATAGAATTTGCTTCTGCAGCTAAACTATTAATTTAACCAAAAAATGTTATAGACATAAATTATTCAAAATTTCCTCTACTTTAATTTATTATTTATCTATTTTGACGAAATTACAGAAATGACGGCTCATTTACAAAATCGTTGAAGAATGATAAGACTAAATAGCCAATTCCTTTCGACCCTTTTGAACCAAAAACTTTTCAGCTCTAAGTTTGGTCATGAAACTTCTAAATATGAACTTTCGTCCCGATACCTTTAGTAGTTTCTCCACAGACATTTTTTTTTTACCTTGATCAAAAATGTTCAGGGGACTCAAAAAGACCTATTTCCGCTAAAATACCATTTTTTTCGGCACGATTACAATATTTTACCATATTGCGTATGATAAAGTAAAAAAATGTATTGAACTTAAAATAAAACATGTTTTAAAGATGCTTTAAACGAAGCACAATAGAAAAACATGTTTTAAACAAGCAATAAAAGTTGTTTGGCGCATGTATTAAATCACGCAATAATTTTATTTGTAAGCATTTTGATCGGTCTTTTCATTCCTTACTTTACTTTCTACCACTGTTATGGTATTATTATGTTTTATGGAAAACATTCTATTTGATCTATGTATACAAAATCTTAAAGACCAGCATGCAGCTTTGATTAAATATTTAAACTTGCAGATTTCGGCAAAATTACAACATTTGAAACAAACCGTATAAACAACTTTAAAACATAATATGCAGTTTAAAACAAAATATTATGTGTTCAATTATGTGTATAAATATGTGTTCAAAACACTGTCATAAACATAAACAACCCTACTTCCTACTCAGCTGTGAGACATTCGTGTCACGTTTTGTAATTTTCATTTCCGGATATTTAGGATTATCCCGAATAAGAAAATGGCCAATATCCCGAACTACTAATATTAATGAGAAGACAAAAGACTCAGACTCATAAAATAAATTAGATTTATTTATCATCTATCGAAATCACAATATTATCTTCCTCAATTGATAACAACATCGGTATTCTGCTCGATCCAATCCAGGTAATAAGTGACCCTGGTGAACGCTGATGGCCAGTCGACCTCACAGCCAAGGGAGACGCCAAAAGACACAACACCAAGTTGCTTTCCTTCGAAAACCAACGGGCCACCGCTGTCACCGCTGCAGGAACCGATACCACCGCTACCATTGGTGCAGATATGACCATCGGTGATGTACGAACCATACGAGTTATAGCACAGCGAATTAGTGACGACATCGGCGAAGACGTAACGTAAAACCGCGCTGACGCCAGCTGCCTGGTCTGAGTCACGTCCCCATCCACTGATCTTAGCGCTCACACCAGCGTAGTCATTGGCTGCATCTGCTCTACTTGGTAGATTGCTGAGTTGGATTTTGTCTGTGAGAAAATGAAAGAAAAGGTATGAGTTTTGGAAGGTTTTGGTGGGAGGGTGGTTTACCGGTGAGTTCTACTTCTGAAGGCAACTCGACAACGGCGATATCGTTTACCAAAGTGTCGGCGTTCCAGCCTGGATGGATGGTGATGCTCGTGGACGTTAGACGGACTTGGGTGTCTTCAGCTTCGTTGACGCGATGAGCAGCAAGCCTTATTTGTACGCTGGTGCCACTGTAAGAGGATTGTGGATTGTTTATTAGAGGTTTATATTCGATTTTGTACCTATGTTGGTGACTGAATGTTGTGTGAAGTATGAAATGAGGAAGTTTTAAACTCGTACTTTAGTTTTTTTGTTTTTTTGTTCTTGTTTTAACACGGGGTGCATAAATCATCAAGTTAAAAAGCAAATACCTCTGAACAGTTTTGTTTCTTACTAAGGTGGTTCGTATTTTAAGATTTATGTGTTTTTGAAACAAATAGTAATCATGAATAGTAATAAATCCACAATTTAAAGACATTTTCATTTGTGTTTTTTCAGTTTCAACAACTGGAGACAAAAATAACTGATTTTTGGGTTGTGCAATATTTAGAGCATGTTCCCTGAAAATTTTCATTAATCGTCATCATTATGGAAAATAATAAAGCATAACACTAACCGAAAGAAAACTAGTTTGGATAATGTACCCTCGGCTAAAAACGACTTTTTTATATGCGTACCCCATGATATTGTTAAAAAAATAACAACTTTGAGCGCGGATGCCATTCAGTTGCCACGTTTTATGACCTCTCGAAAGCTTTCGATTGTGTCACACATCATATTCTATTAGAAAAACTTAAGTAATATAACTTTTCGAAATCGAGCATTGAGTTAATGGAGTCATATCTGAGTAATCGTTACCAACACGTAAAAGTGAACAATTCAATTTCATCGAACAGACTTTGCAGTTACGGGGTACCCCAAGGATCGGTTTTGGGTCCCATTCTCTTTTTAATTTATATCAACATTAATTGTGCTACTGAAGCAACTGATCTTATTGTATTTGCGGATGACACAACGGTAATTGAGGGAGGTGATGATTATGAGCAGCTTCTTAACACAGTTGGTCTATGTGACAGAGATATTAAAGAATGGTTTTCTTCAAATGCGCTATGCATCAATCAGGATAAGTGCTTATCGGTATTGTTTACATTGCGACATGAAGCGCGTTCCACTACGGACGACAATGAGAGTGTAAAATTCTTGGGTGTTATTCTTGACTCCAAATTAAAGTGGGAAAGTCACGTCGGACATATTTCAGGAAAACTTGCGAGGGTGATTCATTATTTGAGGATCTTGAGAGAATCAATCTCTATAAATTGTCTTAGGGTTGCATACTTTGCCTTTTTTCACTCCTTAATGACATATGCAATATTTAACTGGGGCCATTCAGGTCACAGCAATAAATTGTTTTCTCTACAACGCCGATGCATAAGAGTAGTACTCGGAGTCGGTTGGAGGGAAGATTGCCGTGGACACTTCCGAAATCTCATTGTTCTGACACTTCCATCCGCCTTTGGAATGTTTAATGTACGCTAAGGTCAATGCCAGTACGTTTATGACATCGAATGTAATTCACTCGTACAACACTCGTGAGAATCAGCAGTATCGCCGACCTTTTCTGAGATTGCAGAAGTCGCGCAACGCATCAAATTACTGGGCTCTAAAATTTTGTTATGTTCTGCCACCAGCAATTAAGTGTTACCTTAATAACAGACTTAAGACAGTAATGAAACAATTCTTGGTTGAAAAATGTATATTCAATTACGATGAATACTGTAATTTTGTAGAAATATGTAGTGCATAGTGTTTTTCTTTTTTGGTCTGAGTTGTCTAAACAATTTTCTTTGTAATAACACCAATAGAGATGATTATGATTGTTATTAGAAAACTTGATTTTGTCGATTTATTCTGCAGGATATGAATGAAAAACAAAGAAAAACACTGTTCTATTCATATCACGTTAAAGGTAAGTCGTGTACCGCTTTAATCTCGAAAAAAAATGCTTACCCATCAACGCAGTGAGCAGCTGTCAGTACGTATTTGGTGGAGATCAAGGATCCGCCACAGAAAAAGCTTCCGCCGGTAGCTGTGATGATAAGTGCCACTTGGTATGGGATGGAGTTAGGTTCAGCTTCGAGGCCACCTACGATCTTCTGGCTTGGAAGTTGGTAGTATTTCTCTGGAAGTTCGGGGAGGATATGCCTTGGCATAACTTTGGACCAGTCGATATCATCGGTAGCCTACAGATTTCAAGTTATTTTTGCTGGAAGAAAGATCTATGAGTTTCTTACCTGGGTCAAGCCAACAAGGGCTAACGCGCACACGATCAGTTTCATGGTGATTGCTGGTGTGTCCAGGCTAGTGGATAATTTGGTATTTATACTGTGGTTTTGTGTTCGATGGATGTACGTTCAATGTTTCCTTCATTGTTTGATAATAGTTTATTGATAATGGGATTTTTTGAGTTTAATTTTAGGAATTGATAAGGGTACCTTTTTTCCAAGGGAAAATTGATCGTCTGCAGATTAGTTTTGGGTTTTTTTTTGTGTGGATATAATCGAGGACATAGTTTGTTTAGTCATGTCGAAAGATAGTGTGATAATATGTCAAGTGCAGGCCACGTTCTTTAGAATTTTGCAATACTAATACCTCGTGTCCACAGATTGCTGGCAAAGAAATAACATCGTAATGCCAAATGCATTTTACCAGTGGTAAAAATTATTGTATTATGGCAAAAGCCAAGAACTATTGGTTTAACATGAAATTAACTTTTTTAAATCATCAAATCAAAACTAGAGATAACTGTTGCAGTGGTACAATGCAATTTTGATTCAGTTAGAAAATTGAAAATGTGTGTGCTTTTTGTAAGATAAAAAGTTAAAGTTAAAAAGTTAAAGTAACATGAGGGTTGTATATCATTTATTTTCTATTATATTGACTTTATAATGTTTTGAATAATAGACGAGTTTATTTTATGTTAGTAGCCCTAAATTGATTAAATTTATCTTAACACAGAAAGGCAATATTTAAGAAATATTAACGGACATATTGAATATCTATCAGTTTGTACTTGCGCACTAAAAACTGTACTAAAAGCTGCACTAAAAATAGACAAGTGCTATTGTTTAAAACTGATAGTTTGATGTATTTTGTTAAACAAAAGCAAACTTTATCAATTAATATCAAAATATTATCATCTATAAATTAGGTAAACTTGGTCTCAAAGGTATGGAATTAATAAATTCAACTTAAAACTACATGATATTTTGATAAATTTATTGTATTTGATCATAATGTATATTTCGATGCGGTTTTCAAATGCGGATTCAATTGTTATTTGCTGGTAAAATTTATATTTAATTGCCGTTACAATCGCGCTTGTCGCCCAATTACATTAAGCATTTTTCAAGGATTTTGCAAATGAGCCGCCATTTTTGTAATTTCCTCAAAATAGTTAAATAATAAATTAAAGTAGAGGAAATTCGGAATAATTTATGTCTGCGACATTTTTTGGTAATATTAATAGTTTAACTGCAACAGCAAATTCTATTTGATCGAGATCGGTCGCATCTGCAGAACTCATATTGTGATACCGTGTACGGTCCTTGCCTAACGGCGTCGGATAGGCAGCGTGTTCAGCGTGTCCGAAAAGCATGTGTTCTGTTTATTTTTGGTTTGAGGAACTATGACCATGTATCGAATGGGCTGGGCGACTTGGGGTGGTTGAACCTGGATAACACTAGGGTGTTGCATGCAGCAATGTTATAAGTTGCTATCCAAGAGGATCCCACAATACCTCACGCGGAAGATACGCTATAGAACGGATATCCATAACCTTAATTTAAGATTCAGGGGTTTATTTGCTCCACCGGCCCATCGCGCTGAGCTGTAAACGTTCGTTCTCTTACCAGGTCAGTCACATATACAATGGTCTCAGGGAAGATATGAAAAAGTTGTCGTTAAGCAGTTTTTGGGGAAAGGTGAAGTGTTGTCTGTTTTGCTCAACAGGGGGACTTTAAGCATTGAGCGCACATCGGAGGCTGTTTTAATTTTTATTTTTTATGGGCATGAGCGATGTTTTGTTGAGTTGGATTTGCTGCAATTACAATTCTCGGAATTATTGTTAGATTATTGGTACACTTATGTCTTAGTTCTAGTTTGCGTAAGGGGTTGAGTGGAAGAGCAAAGAGGTTTGCTTGCTTACCATACATAAGTGGCGTATCGGAAAGATTTGGTAGATTACTGAAGCAATCGGGTATCACGGTAAGGTACAGAGCACCAGCTCTGTATTTTTGCCTAACCCAATAGATACCACGCTACTCCTGAAGAACGAAGGGGTAAACAAGATAACATGTGAGTGTGGAACATGTTATCTAGGACTGCAATGGCGCCACCTATGTTTCGATAGGATAATTATATTAATATTCATGCACCATAACATGGATGTTCACACTGCAACGTTAATTTTAAAGCGTGAACGGGACTAACATGAACATAAATGCATGCTTTATTTTCAATATTTCTAAAAATAATCCAAGAATATCAGACAACTTTCTGTCGTTGTTCTCCTTACTAGTTTTTAATTATTCAGTCTTCTTAGCACACCATCTATTTCTTTTTCCATTTCGCAATCTTTTTAACATGACAAGATTTATTTAGACCTACATAGTAATTTATCTGTCGTCAATGTTTCACTCAAAAGCACTCAAATCAAAATAACACTCACATCAAAAATAATTTACATTTATTGAACATCTCATCAAAAACACAATCAATATTATTGTTTGATGACAATATCGGTGTTCTGGGCGATCCAGTCAAGGTAATAGGTAACCCTGGTAAACACAGAAGGAGTACCGGACCCACAACCAGTGACGAAAGATGCAATACCGACTTGTTTACCATCAGCAATCAATGGACCACCGAGATCACCACCGCACACACCAACACCACCGTTTCCATTGGTACAGATGTGACTAATGCTGATGTCTGAATACGTGCGGTAGCATTCGGAGTTGGTGATGATATCAGCGAAGACGTAATACAAGACCGTGTTACCACTTCCTTCTTCGGACATACGTCCCCATCCACTCATTCTAGCGAAAGAACCAACGTAATCATTAGCGGCATCAGCCCAAGTTGGGAGAGCGATGGGTTTGATATAATCTGAAAGAAGATTGTATGAGCGTTGGAAGATTTGTATGGGAAGATGGCTTACCGTTGAGTTCTACTTCTTCGGGCAACTCGATGACAGCGATATTATGTAAGTGGGCGTCACCTAGAATATAACCTGGATGGAGGACGAACTTCGTGGTAGTTAGCCGGACTTGGGTGTCTTCAACTTCGTTGCGATGATGGGCACCAAGTGTTACTCGTACGCTGATAGCACTGTAAGTGGACTGTGAATTGTAGCGGTTTGTTAGATTTTTATATTAGGTTTCATACTGTGGGGACCAGATATCATATGAAGTATGAAAAGGAGAAATTTGCTCATATTTCTTGTCTATAATGGTTATTTTTGTTGAGCATTCAGTAACTGGCTGTTAAATACTAGGGCTTTTGCTTCAAACTTTTTCTGAAGAGACTTAAATGTGATATTTATTTATTTATTTATACAAGTTGAACACAGTACAGGACAAACCCACTTACACTGTGTCACGTTTACAATTAATAGTGTGCAGTTATGTCAAACAACCAATTAAGCAAAAAAAAAAAACATCAAAATCAAGAAAGTAGTTGAGATTGCTGTACGCTAACTAACAGTAATAGAATCATAAGAATATTCAAGAATGCTTTTATGTGGCCCTCCTCTTAAAAAGTTTGGAGATCCCTGGTTGAAAAGATATTAATAGCTAACTACGGGATGTTTGGTCACTTACTTATAAATACAACCACCCGAGGTCAGTATGTATTTGGCGGAGATCAAGGAACCACCACAGTAGAAACTTCCATCGGTAGTTGTTTTGAGAATATCCACTTGGTATGGGATGGAGTTAGGAACAGCCTCGATACCACCTGTAATTCTCTGGCTTGGCAGGTTGTAGTATTTGTCGGAGAGTAAGACATGACTTGGCATAACTTTGGGCCACTCGATATCTTCGGTAGCCTACAAATTTCGAGTTATTTTTGGCGAAAACAAATTAATCTATGAGTTTCTTACCTGAGTTAAGGCCACAACGGCTAACGCACACACGATCAGTTTCATAGTGACTGCTGGTGTGGTTTAGGTACTCTAATGGATAATTTAGTATTTATACTGCGGTTTGGTGTTAGATGGTGTACGTTCAATGTTTCTCTGATTGTTTGGTAATAGTTTATTGATAAGATTTATTGATAAGAGTAGTTTTTTCCAATGGAAGATTGTTTGCCTGGAGATTTAGGATTTTTTTTGGGATTGTAGAGGACTTTGTTTGTTTAGACATATCGAAATATGACAACTTTTGAGCAGTGATAATGTTCTTAAGTGCAGGGTGTTTCTAATTGTGCAATACTATATAATACTTTGAGTCCTCAAATATTTGGCAGAGAAATAATATCCGAAATAGATGTAAAATGTGTTCAAAATGTACTAGGAGAATTTGAATTCCCGCTCCATGATTTTGCATTATTGTTTTTTCCACGTTCCTTCTTCCACGTTCAGGAAATTGTATTTATTTTATTAAAATTTTATCACCAACATTGCTTTAAAAACTAATGCCAACAGGGTTACATTGCGAAAATGAAAAAAAAAAATACGACTATCGGAAAATGACAAAATTCAAGTTGGCCATGGTTAGGCCGCCATCTTTGATGTTATTTCAAATTAAAAAATAACACTGCATTCCTTGTTAAAAAGTAGCTGTAGAATGTTTTTGTTTCAAATGTCTAGTTACTCTTGATTTGTAATTTGATATACTAGCTTATCTCTTAAAAAGTAAGGACAAGTTCGTGAATGGCCAAAATCGGTTCACATTTTTTTTCCATCACAGAAACTATTTACGCTGCACGTTAAAGAACTCTTACTGGAGGTTGGAATTCCCTCAGTAGGACAAAATTCCTGGGTGTGTGTAGCCTGCCCTCAGCGTCGGTGATTGGCCTAAGTTGCGAAAATAGACAGACATAAAATAAACAAGTGAAAAAAAAAAAACTATTCACTCAACATTTTTTATGTAAAAATTAAATAAACAGGTCCTAACAGGTAAAACAGAAACATATACGTTCCCAAGCTGTTTATTAATTCGCTCGACTCATTTTCTCAAATCCTAACCCTTTGTCCCCTATTTGGTAAATAGTTTACAAACCAGTCAATTCTTTTCCCCTGATTCCCTGTTGAAGTTTTGTAATTATTTTCGACTACAAATAGGCTCAATTCTTCGTTGCAATTTGCCAATACTAAATTCAGGACTGTCTCACATGAATGCTTGGATCAAAAACCTGACTGTTGGTCAGTAATAATTTCATATTCATGCATTCTTACCTGGGTTAGGACCACAAGAGCTAAACTGCACACAATCAGTTTCATGGTTGATAGTGATGTGCGGTTCGTGATCAGTGGTTTATTGATAAGAGGTCTACATTTGCAAGTCTGTTTTTTTATTAATTGGAGATTAGTTTCCGCTGAAAAGGTGGAAACTGTTTTTAGTTGATAAATCACCAATATTTTGTTAGCAACATAATTAAATCTATAAAATTATACAAAATAGAGAAAAACAAACTTTATTCAATATTCTTCTTCATTGGTGTTCACCTATTATAAATTAAATACTACTACATAAAACATTTGTCATCGATATCTTTAATGTGATTTTATTTCCATTTTGTTGAATAGTCTGAAATATCCAAAAATGCATACCATTATTAGTGACTGTCGTTTCTAAGTTTGGGTCTGTTATATTTCTAAAAGGAATCCAAGTTTTCCATTGTTTCTTATTTCTTTTTTCTTCTTAATCAATGTCTCATCAAACACAACTATTAATTCCACAGCATACAAAAACAATTACATTTATGGAACATCTATCAAAAAGACAATCAGTATTATTAGCTAATGACAACGTCGGTGTTCTGGGCAATCCAGTCGAGGTAATAAGTAACCCTGGTGAACACGGAAGGATTACCGGTCCCACAAGCATCAAAGAATACCAACGCAATACCAACTTGTTTACCATCAGCAACTACTGGACCACCGTTCTCCCCACTGCACGAACCAACACCACCGTTTCCATTGGTACAGATGTGACTACTGGTGATGGGTGGGCCGTGCAAGCATTGTGAATTCGTGATGACATCAGCGAAGACATAACGCAAAACAGCGCTGGTGCCAGTTGCTTGGTCGGACTCGTATCCCCATCCGCTGATTCTAGCGAAATAACCAGCGTAGTCATTAGCTGCATCGGCCCAAGTGGGGAGAGCGATGGGTTTGATATAATCTGAAAGAAGATTGTGAGAGCGTTGGAAGATTTGTATGGGAAGATGGCCTACCGTTGAGTTCTACTTCGGAAGGCAATTCAACAACGGCGATGTTGTGTAATCTGTAGTCAGCATAACCTGGATGGAGAGTTATCTTCGTGGATGTTACACGCACTTGGGTGTCTTCCGCTTCGTTGAGACGATGGGCACCAAGTCTTACTTCTACGCTGATAGCACTGTAAGACGATTGCGGATTGTATTTGTCTATTAAGTTTATGTATTAGGATTCATATCTAGGTTGACAAGATGCTGAACGAACTTTGAAATAGATGATATTTCCAACGCATTTTTTAAATTTATTTCTTATTTTAATGCGTGGTGCATAAACAGGTTTCAAGTGAATAAACGTCATTTTGTCGTATCATAGCAATTTTATTTAGCCAGGATTTGACATATATTCTGATTCTATTGACAGTAGGGGTACTGCCTAAACATCAGCGTTTGACACTTCGTACTGTCATTAGAATGAAAATATCTGTTAAGTCCTGGCTAACTAGTTTTGTATTAATGCAGACACGACCGATCTTAATGAATACAATTTGCTCATGCAGCTAAACTCTTAATTTTACCAAAAAATTTCATAGACATAAATTATACCAAATTTCCTCTACTTTAATGTATTATTTAACTATTTTGACGACATTACAAAAATAGCGGCTCATTTGCAAAATCGTCGAAAAATGCTAAGAGTAAACCACCAGTTTCTTTGAATCCTTTTGAACAAAAGGCTTTTCAACTCTAAGTTTGGTCATGAAACTTCTAAATATGAAGTTTCGTCCCGATACCTTTAGTAGTTTCTCCGGAATCATCGCCACAAAAACGAGTTCGTTTTTTTTGCAAGTCGCTTAAATTTTTTTAATTTTTTTAAAGCCTACTGTTATTCTTCAGTGAAATTTTTACTTTATCATACGCAGTATGCTAAAGTATTGTAATCATGCCGAAAAAAAAAATTGAGATTTTAGCGGAAATAGGTCTTTTTGGGTCCCCTGAACATTTTTGACCAAGGTACAAAAAAATGTCTGTGTGTGTGTGTGTGTGTCTGTGCGTATGTATGTCTGTGTGTAAACGATTTTTGTGGCGACGATTCCGGAGAAACTACTAAAGGTATCGGAACAAAAGTTCATATTTAGAAGTTTTGTTACCAAACTTAGAGCTGAAAAGCTTTTGGTTGAAAGGGGCCCAAAGGAACTGGTAGTTTATTCTAAGCCTTTTTGAAAGATTTTGCAAATGAGCCGCCATTTCTGTAATTTCGACAAAATAGTTAAATAATAAATTAAAGTAGAGAAAATTTTCAATAATTTATGCCTATGATATTTTTTGGTAAAATTAATAATTTAGCTTTAAGAGCAAATTCTATTTGATCGAGATCGGTCGCATCTGCATTGATATGAAACTTCAAAGTAGCCTGGATTTGACAAATATTTTTTTGTGCTGTCACCACAGAAATGTCTATGGCTGTCACACTCGAAAACAGCTGATTTCATCAGAGGTTGGAGAACCGCTATGGAACGTTGCCGCTCTACTGCGGCAAAGTAGAAAATACAAAATTCAAATAAAATAAGATCGCCAATTTGATTGTTTGTTGATAAGAAGAACCCGTTGTTACCTAATTGTAAAAACGATAATTGAGAAAATTGTAAATAAAGTATAGCGATGAGTATAGTTACGTTTTAGTATGTTGGTACGGATGTGACATCTACAGTGTCATGAACGAATATAAATCTGTCAGAATTTGATTTAGCTTTTTAAACTTGACGTTTCGTAGAAGTGGTATCAACCTAACATTTCCTATCCAGTAATATAACCATTTTTAATTTTTTGTAAGTACGCATTTCTCAAAAAGCAACACAAAAAACGTTGATGTCACTCCTGCCGAAAACTACATAGCGCGACTCGCTCACATGCGACGGCGACGCTTCGCCTTCGGTGACGCGCCGCATCACCGGTCGCCGCGCTATTCCGTACTTTCGGCACTTGTGACAGAAATAACTATTATTCTAATGAGGTAGTGTAGGTAGTGTCAACTGCTGATGCATTGACAATACCTACGATTTATCTCAATAAGATAGATTCTCATGCAGCGAAACTATTAATTTTATATATTGTATGATAAAGTCATGTGCCTGGCCACATCAGATTTTTTTTATTTGGGATGGTTTTCAATATTTCATCAAATTAGAGTACAGGGAACAGTTTCCAGACAGCAACAAATTAACATTATCTTGACATACAGTGGTAGGAAACCAGAATAAGAAATTTCATTAATAAAGCTGGTTGATTCTAGGGAAATTAATATTTAAAAAAATGTAACTCGCCAATTTCCCTAAAAATGATTTTAATCAATCAAATTTTTTCGAATAATTGTAATGGAAAATGTATAATATTTTATTATTTAAACAATGGAAGTCATCCCAAAATATAAATGAGATCACTTGGGATATCTCGAACATAAAAGTTACAAGTTCTTTTAAGAAACATGTTATAAACTGCTATTTCGCACAGAACGCAAGTCATAATAAATGTTTACTTATTTCAAGGCTTTACGTTCATCGAAATAAAAATAAACAGATAATAAACTCACATTTGAAACAGATTTTCATTTGCGCTTCTTCTGTTCCAATAACTTGGTAAAAGTATTTTATATACTTGGTGATTTATAACTACTGTTAAATTCTACATTCAAAGTAAAATTTTCAGTTAAGGAGCAACATACGTATTACGTACTGTCAATTTTGGGATTGCATCTCCGCAAGTTTTTTATATTTTCATATGTATTTTTTTAGGAAACTGTGTACTAAATCGGATACTTCTGGACCAATCTTGCAGCTTTTTTACATTTGTTGTCTCTACTATTAATAATTAGTACTTCGTTGAATTTTTCTATTCAGACATGCGAATGCCCAGCCCTAGAAGACCCCAAAGTAAGGCTCAAAACAGTAACATTCAGAACGTACCGTAAAAACAGGTCATCTAATCACCCTTAGTCACCTTGCTAAAAGATATCTCTTATAACACTTCAATCGCGAAAAAAAGGCACTTACCCATTAACGCAGTGAGCAGAAGTCAGTACGTATTTAGTGGAGATTAAGGAACCACCACAGAACCAATTTGTATTGGTCAGTGTGACGAAAAGAGCCACTTGGTATGGGATGGAATTAGGAACAGCCTCGATCCCACCTGCAATCTTCTGCTTTGGAAGTTTGTAGTACTTCTCTGGAAGTTCAGATAGGACATGTCGTGGTATAACTTTGGACCCGTCGATACCATTGGTAGCCTACAAATTTCACGTTATTCTTGTTGAAAAAAGAAATCTTTGAGTTTCTTACCTGAGTTAAAGCCATAAAGCTTAACGCGCACACGATCAGTTTCATGGTGGTTGCGCTGTGATTTAGTCTAGTGGATAATGAGGTATTTATACTGTTGTTTGGTGTTCGATGGAATACCTATAATGTTTTTCTCAACGTTTGATAATAGTTTATTGATAATGGGATTTTTTTAGTTTATTTTGAGGTTATGATAAGGATACTTTTTTCCAATGGAAATATTGATCGCCTGGCGATATGGATTTTTTTGGGGATAGCTTCTTTCGAGTAGATGAAACATAAAAACTCTTGAGAAGTGATAATGTTTTCAAGTGCAGGGTCTTTAAAATTTTGCTATACTATGTAAAACCATGTGCCCTCAAGTAGATATTTGAAATTGATTATGATGATATGTCTCTACCAGATGGCAGAGAAATAACATAGATGTCAAATGTGTTCGAAATGGAGTAGGAGAATTGCAAGCACCAGTCTTAGTTTCGCAGCACTCAAATCAAAATAACACTCACATCAAAAATAATTTACATTTATTGAACATCTCATCAAAATCACAATCAATATTATTGTTTTATGACAACATCGGTGTTTTGGGCGATCCAGTCGAGGTAATAAGTAACCCTGGTGAACACGGTGGGGTTACCGGTCCCACAGCCTCTGCCAGAGGACACAATACCAACTTGTCTACCATCAGCAACCAATGGACCACCGTTGTCACCACTGCACATACCCACACCACCGTTCCCACTGGTACAGATGTGACTAATGCTGATGTGTGGATGCGAGTTATAGCATTCAGAGTTCGCGATGACATCAGCGAACGCATAACGCAAAACCGCGCTGAGATCAGTGGCCTGGCTGGACTCATATCCCCATCCACTGAATCTAGCGAAATAACCAGTGTAGTCATTAGCAGCATCGGCCCAAGTTGGGAGATCGATTGGTTTGATATTATCTGAAAGGAGATTGTGAGAGCGTTGGAAGATTTTAATGGGAAGATGGCTTACCGTTCAGTTCTACGTCGGAAGGCAATTCAATAACGGCGATGTTATGCAATTTGTAGTCGGCATAACCTGGATGGATGGTAATCTTCGTGGACGTTACAGATACTTGGCTGTCTTCAGCTATGTCGAGATTATGAGCACCAAGTATTACTTCTGCGCTGGTAGCACTGTAAGAGGATTGTGGATTGTAATTGTTTATTGGGTTTTTCTATTAGGCTTCGAAATTTTTAACTAATATTTGTCTTTTTTTGATTCATTACATGTTTTAGAGCGTTTTCCCCTTCATCAGTAATCTATTATAGTTCTTACGAAAAAAAAAAACAGCATTTGTGGCTCTTTGAAATGTTTTCTTTTCGTTGACATTTTTCAGGAAATATACTAGTAGGAAATAAAGATGTCCGTTATATGTATATATTTGCTTATGTTAGTTTATAAACTTCTAGAAGGTCCACTTTCCCGCTTTTCTTGAATGCATGATTTACAAATCGGTGCCAGAAATATCTTGGAGACTTCTGCCTTAGTCTTGCTGATTTTCTTACATTTGTTTGCTTATGCTATATACTATGTCGTTGGATTTTCATTGTTTAATAAAAAGAACTAGTATTGCATTTTAGGTAAGTGAGCTGTGTTATTTGTTACTAAATATTACGACTTGACCAAGATGATCTGAAGGTGTTGATGTTGGTGCAGTTCAAGGTGTCAATGATACTATGAACAATTCTTTTATCAATATTGGCATTATCATTTGTTATTGTTGACTTTTTCATTCTATTCTCTTTATTTACTTATAAGAGATTTCCTATTTACCTAGCTTTTATTGTAAAAATTTTCTTTGTTCGAGCTCAAACTGATATTGAACGTTAAACTTTATTATTTAAAAAATTGGTTTACTCGATTTAATCTAAAGGATGTAAAAGAACAACCAATAAAGGACGTCTCAGAAATTTCAATCGGATATGAAATATGCCTGTTCATTATGTATGTGCATTAAAAATATACGTAAGAGTGAACTTTGCACCAATCCCAATAATAAAGAAATACCTGGCTCAATTCTGTCGAGTGTAGGTGACGATTTTTATGAACGTCGTTATTTGTTAGTTGATCGCAAGAAGACTACGACAGAGTCACCAATATTAATCAAATTCGTCACCTAGACTCAACAGAATTAAACCGGATATTTATTGTATTATCAGCAAAGGTTCAACGTTCACTTTAACTTATAATTTGAATGGAAATACCTGAACATTCCAGCATAAATCTTATTTCCCATTATCATGAACTATATTCGGTTGCCTACTCAATTCTTGTCCAATATTAAAGATAACTATATAATAAATAATCACGAAAAGAAAATTACTTACTCTTCAACGCAGTCACCAGAAGTCAGTATGTATCTGGCGGAGATTAACGAACCACCACAGAAGTAACCTCCATCGCTAGTTGTGGTATAGTACACCACTTGGTATGGGATGGAGTTAGGAACAGCCTCGATCCCACCTGCAATCTTCTGGCTTGGATGGTTGTGATGGTTGTCCGGAAGTACAGGTAGGACAGGCCTTGGCATAACTTTGGACCAGTCGGTATCATCGGTAGCCTACAAATTTCAAGTTATTTTTGGTGGGGAAAAAATCTATGAGTTTCTTACCTGGGTTAGGGCCACTAGGGCTAAAGCGCACACGATCAGTTGCATGTTGATGTAGCTAAGTATGTTGAGTCTAGTGGATAATTTGGTATTTATACTGTGATTTGGTGTTCGATTTGGTACGTGACATGTTTCTCTCATTGTTTGATAATATTTTCATTTCCGGAGATTAGTTTTGAGATTGTTTTGGAGATAATTGAGGCCATTATATGCATATTTCGTTTCAGGATTGTTTGCTATTATGTTCACTACGATAAATAATTTTTTTTTCTTTAAATCGCAATATTTCGGAATATTTTATGGGTTTTTTTTTTCAGGCAGTAAAGTACTCAATACTCATTATAACAAACACAATTCAGTATTCAAATAAAGGCAATAAATTACGATTAATTGAAATAATTCATTGTTTCCGGCTTAAGCAGTGCGACAAAATTCGTAATAGCCGACGTTTTGCAAACCATGTCGCTCGCTTCATCAGAGCTAACTGAATACTGTATTCAGTTTTTAGATAGCTCTCAAGTTGTCATGTCGTTAAGCGTGGTATTGGGTTTTTCATCGTTAATTACTAGCAGATTACAAATTCAACGGTTTTTCTTCCTAGAACTACAGCTAATGGTTCAACCGTGCTCAGCCAAAGTTAGGTACCATTTAAACAAATTGTCCCAATATTTGAAGCTCTGGCTCTCAAGTTATTTCTATTCTGTGAAGGACACGTGGACACCACATTTTCTATCTCCATAATTGTTATTCTAATTTACTCTCAACATTTCGATTTAATTCTCGATAGTGTTCATCAGAACAAAGTTAGAAGTACGATTTATGAAACTGATATATCACATTTTGCAATTGTATGGTATGGTCGGATCACCATTAGTAGAGTGCTGAGAGAGATATAGTCCAGTCAAATCGTTTCCGATGGTGCCTGTTCCAGGAAAAAAATATAGAAGTATTTTTTTCTTTCATTCTATATGTATTTTGGGGTGCTGAATCCGAATATCAACTTTGCTACTTCCCACGGATATGGCTTCACAACGAAAATCGCAAAAAACCTCAAAATTTTCGACTCATCTTCAGTTTTTTACAAAAAATCATAAAACTATGCACTTTTCGACGTAGACCACAATATACAAAAATAAAGTACACTAAATTTCCTATAAAAGGCAACCTCAAGTGTACTTTTTGGTTGAATGGTTTGGCTGCTAGAGCGTGCGAAAAAAGGTCAAAATTTTCTACTTTATATAATGTGCGTGTAATTAAAACAAGCTTAGATTCTGATAAAACTACATTAATTTTACTGCAAATTGCACATATTAATCAGTTTTATTGGCCAGACCGTGTAGCCGCGGGTTCGGGTTTATACTTCATGTCACATTACGCAAAACTGTTAAGTCAAGAACCCTACACCAAAAATTGAGTAGAGACCATCACTATTCATTTATTACAAACTATATATTAGCTCTTTTTAATGAATACTTATTGTATTATGTATTTTTTTAATTAAGCGACGCTTGGCGGTTGAAGGGCCTGGTTTCGCTTCTGAAATATAAAAGGGAAACAACACTATTAGCAATGACTGCAGTGAATTCACTATTGAATACGTCTCTCATCTGCAACCACTACCTGGGTGCAGGCTCACTGGTGCGCTGTGAAGGCCCAGGGGGTAACTCTTCATCTCCAAAATGAAAGAAGACATGATGGTGTAGTGGAAACTGACTGCATGATAATTTTATTAAATTTATAGGTACTAGAAAAGTGGATATTTCAAATGTGTGCAGCAATGAAAATTATCTTGTATTTTCGAATTGTGTTGGATTTGTGGTGTGTCGTCCGTTACGTCCAACTCCTAGTCATTATTAGCTACATATTTTTGCAGGTTGTTACAACATCCAACAGTATTGGCAAAGCCGGGAGCAATATAAGCCAGCCTTCTTACAACTACAATGCTCTTTACAAACTATCTTGCATTTACAAAAAAAAAATAGAAGCAGTTTGTCAGGTGCAGTGGGCTCGAGGGTGGTGGTGGGCTAAAGACCATATCTGTTCTTCATCTACCCCAACAGTATAGGATCTTTCCCAAACCCCAGCCATGCCTGAACTTGGATGTAGGCCCTCAGTGTGTACTGCCTTGCTGCGGCCTCTGTTGGGGGTAGAATGGGGATGTTAGATGTCAGTTTGGGTCTAACTCCAAGTTCAGGCGTGGCTGGGGTTCGTGAAAGATCCTATACAGTTGGAGTGCTTCAGTTTATTTCTTGTAAATGCAAGAAAGACTGGCTAGGGCATTGTGGTTGTAAGAAGGCTGGCCTATATTGCTCCCGGCTTTGCCAATACTGTGGGAGGTTGTAACAAACTGAAAAAAATATGGGTTTGGACGTAACGGACGACACACCACAAATCCAACACAATTCGAAAATGCAAGCTCATTCATTGCTTCGCACTTTTGAAATATCCACTTCTCTAGTACCTATAAATTTAATAAAATTATCATGCAGTTTCCACTACACCATCATGTCTTCTTTCATTTTGGAGATGAAGAGTTACCCCCTGGGCCTTCACAGCGCACCAGCGAGCCTGCACCCAGGTAGTGGTTGCAGATGAGAGACGTATTCAATAGTGAATTCACTGCAGTCATTGCTAATAATGTTGTTTCCCTTTTATATTTCAGAATCTAATCCAGGCCCTTCAACCGCCAAGCGTCGCTTAATTAAAAAATTACATAATACAATAAGTATTCATTAAAAAGAGCTAATATATAGTTTGTAATAAATAAATAGTGATCATTTAGGTCTCTACTCAATTTTTGGTGTAGGGCTCTTGACTTAACAGTTTTGCGTAATGTGACATGAAGTATAAACCAGAACCCGCGGCTACACGGCCTGGCCAATAAAACTGATTAATAAGTGCAATTTGCAGTAAATTTAATGTAGTTTTCTCATAATCTAAGCTTGTTTTAATTACACGCACATTATATAAAGTAGAAAAATTTGGCCCTTTTTCGCGCGCTCTAGCAGCCAAACCATTCAACCAAAAACTTCACTTGAGGTTGCCTTTTATAGGAAATTTGGTGTACTTTATTTTTGTATATTGTGGTCTACGTCAAAAGTGCATAGTTTTAGGATGTTTTTCAAAAATCTGAAGATGAGTCGAAAATTTTGAGGTTTTTTGCGATTTTCGTTGTGAAGCCATATCCGTGGGAAGTAGCAAAGTTGAAATTCGGATTCAGCACCCCAAAATACATATAGAATGAAAGAAAAAAATACTTCTGTATTTTTTTCCTGGCCAAAACACAATTTGATTGGACTAATAGGCGACTTTGCGAATCTCTATATATCTGAGAGAGATATACTATATTCTCAGCGCTCTACAAATAGTAACTCCGCATAGATCACTTTTATCGTTGACCTTTCGTCTGTCTTAGTCTTTAAGTCGTCTCAATTCTTTGCATAACTTCTATTTATTCTTCCATTTTGCAACCTCTTTAACATGACAAGATTCAGTTCGAAAGTTATCATGGCAATTTATCTTTCACCAATTGTTCATGAAACACCACTCTTATTTTCACTGCACCCAAAACAAAACAACAACTACATACAAAATAAATTACATTTATTGATCATCCATCAAAAACACAATCAGTATTATTAGTTGATGACAACATCGGTATTGTGGGCGATCCAGTCGAGGTAATAAGTAACCCTGGTGAACGCTGTGGGTAAACCCGACTCACAACGTGGTTGTACGCTGTAGAAGGACACAATGCCAATTTGTGTACCATCAGCAATCAACGGAGAACCGCCGTCGTTATTGCACGCACCAACACCACCGTTTCCATTGGTACAAATGTTACCAATGGTGATCGTTGAACCATACGAGCTATAGCACTCAGAGTTGGTGATAACATCAGCGAAGACATAACGCAGAACGTCGCTTCTACCAGATCCATCTGAGTAACGTCCCCATCCACTAATTCTACCGAAATGACCAGCGAAGTCATTAGCTGCATCGGCCCAAGTTGGCAGATCGACGAGTTTGATGAAATCTGAAAGAAGATTGTATGAGCGATGGAAATTTTTTATGGGAATATGGCTCACCGTTCAGTTCTACAGCGGAAGGCAATTCAATAACGGCGATATTATGTAGCCTGGAGACAGCGTTATAACCTGGATGGATGTGGACGTTCGTGGATTTTACACGGACTTGGGTGTCTTCATCATCGTCGACATGATGGGCACCAAGTATTACTTCTAGGTTTGTGTGTACACTGTAAGGATTGTCGATTGTTGTTGTTTTATAGGTTTTTTTTTTTTTTTTTTGGGATTCATACGTAGGGTGAGCAGATGTCGAATGCAGTATATACAGCGTCCTGCAACTAAGCTCCCGTCTTCTGTAGCTCACTTACTCATTAAGCTAAGAGTTTGACATTTTGCAGGCTTACCCTGTACTTCAAGGTACAATTCAAGAAATTATTTTTTATTATACAGGCTGTTCCAAAAATGTTCAACGCCATGATAATATATTTTTTTAAATTGCATGCTATACATTTTTCTACACATTTGGAAGCCTTTTATGGCTGCCTACATATCACCAAAATTTTATTGAAATCGGTTGAGTGACCGTAGCGGAAAAAAATAAAAACCAAAAAAAATTGATTTTGCATCGTAAGATTTAAAAATCAATAAAAACCACAAAATGCACCTCGTTAATAAAAGTTTGCGACGTGCTTATTAAGTTAGATGTAATAGTCTCGTTAACCAAGTGACATTGATCCAAATTATACAGGGTGACCAAAATCGAGTGTCAAACTTGTCAAACTTCAAAGCGTGTTATTGTTCTTATTTTAAATTGGAACCCATAAATCTTTTTATGTGAAATGATGCAGAATTAAAAAATAAACATTGTTTCTAAATACAACCCCATCACAACTCCCAATATTTTAAAAGTTATTCGCCAAAAACTCATTTTTCAACGTTTCCAACGGCAATTTTAGATAATAAATATCGTACGTGACGTTAAAAAACAATTTATTTCATAAAAAATAATAGACCTATTTTAGATTTGAGTGTACTTAATTAAGTAGTTATTCAAATGCCAAATTTACTGCATCATTTACCTATAGCGGTAAGGACGGAAATGTGGCTATAGGTAAATTTTGCAGTAAATTTAGCAATTGAATAACTACTTAATTAAATACAGTAAAATCTAAAATACCTCTCTGCGTTATATTTTATGTAATAAATTGTTTTTCAACGCCACGTACGATATTTATTACCTAACATTGCCGTTGGAACCATTGAAAAATGAGTTTTTGGCGAATAACTTTTAAAATATTGGGAATTGTGATGGAGTTGTATTCAGAAACAATGTTTATACTTTAATTCCGCATCGTTCCACCTAAAAAGAATTATGGGTTCCAATTTAAAATAAGAACAATAGCGCGCTTTGAAGTTTGACAAGTTTGACACTCGAGTTTGGTCACCCTGTATGATTTGGATCAATTTCACTTGGTTAACGAGACTATTACATCTAACTTAATAAGCACGTCGCAAAATTTTATTAACGAGGTGCATTTTGTGGTTTTTATTGATTTTTAAAGCGTACGATGCAAAATCAATTTTTCTTGGTTTTTATTTTTTTCCGCTGCGGTCACTCAACCGATTTCAATAAAATTTTGGTGATATGTAGGCAATCATAAAAGGTTTCCAAATGTGTAGAAAAATGTATAGCATGCAATTTAAAAAAATATATTACCATGGCGTTGCACATTTTTGGAACACCCTGTATAATAAAAAATAATTTCTTGAATTGTACCTTGAAGTACAGGGTAAGCCTGCAAAATGTCAAACTCTTAGCTTAATGAGTAAGTGACCTACAGAAGACGGGAGCTTAGTTGCAGGACCCTGTATAAAAAGGGGATGTTTTTAACGTAATTTTTATTTATCTTTTTGTTTTAATGCGTCATGCATAAATAAAAGAAGGCCTCATATAGTTATTGCTCGGCGGTTTTATTTGTTATTAGGGTTGTTCTTATTTCTCAATCAATGCTGGTATTTATGTTTCGTACCAGCTAAATCTAAAGACACATGCACGTGTCCAATGTAACTGTGTGGCCTTATGGAAATAAAGCACCCTATTAGTAAATAGAACAGGTTTCTATAATTTCAAAAAAATGCAATTCTATAATACATCGATTTCAAAATTGTTTCTGTCAATAGTGACACACTCCTTTGTTTTTGTTTTGTTCTATTCTATTTCCTTTCATTGAAAAGAGGTTTCCCTTTTGTTAACTTTTGTTAAAATTTGAAAAATTGTCGAGTTTTGCATTTTTAGTAACAACTATAATCTACGAATATCGTCTTACCGATTATTTTATTGATATATTTCGGCAAAAGTAATTAACAGCGACATCGAAATAGACGAACCAGAACCATCTACTGGAGATACAGAAGTGGGTTTCGGATTAAGTTATACGGATGATAATGATTTGAAAATTGTGTCCCACTTCTTTGATGAAAGCTCTGCTGCACCCGGGAATGTATTTCCAAAATTCCTCGTGGGATACAAGAGATATCCAGAATGGATTTTTTTAGAACTATTGAAACTAGAGATAACTTGGTCATTCTTAGCTCAGAAGGAACAGGAAACTGTAACAATGAGTTAGAACAGGGTATTCTGAATTATCTGGACGAAAGAAGTATGGAAGTTGGAAGGATTGTGACGTTTTGAAAAATATAATATTGTACATGTATCACAAGGTAGCTATCTTCCACGGCCATAACAAACCAGTACCGGCTAAGCGGCCCAGCGGCCCTTGAAAGGTATAACGCAATACAACTATTTTAAAATTTGTGAAAATTGCATGGCGAAGATGAAAAAAATTGCGAATAGTGAAGAATTTTAGCAGGTTACTCTTATTTTTGAAACATCGAGTGATGCCAGACATTTTCTAACCAGTTGGATTGTAACTCGAAAGGCAGCGGTACACATTCAACACCGTCCGTAACTTAGCAACTGATGCCAGAAAAATGGGCTAAGTAGCGCCAGAACCGCTGAAAAAGTTGAAGAAAAAGAAAAGTAAAGGTAACTGCGAAACAAGTCCTCATGTAGGTACATCACAGGCTAAAACTACCCAAACAAATCATAAAAAGAAGCGGAGTGAAAAATGAAAAAGTAGATGCTAAAGACACCAAGAAGACGAAAAATTAGAGAGGTTGAATTTAATATAAATATTATTTCCTATAAGAATAGATTATTTATTATTTTGTAAGTTATCATTTGGTTTGTATTTTATAAGAAATTCCATTTCTCTAATTTATTTTACTACGTACTAACTTCAAATACGAATAACTCGGCCGGTAAAAAAGCTACCAAGCTGGGCTTGGGTTCGTTAGAAAGAGGGGATTCTCTATTCGAATCACCCAAAAGTAGTATAGTTAGATTTAACACTAGTTCAAACTAACCGGTATTATTAGAAAACTAAAACAATGACATACAGTAAAAACCCATCTGCTCACCCACTCATACCTGGTTAAAGATAACTCTTGTGCCGCTTCAATGTCGAAAGAAAAGCACTTACTAATCAACGCAGTTAGCAGTTGTCAGTACGTATCTGGCGGAGATCAAGGATCCACTACAGAAGAAATTTCCACCGGTAGTTGCGATTCTAACAGCCACCTGGTAAGGTATGGAATTTGGAACAGCCTCATAGCCACCTACGACCTTCTCGCTTGTCATGACATTGGGCCACTCGATATCAGCGGTTGCCTACAAGTTTTAAGTTATTTTTGGTGAACAGAAAATCTATCAGTTACTTACCTGAGTTAAGGCCGCAAGGCCTAAAGCGCACACGATCAGTTTCATGGTTACTGCTGGTGTGGTTTACTCTAGAGTCTACAGTGGATAATTTTGTATTTATAGTGTAGTTTGGTGTTCGATGGTGTACGTTCAATGTTTCCCTCATCATTAGATAATAAAGTATTGATAAATGGGATAAAGAGATGATAAGGATACTTCTTTCCAAAGGAAGATTGATGGCCTGGAGGTGTCATTCTCTTGGGAATAATAGAGGACGTTTGTTTGTTTAGGCATGTTGGGAGACCCTTGACAAGTGATAATACTTTCAAAGGCAGGTTCTTTACTATGTTGGATAGTGATGTGTCTTTCGGAACGCATAATTTGATATATTTGTAGTAAGTTTGTTGATAATCTGCGAGATCAGGAGATTAGTTTCCACTTATAAGGTGGGCTGTTTTAGTTAAGTTTTAGTTATTTGTTAGTTGAGTTTTAGTTATTTGACTAGTTTTTAATGCCTCTTCTTTCTAGAATAGAGTTTTTGTCGAAAATTGTCTTGTACAAGGCCATAGAATTTTGACATTGTGGATATCAGAAAAAAAAAACAACGTAATGTTGTCCAAGATTTGTTTTGTATAGACTTCCTTGAGGAGGATTCCCTATAATATCTCTGTCTCTCTTCATAATTATTACCCATCGTTCCTTAGTCATATTTCAATATTTTCAGCATAAGGACAAACATTTTGACAGCACTCAAATCAAAGCTACAACCACATCAAAAATAAATTACATTTATTCAACATCTCATCAAAAAACACAATCGATACAATTAGTTGATGACGACATCGCTGTTCTGCGCGATCCAGTCGAGGTAGTACGTAACCCTGGTGAACGCTGACGGCCAGTTGACTTCACAGCCAAGATTGACGCCGAAGGATACAATACCGACTTGTTTACCATCAGCAAGCAATGGACCACCGCTGTCACCACTGCAGGAACCAATTCCGCCGTCGCCATTGGTACAGATGTGACCATTGGTGATGTACGAACCATACGAGTTATAGCACACCGAATTCGTGATGACAATAGCGAAGACATAACGCAAAACTGGACTGATGGCAGTTGCTAGGTCGGAGTCAAGTCCCCATCCACTGATTCTAGCGAAAAAGCCAGTAAAATCGTTGGCAGCGTCCTCTCTAGTCGGGAGATTGATGAGTTGGATGTTCTCTGAAAGAAGATGGTCAGAGATTTTGGTGATTTTGATAGGAAGGCGGCTTACCGTTGAGTTCTACGTCGGAAGGCAACTGGATAAGGGCGATGTCGTTGATCAAAGATTGTGAGTTCCAACCAGGATGGGTGGTAAAGCTCGTGGAGGTAATACGGACCTGGGTGGCCTCGTTGTCGTTGATACGATGAGCACCGAGTCTTACTTGTACGCTGGAACCACTGTAATAAAATTGTTAATGAATTTGATTTTTTTAATTACGAGTATCTGGTATTGTTAATTGAGCATAAGATACAAAAAATCTACTGGTTTATTGGTAGGAAGTTGGCTTTATCGACGTACAATAAATTCCTACTTTTCACGCAAGGCTGAACTAAGGCATGCAATATCAGCATCGTATAATGCTGCCAAAATAAGGTGCTAAAAAGTATTGTGGGCGACCTTGGTATATTAGAAATATCTGCACAAGGATCTTGAGATGCAAATATTAACCAACGAACTTGTAAATTTCGCAAAAAATAATATCAGAACAGACTTCTTCAGCACGCTAATGTCGGAACAATCCAGCTCCTTGACAATAGTGACATACTGCGAAGATTCAGAAGAACTAAACCTTTTGAGTTGGTGAAGGGATGTGACGAAAATACAGCACAGTATTACGTGAGTGGTATAAAGTAAATTTAACTTCAATCAACGAAAACACTTAATACCGTTTTTATACTAAGCAATTTATGCTGTTAAATGTGGATTTTGATCAAATAAAACTGACGTTTTCCTAAGACCAAAGTTCAGGCTTAACTTTGACATGTTTCTTAGGATTCTAGCAAATCACGCGCTATACATTCTCAAATAAGTCTGTAACGCTAGGTATTTCTAAACAGTTAAGACTCTTGCATGAACAGGAAAACATTTACCCATCGACGCAGTGAGCAGCAGTAAGTACATATCTTCTGGAGATCAAAGAACCACCGCAGAAGAAGGTACCGCCAGTGGCTGTGATCAAGAGACCAACTTGGTATGGGATGGAGTTCGGTACAGCTTCGAAACCGCCTACGATCCTCTGGCTGGGGAGTTTGTAGTATTCCTCGGGAAGTTCAGGGAGGATATGCCTTGGCATAACTTTGGACCAGTCGACGTCATCGGAAGCCTAAGAATCTCCGGTTATTTTGGACGACAACAGTTTTCTATAGGTTGCTTACCTGGGTTAAGGCCACAAGAGCCAAAGCGCACACGATCAGTTTCATGGTGGATGCTGGAGTGTTTAGTATGGCCGAGATGTTGATATTTATAGTTGGTCAAGGAGTAATCAGTTGAGAGATGCTCTTGTAGTTTCAGATAATGACGATAAGGGGTTTTACATCTGAGATAAATAGTCTGGATTTTAATCTATGTGGTTTACTTTGGTGGAGAAAAGTAGGATTATCTGGATATGTGATGTTAATTTTGCATGGGGGTTTTATTAGCGTGATCGTTGATTGAAATTTTGAATTAGCAAGATTAGCATCATGACGAATCATTGACTACCGTTCTTGTAAATCCCGTATGAGGCAAATTCAGATTATAGAAGACTAGGCAACTATAAAATCAAGGGGTTTACAAAATCAAACAGGGTTTACCTTGATCAATTAGGTGGAAACCTTTAAACACGTTATCACGAACACAACACATACACACATGTAATTTGATGATACGCACATTACAACCTAAAAGTTTACATTAAAAAAATCCTGTTTTGAGTAAAAGCGATGTCTGTGCAAGTTGTGATAAGTATGTCACAAGATAAATCTTTTTAAGCCAAGCCTCTGTGGTAGCATTAAATAAAAGGAATCTCAGACGAAACACGAAAGAAAAGTTTTGAGAGAGCTATCCTATGGCACCTCACACGCTGTACTTTGACTATGCTGTTTCCAAAGTTATTACCATCTAACCAAAATCTCAAGATGCTATAACTCATTAACAAATCACTTTAGTATGTATATAGGAATGTATAGTTTCTGATTTATGCAAAGTGTTAAAGTTTTATATGGCAGTGGCTGCAACACTGCATTGAACCTGCTTTTGAACTTTGAACCAAACCAAATGTCGCTTGAAATAAATACACAACTAAATGAACCCACGCACACTACAACCGACCGAATTCTGGTAACTGCACTTGTTGTGGTGACTTGTTGTCCTCAGATTTACATCATTAGATGCGCAAAATATTTACATATTAATACAATATCACGTGCCTCCTGTAGTAAGCAAATACTAAATTATTACTTTCATTCCTCTTCTAATAACGGCTTATACAAACAACAACAAATTATGGATTCTTTTGTGAACAGTATCTATGATTTAGACAATTTTTTTCAAATATAAGTTGTTTCTATTTACAATATCTTTGCAATGATACCACACACGACCTAGGTTCTGATTTGAAATTCGAAATCCGAATGCAGTTATGACTACTTCCGGTATATTCCGGAAATCATAAAATACGTCAGGGAGGCTTATGTTTTGTCATTTTCCCCCTAACCTCTATGATGACATATAACGAAGAAAAACAATTATCTGTAATTCTCGAAGCTCTCCAGATGACAGGAGACTCTCTTCAACAACAAAAAAATGAGTTTCCGACAAAAGTGGCACTTAACTTAAAAAAATCCTGAAACTATCATCAAAACTCAGCAATAGAACACTTAATCTAGTCGTAGTCTGTGGTAGTTTTTTTTTTATAACTGTATGGTGAAAACTAATTTTACTAAGAGCTAAAAAAGGTCAACTTATTACGTAAATACAGCTTTCAAAAAGTAGTAGGCACCACCACACGTTTCCCCCATTGTACTTATTCAAAATAGTTGAATAGATGAATTCTCAAATGGGAATTGATATTTTTACAACAAATTTGTTAATTGACTGATCTTTGACTATTTTTCTTAATATCTATTGCAGTTTGTTATAAAAAAGCGCTATTTCATTTTTCGTGTTTTCCAGCTTGCGGAGCAGAATCAACCACTGTGGGCAGCTGTGACAGTGGCACAAACAAGAAGTTCAGGACTGCATTCAGGCTGATTTTCGTCGCCGCATATCCACCGGTAAGTGTGCTGCGCATGTCCAATGAGTATCAGGGCCGTGTTAACACAAAACTGCGCCCGGGCGAAAACACAGAAAGCGCCCCCCCCCATTTTTGACCAGAATTACTTAAATTTCTGATTACAAAATTTGCTATAAATGTATGGAATAAAAATAAAAGTCCGTATAAAGAACAAATTATATAATATATATTGAAATACAGACGTTTATCCTTCCGAAATAAATAAATCATCTTTCTATAAAGATAACATAAATCATAAACAATAGAAAATCAAAACATAGTAGATCAATCAGAAATTAATAAAAAGAACATGTTAATGAAGAGCACAATAATGTATATTTTAATAAACAATAAAGTTGTAAGGTTCAGAACATATATTTCAATTTTAAATTTAAATCAGATTTTACATTTACGAATTTAACCAAATCTGCGTTTTTTTTTTTTTTTTCATAAAAGGTTTCAAATTTTTCGTTTCTTATTTCTACTACAGTGTTTCTAAGACACTCAATTAGTCTACAAGCCATAGTAACCGCAGTTACTTTATCTATTTCTCCTAAGATACCGTTCCACATACCTAAACTACAAGTAAAGTAAAAATCATTCATTTGGAATAGAATTTTTTTTACTACTGAATATGTTTCCTCCTTATTCTTGCCTCTACTAGGTCTTCCAATGCTTGCAAAATCGTAGCTGGCACCCCCTGAAAATTGGCGCCCCATTCGCCACTTTTTGCATCCCCTTGTGCATTGTCTTACCAGCATTTGTCTACCACTTTCCTATTCAGTTTCGCTACATAGTCTCTTTTCTTTTATTTTGTGCTTGAGTTTGTTTGGGCATTCAAATTCTTTTTCTTTGTTTATCAGATTAATTTTCCAGCACTGTTTAATTTTTTAATAATAATTTTAATAATTTTATTGTTAATTCTGTCAATCTTATACGTACTATTTTAAGATATTACTCTTGTATCTCTGTATGTGGGTACTGGTTTGGGCTACGCCAGTTTGTACGAACGTTAAAATAAATAAATAAATAAATTATGGAAAAGGTGTAAAAAGCCGAATCAAAACACTAACCACATCAAAAATAAATTATCTTTATTGAACATCTCATCAATAACACAATCAGTACCATTAGTTGATGACGACGTCGCTGTTCTGCGCGATCCAATCGAGATAATAAGTAACCCTGGTGAACGCGGATGGCCAGTCGTTTTCACAGCCAAGAGAGTCGCCGAAGGACACAATACCAACCAGTTTACCATCAGTAACCAATGGGCCACCGTTGTCGCCACTACAAGCACCAATTCCGTCGCTTCCATTGGTACAGATGTGACCATCGGTGATGTATGACCAATACCAGTTATAGCATGACGAATTTGTGATGATAGTAGCCAGCACAAAACGTAAAACCGCGCTGATGCCAGTTGCTTGGTCAGAGTCACGTCCCCATCCACTGATTATACCGCCCAAACCAGCGAAGTCATTGGCCGCGTCCTCTCTAGTTGGGAGTTTGACGAGTTGGATGTTTTCTGAATGAAGAGGGTCAGAGATTTTGATGATTTTGATAGGAAGGTGGCTTACCGTTGAGTTCTACATCGGAAGGTAACCAGATGAGGGCGATGTCGTTGATCAAAGAAGCTGAGTCCCAACCAGGATGGATGGTAATGCTCGTGGAGGTAACACGGACCTGGGTGGCTTCGTTGTCGATGATACGGTGAGCACCAAGTCTTACTTGTACGCTGGAACCACTGTAATAAAATTGTCGATGAATTTAATTTTTTTAATTACGAGTATCTGGTTTTGTTAATTGAGCATAAGATACAAAAAATCTACTGGTTTATTGGTAGGAAGTTGGCTTTGTCGACGTACAATAAATTCCTACTTTACACGCAGGGCTGAACTAAGGCAAGCAATATCAGCATCATTTAATCCTGCCAAAATAAGGTGCTAAAAAGTATTGTGGGCGACCTTGGTATATTAGAAATATCTCCACAGGGATCTTGAGATGGAAATATTAACCAACGAACTTGGAAATTTCGCAAAAAATAATACCAGAAGAGACTTCTTCAGCACGCGCATGTCGGGACAATCCAGCTCCTTGGCAATAGTGACACACTGCGAAGATTCAGAAGAACTAAACCTTTTGAGTTGGTGAAGGGTTGTGACGAAAACAGAGCACAGTATTACGTGAGTGGTTTAAAGTAAATTTAAGTTCAATCAACGAGAACACTTAATACCGTTTTTATACTAAGCATGTTATGTTATTAAATGTGGATTTTGATCAAATAAAACTGACGTTTTCAAAGACCAAAGTTCAGGCTTAACTTTGACATCTTTCTCAGGATTCTAGCAAATCACGCGGTATACATTCTCAAATAAGTGTGTAATGCTAAGCATTTCTAAACAGTTACGACTCCAGCATGAAGAGAAAAACACTTACCCATCGACGCAGTGAGCAGCAGTAAGTACATATCTTCTGGAGATCAAAGAACCACCACAGAAGAACGTACCACCAGTGGCTGTGATCAAGAGACCAACTTGGTACGGGATGGAGTTTGGTACAGCCTCGTAACCGCCTACGATCTTCTGGCTGGGGAGTTTGTAGTATTCCTCTGGAAGTTCAGGGAGGATATGCCTTGGTGTAACTTTGGACCAGTCTACGTCATCGGAAGCCTAAGAATCTCCGGTTAGTTTTGACGACAACAGTTTTCTATAGGCTGCTTACCTGGGTTAAGGCCATAAGGGTTAATGCGCACACGACCAGTTTCATAGTGGATGCTGGTTGGTAAAGGAGTAAGCAATTGAGATATGCCCAACGTTGCCCTAGTTGCTTCAGATAATGATGATAAGGATAAGGGTCAGATCTGTGATGAATTGCCTAGATTTTAATCTGTCGTTTGTTTTGGTGGAGAAAACTAGGATTATCTGAAGATATGACGTTAATTTTGAATGAGGGTCTTACTAGATTGATTATTGATAGAAACTTTGATTGACAAGATTAGAATCAAGACGAATCATTAGTTGATAAATTTTCTTGCAAATCCCATATGAAGGAAACTCAGATTTTAGAAGGTTTAATAACTATATACTCAATGTTTCAACACACAGCACACGAATCAAAACAACAACCACATAAAAAATAAATTACATTTATTGAACATCTCATCTAAAACACAATCGATACAATTAGTTGATGACGACATCGCTGTTCTGCGCGATCCAGTCGAGGTAATAAGTAACCCTGGTGAACGCGGATGGCCAGTTGACCTCACAGCCGAGAGAGATGCCGAAGGATACAATACCGACTTGTTTAGTACCAACAACCAATGGACCGCCGCTGTCGCCACTGCAGGAACCTCTTCCACCACTGCCATTGGTGCAGATATGACCGTTGGTGATGTAAGAACCATACGAGCTATAGCACACCGAATTCGTGATGACATCAGCGAAGACGTAACGCAAAATAGGGCTGATGCTAGTTGCTTGGTCGGAGTCACGTCCCCATCCACTGATTCTACCGTTGGCACCAGCGAAGTCGTTGGATGCGTCGCTTCTAGTTGGCAGATCGACGAGTTGGATGTTATCTGAAAGAAGAACGTCGCAGATTTTGACGATATTGATAGGAAGGTGGCTTACCGTTGAGTTGCACTTCTTGAGGTAACCAGATAAGGGCGAGGTCGTTGACTAGCGAATTTGCGTTCCAACCGGGATGGATGGTCATGCTCGTGGAGGTAATACGGACCTGGGTGGCCTCGTTGTCGTTGATACGGTGAGCACCGAGTCTTACTTGAACGCTGGAACCACTGTAATAAAATTGTCGATAAATTAGATTTTTTTAATTATGAGTGTCTGACATTGTTAATTGGGCATAAGATACAACAAATCTACTGGTTTATAGGTAGGAAGTTGGCTTTGTCGACGTACAATAAATTCCTACTTTACACGCAAGACTGAACTAAGGCATGCAATATCAGCATCATTTAATCCTGCCAAAATAAGGTGCTAAAAAGTATTGTGGGCGACCTTGGTATATTAGAAATATCTGCACAAGGATCTTGAGATGGAAATATTAACCAACGAACTTGGAAATTTCGCAAAAAATAATATCAGAACAGACTTCCTCAGCACGCGAATGTCGGGACAATCCAGCTCCTTGACAATAGTGACATACTGCGAAGATTCAGAAGAACTAAACCTTTTGAGTTGGTGAAGGGATGTGACGAAAACAGAGCACAGTATTACGTGAGTGGTTTAAAGTAAATTTAAGTTCAATCAACGAGAACACCTAATACCGTTTTTATACTAAGCAATTTATGTTGTTAAATGTGGATTTTGATCAAATAAAGCTGACGTTTTCAAAGACCAAAGTTCAGGCTTAACTTTGACATTCTCTCAGGATTCTACCAAATCATCCGCTATACATTCTCAAATAAGTGTGTAATGCTGGGCATTTCTAAACTGTTAAGACTCCAGCATGAACAGAAATACACTTACCCATCGACGCAGTGAGCAGCAGTGAGTACATATCTTCTGGAGATCAAAGAACCACCACAGAAGAAGGTACCACCAGTGGCTGTGATCAAAAGTCCAACTTGGTATGGGATTGAGTTTGCTGCAGCCTCCAAACCTCCTACGATCCTCTGGCTGGGAAGTTTGTAGTATTCCTCTGGAAGTTCGGGGAGGATATGCCTTGGAATAACTTTGGACCAGTCGACGTCATCGGAAGCCTAAGAATCTCCAGTTATTTTCCACGACAAGAGTTTCCTATGGGTTGCTTACCTGGGTTAAGGCCACGAGAGCCAAAGCGCACACGATCAGTTTCATGGTGGATGCTTGTGTGTTTAGTATTGCGGAGATGTTGCTATTTATAGTTGGTCAAGGAGTAATCATTTTGGAGATGCACAATCTTGCCATTGTGGCTTCTGATAATGACGTTAAGGGGTTTTACATGAGATGAATTGCCCGGATAATTAATCTGTCTAGGTTATTTTGGTTGAGAAATCGGGGATTATCTGAGAAGATGTGACGGTAATTTTGAATGAGGGAATTATTAGAGTGATTGCTGATTGAAGTTTTGATTAGCAAGATTGGAATCGTGTCAAAATCATTGATTAACTTTCTTGCCAAAGCGATTTTTGCGAAATTAAGATACCACAGTAGATATCACAGTGGCGTAACAGCAATAGCCTTGTTTATTACTAACTAAATCGTCAATTACATATTTTAAGAACAAGAAACCAGCTCAGTGAAGAAAACATCAGCGGGCTGAGTTTAGTCAAGCATTTTTTCACGTATGGTTTCAAAGGAAAAAGGACGTAGACTCATCAAAAGATTTTTCTTTATTAACCATAAAATTGATAACATTGAAGTAGCTAACATTAACACTGTTAAGTATTTTGGTATTTTTCATAAAGTATTTCTTCCAACTGATACAAAGTAAATGAATTTTTGTAATTTAAAATGTATCTTCGTCAGCTGCATCTCGTTGGTAGCAACGCTCCATATTCATTTATGTTAGGACAAAATAATAATGAATGTCATACTCCGATTTATACATGTGCCTATTTTAAAAAGGTCGTATTAAACTGCTCAAATTTACCCAATACAATTCGTTTAGTTACATTTATCAAATGACTTGCTGACCTAGACTAAGGCTACAAGGGCTTGTACAGTACACACATCAATTTTATGGTAGATTCTGGTGTGTTTAGTATAGCAGAATTATTGGTATCTATAGTTAGGCATAGAAGAATAAGTTTAGAGGTAGTTTTACTCTTTCAGATAGTGATGATATGTCTGAGAGTGATTGACAGTCATTCGCTTACTCTCGGTTTTTCCTTGTTTCTTGTTGACACTGAGAATGTTAATAAATGATAATATTGATGGTCTATTTCCTTGATGTGAAGTGATCATTGAAAATTTGATTAAATCGTTACGATACATTGAGAATGTCTGTTGGAAGTTGTTATTCTGTCCAGGTACCTATTTCTCAACGGGTAACTACACTCAGTTAAAAGAAAATGACGTACTTGATTTTTGACGTAACTTTAATGTCTTATATTTATTAAACCAGTAGGAAGATTTTTTTTTATTATATGGTGGGAAATTCCTTTACCGAGTATTCAGCTAGGTCTGAAGAAGCGAGCAACATGGTTCGCGAAACGCCAGCATTAACAAATCTTGACACACGGCATAACCCGGAAGCAGTTTATTTTCTAAACTATACTATTACTTGATTAACACACCGGGTGGGTCAAAAATGAGGAAAGAAACATGGCATAAATTTTTTTCCGTTAATATCCAAGATACAGTGTAAAAAAATCCACCATTTTAATATTTTTGAAAGACAAAGGAATTGTCTTCCAACAAATAACCAAAAAATTAAGATTAGCCCGCTGGTTTAAAAAATATAACACATTAAAGTTAGGTCAAAGATCAAGTGCATCACTTTTTTTGGATCTGTGTATTTGGTTCTGACTTTGATATCAGATTTCTATCCAACCGATCACAAATGTCTGACATTATCTCTGCTATGCGAATAATTAAACATGGAGTGCCGCAGGGTTCGGTTTTAGTGACCTATCAATAATTAAAGAAAACAACACGTACAAACGAGTATTTAATTTTATTTAGAAAGTAAACCTTGCTTTATCTAAATGGTCGGTTGCATATAAAATGATAAAATTATATAAAACTAATACATCAATTAGACCAAGAGTAACATAATGTAACACTATACAGTCTATAGACGTGTACACTATATAGACCATAGACATGCTGGCAATCTTAACAATATAATAAGGACAAGAAAGCAGTTCAAACCAAAATATGAAATTAAAAACTCTATCCCTTTCCCTTGCACCCCGGGTAGTTATGCAACAACCAATGTCTTTTGGATACTTCCTCAAGAGATATTATTATCAGCTGCCATATATCATAAATGGCCAGACACATGAAATATCATCTTCATGAAGGGTAATATTGCTGGTTCCAACTAACCCATAGTTCATTAGTACACCGACCAAATTCAAACAACAACCACATATCCAATAAACAACATTTATTGACCATCTATCAAAATCACAATCAACATTATTAATTGATGACGACATCGGTGTTCTGGTCGAGCCAGTCGAGATAATAAGTAATCCTGGTGAAGACGGACGGATAGCTGAACTCACAACCGAGAGATGTGCCAAATGAGACGACACCAAGTAGCTTGTTGTCAACAACCAATGGCCCACCGCTGTCACCGTTGCATCCACCGACAGCACCAGTACCATCAGTGCAAATGTGGCCATCTCTGATGATTGGACCCATCAAATCAGCGCACGACGTCGGTGGGAGCACATTAGCAACCACGTAACGCAGAACCGGACTGATGGCAGATGATTGGTCAGAGTCACGTCCCCAACCACTGATACGCCCAGACTGACCAGCGAAATCGCTCTCAGCGTCTGCCCAAGTTGGTAGAGCGATGGCTTGGATGTTATCTGGAAGGAGATGGTATGAGTTTTTGAAGATTTTGGTAGGAAGGTGGCTTACCATTGAATTGTACATATACGGGTAATTCGATGACGGCGATGTCGTTCTGCAAAGTGGCAGAGTTCCATCCTGGATGGACAACGAAGGTTGTGGACGTTATGCGCTGCTCTGTGTCTTCAAAGTCGTTGATACGGTGGGCACCAAGTCTTACTTCGAAGCTGGTAGCTCTGCAAGTGTATTTACAGATTAGTTATGACCAAGTCTTTTTAATGTATACCAATGAATATAAAATGGAATGCAGTAAAGAGGATTTATTGGACAGTCTACCATGTTTGATTCGGTGGCGTAGATATTTCTAACATTTGGACGATATATCTCCAGATGGGGATACCACAAAACTAGTTACCAACAACAACAACAAATCTGTTGTGGCCAAGCACATGACTTTATCATACTATACGGGGTGTCTCAACAGTGCCATCTCAGAAGATAGTACCTCTGTTAATGAAGATATATATATAGAACTCCGAGGCGCACGTTTTAAAATTATTAGCGTGTATACAGGCCGTTCTATAAGGTAGTACCAACCCAAACTTATGTTTTTTACTTTATCATACGCAGTATGTTTTGGAAGATTATAAACATATAATTTATAGAGAACAGGACCTAGTGTAGACCCCTGAGGCATTAGTATTTTCCGTCTCTCTCTTTCTCTAATTTCTCGAATTGAAGGTTATGTTCATCTTTATGCAGACATTTGTGTTTACCCAAGGTGTATTTTCAACACGAAATTTATTAACAAATGGGGTTTAAGTAAGTCCATTTGATATATTTACTAATATATTGCATTTTTTGACACTCAATATTTACACATGGGTAAATCACTAAAGAAAAACTTTTGATAAAATAATCCAAGCTGGTGGAGAGCGAGGTTGCATTCCCAATGGCATATTGCTGATTATTTCTGGTATGTTGTTCATAAAGTAGATTGTGCAGCAGTTGATCAAAAATTCACCTCCATCCTCTTCTTATGTAGTTTAAAACATCTCTACCTTCATACGATAAACTACTTCAAACTCTTACGATCACTTACCCAACGACACAATGAGCAGCAGTCACCACAAATTTGCGCGAGATCAAAGATCCGCCACAGAAGAAGATACCGCCAGTGGCTGTGATCAAGAGACCAACTTGGTATGGGATGGAGTTTGGATTGGCTTCCGACCCACCTACAATCCTCTGGAGTCTTCTGAATCCCTCCGGAAGTTCAGGGTAGACGTGGCTTGGCTGAACTTTGGACCAGTCGACGTCATCGAACGCCTAAGAGATTCCAGCTAGTTTTCACGACGATAATGCTTCATGGGTCGCTTACCTGGGTTAAGGCTACAAGGGCTAACGCGCACACGATCAGTTTCATGGTCGATGCTGGTCTGTCTAGTATGGCAGAGATGGTTGTTATTTATAGTTGGTCGTTGAATAATCAGTTTATGGATGCCCTCATTGCCTAAGATAGTGACGATGATAAGGAGTTTTATAATTAAGATTGATGGACTAGAGTCTGGTGATTAATCTGGCTTATTTTCATATTGAAGCTGACGATACTATTTCCTTGATGTGATGATTGAAAGTTTTGATATAATCGAATCATAAGCAATCATTGAGAATCCTTACTAGGCAATTACTTGAACATGGAGTGCCACAAGGTTCAGTTTCTAGCCCAGTGTTGTTCTTCCCGCGGTTACTAAACTTTTCACATATCTCAAAATATCGAAGGTTGCTGTATCAATAATATAATAATAATCTCAATAATATCGAATTATAAGCAATCATTGAGAATCCTTACTAGGCAATTACTTGAACATGGAGTGCCACAAGGTTCAGTTTCTAGCCCAGTGTTGTTCTTCCCGCGGTTACTAAACTTTTCACATATCTCAAAATATCGAAGGTTGCTGTAGCGCTGTTGTTTTGAGGGTCATCAAATAATCTTTACGTAAATAATTACAAATTTTACGCAATCTAATACAACCGAGAGAACAAAGTGCGCAGTGGTCGGTCAAAGTTATTTCGCATACTAGTCATCCGTCTCATACAATTTCCATCGCCCGTATCTGGCAGTACACAAATTACTACACAAACACACCCACTTTAAGATTCCACAATCCAAAGATTTTTATTTTAGATAAACGAACGAACAGCTAACTGCGATGGTATGGATAGAGTAATGTAAGTCAATGCTCGGTCAATGTCACTAAACGAGAAACGCAAGAGTGGCGAGAGAGAGAGAGACTTTATATATGTGTATTTTATATAAATGTAAATGAAGATTTGTAAAATAGTGTTATTTATTCAATCAACATTAACACAATTGTTTATATTATTATTAAGTTATGGTGAGGTCGGAATGGTTTTGGATCCAGTCCAGGTATGCCGTGATTCTCGTGTACGCAGTTGGTGCCCCTGTTTGGCAACCCCCTGAGCTCGCAAAGGATATAATACCAGCCTATGAAATCAAAAAAGATGCCATTTACAAGTCCAAACACAGCAAAGTCGTATTTTCCATTGTTGGATTATTTTACTCACCAGATGGCGGTTAACTACCAACGGTCCTCCTGAATCGCCTCCACACGACCCTACTCCATCGACACCACTGGTGCAGATATGCCCTCCAGTGACGTATGTACCATAGTATAGCACACAGTTGGGGTTAGATATAACAATCGCTTCGACCGATCTCAGAACCGGACTTATTGAAGTTGCACTGTCAGAATCTCTGCCCCATCCACTGATAAGGCCCCATTCGCCAACAAATGATTCGCTGGCGTCTGCACGTGACGGCAAGGCCACTGGTGCAATGTTAGCTGCAAAAGAGTTAACCCAGTTTTGACGTAAAGAAAGAAGAGGTAAAAGGAATTAGTTGATTTGATTTTAGTGTTGTGTAGTGGTGACATATTTACCTGTTGTGGTCACTGCCTCCGGTAATTCAATAGTGGCTATGTCATTTACCAAATGTACATTGTCCCATTGTGAATGTATGTTGAACTTGGTGCTTGTCTTCCGGACTTGTGTTGCTTCAGTGTCAAAGATGCTGTGTGCACCCAGTCTGACTTCAATACTTGACGCTCTAATAATGGGAAACAATAAATTAATATCAGTAATTATCCTTTCGGTTTATACTTATGTTAGGGGGCCATTTTGAATATATAACTCGAATTGGAGAATGAACTCCTACTAATTATCATGACTACCTATATAGAAGCCAAAAAGCTATTCTTTATGTTTTTTCCAAACAGAATTTTGTGACGCAATATTGAAAAAAATCAAAAGAAAGGGAAAAATGCTATTTATGCGATTTTTTTCTTATAACTCTAAACAAACCGTTCGACCTCAAGCGATAGCGTTTTTTAGCTGCAAAAAAATGCTTTTTTGTTCACTAAAATACTAATTTATTATTGAATGTTGTCATTTAGTGAATTCCTCCTTAGTAGATAAGCTATGGGACGTCTAGCGCAATTTCACGTGTTAATTTAAAGGAACATAACATTATATAAAATTTGATGTATTTTAATACGTGGAATCAAAAAATTAAATATAATTTATATGATTCCATTTAAAATGACTAAATTGATATCTTCTGGCAGTCCGGAAGTGGCAGCTATCTTGGGAGTATTTTAGTTTATAAGTTCTGTTCGAGTGGATCCCGAATCCAAACTTTCAAACATATAGAAATAGTGGAACATCAAAAATGTCTATCTTACCCTTCTATGCAACTGGCAGCTGTAAGAACAAACTTCGTAGATATCAAACTACCGCCACAAAAATACACGCCTTGCGGTTTTGTAACGAACAATCCAGCTTGGTATGGTAAGGAATGTGGTGGTACTACTTCATCGCCACCCACGATTTTCTGTCCTCTTGATAATAATTCAGGAGCATTTTGAAGACCTGGATGAGCTGCTAAGCCCTGAAAAAGAAATCACAATCTAACTTCAAACGTAAATACTACAACAAGAAAGCGACATACCTTTCCAAAAACCGCCAAAAAACTTATAAGGATGATCGACCTCATTGTATCCTTACACAATTCTGCGAGATTTGATCTGAATTTATTTTTCTTTTCGAGGATTATCGGCGGATGTTGTATCGTAACTGTCATCAAAGTTGTCGAGATAAAAATGATTGTAACAGTTTGATGTGTGTTATCTCTTTGGTTAATTTGTTTTCTTAGAATTATATTATTGTTAATATCCCGTTATCAGAGTATGTGGAGATTTTGAAATAAGCAATTGGGGATTGTCTATAACTTTTAAAATAAATACAATAAAATCTATGAATTACCTGATATACTATTTGGAAAATAAATTGCTGCGCGTCAAATTTTTTTTCTGGCACCCTACTTACGTATGGTAAACAAGCATACCGTTTTGACTCTGTGTATACATTCTGACGTAAGGCCCACTCCAAGTGTTTCCGTTCGTCGTACCCGATTATAATTTATAGTAGTAGTTTATTTAATAGTTTCAAATCATTGGCAACAGCAGGAATTTAGATCTCTTCAATGGATTATATCATACGAAAAACAACTATGACTTTTTTGTAATTTTGAATTGATTATTTAAATTACTTCAGTTTTTATTGCTCATTTAAGCAGATATAAGCAAGGTACAAATAACACTGTGTTACAAAATGGTTTTTCCGAAAACTGTTTAACGATAATTTTTTCATATCTTCCCTGACCATTGTATATGTACTGTTTATGGATCAGATACATTGGGTAATTAATTCTAAAAAGTACAGCCCTCTATCTATTTTAGTTTGTTCAGGAGGATTTTTGAAACTTAGAAGTTACGTTGTTCATCGGTGGTTGAATGTTATTATTTCGCTTCATGTGCGATTACGAGCAAAGTAGTTGGGATACAAATTATTATTACACACGTTTATGGGTCAGATACATTGGGTAATTAATTCCAAAAAGTACAGCCCTCTATCTATTTTAGTTTGTTCAGGAGGATTTTTGAAACTTAGAAGTTACGTTGTTTATCGGTCGTTGAATGTTATTATTTCGCTTCATGTGCGATTACGAGCAAAGTAGTTGATATACAAATTATTATTATACACGTTTATGGATCAGATACATTTGGTAATTAATTCCAAAAAGTACAGCCCTCTATCTATTTTAGTTTGTTCAGGAGGATTTTTGAAACTTAGATTTTACGTTGTTTATCGGTGGTTGAATGTTAATATTTCGCTTCATGTGCGATTACGAGCAAAGTAGTTGGGATACAAATTATTATTATACACGTTTATAGATCAGATACATTGGGTAATTAATTCTAAAAAGTACAGCCCTCTATCTATTTTAGTTTGTTCAGGAGGATTTTTGAAACTTAGATTTTACGTTGTTTATCGGTGGTTGAATGTTTTTATTTCGCTTCATGTGCGATTACGAGCAAAGTAGTTGGGATACAAATTATTATTATACACGTTTATGGATCAGATACATTGGGTAATTAATTCTAAAAAGTACATCCCTCTATCTATTTTAGTTTGTTCAGGAGGATTTTTGAAACTTAGATTTTACGTTGTTTATCGGTGGTTAAATGTTATTATTTCGCTTCATGTGCGATTACGAGCAAAGTAGTTGGGATACAAATTATTATTATACACGTTTATAGATCAGATACATTGGGTAATTAATTCTAAAAAGTACAGCCCTCTATCTATTTTAGTTTGTTCAGGAGGATTTTTGAAACTTAGATTTTACGTTGTTTGTCGGTGGTTGAATGTTATTATTTCGCTTCATGTGCGATTACGAGCAAAGTAGTTGAGATACAAATTATTATTATACACGTTTATAGATCAGAAAAATTGGGTAATTAATTCTAAAAAGTACAGCCCTCTATCTATTTTAGTTTGTTCAGGAGGATTTTTGAAACTTAGATTTTACGTTGTTTCTCGGTGGTTGAATGTTATTATTTCGCTTCATGTGCGATTACGAGCAAAGTAGTTGAGATACAAATTATTATTATACACGTTTATAGATCAGATACATTGGGTAATTAATTCTAAAAAGTACAGCCCTGTATCTATTTTAGTTTGTTCAGGAGGATTTTTGAAACTTAGATTTTACGTTGTTTATCGGTGGTTGAATGTTATTATTTCGCTTCATGTGCGATTACAAGCAAAGTAGTTGGGATACAAATCATTATTATACACGTTTATGGGTCAGATACATTGGGTAATTAATTCTAAAAAGTACAGCCCTCTATCTATTTTAGTTTGTTCAGGAGGATTTTTGAAACTTAGAAGTTACGTTGTTTATCGGTGGTTGAATGTTATTATTTCGCTTCATGTGCGATTACGAGCAAAGTAGTTGGGATACAAATTATTATTATACACGTTTATGCATCAGATACATTGGGTAATTAATTCTAAAAAGTACAGCCCTCTATCTATTTTAGTTTGTTCAGGAGGATTTTTGAAACTTAGATTTTACGTTGTTTATCGGTGGTTGAATGTTATTATTTCGCTTCATGTGCGATTACGAGCAAAGTAGTTGGGATACAAATTATTATTATACACGTTTATAGATCAGATACATTGGGTAATTAATTCTAAAAAGTACAGCCCTCTATCTATTTTAGTTTGTTCAGGAGGATTTTTGAAACTTAGATTTTACGTTGTTTATCGGTGGTTGAATGTTATTATTTCGCTTCATGTGCGATTACGAGCAAAGTAGTTGGGATACAAATTATTATTATACACGTTTATAGATCAGATACATTGGGTAATTAATTCTAAAAAGTACAGCCCTGTATCTATTTTAGTTTGGTCAGGAGGATTTTTGAAACTTAGATTTTACGTTGTTTATCGGTGGTTGAATGTTATTATTTCGCTTCATGTGCGATTACGAGCAAAGTAGTTGGGATACAAATTATTATTATACACGTTTATAGATCAGATACATTGGGTAATTAATTCTAAAAAGTACAGCCCTCTATCTATTTTAGTTTGTTCAGGAGGATTTTTGAAACTTAGAAGTTACGTTGTTCATCGGTGGTTGAATGTTATTATTTCGCTTCATGTGCGATTACGAGCAAAGTAGTTGGGATACAAATTATTATTACACACGTTTATGGGTCAGATACATTGGGTAATTAATTCCAAAAAGTACAGCCCTCTATCTATTTTAGTTTGTTCAGGAGGATTTTTGAAACTTAGAAGTTACGTTGTTTATCGGTCGTTGAATGTTATTATTTCGCTTCATGTGCGATTACGAGCAAAGTAGTTGATATACAAATTATTATTATACACGTTTATGGATCAGATACATTTGGTAATTAATTCCAAAAAGTACAGCCCTCTATCTATTTTAGTTTGTTCAGGAGGATTTTTGAAACTTAGATTTTACGTTGTTTATCGGTGGTTGAATGTTAATATTTCGCTTCATGTGCGATTACGAGCAAAGTAGTTGGGATACAAATTATTATTATACACGTTTATAGATCAGATACATTGGGTAATTAATTCTAAAAAGTACAGCCCTCTATCTATTTTAGTTTGTTCAGGAGGATTTTTGAAACTTAGATTTTACGTTGTTTATCGGTGGTTGAATGTTTTTATTTCGCTTCATGTGCGATTACGAGCAAAGTAGTTGGGATACAAATTATTATTATACACGTTTATGGATCAGATACATTGGGTAATTAATTCTAAAAAGTACATCCCTCTATCTATTTTAGTTTGTTCAGGAGGATTTTTGAAACTTAGATTTTACGTTGTTTATCGGTGGTTAAATGTTATTATTTCGCTTCATGTGCGATTACGAGCAAAGTAGTTGGGATACAAATTATTATTATACACGTTTATAGATCAGATACATTGGGTAATTAATTCTAAAAAGTACAGCCCTCTATCTATTTTAGTTTGTTCAGGAGGATTTTTGAAACTTAGATTTTACGTTGTTTGTCGGTGGTTGAATGTTATTATTTCGCTTCATGTGCGATTACGAGCAAAGTAGTTGAGATACAAATTATTATTATACACGTTTATAGATCAGAAAAATTGGGTAATTAATTCTAAAAAGTACAGCCCTCTATCTATTTTAGTTTGTTCAGGAGGATTTTTGAAACTTAGATTTTACGTTGTTTCTCGGTGGTTGAATGTTATTATTTCGCTTCATGTGCGATTACGAGCAAAGTAGTTGAGATACAAATTATTATTATACACGTTTATAGATCAGATACATTGGGTAATTAATTCTAAAAAGTACAGCCCTGTATCTATTTTAGTTTGTTCAGGAGGATTTTTGAAACTTAGATTTTACGTTGTTTATCGGTGGTTGAATGTTATTATTTCGCTTCATGTGCGATTACAAGCAAAGTAGTTGGGATACAAATCATTATTATACACGTTTATGGGTCAGATACATTGGGTAATTAATTCTAAAAAGTACAGCCCTCTATCTATTTTAGTTTGTTCAGGAGGATTTTTGAAACTTAGAAGTTACGTTGTTTATCGGTGGTTGAATGTTATTATTTCGCTTCATGTGCGATTACGAGCAAAGTAGTTGGGATACAAATTATTATTATACACGTTTATGCATCAGATACATTGGGTAATTAATTCTAAAAAGTACAGCCCTCTATCTATTTTAGTTTGTTCAGGAGGATTTTTGAAACTTAGATTTTACGTTGTTTATCGGTGGTTGAATGTTATTATTTCGCTTCATGTGCGATTACGAGCAAAGTAGTTGGGATACAAATTATTATTATACACGTTTATAGATCAGATACATTGGGTAATTAATTCTAAAAAGTACAGCCCTCTATCTATTTTAGTTTGTTCAGGAGGATTTTTGAAACTTAGATTTTACGTTGTTTATCGGTGGTTGAATGTTATTATTTCGCTTCATGTGCGATTACGAGCAAAGTAGTTGGGATACAAATTATTATTATACACGTTTATAGATCAGATACATTGGGTAATTAATTCTAAAAAGTACAGCCCTGTATCTATTTTAGTTTGGTCAGGAGGATTTTTGAAACTTAGATTTTACGTTGTTTATCGGTGGTTGAATGTTATTATTTCGCTTCATGTGCGATTACGAGCAAAGTAGTTGGGATACAAATTATTATTATACACGTTTATGGGTCAGATACATTGGGTTATTAATTCCAAAAAGTACAGCCCTCTATCTATTTTAGTTTGTTCAGGAGGATTTTTGAAACTTAGAAGTTACGTTGTTTATCGGTGGTTGAATGTTATTATTTCGCTTCATGTGCGATTACGAGCAAAGTAGTTGAGATACAAATTATTATTATACACGTTTATGGATCAGATACATTGGGTAATTAATTCCAAAAAGTACAGCCCTCTATCTATTTTAGTTTGTTCAGGAGGATTTTTGAAACTTAGATTTTACGTTGTTTATCGGTGGTTGAATGTTAATATTTCGCTTCATGTGCGATTACGAGCAAAGTAGTTGGGATACAAATTATTATTATACACGTTTATAGATCAGATATATTGGGTAATTAATTCTAAAAAGTACAGCCCTCTATCTATTTTAGTTTGTTCAGGAGGATTTTTGAAACTTAGATTTTACGTTGTTTATCGGTGGTTGAATGTTTTTATTTCGCTTCATGTGCAAAGTAGTTGGGATACAAATTATTATTATACACGTATATGGATCAGATACATTGGGTAATTAATTCTAAAAAGTACATCCCTCTATCTATTTTAGTTTGTTCAAGAGGATTTTTGAAATTTAGATTTTACGTTGTTTATCGGTGGTTGAATGTTATTATTTCGCTTCATGTGCGATTACGAGCAAAGTAGTTGGGATACAAATTATTATTATACACGTTTATAGATCAGATACATTGGGTAATTAATTCTAAAAAGTACAGCCCTCTATCTATTTTAGTTTGTTCAGGAGGATTTTTGAAACTTAGATTTTACGTTGTTTGTCGGTGGTTGAATGTTATTATTTCGCTTCATGTGCGATTACGAGCAAAGTAGTTGAGATACAAATTATTATTATACACGTTTATAGATCAGATACATTGGGTAATTAATTCTAAAAAGTACAGCCCTCTATCTATTTTAGTTTGTTCAGGAGGATTTTTGAAACTTAGATTTTACGTTGTTTGTCGGTGGTTGAATGTTATTATTTCGCTTCATGTGCGATTACGAGCAAAGTAGTTGAGATACAAATTATTATTATACACGTTTATAGATCAGATACATTGGGTAATTAATTCTAAAAAGTACAGCGCTGTATCTATTTTAGTTTGTTCAGGAGGATTTTTGAAACTTAGATTTTACGTTGTTTATCGGTAGTTGAATGTTATTATTTCGCTTCATGTGCGATTACGAGCAAAGTAGTTGGGATACAAATTATTATTATACACGTTTATGGGTCAGATACATTGGGTAATTAATTCTAAAAAGTACAGCCCTCTATCTATTTTAGTTTGTTCAGGAAGATTTTTGAAACTTAGAAGTTACGTTGTTTATCGGTGGTTGAATGTTAATATTTCGCTTCATGTGCGATTACGAGCAAAGTAGTTGGGATACAAATTATTATTATACACGTTTATAGATCAGATATATTGGGTAATTAATTCTAAAAAGTACAGCCCTCTATCTATTTTAGTTTGTTCAGGAGGATTTTTGAAACTTAGATTTTACGTTGTTTGTCGGTGGTGTATGTTATTATTTCGCTTCATGTGCGATTACGAGCAAAGTAGTTGAGATACAAATTATTATTATACACGTTTATAGATCAGATACATTGGGTAATTAATTCTAAAAAGTACATCCCTCTATCTATTTTAGTTTGTTCAAGAGGATTTTTGAAATTTAGATTTTACGTTGTTTATCGGTGGTTGAATGTTATTATTTCGCTTCATGTGCGATTACGAGCAAAGTAGTTGGGATACAAATTATTATTATACACGTTTATAGATCAGATACATTGGGTAATTAATTCTAAAAAGTACAGCCCTCTATCTATTTTAGTTTGTTCAGGAGGATTTTTGAAACTTAGATTTTACGTTGTTTGTCGGTGGTTGAATGTTATTATTTCGCTTCATGTGCGATTACGAGCAAAGTAGTTGAGATACAAATTATTATTATACACGTTTATAGATCAGATACATTGGGTAATTAATTCTAAAAAGTACAGCCCTCTATCTATTTTAGTTTGTTCAGGAGGATTTTTGAAACTTAGATTTTACGTTGTTTGTCGGTGGTTGAATGTTATTATTTCGCTTCATGTGCGATTACGAGCAAAGTAGTTGAGATACAAATTATTATTATACACGTTTATAGATCAGATACATTGGGTAATTAATTCTAAAAAGTACAGCGCTGTATCTATTTTAGTTTGTTCAGGAGGATTTTTGAAACTTAGATTTTACGTTGTTTATCGGTAGTTGAATGTTATTATTTCGCTTCATGTGCGATTACGAGCAAAGTAGTTGGGATACAAATTATTATTATACACGTTTATGGGTCAGATACATTGGGTAATTAATTCTAAAAAGTACAGCCCTCTATCTATTTTAGTTTGTTCAGGAAGATTTTTGAAACTTAGAAGTTACGTTGTTTATCGGTGGTTGAATGTTAATATTTCGCTTCATGTGCGATTACGAGCAAAGTAGTTGGGATACAAATTATTATTATACACGTTTATAGATCAGATATATTGGGTAATTAATTCTAAAAAGTACAGCCCTCTATCTATTTTAGTTTGTTCAGGAGGATTTTTGAAACTTAGATTTTACGTTGTTTGTCGGTGGTGTATGTTATTATTTCGCTTCATGTGCGATTACGAGCAAAGTAGTTGAGATACAAATTATTATTATACACGTTTATAGATCAGATACATTGGGTAATTAATTCTAAAAAGTACAGCCCTCTATCTATTTTAGTTTGTTCAGGAGGATTTTTGAAACTTAGATTTTACGTTGTTTATCGGTGGTTGAATGTTATTATTTCGCTTCATGTGCGATTACGAGCAAAGTAGTTGGGATACAAATTATTATTATACACGTTTATAGATCAGATACATTGGGTAATTAATTCTAAAAAGTACAGCCCTCTATCTATTCTAGTTTGTTCAGGAGGATTTTTGAAACTTAGATTTTACGTTGTTTGTCGGTGGTTGAATGTTATTATTTCGCTTCATGTGCGATTACGAGTAAAGTAGTTGAGATACAAATTATTATTATACACGTTTATAGATCAGATACATTGGGTAATTAATTCTAAAAAGTACAGCCCTGTATCTATTTTAGTTTGTTCAGGAGGATTTTTGAAACTTAGATTTTACGTTGTTTATCGGTGGTTGAATGTTATTATTTCGCTTCATGTGCGATTACGAGCAAAGTAGTTGGGATACAAATTATTATTATACACGTTTATGGGTCAGATACATTGGGTAATTAATTCTAAAAAGTACAGCCCTCTATCTATTTTAGTTTGTTCAGGAGGATTTTTGAAACTTAGAAGTTACGTTGTTCATCGGTGGTTGAATGTTATTATTTCGCTTCATGTGCGATTACGAGCAAAGTAGTTGGGATACAAATTATTATTACACACGTTTATGGGTCAGATACATTGGGTAATTAATTCCAAAAAGTACAGCCCTCTATCTATTTTAGTTTGTTCAGGAGGATTTTTGAAACTTAGAAGTTACGTTGTTTATCGGTCGTTGAATGTTATTATTTCGCTTCATGTGCGATTACGAGCAAAGTAGTTGATATACAAATTATTATTATACACGTTTATGGATCAGATACATTTGGTAATTAATTCCAAAAAGTACAGCCCTCTATCTATTTTAGTTTGTTCAGGAGGATTTTTGAAACTTAGATTTTACGTTGTTTATCGGTGGTTGAATGTTAATATTTCGCTTCATGTGCGATTACGAGCAAAGTAGTTGGGATACAAATTATTATTATACACGTTTATAGATCAGATACATTGGGTAATTAATTCTAAAAAGTACAGCCCTCTATCTATTTTAGTTTGTTCAGGAGGATTTTTGAAACTTAGATTTTACGTTGTTTATCGGTGGTTGAATGTTTTTATTTCGCTTCATGTGCGATTACGAGCAAAGTAGTTGGGATACAAATTATTATTATACACGTTTATGGATCAGATACATTGGGTAATTAATTCTAAAAAGTACATCCCTCTATCTATTTTAGTTTGTTCAGGAGGATTTTTGAAACTTAGATTTTACGTTGTTTATCGGTGGTTAAATGTTATTATTTCGCTTCATGTGCGATTACGAGCAAAGTAGTTGGGATACAAATTATTATTATACACGTTTATAGATCAGATACATTGGGTAATTAATTCTAAAAAGTACAGCCCTCTATCTATTTTAGTTTGTTCAGGAGGATTTTTGAAACTTAGATTTTACGTTGTTTGTCGGTAGTTGAATGTTATTATTTCGCTTCATGTGCGATTACGAGCAAAGTAGTTGAGATACAAATTATTATTATACACGTTTATAGATCAGAAAAATTGGGTAATTAATTCTAAAAAGTACAGCCCTCTATCTATTTTAGTTTGTTCAGGAGGATTTTTGAAACTTAGATTTTACGTTGTTTCTCGGTGGTTGAATGTTATTATTTCGCTTCATGTGCGATTACGAGCAAAGTAGTTGGGATACAAATCATTATTATACACGTTTATGGGTCAGATACATTGGGTAATTAATTCTAAAAAGTACAGCCCTCTATCTATTTTAGTTTGTTCAGGAGGATTTTTGAAACTTAGAAGTTACGTTGTTTATCGGTGGTTGAATGTTATTATTTCGCTTCATGTGCGATTACGAGCAAAGTAGTTGGGATACAAATTATTATTATACACGTTTATGCATCAGATACATTGGGTAATTAATTCTAAAAAGTACAGCCCTCTATCTATTTTAGTTGGTTCAGGAGGATTTTTGAAACTTAGATTTTACGTTGTTTATCGGTGGTTGAATGTTATTATTTCGCTTCATGTGCGATTACGAGCAAAGTAGTTGGGATACAAATTATTATTATACACGTTTATAGATCAGATACATTGGGTAATTAATTCTAAAAAGTACAGCCCTCTATCTATTTTAGTTTGTTCAGGAGGATTTTTGAAACTTAGATTTTACGTTGTTTATCGGTGGTTGAATGTTATTATTTCGCTTCATGTGCGATTACGAGCAAAGTAGTTGGGATACAAATTATTATTATACACGTTTATAGATCAGATACATTGGGTAATTAATTCTAAAAAGTACAGCCCTGTATCTATTTTAGTTTGGTCAGGAGGATTTTTGAAACTTAGATTTTACGTTGTTTATCGGTGGTTGAATGTTATTATTTCGCTTCATGTGCGATTACGAGCAAAGTAGTTGGGATACAAATTATTATTATACACGTTTATGGGTCAGATACATTGGGTTATTAATTCCAAAAAGTACAGCCCTCTATCTATTTTAGTTTGTTCAGGAGGATTTTTGAAACTTAGAAGTTACGTTGTTTATCGGTGGTTGAATGTTATTATTTCGCTTCATGTGCGATTACGAGCAAAGTAGTTGAGATACAAATTATTATTATACACGTTTATGGATCAGATACATTGGGTAATTAATTCCAAAAAGTACAGCCCTCTATCTATTTTAGTTTGTTCAGGAGGATTTTTGAAACTTAGATTTTACGTTGTTTATCGGTGGTTGAATGTTAATATTTCGCTTCATGTGCGATTACGAGCAAAGTAGTTGGGATACAAATTATTATTATACACGTTTATAGATCAGATATATTGGGTAATTAATTCTAAAAAGTACAGCCCTCTATCTATTTTAGTTTGTTCAGGAGGATTTTTGAAACTTAGATTTTACGTTGTTTATCGGTGGTTGAATGTTATTATTTCGCTTCATGTGCGATTACGAGCAAAGTAGTTGGGATACAAATTATTATTATACACGTTTATGGGTCAGATACATTGGGTAATTAATTCTAAAAAGTACAGCCCTCTATCTATTTTAGTTTGTTCAGGAGGATTTTTGAAACTTAGAAGTTACGTTGTTCATCGGTGGTTGAATGTTATTATTTCGCTTCATGTGCGATTACGAGCAAAGTAGTTGGGATACAAATTATTATTACACACGTTTATGGGTCAGATACATTGGGTAATTAATTCCAAAAAGTACAGCCCTCTATCTATTTTAGTTTGTTCAGGAGGATTTTTGAAACTTAGAAGTTACGTTGTTTATCGGTCGTTGAATGTTATTATTTCGCTTCATGTGCGATTACGAGCAAAGTAGTTGATATACAAATTATTATTATACACGTTTATGGATCAGATACATTTGGTAATGAATTCCAAAAAGTACAGCCCTCTATCTATTTTAGTTTGTTCAGGAGGATTTTTGAAACTTAGATTTTACGTTGTTTATCGGTGGTTGAATGTTAATATTTCGCTTCATGTGCGATTACGAGCAAAGTAGTTGGGATACAAATTATTATTATACACGTTTATAGATCAGATACATTGGGTAATTAATTCTAAAAAGTACAGCCCTCTATCTATTTTAGTTTGTTCAGGAGGATTTTTGAAACTTAGATTTTACGTTGTTTATCGGTGGTTGAATGTTTTTATTTCGCTTCATGTGCGATTACGAGCAAAGTAGTTGGGATACAAATTATTATTATACACGTTTATGGATCAGATACATTGGGTAATTAATTCTAAAAAGTACATCCCTCTATCTATTTTAGTTTGTTCAGGAGGATTTTTGAAACTTAGATTTTACGTTGTTTATCGGTGGTTAAATGTTATTATTTCGCTTCATGTGCGATTACGAGCAAAGTAGTTGGGATACAAATTATTATTATACACGTTTATAGATCAGATACATTGGGTAATTAATTCTAAAAAGTACAGCCCTCTATCTATTTTAGTTTGTTCAGGAGGATTTTTGAAACTTAGATTTTACGTTGTTTGTCGGTAGTTGAATGTTATTATTTCGCTTCATGTGCGATTACGAGCAAAGTAGTTGAGATACAAATTATTATTATACACGTTTATAGATCAGAAAAATTGGGTAATTAATTCTAAAAAGTACAGCCCTCTATCTATTTTAGTTTGTTCAGGAGGATTTTTGAAACTTAGATTTTACGTTGTTTCTCGGTGGTTGAATGTTATTATTTCGCTTCATGTGCGATTACGAGCAAAGTAGTTGGGATACAAATCATTATTATACACGTTTATGGGTCAGATACATTGGGTAATTAATTCTAAAAAGTACAGCCCTCTATCTATTTTAGTTTGTTCAGGAGGATTTTTGAAACTTAGAAGTTACGTTGTTTATCGGTGGTTGAATGTTATTATTTCGCTTCATGTGCGATTACGAGCAAAGTAGTTGGGATACAAATTATTATTATACACGTTTATGCATCAGATACATTGGGTAATTAATTCTAAAAAGTACAGCCCTCTATCTATTTTAGTTGGTTCAGGAGGATTTTTGAAACTTAGATTTTACGTTGTTTATCGGTGGTTGAATGTTATTATTTCGCTTCATGTGCGATTACGAGCAAAGTAGTTGGGATACAAATTATTATTATACACGTTTATAGATCAGATACATTGGGTAATTAATTCTAAAAAGTACAGCCCTCTATCTATTTTAGTTTGTTCAGGAGGATTTTTGAAACTTAGATTTTACGTTGTTTATCGGTGGTTGAATGTTATTATTTCGCTTCATGTGCGATTACGAGCAAAGTAGTTGGGATACAAATTATTATTATACACGTTTATAGATCAGATACATTGGGTAATTAATTCTAAAAAGTACAGCCCTGTATCTATTTTAGTTTGGTCAGGAGGATTTTTGAAACTTAGATTTTACGTTGTTTATCGGTGGTTGAATGTTATTATTTCGCTTCATGTGCGATTACGAGCAAAGTAGTTGGGATACAAATTATTATTATACACGTTTATGGGTCAGATACATTGGGTTATTAATTCCAAAAAGTACAGCCCTCTATCTATTTTAGTTTGTTCAGGAGGATTTTTGAAACTTAGAAGTTACGTTGTTTATCGGTGGTTGAATGTTATTATTTCGCTTCATGTGCGATTACGAGCAAAGTAGTTGAGATACAAATTATTATTATACACGTTTATGGATCAGATACATTGGGTAATTAATTCCAAAAAGTACAGCCCTCTATCTATTTTAGTTTGTTCAGGAGGATTTTTGAAACTTAGATTTTACGTTGTTTATCGGTGGTTGAATGTTAATATTTCGCTTCATGTGCGATTACGAGCAAAGTAGTTGGGATACAAATTATTATTATACACGTTTATAGATCAGATATATTGGGTAATTAATTCTAAAAAGTACAGCCCTCTATCTATTTTAGTTTGTTCAGGAGGATTTTTGAAACTTAGATTTTACGTTGTTTATCGGTGGTTGAATGTTTTTATTTCGCTTCATGTGCAAAGTAGTTGGGATACAAATTATTATTATACACGTATATGGATCAGATACATTGGGTAATTAATTCTAAAAAGTACATCCCTCTATCTATTTTAGTTTGTTCAGGAGGATTTTTGAAATTTAGATTTTACGTTGTTTATCGGTGGTTGAATGTTATTATTTCGCTTCATGTGCGATTACGAGCAAAGTAGTTGGGATACAAATTATTATTATACACGTTTATAGATCAGATACATTGGGTAATTAATTCTAAAAAGTACAGCCCTCTATCTATTTTAGTTTGTTCAGGAGGATTTTTGAAACTTAGATTTTACGTTGTTTGTCGGTGGTTGAATGTTATTATTTCGCTTCATGTGCGATTACGAGCAAAGTAGTTGAGATACAAATTATTATTATACACGTTTATAGATCAGATACATTGGGTAATTAATTCTAAAAAGTACAGCCCTCTATCTATTTTAGTTTGTTCAGGAGGATTTTTGAAACTTAGATTTTACGTTGTTTGTCGGTGGTTGAATGTTATTATTTCGCTTCATGTGCGATTACGAGCAAAGTAGTTGAGATACAAATTATTATTATACACGTTTATAGATCAGATACATTGGGTAATTAATTCTAAAAAGTACAGCGCTGTATCTATTTTAGTTTGTTCAGGAGGATTTTTGAAACTTAGATTTTACGTTGTTTATCGGTAGTTGAATGTTATTATTTCGCTTCATGTGCGATTACGAGCAAAGTAGTTGGGATACAAATTATTATTATACACGTTTATGGGTCAGATACATTGGGTAATTAATTCTAAAAAGTACAGCCCTCTATCTATTTTAGTTTGTTCAGGAAGATTTTTGAAACTTAGAAGTTACGTTGTTTATCGGTGGTTGAATGTTAATATTTCGCTTCATGTGCGATTACGAGCAAAGTAGTTGGGATACAAATTATTATTATACACGTTTATAGATCAGATATATTGGGTAATTAATTCTAAAAAGTACAGTCCTCTATCTATTTTAGTTTGTTCAGGAGGATTTTTGAAACTTAGATTTTACGTTGTTTGTCGGTGGTGTATGTTATTATTTCGCTTCATGTGCGATTACGAGCAAAGTAGTTGAGATACAAATTATTATTATACACGTTTATAGATCAGATATATTGGGTAATTACTTCTAAAAAGTACAGCCCTCTATCTATTTTAGTTTGTTCAGGAGGATTTTTGAAACTTAGATTTTACGTTGTTTATCGGTGGTTGAATGTTTTTATTTCGCTTCATGTGCAAAGTAGTTGGGATACAAATTATTATTATACACGTTTATGGATCAGATACATTGGGTAATTAATTCTAAAAAGTACATCCCTCTATCTATTTTAGTTTGTTCAGGAGGATTTTTGAAACTTAGATTTTACGTTGTTTATCGGTGGTTGAATGTTATTATTTCGCTTCATGTGCGATTACGAGCAAAGTAGTTGGGATACAAATTATTATTATACACGTTTATAGATCAGATACATTGGGTAATTAATTCTAAAAAGTACAGCCCTCTATCTATTTTAGTTTGTTCAGGAGGATTTTTGAAACTTAGATTTTACGTTGTTTGTCGGTGGTTGAATGTTATTATTTCGCTTCATGTGCGATTACGAGCAAAGTAGTTGAGATACAAATTATTATTATACACGTTTATAGATCAGATACATTGGGTAATTAATTCTAAAAAGTACAGCCCTCTATCTATTTTAGTTTGTTCAGGAGGATTTTTGAAACTTAGATTTTACGTTGTTTGTCGGTGGTTGAATGTTATTATTTCGCTTCATGTGCGATTACGAGCAAAGTAGTTGGGATACAAATTATTATTATACACGTTTATGGGTCAGATACATTGGGTAATTAATTCTAAAAAGTACAGCCCTCTATCTATTTTAGTTTGTTCAGGAGGATTTTTGAAACTTAGAAGTTACGTTGTTTATCGGTGGTTGAATGTTATTATTTCGCTTCATGTGCGATTACGAGCAAAGTAGTTGGGATACAAATTATTATTATACACGTTTTTGCATCAGATACATTGGGTAATTAATTCTAAAAAGTACAGCCCTCTATCTATTTTAGTTTGTTCAGGAGGATTTTTGAAACTTAGATTTTACGTTGTTTATCGGTGGTTGAATGTTATTATTTCGCTTCATGTGCGATTACGAGCAAAGTAGTTGGGATACAAATTATTATTATACACGTTTATAGATCAGATACATTGGGTAATTAATTCTAAAAAGTACAGCCCTCTATCTATTTTAGTTTGTTCAGGAGGATTTTTGAAACTTAGATTTTACGTTGTTTATCGGTGATTGAATGTTAATATTTCGCTTCATGTGCGATTACGAGCAAAGTAGTTGGGATACAAATTATTATTATACACGTTTATAGATCAGATATATTGGGTAATTAATTCTAAAAAGTACAGCCCTCTATCTATTTTAGTTTGTTCAGGAGGATTTTTGAAACTTAGATTTTACGTTGTTTATCGGTGGTTGAATGTTTTTATTTCGCTTCATGTGCGATTACGAGCAAAGTAGTGTGGATACAAATTATTATTATACACGTTTATGGATCAGATACATTGGGTAATTAATTCTAAAAAGTACATCCCTCTATCTATTTTAGTTTGTTCAGGAGGATTTTTGAAACTTAGATTTTACGTTGTTTATCGGTGGTTGAATGTTATTATTTCGCTTCATGTGCGATTACGAGCAAAGTAGTTGGGATACAAATTATTATTATACACGTTTATAGATCAGATACATTGGGTAATTAATTCTAAAAAGTGCAGCCCTCTATCTATTTTAGTTTGTTCAGGAGGATTTTTGAAACTTAGATTTTACGTTGTTTGTCGGTGGTTGAATGTTATTATTTCGCTTCATGTGCGATTACGAGCAAAGTAGTTGAGATACAAATTATTATTATACACGTTTATAGATCAGATACATTGGGTAATTAATTCTAAAAAGTACAGCCCTCTATCTATTTTAGTTTGTTCAGGAGGATTTTTGAAACTTAGATTTTATGTTGTTTGTCGGTGGTTGAATGTAAATAATTGGGTAATTAATTCTAAAAAGTACAGCCCTGTATCTATTTTAGTTTGTTCAGGAGGATTTTTGAAACTTAGATTTTACGTTGTTTATCGGTGGTTGAATGTTATTATTTCGCTTCATGTGCGATTACGAGCAAAGTAGTTGGGATACAAATTATTATTATACAGGTTTATGGGTCAGATACATTGGGTAATTAATTCTAAAAAGTACAGCCCTCTATCTATTTTAGTTTGTTCAGGAGGATTTTTGAAACTTAGAAGTTACGTTGTTTATCGGTGGTTGAATGTTATTATTTCGCTTCATGTGCGATTACGAGCAAAGTAGTTGGGATACAAATTATTATTATACACGTTTATGCATCAGATACATTGGGTAATTAATTCTAAAAAGTACAGCCCTCTATCTATTTTAGTTTGTTCAGGAGGATTTTTGAAACTTAAATTTTACGTTGTTTATCGGTGGTTGAATGTTATTATTTCGCTTCATGTGCGATTACGAGCAAAGTAGTTGGGATACAAATTATTATTATACACGTTTATGGGTCAGATACATTGGGTAATTAATTCTAAAAAGTACAGCCCTCTATCTATTTTAGTTTGTTCAGGAGGATTTTTGAAACTTAGATTTTACGTTGTTTATCGGTGGTTGAATGTTTTTATTTCGCTTCATGTGCGATTACGAGCAAAGTAGTTGGGATACAAATTATTATTATACACGTTTATGGATCAGATACATTGGGTAATTAATTCTAAAAAGTACATCCCTCTATCTATTTTAGTTTGTTCAGGAGGATTTTTGAAACTTAGATTTTACGTTGTTTATCGGTGGTTGAATGTTATTATTTCGCTTCATGTGCGATTACGAGCAAAGTAGTTGGGATACAAATTATTATTATACACGTTTATGCATCAGATACATTGGGTAATTAATTCTAAAAAGTACAGCCCTCTATCTATTTTAGTTTGTTCAGGAGGATTTTTGAAACTTAAATTTTACGTTGTTTATCGGTGGTTGAATGTTATTATTTCGCTTCATGTGCGATTACGAGCAAAGTAGTTGGGATACAAATTATTATTATACACGTTTATGGGTCAGATACATTGGGTAATTAATTCTAAAAAGTACAGCCCTCTATCTATTTTAGTTTGTTCAGGAGGATTTTTGAAACTTAGAAGTTACGTTGTTTATCGGTGGTTGAATGTTATTATTTCGCTTCATGTGCGATTACGAGCAAAGTAGTTGAGATACAAATTATTATTATACACGTTTATGGATCAGATACATTGGGTAATTAATTCCAAAAAGTACAGCCCTCTATCTATTTTAGTTTGTTCAGGAGGATTTTTGAAACTTAGATTTTACGTTGTTTATCGGTGGTTGAATGTTAATATTTCGCTTCATGTGCGATTACGAGCAAAGTAGTTGGGATACAAATTATTATTATACACGTTTATAGATCAGATATATTGGGTAATTAATTCTAAAAAGTACAGCCCTCTATCTATTTTAGTTTGTTCAGGAGGATTTTTGAAACTTAGATTTTACGTTGTTTATCGGTGGTTGAATGTTTTTATTTCGCTTCATGTGCGATTACGAGCAAAGTAGTTGGGATACAAATTATTATTATACACGTTTATGGATCAGATACATTGGGTAATTAATTCTAAAAAGTACATCCCTCTATCTATTTTAGTTTGTTCAGGAGGATTTTTGAAACTTAGATTTTACGTTGTTTATCGGTAGTTGAATGTTATTATTTCGCTTCATGTGCGATTACGAGCAAAGTAGTTGGGATACAAATTATTATTATACACGTTTATAGATCAGATACATTGGGTAATTAATTCTAAAAAGTACAGCCCTCTATCTATTTTAGTTTGTTCAGGAGGATTTTTGAAACTTAGATTTTACGTTGTTTGTCGGTGGTTGAATGTTATTATTTCGCTTCATGTGCGATTACGAGCAAAGTAGTTGAGATACAAATTAATATTATACACGTTTATAGATCAGATACATTGGGTAATTAATTCTAAAAAGTACAGCCCTCTATCTATTTTAGTTTGTTCAGGAGGATTTTTGAAACTTAGATTTTACGTTGTTTGTCGGTGGTTGAATGTTATTATTTCGCTTCATGTGCGATTACGAGCAAAGTAGTTGAGAAACAAATTATTATTATACACGTTTATAGATCAGATACATTGGGTAATTAATTCTAAAAAGTACAGCCCTGTATCTATTTTAGTTTGTTCAGGAGGATTTTTGAAACTTAGATTTTACGTTGTTTATCGGTGGTTGAATGTTATTATTTCGCTTCATGTGCGATTACGAGCAAAGTAGTTGGGATAAAAATTATTATTATACACTTTTATGGATCAGATACATTGGGTAATTAATTCTAAAAAGTACAGCCCTCTATCTATTTTAGTTTGTTCAGGAGGATTTTTGAAACTTAGATTTTACGTTGTTTATCGGTGGTTGAATGTTATTATTTCGCTTCATGTGCGATTACGAGCAAAGTAGTTGGGATACAAATTATTATTATACACGTTTATAGATCAGATACATTGGGTAATTAATTCTAAAAAGTACAGCCCTCTATCTATTTTAGTTTGTTCAGGAGGATTTTTGAAACTTAGATTTTACGTTGTTTGTCGGTGGTTGAATGTTATTATTTCGCTTCATGTGCGATTACGAGCAAAGTAGTTGAGATACAAATTATTATTATACACGTTTATAGATCAGATACATTGAGTAATTAATTCTAAAAAGTACAGCCCTCTATCTATTTTAGTTTGTTCAGGAGGATTTTTGAAACTTAGATTTTACTTTGTTTGTCGGTGGTTGAATGTTATTATTTCGCTTCATGTGCGATTACGAGCAAAGTAGTTGAGATACAAATTATTATTATACACGTTTATAGATCAGATACATTGGGTAATTAATTCTAAAAAGTACAGCCCTGTATCTATTTTAGTTTGTTCAGGAGGATTTTTGAAACTTAGATTTTACGTTGTTTATCGGTGGTTGAATGTTATTATTTCGCTTCATGTGCGATTACGAGCAAAGTAGTTGGGATACAAATTATTATTATACACGTTTATGGGTCAGATACATTGGGTAATTAATTCTAAAAAGTACAGCCCTCTATCTATTTTAGTTTGTTCAGGAGGATTTTTGAAACTTAGAAGTTACGTTGTTTATCGGTGGTTGAATGTTATTATTTCGCTTCATGTGCGATTACGAGCAAAGTAGTTGGGATACAAATTATTATTATACACGTTTATCCATCAGATACATTGGGTAATTAATTCTAAAAAGTACAGCCCTCTATCTATTTTAGTTTGTTCAGGAGGATTTTTGAAACTTAGATTTTACGTTGTTTATCGGTGGTTGAATGTTATTATTTCGCTTCATGTGCGATTACGAGCAAAGTAGTTGGGATACAAATTATTATTATACACGTTTATAGATCAGATACATTGGGTAATTAATTCTAAAAAGTACAGCCCTCTATCTATTTTAGTTTGTTCAGGAGGATTTTTGAAACTTAGATTTTACGTTGTTTATCGGTGGTTGAATGTTATTATTTCGCTTCATGTGCGATTACGAGCAAAGTAGTTGGGATACAAATTATTATTATACACGTTTATAGATCAGATACATTGGGTAATTAATTCTAAAAAGTACAGCCCTCTATCTATTTTAGTTTGTTCAGGAGGATTTTTGAAACTTAGATTTTACGTTGTTTATCGGTGGTTGAATGTTATTATTTCGCTTCATGTGCGATTACGAGCAAAGTAGTTGGGATACAAATTATTATTATACACGTTTATAGATCAGATACATTGGGTAATTAATTCTAAAAAGTACAGCCCTCTATCTATTTTAGTTTGTTCAGGAGGATTTTTGAAACTTAGATTTTACGTTGTTTATCGGTGGTTGAATGTTATTATTTCGCTTCATGTGCGATTACGAGCAAAGTAGTTGGGATACAAATTATTATTATACACGTTTATGCATCAGATACATTGGGTAATTAATTCTAAAAAGTACAGCCCTCTATCTATTTTAGTTTGTTCAGGAGGATTTTTGAAACTTAGATTTTACGTTGTTTATCGGTGGTTGAATGTTATTATTTTGCTTCATGTGCGATTACGAGCAAAGTAGTTGGGATACAAATTATTATTATACACGTTTATGGGTCAGATACATTGGGTAATTAATTCTAAAAAGTACAGCCCTCTATCTATTTTAGTTTGTTCAGGAGGATTTTTGAAACTTAGATTTTACGTTGTTTATCGGTGGTTGAATGTTATTATTTCGCTTCATGTGCGATTACGAGCAAAGTAGTTGGGATACAAATTATTATTATACACGTTTATAGATCAGATACATTGGGTAATTAATTCTAAAAAGTACAGCCCTCTATCTATTTTAGTTTATTCAGGAAGATTTTTGAAACTTGGATTTTACGTCGTTTATCGGTGGTCGAATGTTATTATTTCTCTTTATGTGCGATTACGAGCAAAGTAGTTGGGATACAAATTATTATTATACACGTTTATGGATCAGATACATTGGGTAATTAATTCTAAAAAGTACAGCCCTCTATCTATTTTAGTTTGTTTAGGAGGATTTTTGAAACTTAGATTTTACGTTGTTTATCGGTGGTTGAATGTTATTATTTCGCTTCATGTGCGATTACGAGCAAAGTAGTTGGGATACAAATTATTATTATACGCGTTTATTATGGGTCAGATACATTTGATAAACTGTAAAACAAATGGAATAGTTCTCATGTAATATTTATGTTAGTTCTTCTTTTATTAGTGATTTATCAGAAAATTTAATGCTTCTCAACAATGTATGCTTCCTCTTAAGCAAATATTGCAACTTTGAAATTGTTTAATTGGTGTACCGTTTACGGAGCAGTTCTGAAAATAGTAATTTAAGTTTAGTGGTACCCCAAGGGTAGTGTCTTTCGACCAATACTATATCTACTATATGCAAGTGGCCTACCACAGCTGGAAAATGTAACAGTCGCCACTTTCGGCTCTAATGCCAGTGGGATCACCTGTTGGAGAATCTACTAGAAATCTTCAACAAACAAGCAATAAAATACATCTATATGGACCAAAAAAGAGGAAATAATTGAGGACATGTTTCTTGTCAAGATTAACGACGTCATAGTACCATGTACTGGATTTTTGGACAACCATAATCTGGTGAGAAGACTAGAAACTTCACAGTGAGTGAAGTGTTAGTGCTTCTTGTTTAGAACAAAGTAAATATAGGAAAAGACATACCTAACAATAAAAAAAACACACACGAAAGAAACACTTTATCTAAAACATATATTTACATTTTGTTACATATCACAACGTATAATATGTAGAAAAGTACTAATTCCATAAAAAAAATGATCAAGAAATAATTCTTTAAGCGATATGGGCATCACTGTGGGACTCGATCCAGTCCAAGAAGTAGGTAAGACGACTGTAGGCAGTTGGCCATTGGAGTTCGCAGCCGTGTTCCAAAGCGTAAGAGACGAGACCGATTTGCATGTTGTCGATGGTCAGTGGGCTTCCAGAGTCACCGGCGCATGCGCCGCGACCTCCTGCGCCGTTGGTGCAGACGTGGCTGGAGAAGATTGCTCCCAAGAAGCTCAAGTTGCAAGTGCCGTTGGTGATGACATCTACAGCCACCTTCCTCAAGACTTCGCTAAGACTTTCGCTGACGTCGGTCTCCAAACCCCATCCGCTGACGACTGCTTCGTAGCCGGAGAAGGTGTTGCCAACATCGGCGAACATTGGCATGGCGACAATTTGGACGTAGTCTGGAACGTAAACCATTATAGTGAAAGTTGATGATGACTGAACAAAATATGGTTGTTTCAACTATAGTTTTGAAAGTTTTATATAGAATGGTGTTGTTAAGCATTTACACAGATGCCCAAAACGTTTATTGTTTTGGGGTGGGAGTACTTAAACTTTGGAGGTATTTACTATGTACGAGGAGATTGAAAAATGTGAAAATGTAGTGGAAAATGTAGTGAAAAGGTGGAGAAACCCTAACCAAATTTTAGTTTTTGTCTGTATGGTTTCTTTTGGAAAATTTTCAAAGATTCTTCTAGCTTCCTTTTGACAAGTCCAACACCTGTTTTTTTTGTATTCTAATAAAATTATGATAGTCTTTCAATTTCACAATTTCAAAAAACTGTTGATTCCAGCTCCGATTCAATCTTCGCAAAAACAAAAGAAAGTAACATTCGTATAAAATTTACAGTTAAACAACACACCATAACTGAAACTGACGAAAATACAACCTAAAATGTAAAAATCAACATGGCCGCCCATAATAAAACCAAAAGTAGACAATGATTTCTCCACAACAATTAGATTTCTCGTGCCTGTGCATTTTTGTTGTTACAAATATCTAATTCCGCTGTTGTTGTTAAGTAAAAACAATAAAAAAACATTGTTTATAAATTCAACCTGTTATACGATATTATAAAATCTTTACTGTCCTTTGTTTTACCAAAACAAGGCATATGTCGTTACCTGTAAAATAACATTGGATTGAAAGTTCTGTTATAGCGAATATGGTGTGGTTTCAATCTTTATAGGCAAAACTGATAGAGGTGAAGGTGATTCATCGCTTAAAATCGTATGAACCAAAATATGAACGTACCGCGTGAATTGGTTATTAGCTGTGTATATTAAGTTGCCTACTAGGTAGTTCGTTCAAGATTAATATTTAATTATTAAAAATACTGTCATTTAATTGTGATAATTGTCCTATCTAATTTATATATCCATCATTAGCATGTTTAACAGAAGCAAAGTGAAAACATACCAACGAAAACATCCTGTTCACATCACACGTTCGCGCTCGAATTGGAGGTTAGGTTGCTACCGCTGTCATTCGTTCTTATGGTTCTAAGAACAGACGTACTTTTTTGTCTTGCCCATTTAAATTATACAGCAGACGTATGAAAAGTATGCTATTTCGTTTTAACACGCGTCAATATTTAGAAATATTCTGTAACGTATGTCTAAAATAACAGCTGAAATCTATGACTAATCTTCAGCTCTCCCAGTTTTGCCTATATATTACAAGCTATTCGTTTTTCAAAGAAATTATCGAATTGACTGGATTGTGTTCTTATTTGGAACAATAAATGAGTTCGTTCCATCCAACCTTTTGCAACAATAATGAGACATGCAATTGATTTAAAGTTTTGTATGGTCAGTAGAAATATCTCGATTTTTTCTTCCATAACATATGCATTAAAGTTTGATATTTTTTGTATCTCTGCAATTTTTTAACATTGATATTTTTGTATCTTAATTTTTGACAGTTTAACAGTTTTTGTCAGAAGGATAAAAACAAAATAAGGAAAAATAAAACACAACCATTGATATTTGATCGTGACTGACAAAGATATTTTCAAACTGATATTTTCTCGACATGAGGAACGCCAGGGCTCATGTTTTAAAATTATTTTTGCATATGCTCATGATGACTCATAAGTTTGAGTCTTATTTTATTATATTTATTCAGTTTGTTACCTAAGTATTTCGCTTAATAACAAAGTAACCAATTTGAAGTTTTTATCAGTTATGAACGTTAAAATGATGCACTTGTTTGTAGAATCTACCAGTAGTTGTAAGAAAAATATTTTTCAAATAAAAGTCTCGCCAACAGTGTGGCAAACATTTCACAGAAAAAATCAAAAACCTTATTTGTTACCATTTTACGTTAAATAAACTATGTTTAATTTTAATGAAATAAAACTTAGAAAAAGTATTAGAAGTGGATTTAACGACATTTGCATGTTTGCTCCTCTACTATGATTAAAATAAAAAGTTGCTTCTAATAAAACCATACCAGCGAAAAGGATAGAGCAATAAAATATTTAAAAACATTGTTGCAAATCGCAAGGAAAGCATAAATACAAAATGTTCGCTAAGATGTTTAATTTTTTAATATTTTACGATAAATGAATTTAAAAAAAGAACCTTATTTTAAGAATTTTTATTAATAATAGAAAATGTGTAATGTTAATTTTAATTCTTCTTTTTGTAAAACGTAAAAAAAATATTTCACCAAACCTTTATCTCACTCTTTGACATGACTTTATTTTAAACAGAAGTTTTTAGCTTAATTATAGATCACCAGAACGTTACTTTAAAAATATTCTAATCCTGCAGAAAGATACACCAAAACGGCCGTCATAACTGCTAGAAAAATCAGATTGATAGCTTTATAAATAATAGTAAACATCCGCCTGTGAATTTGGCTGAAAATCTGACATCAGATTCGAAATGAGCAGCTTCAAATATCACAGGAAATAAGTTTCAGGCGAATCGAACAGGTTTTAGACTTTGGGTCGCCATATTAAATCGGACATATGAATATTTTCAAAATCTAACATCAAATTTGGAATTAGAGCCCTCAAATGTCAGAAGATATAGCTGTTATATGAATCTCTGTTTTCTTAATTCAAATGGATCAAGTTTTGCTTATTATGGAAGCATAGTTCTTTAGAAATTTGTTTGATAAATCAGCTTAACCTTTGATGTACAATCAGAAGTGATAAAAAGCTCGATAAATATGATTTGGACACACTTTCAATCATTCAAAACGACTTGAAACTTGAACCTTTTAACCAATTCTCCACGAATCTTTTGCTCATAGGTTAATAATTTGGTGATATACAGGCGGGTTGTAAATTTTAAATAAATAAAAAGTTACAGCGACAACCTGGATTTGAACCAGAGACCTTTGCGTTTCTAGCACAATGCTCTCCCATCTGAGCTACTGAGGCCTATGACATTAGTAGCTCGGATGGGAGAGCATTGTGCTAGAAACGCAAAGCTCCCTGGTTCAAATCCAGGTTGTGGCTGTAATTTTTGATTTATTTAAAATTTACATCCCGCCTGAATATCACCAAATTATTAACCTATAATATTAATTTGACAAAATATGTCGTTAAACATTTTCTTTTGCTTATAAATCGCTTTTAGTTTTGACGTACCGTTCAATTCGATATCTTGCTGCAACCTGACGACGGCAATATCGTTGATCAAGAGTTGATCATCCCAACCAGCGTGGACAGTGTATTCGCTGGTGTAGTACCTCTGTTGGGAGCTCTCAAGAGCTGCAATACGGTGAGCACCCAAGATGACTTGGATTTGGCTGGCACTGTAATATATAGGAATTAATTAATGTTTATTCTTTGCGTGAAGTTTTTATGTGTTAACAAACTTACCCAGTCAAGCAGTGGGCAGCAGTGAGGATGTCCCTTTGGGAGATGACAGATCCACCACAGAAATAGGTACCAGTTGCGGCAGTGACTACAAGACCAGCCTTTAAGAAAATATTGTAGATAATTAGGTTTTAAAAGAGAAAATTTCATGCTTAGCGTCATGACTTGAATGAAAAAAATATGCATGTTTCATGGTGTTGTGTGTGTATCAATATATTACTCTAATTATAAATATAGTTTTAGATATAGGGAAAGTTGTTGGTACTACTCGCAATTTATACAGGATGATGGGACACCCTTGTTATCTCGTGAATTAAGAATGAGAAATTTGTTTTTTTTTTATTGGGATGTAATTAAGAATTAAAGTTTGTGTTAAAAATCTGAAACCATGCGCATATGATAATATTATATCTGCAGAAACATATAAAACGCTTAAACAATCTAAGTAGCGATGGGATGGTATAATTTTATCGGTAAATATATACAGTATGTTCAATTTATTATGGAAATTTGCATACGTTTCCATTTTCTAATAAAACACCCTGAATATTTTTATTTGTTCAATTCTAAGATTATTTCGAAGAATTTCTTTTGTAGAAATACTTTTTTTACATGCATTATTTTTCAGTTATTAGCAATGTATCAAAACACCTGACCTTGAAATTAAAAATTATTTCCTACATACATACACATTTATTTTAATGTGTTAGTTGGCCATTCTCTTTAATTGGTTATTTTCTCTTGGATTTTTTATTTTTTAGCCGTTTGGTTCAAGTAAAAATTAATGATTTTTGATTAATTGCTTCTAACTAAAAGATAATGCATTTTATAAAAAAAAATAGTTCTCACTTAATTATTTTGAATTAATTAAACTTAGCATTACAATAGAAAAAGGCAAATTGTAAATTTCCACAACGAAATAAACGTGCTGTATAGTAAAAATATATTGAAATGAGAGGCTGTTTAAAAACAAACAACTCCTATTTGAAATTTTTTTTGAAATTTTTTGTAGTTGAAGTATTATTTTTTAATTGTTCCGGTAATTTTGACTATTTTCGGTTAATAGCATATAAGTAAAAAAGAAATTATTTTACAGAAAATTTATTCCTATAAGAAATTCTTAGAATTAATCTTTGAATTAAAAAATGTAATAATATATAGATTGTTCTACTTAAAAAAATTCTATAATAATAAAATGAATTGATATGTATTTATTGATATATTTATTGAAAATATATTTAAACGATAGCTGTTTAAAGCCAAAAACCTTTGTTTGGACAATTTCTTATGGTTGGAGAATTAATTAGTTGTTCCCCTTTTATTGGCTAACCCTGTATATGTATACGTCGAGAAACTTAGTAACCTTGAATCAGAGATTCCGCCGACCGATAAAAAAAAATCTGATGTGGCCAGGCACATGACTTTATCATACAATATATAAAATTAATAGTTTAGCTGCATGAGATTTTATTTGATCGAGATCGATCGTGTTTGCATTAAAATAAAACGAATTAGCCAGGATTTGACAGATATTGACAGCAGGTCTTGTCAAAAAATCAGCCTTTGACACTACCTACTGTCATTAGAATAAAAATATCTGGCAAATCCTATATTAATGCAGACACGATCTCGAACAAATAGAATTTCCTCCTACAGCTAAACTATTAATTTTACCAAAAAATGTCATACACATAAATTATACAAAATTTCCTCTACTTTAATTTATTATTTAACTGTTTTGACGAAATTACAGAAATGGCGGCTCATTTGCAAAACCCTTGAAAAATGCATAACAACATTGCTATCCGCACTCGAAATACACATTGACTTTGTAAACACCATGGAATCACCAAGCTGTTTCAACATTGTTTCACATAGCGTACGTGGGCGCATGTTTCTCCTCCTCATCGCATTCTCCATGCATTTGCGTGTTGAATTGATGTTTCGCAACCGCTGACATTCTGAATACTGTCAAAAGTTTCAAAATATCCTGGCTACCTACTATTAATGCAGACACGATTTCGATCAAATAGAATTTTACTCCTGCAGCTAAACTATTAATTTTACCAAAATATGCTATAGACATAAATTATAAAAATTTCCTCTACTTTAATTTATTATTTATCTATTTTGATGAACGTACAGAAATGACGGAAAATCCCAATTTTTTTTCGAGAATTAATGCGGAGTTTAAAAATTTGTAAGTACAAAAATCTACATCGGACTTTAGCCCGGTACTGTACGTTATCTAAATTATCGAGGGTGACAAACTGATTGGTTTTAAGTCATTTGCTTATCTGAAACCGTGTCAAGAACATGTTAATGTCACTTTGGACTTTTGTGTATTTAGTCATTTGCAATATTATCATATTCGCAAGGTTACAGTATTTTTACACCAAATTTCGTTTTTACACACCCCAAAAACTTATCCTTAGAAATTTTCAGGACTTTCAGGATTCATTTACGAGAAAAAAAAATGCATTTTTGTCCACCTAAAAGTTTAAAATTGCCCACTCTGATACCGACCTTGTGTATACGGTATTTAGACTATAAAAAGCCTTTTCAAAATTTAGAAATTTTTTTAGAGTAGAGTTTAAGAGAAGACCACTGAATTACATACAAGAAATATTAAAATGACATACCATGAATGGACGGCTGTTGGGTACAGCCTCTTCTCCTCCAACAATTCTCTCGCTGAAGACAACATTTTCCAGACCGAATGGCAATGGAACCCTGATGTCCCTGTGTTTGACTTGAGACCAGTCAACAGTCGTATCAGGAACGAAAGCCTAGTTAAAAAATATTTGCTTATTTTCCATTCTTTTAATGAAACTTCTTAAGTACTTACGTGAGCAACGGCCAGACAGGCCAAAACACCGAGAAGCAGCTTCATGTTGGAGATAAATGTAGCTCTGCTGGTGACTTTCGCGGGTTTATATATAGAGTGGTTTTGTCGATGATGCTGTTATCCTGATATACATTAATTATAATCAAGTGGGTCACAATTTCATCTGTTATCGATTTTCGGCCCATATCAGATCGATCTGTTACCAATCGAACTGATTTTAGTCATATTTGATATTCAGTTTGGTAGATTGCTTAGTTTATAGAGGATGAGTAGCGGTTTCTTCTGTAAATTTGAATCTGAATTCTTAAAACTAGCTACTTGACTATAACAGGTTACCCACTAATGTCCTAAATTTAGTTTATCCTAAACAAGAAGCACTAACACTTCACTCACTGTGCTCTGCTTTTTACACATTTCACTAATTCGCTAGTTCGAAGGGTTTAGTTCTTTTTAGTCTTCTCACTAGATTCTGGTTCTCCAGTAGCTGCATGACCTCTACGTTGACGTGATGGTTTAGGCGAGATTCATGCTTACCTGCGAATCTTTTTATCTCTTGGGTGACTTGTGGGACACCAAGATCATGGTCCAGGTCACTATTTCGTATGTACGAAGGAGCGTTAACCATATTACCTTATTTTGAAATGTCTGGATTCCATAGTTGCTTTTTTAGCGTACCCTCATGTAACCTAATCGGTTTTAGTACCTTGTTGCTAACTTGATATTTGTTCTGCACTAACAGTTCAGTCCTTCTTTCCAAAAACCAGTACAGTTCCAGAGAACAAATACAGATATTTGAGGCTAAGCTCTACTCTTGTCTTCTTAACGTGTCTTTTCCACCTTAGTATTTGTATCCAGAGTCATACCCAATACATTGCGCTGTTGGCATATGGAACTGTGGCGTGGTTTATCTTGACGTGAGGTATGTCCTCGATTATTTTGTTTATAAAACTTAATTTTAATTATATTGCTATATGAATTTTGAATTAGAGTTCACAAAATTGATCATTTGCCGCTTTTTGAAGGTGCGAATAATAATTAATGCTAGTGTGGATAAGTTTCTGGACAAGTTGTCCTGATTTAAACCAAGGACCTTTGCAAACTACACGGCGAAGATCTAACCAATTGAGCTACCACGGTCGGAAGAAATTGACAAATATCTCACCTCAAAAAATACCTCAAATGAGGACATTCGACACTTGAACTACTTGGACACGTGGACAAGATTAAATGTTCGGGAATACATTTATACATGTTTTTCTCCAAACGTTGTTGTGCGGTTAATACGATTTCGGAAAAAAACAACCTATCGATCTTAAAAATTCGATGAAAAAAATCGAAAAGTATAGATTCTAGTTCAGGAAATATGTCATTGAATTCATGTGTTGAAAATAGAATTGTATGTCTCCAAAAAAGGCTTTATTTCTAGTGTGATAACACCAGAATATACCTATAGCTATAATGGCTTTCATATGGTAAGCAACATTGGTAGTTTGCGCAGAAGAATAGTCACTTTTGCTGGATTTTAATAGTTCTCGTCTTTGTGCGTTAAGTGCGTGTCGTGTGTTTTACCTTACTAGTAGATACTTATTTGGAACATTACCTATTACTACAGAAAATTGGTAGAAACTCCCATCCGCCTCCTATCGAATAGATGAACTGAGTACGTAGAGTGGATACAAAAAGAGTAGAAGATCTGAAACAGGTAAAAGAATGGAAAAGAAACGAATGAAAATCATAAAGTGTTAAACCCAAAACGAAGGATTTACAAGGAAAATCATCTTATTTCAAATTAAAATATTATTACAACAATAACTGATACTTGACAAACTTATCACAGCATCCCAATCAGATATCTATTGTATGTATATCTACTTTTCTATTGTTATTACCATTGGCCATTACACAATTCATTTTTATCGACAATGCAGACAGCCCACTCCAAATTTAATTTGAATACATGTCACAGGTAACCACTTGAAACGAAACAACATACAACTTCAAAACGATATATTTGAAACAACACTTTAACAATGTCACCTTTCTCATAGAGAGCTTAAAGTTTATGCAATATTGGCGTCTGTATTTCTCTGCGACCAATCTAGATAGTGAGTCACGCGAGCATAGACAGTTGGCCAACCTGCTGATTCCCTGCAAATTTTAAGCCGATCGGAGAAGACGTGGCCTTGTGTCGCATAATATTCTTTATGCAAAAAATATATATATAGGTACGGATTTTTTATTCTATTTTCTATACATGCTGTCCCACTTTTTCCCCGCAAAATCTATTTCGAGATAGTAGTAAATGGCACATTGAATACACAATTTCCTATGGACTTACTTGTTTTCCTTCTTCTTTAAAAACTTAAAGCTGCAAAATTGTATTTTAAACGGTTCTAACTTCCTTAGGAATTGAAAAACCGAAGTCGATATGAAACTTTTTACTCAGAATGACATTAGAGAAACAAATGTCTAAAATGTTTCATATACATTTTTTTTCATTGCGACGATCGAGTAGGTACCTACGTGTACCTATATAGACGTCAAGCAAGTGGATAGTTTTGATCGTGGATCTGTGATGGTTTGGGCTGGAATCAGTATAGACAACAGGACTGATCTTATTGTGGTTCCTGGTAGACTGAATGCCTTGAACTATACATCGAAAACATGTTGGAGGACCATGTGGTGCCTGCTGCATATGGCGTCGGTCAAAATGTCATCCTAATGCAGGATATTGCAAAGCCACATAGCGCCAGCATCACCAGAAACTTTTTACAAGAACGTGGAATTCTGGGTCATGGAATGACTGGCGTTAAGTCCTGACCTGAATCCTATTGAACACGTGTGGGATCAGCTTGACCGAGGTGTTCGCAAGCGCCCTAATCTATCACTAACCAGACAGGAAATGCGACGTGCTCGTGGAGGGCATATACTTTATTAAACCTCACCAATCCATAGAAAACCCGATACTCTTATAGTATTATTAAACCCAAGATTTTGATATCTTGGGTCTATTTTGTTAATGTTATGCAATTATCTTCTTATATATTTTGCAGCCCTTCTTCTTGCTCCACACGATCGGTTTTTGTCACGAGAAATTTCTAGTAAAACTGCATTCATAACCCGAGGCGGAAATGAAAAGTCCGATTCAGCAGGAAATTCTAACTACAAAATAGGAAGACTTTTTTTCCGGCCTTAGTTTCTGTAATATAGCACTTCAAAGTTCACTGACTTATGCCTAAATACAGTTTCCATTTGTTTATTATTTTAACGCGTTCACAGGTCAAATATCTTGAAAACAAAAACCGATTGGAAACAGTTGCTTTGCATTTATTACACAGAACTTGAAAAGCCTGGTACTTTATTTATTTGCCTCGAAGTTATGAATCCTCCTGTATATATTATTTTATAATAAAAATAATGTAGGTACGTCTATTACTAAAGATTACTCTATCTATCAAGAGTAAACTCCTTTCAAAGGAGAAATATTTCCAGACAATATAAGGCAGCCTATTTGCAGCAGCTATTTCCCCACCAACCAATTCTCTACTCGAAAACGATGTAGGTATCTTGCAAACCGAAAGGACGCTTGACAGGCAACCTCCTGTATTTTACAGTGGACCAATCAACATCCTCGACAAACTCAGCCTATAAATAACTCAAAACTCATTATCTATATATGCCAAAAATACTTACCCGACCCAAACACGCAAGAACAAAAATCACAAAAATGCACTTCATCGTATCTAGTATTGCCTGTATACCTAATCGTTACTAATTTCGGACTTATATAAGACTTACGTGGCCTTAGATTGATGATTTTCAACTTGACATGTCCTTGAGTTGTGATAGCATCTCAGGAGATTTTTTTATCGTCAAGTTTTTGCTTACCTAATTAATTAACCGAGATTAAATTTGTTATAGGTATATTGAATGATGATTATCTTGGTGCCTATGAGATTAGGTAATGATGTATTGATGGCTTACTTTGATCACAAAATTGTAACCGAATTATTATTTCTAAATGTTACGATAATGAGAGTTAAATGACTTGAGAATTCTTTTTGTGGGTTCGTCGTTTTATGCATCGTTGAAGTCTCCGAGAAAAAAACATTTTTTTAAATGATTTTGTGATTAAATCTGTTTATTCTATAGATTTTACGATTAAACTAATTTATGTATGTACAAAATTACTTGTTGGCGACTTTATTAAGTGCATAGGTATAGGCTAGCATTGGTTCGCTGCTCACATAGAATATCGTATTGTGATTGGTCTAATGAGTACATAGACCTGGATACACCCAAATCGCGTCCAGACTGACAACGCATTTATTGCTAATGCGTTCTTCCTTAAAATTTCCGGGCATTAAGCGTACTGCGGATAAACGCAGTACGATATCCTGCGAAAATCAGGACATCTGGCAACCCTAGTTCCAATTACTATATAATCAAGGAGTTCTTTTGTAGAAATGTGGTGGATTGGGTATTCTATTTCTTATATTCTACTCTTTATGTTCACTATCGTGGTTGTAATATCCCCATAGATTTATACAGGGTGCAATTTTTCAACACGATACATTAGTTAAACGGAAAAATATGCATTTCAACGAAAAAATGTTTTTTTTACCGACAGAAAATGTAAACGAACGGCGGAATGTGTGTTTTAATAACAAAAGTAGGAAACAAATGGCAAAATGTTTTAACGACAAAAACTGAGCAACAAAATATGTGATTTTTTTGCCTGATGAGACTATGTAAGTGCATTAATTTGAAAGCGAAATATACTCAATTTAAAAAACAAAAAATATTTTGAAGGAAAACTGATCTGTTATTACCTACAAGGAAAAGTGCACTGATTACAGCAAAATATTTTAAAGAAAATGTTTAAATAGAAAATTGCGGATAAGAGTGAATGTAAACATTGAAATTAGTAATATGCTTTTTATTAGTCTAATAAAATGTTTTGTTTTTCGAAAGATGATATGGCCGATATGTGGAATTAAGAAACCTTACACCCTGGGCCGTTGAAATAGGTGAGGTATTAATATATTTTTGCATAAGGCAACAGTGTAAACCAATTAGTCAACATGTACCAACGTTTATAAATTCAAGAGAAATCAAGCGGGTTAGAGTATAAATCCTGTGTCACATTGATCTATTTTGGATACAAAGAAAAACCGTTTTGCATTTCATGTCTTCAGTTTATTGTCTATGTATAAATAATATGTAGTTTTATAGCTTAAGTTTAAGTCTCAGTTACGTTCTCTCTCCGTTTCAGTTATTTGAAACTCGATAATGTAGAATAATACTTTTATTTATGGTTAAGTGTTGAAAATATGATCTAAATCATATACACCTATGATTTATAATCTCACAACATATGTATCATGCTATATAGAATGCTTTTTTATTTATGGTAAAACTGCACACAGCGAAGTATATTCTCAAAACATGAGAAAATCATATGCTTGCGGCTATTGCTTTAAGTGAAAGTTCATATTAACTTGGCTTGAAGCATTACCTTTCATTTAAGAATTTATTATTCTCAACTTTAGAAAGGATATTGCTTTGAGTGAAGTACTTACTGTTTTGCATGTGCGTGTTAATGTTTAATGTTTTCTTTTCAAAATATATTTTATATTTATACTTACGCTCCTATACTTTCAATTATCACTCGTGATGTACAATTCAATGTTAGAAGAAAATACTATAATAAGTATTTAATAAATTGGCATTGTTTTCGCCAAATACCAAAACAAAAATTATTAATATTATATTCATACATTACATACACGGCAATTATTTTTAAAATAATTTTAGTAAATTGTACGGATTTTATTTTATTTTTTATATTTAATATTTTATTTTATTACATCATACCAATAACCAAAAAATTCTACCATAGATTTACGTGAAATATATGAAAACCACACCATTATTCATGTAATTGGCCACATCAAAATTAATTTCAAATTACAAGACGGTATGTAATTGAACATGACTGTAAAATCACATCAAAATGACTGGCGTATTTGTAACCCTGCATATTGATGTAATTTTTTTACTCCTTAAACCGTAAGAATTAAAATATCTCGAAATGTGTTGAACGTTTGGATCATGCAATTCAGGTAAAATAACTGGCAAATTGCGTCTACTATACGTGTTTAAAGGAACACGTTTACTCACCAATAACCCTGTATATAGAATCACAGAGAAAAACAAACATAATTTCTTAAAAAAAAGTATATTTCTACAAAACCTTAACACCTAAACTACACATTTTAACGCTGCACGATAGCGTCTGTGTTCACCTCCAACCAGTCCAAGTACTGGGTGATACGACTGTAGACAGTTGGCCAGCCTGTCTCGCAGCCAAGTCCCAACGCGTAAGAAACAACACCAATCTAAAACAGACAAAAACAGACAAATCAACACACCTCCTCATCTAAAACAAACTTCTCCCTTACCAGTTTTCCGTCGGCAATCAGTGGACTACCAGAATCGCCAGTGCAAGCTCCCATACCACCAGCACCGGAAGTACATATATGAGTGGGGAAGATGATACCCAAAAAGCTGATGTTACAAGCCAAATTAGTGATGACTTCGGTCTGTACTCGTCTTAGGGCATCAGATGGATTGCCACTAGCATCAGAATCGACTCCCCAGCCACTGACTGTGGCTAAGACACCGGTGAAAGTGTTGCCAACGTCGGCGTATAGAGGAAGTTCAACAAATTGGACCCACTCTGCAAGAAGATGGTTAAGTATTGTGGATTATTGTTGGTGTTTAGGTTTTGTACCGTTGATGACTGCGTCGTTCTGAAGGGAGACAACACCGAGGTCGTTGATGAGTAGTTCAGCGTCCCATCCGTTGTGGATGTAGTATTGGGTGGTGAAGAAACGTTGTTGAGTGATCTCGTTGATGTTCCAGAAGTGGGCGCCAAGCCTGACTTGGACTTGACTGGCTCTGTAATATGATTTGTTTTGGGTGTTATTTTAAAGACGGTGTTAAAGTATGGGTTATGCATTTGACCATGCAAGCTGGTGAATTTGTATCTTGAATCCTGTCGACAGATTTTAGTGTATCTTCTGGTTTAGTATCAAATAGATCAGAGAAAAAATTTAATTCTTTTATAATTATTAGTTATTAACAAAGCCGAGCAGAACTTGGGCAACTGGTGACACCTGAGGCATGGAGCGGCGTTTGTCTAGCAATAGTGAGCAATAGCACTTTCGTATATAACACCGTACTCCAAAGAAGTCCGCTTACCTCGAAACCGTAGTAACATTGGCCCATGAAATAATTCGATATGCCGCCACGAGAAAGAATGACAGTAAAAGTTACGGCGATTGTGCGGCGATTCAACGCTCGAACGCTCAGGCATGACTCATGCGACCGAGTACAGCGACGACAGTGACGTACGCTTTGTTTTATACTATACTCGACGGACGGATAGTGCGTAAATAACTTGTCCCTATAATATCAAATGATTTTAGCAATAATTTGTATTCATAATAATTATTTATTTAACAAGATATTACTGTTAACATTTGCTATTACTACTTTCTCCAAATTTTCGATAGTCAATGCTGTTCTTTTAGAAGTTAAAATAACTTTTCCGTAGATCGTTAAATTTTATGAGTCAGTTAAGTGAATAGGAAATGCAATTAAATATAGTTATAACCAACAAGTATATTAAAAAGAGCGATTAATGATCGAGACTGTTTAACGTGCGAGCGAAGCGAGCGCGTTAATTGTCGAGATCATTAATCGCTGTTTAATATTCGAGTTGGTTACAAAATTTTTCCGTCGGTCGTATTCTTCTAGCGTCGTCTACATAGATTTTTCTTCGCCGATGTCTTTTTAGGTTATATGACCATTTATGTAATTTGACACTGACAGTTCTAGAGAGTGGTATGGTTTGATTGGAAAGTTTCATTTCACATATGTTCGATTGGCCAATCAAACGACGTCATTGCGTCTTGTGATTGGCTATAACAAATCATGCATTAATAGAAATCGTGCATTAATGTAGTACTTTAATAAACGATTTCGTATTCACTAAACTGACTCATAAATAAACGATCGACGGAAATAGTTATTTAACCAACAAGTATATTAAAAAGAGCGATTAATGATCGAGACTGTTTAACGCGCGAGCGAAGCGAGCGCGTTAATTGTCGAGATCATTAATCGCTGTTTAATATTCGAGTTGGTTACAAAATTTTTCCGTCGATCGTATTCTTCTAGCGTCGTTACATAGATTTTTCTTCGCCGATGTCTTTTTAGGTTATATGACCATTTATGTAATTTGACACTGACAGTTCTAGAGAGCGGTATGTTTTGATTGGAAGGTTTCATTTCACATATGTTGGATTGGCCAATCAAACGACGTCATTGCGTCTTGTGATTGGCTATAACAAATCATGCATTAATAGAAATCGTGCATTAATGTAGTACTTTAATAAACGATTTCTTATTCACTAAACTGACTCATAAATAAACGATCGACGGAAAACTCTATTAATGCATGATTTGTTATAGCCAATCACACGACGTAAAGACAACGTTTGATTAGCCAATCGAACATATTTGAAATGAAACCTTCCAATCAAAACAAATTGTCATATAATCTAAAAAGAAACATTGGCGAAGAAAAGTCTATGTAGACGACGCTAGAAGAATGCGATCGACGAAAAAATGTTGTAGCCAACTCGAATAATAAACGGCTATTTATGATCTCAACAATTAACGCTCGAGCGTTAAACAGTCTTGATCATTAATCGCTCTTTTTAATATACTTGTTGGTTAAATAACTATTAAAAGTCGAAAACCTTCTCTGAACGTCACAGCTTATTAATGGGGCATAAGTAAAGCAATGCGCATGTAATTGATATTTTTCGCAATTTGTAAAATTATTTGTCATACAAAATTCTTGAGCTATTCTGAGATTGGGATTTCTATCTAATATAACGTCAACTTTATTAGTTAAAAGTTCACACATTTCTCCCGGAACCGATTTCAATTTATTTACTATTTTGGTCAATTTTGCTATCGATTCTCTCACTTTGATGTTACGCCCTTCGAAATATTTAATGTCTGCAATTAGAAATGAAAAGTTGCTATGAATAAATTCCAGTTGCTCTTTAAGGCAAGGTTCTTTTAATAATTCTATAATTAATATATAAAAATATATGTAAATGTTGCAAGGTTTTTGCACAAAGGTTTTATTCTATATAATTTAACATGCAATATAAATATTTCATACTATTAACGGCTAAACGTACAATAACCTGCATCGAAAAGAAAGAAAACAGCGAATACGACCGCTGTGGTTGCGCGCGTGACCCTAGTCACTTCTCGGTCTACCCGCCACTGGAATAACACCGAAAAAACTTGACTTGCCCAATCTCTGCTCGGCTCTGGTTATTAACCAAAAACAGTCAAAATTACCGACATTATTTTAAACAGCTTCTCGTTCAAATATATTTTTTATATACAGGATATTTATTTTGTTTCGAAAATTTAAAATTTGCTTTTTTCCAACAGAACACCCTGTATATTTTATATTTTTTAGTTTAATTGTAAAAATTTATGTGAGAAATATTTTTTTTTTAAATGCAATTTTTAGGTATAAGCAATAAATCAAAATTCATAAACTTTTACTTGATCCAAGTGAGTAAAAGAGGTTGTTTAAACGCCAAAAATGAAATTTATTTTGAAATGGTTGAGTTGAAGAGTTGTTTAGAGATATAAAGAAATAGTCAGACATCTACAAAATGTCAGTATCGGGGAACTGCTTCAAACCCACAGTGGTGAAATCTATCCTTTATATGTTTTATAAAGATGATTCAAGCCTAATTTGATTATTTTTGGGTAATAGGTTATAATTAAAAAATAACACTTTTGCAAAAAATGATTCCTATAAAAAATTCTTAGAGTTAATCTTAGAATTAAGAAATGTAATAATATACAGGCTGTTCTATTCAAAAAAAGGAAAGGTTACCAAATTTCTATAATAAAATAAGCACCCAGTATATTGAAAATATATTCAACGAATAGCTTGTTTAAAGCAAAAAACCTTTCTTTGAACAATTTTTTTATATTTCTTGTCGTTGGAGAATTATTTTGGTATTCCGGTAGTTTTGGCTAACCTTGTATATATGTGCATCAGAATAAATAATTGTGCATGTATTATATTTGAACGCCCCTTTTATAACATATATTTGTACACTGAAATAAATAAATGTACCATATAATCATATTTCCAATAGTTTACAATTTACATCAAACAGAGTTTGAAAATATTATAAACGCATTCAATAATCTAAATTGTACCACGAGAAAATTATAATGCGCCCTAGAAATAATATTGTGTGCCCTAAAAAGAATATAATGTGCATTAAGTTCTGCAACCTGTAGTGAACATAACATAATCGTTCTTAGTTTTAAGCTACTATAATACAACAATAATAACAGCACTACATACATAGGGTGTTCCACTTTTTTCCCGGAAAAAATATTTTAAAAAACTCATACTGAGGAAAACTTTTCATATAGACCTAATTGCTTTTTCAACTCCTTAAAAAGTTACAGCCGTTTGAAATATCAACAAAATAAAGAAACATAAAACAACAACAATAAAAATAAATAAATTTTAGTTAAAAATTCAAAATATTAAAACCAAACTAATTGACAAATGAAGAAGAAACAAAATACATATGAAAATTTTTAAAGATTTGTTTGTGTACTAGTAAATGTCATTCTGAGTAAAAAGTTTCATGTCGACTTATTTGGTTTTTCAATTCGTAAACAAGTTAGAGCCTTTTAAAGTACAGTTTTGCTATTATTTCTAACAATTGTAACTTTTTAAGAAATATAGGAAAGGAATAGTGGGACACCTGTGTATAAATTACTAGTTCAATCGCTAGGGCACACGCAGTAGATTTAGTGATAAATATTTATCATTTTAATGCACAAGTTTATTCATTTTAGGGCACAATATGAATAAAATAGTGGCCATTGTAACATTATTTATGTATCATCTTCATACTTATTTAATTATTTAGTTTAATTATTTTTATAAACACGTCGTTACCCTTTATGTTACAAAAAAATCTAACCTTTTGAGGACCTCTTGTACTTTAGTGGAAATGTATTTGGCAAAAATAATTGAAATTAATATTTTCAATAAAGAAAAATAACGTATGTATTATAATTTTTATGGATATAGAACCAAAGCAACAATAATAAAAATATGATAAAAACTTTCAACAGAAAAACTGCCGACAGAGGCCTCGACAATATGCCTAAATAAATGCTAATACGAAAAATATGAATTAACTCTTTGTTTCCTTCATTTTGTCTTCAGTTTTCTGTTTATTTTCAGTTTTAAGCAATTTTAGTACCAAATTTTAAAAAGGCTATTTTTTCGATTCCTAAGTATCACCAGTACGCTCAGAAACAACTACATCACATACAAATTTACCAAATCGAGAAAAAAATTGCCAATTGGACATACCCCACTAAACAATGTCCAGCTGTTAAGACGTGTCTTGGGGACACCAAAACACCACCGCAGAGGTAAGTTCCAGCGGAAGCAGTGATGATCAACGCAGCCTATAAGACAAAAAAATATTTAAACATTTTCGAAAACATAAAAAAGTCGTTTCTCCAAGTATAAATTAAGAAAGCACTCAACTTACTTGATAAGGGATGCTATTTGGTTGCGCAATTTCCCCACCGACAATCCTCTCGTCAAAAACGACATTCTCCAAGTCGAAAGGGAGCTTAATCTGCAATCTCCTATGTTTAAGCGTGGACAGGTCTACGTCATCAACGAATTCAGCCTAAAAAGATTAAAAACAATAACATTTTCGGATACCATCTTCAAATATTTTCAGTTTAACTTACGTGGGCGAAAGCCGCAAGGGCCAGAACTATCAAGAAGGACCTCATGGTGTCGAGAGTGTGAAATATTTGGCTTTGCAAGACTTATATAAGACGTCAATATCCTTGAAGGATCTCAACCACTTGAGATCTGATTGAGATCAGATATGATCTTGTAGGGGCTCAGTTTGGATCAGCGCGCGTTCTTTTGTAATCGTGATGATTTATATTCGTGTCTACGCAATTAATCTTAAACAAGATAAGTATGCAATTATTTTAGTGGGTTTATCGATTCCTGAAAAGAGATTGCGTAATTTGATACCAAACGTCAAAATGAGGCCCCACAAGAAAGAACCGCTCCAACTGCCATCTGTCGTTTCGATAGTATTGGCCCTGTGTTTGAAGGCTCAAGCTCTAAAACTACTCGACAAATAGAAATTAAGGAAAATGTGACTGTCATACTGTTCAATCAGTTCTTCATAAGTTTTATGACTATGAACATTTTTCCTTTAGCGTACGCAGTATGATGGTCTTGGAATACCTATATATTTTTGAAATGGCCAAAACTAAAATCAATAAATTGTAAACTTTTAGGAACTTTTAAGAAACCAAAAAACAATGGTGCTAAGAGATTACTTAAAACTATTTAGTGTAATAAAAAATGATAATGAAATTCCATTCTTGAGATCAGCGACGTACAAATCAAAAAAAAGTTTTTCCAGAAGTTTGTTCACAGCCCTTTAGGCATCCTTTAAATTTTATCTGTAATAATATTAAATGAAACGTAATAACTCTTTATCTGAGATTGTTATTTGAATCAAGTGGTTCGTCTAGAAATAAATCAAATGCTGCTGTCAACTTGATCGCATCAAATTTAAGTCAATCACTTCAAGTTTCATTCTGTTAACTTTGTCGATAAATATTCTTAAGGACATTTTTATGTATGTGTAACAACTTTAGTTAATGCTGATATTGTTTATACGAAAGATGAGTCGACAAACACTGGGATTAAAACAATAAATATTTAATAAGTTGTAATGACAGTTCTGATGACATCAGCTGAAACAGAACGTCCCTTTTCAACCCTCAAACGGAGAAAAATGTTCTTAACGAACATCATGGGCAAAAAAAAACTATGTACTTTGGTAACGCTTCCTCAAGAAAACTAATATATCTAAAGCATACGAGCATTTAATCAAATGGTTAATGATGTGTTTGCTATAATGTTGTTAACCCTTAAAGTAAGGCCAGGAGTTTATATAAAACATGTTATACAATTACTATCAAACTTGCAGCCTCCATATTGCTCCACTGCACAAGCCTCTGCTTTATACAACACTGCGGAGAGCAACATCCAAAAACGGCTGGATGGGTCAAAAACGCATTTAAAATTTAAAAATGAACGCGAAATACAGTTTTTACTAAAAAAAATATGCTTACTGTAATATAACACAATATATATAACGTTTCGCAATCGTTAACAAAGTTCCTAATTTGAATTAAGTGATTGTCTTCATATTAGGGTTGTCCTTATTTATAAAGACAAAATATAACTTTTAATTTTCTTTCTCTTTGACCTTCTCAATTTGTTCTTTTATATCCATCAGGAATTCTTGCGAAATTTTATATTGGTCAAGAGTTAGGTTATCATAAATTTTAAAGGCTATTGTAAAACTAATGTTGCAAATAAACCAATGTTTAGCTTTTCTTAGTAATTTTCTACTATATATCCATACCAAAGCTAATTACAGATAATTGTATACAGGGCGTTCCACTTCGCTTGTGCCAAACGCAAATACAATCAGTTTATAGAGGCAGTTCTTCTAAGCATAAAAGTTCATAAACACCCTGTCTATTTCCCGTTTTTTATATCATCTTTGCCTTCCTCGTTGTCACTGAGTAAACACCAATACAAAAGAACAACGTTTAAAACGTTTTATTTATCAAAAGAGAAAACAAAAGCCTCGCATATAAATACATTTCAGTCAATATGAGCATCGGTGTTGGCCGCAATCCAATCCAAGAACTGGGTGATACGCGTGTATACAGTTGGCAGGCCTGTCTCGCATCCAACAGCCAAGTTAAAAGACACAATACCGATCTAAAACAAACAAAAATACCAAAATCATTGAAAGGCGTAAGTTTCGAACAAATGAAGATCGTACCAATCTATTATCGGTGACCAATGGGCCACCAGAATCGCCAGTGCAGGCGCCTCTAATGCCAGCTCCGGAAGTACAGATGTGGATACCCCTGAGCATGCCCTGGAAGCTGATGTTGCAGAAGAAATTGGTCATGACGTCGGTTTCAACACTCCTCAATTGTTCTGAAGCAGCACCAGAAGCATCGGACTCCAGACCCCATCCACTAACCCTGGCGATGAAGCCAGCGAAAGAGAAGTCAACCTCGGAGTATGAAGGGAGTGGAACTACTTGAACAAATTCTGAAAAAAAAGAGAAAAATATATAAAATTAGGTATGAGTTTGGTCATTTGTGTGTTTGCAAACATTAGAAGTGGGATCACCACGAGTAATAGCGTATTGCTATCATTGTATAATGGAATATTTTATATTGATATGCAATCGAATGTAGTGTATGTATATACGAGGTGACTAAGGTTTATTAGGAATGTTGTAAGTACTGACTGAGAATGAAAGAATGAATAGGTCAATGAGCTAGATATAGATAATTGCCATTACTAGTATTAAGTAGACCGTCAACGAGGAATAATGAAACCTAAGACAATAGACGTGTCATAAGTCACAACTTGTTTGAGTGTCAACCATTCCGATATACGTAGTATATCACATGGCTCTCCTGTCAGCCGAAATCTTGTGTAAAATTAGGCAGAGTAGCAACTACGGGGAATTACGGAAGTATTAGGAAGAAGAAATAATAGTCGCCCAAACCGGAAATAGTGGTGGTGCAACATCTAGCAATGATATTTCGGGAATTTCATTTAGTCTGTCGGTCGCCGATTCGGGTAGATCGCCGATCCGGGTAGATCGCCGATCCGGGTAGGTCAAAGGTTGGTGGTCAGTAACAATTCGCAATTTTCTTCCATACAAATACGGTCTGTAATGGTTTATAGACCATACGACGGCTAGCAACTCCTTTTCTGTTGTTGAGTAATTCATCTCAGCTTTGCACTGACACCAATTGCTCGCTTATTTCTCTCGCTAATATAGACTGTCCCACAAACACATGGAATACAGTACAGACAAAGGGAAGGAAGAGGAGGGATTGTGCCCTTAGTAGAAGGAAGTAAGTCCGATAGTTTGGAAAGGGGTGCAATTGGGTTTGCAATTGGAACGTCGAGATGCTGATGAGGTGTGGTATCGGTTGGGTTTAGGTGTCGGTAAATGGTTTTAATTATAGAGGTCATGGGTTAGTTCGTTTGGGCTAGGACTTTGGTCAAGTTGCCTAGTTCCTTTTTGAAATTTGTGGGGTGGGTTATAGAAATTCCTAATTTTCCAAGGGTGCTGGTGATTGGCATTGAAGTATCTATCTGTGTGAGTGGGTTTCTTGTACACAAAAGGGAGAGCACGTAACTAGGACATCTAGGAATGGGAGAAAGTTGTCTGTTTCCACTTCCATGGTGAAGCGTATGTCTGAGAGCTTATGATTAAACACCTCAAGGAAATGATCTAAGGATTGCAGTTCATATGTCCAGACCACGAAGGCGTCAACCACGCACCTGAACCAGCATTTGGGGTTGAGGTGGTGTAACTAAAGGATTTGTTCAAATACCTCCATGAAAATGCTGGCAACAACAGAGCCTCTGAATTGGAAGTAAGTAGAAGAAAGGCAGCCTAACAGGATGGTTGGTTGTCGGAAGTAAGGAGTTGTGCAACTATGGTGATGGCATCCTGGATTGGAATCATGGTTTTCTTTCACGTTGTTCATTTGGCTGTACTCCAACCACTGAACTGATATTCCCACAATAAATATAGTTTGTGACACGAAGTTTTTAGGCAACAATGAATGCTTACGATTGAGAATAGCTGGATTTTGAAGAGTGACGACGCCAATGTCATTGATAATCAGGTCAGCATCCCATCCTTCGTGGATTGAGTAATCGGCTGTAAAGAAACGTTGCTGGTTGGGTTCATTCTCGCTCCAGTAATGTGCGCCAAGCCTCACTTGGACCTGACTAGCGCTGCAGAATTTTAATATTGAGGTTAGATGTGTGAAATTTGTTTATTTGAAGACGTACCCGACGAGGCAGTGACCTGCTGTTAGGACGTGCCTTGGTGATACGAGAACGCCGCCGCAGAGGTAGGTTCCTGTTGCAGCAGTGATGATCAAAGCAGCCTGAAAAATATACACATTACTCACTTCATTTCTATAAAAAAAAAATGGTTTCCAGTGTATTTTTGACTTTCGACTTAAGTTTGTTCTGCACAACATCTTGATGTGCAAACCTATCCTTATGAAATCAACACTTAAAAGAACACTTACCTGGTATGGGATGCTATTTGGTTGAACAGCATCTCCTCCGACAATTCTCTCCTCAATAGCAACATCCTTCTGGTCAAAGGGACCCTTCACAACCAACCTTCTAGCCTTCACAGTAGACCAATCAACATCATCTACAAATGCAGCCTGAAAAATGAATTTTCTGACAGGAACTCTTCCAAATATATTGAACGACTTACCTGGGTTAAGGCAGCCAGAGCGAAAATCGCCAAAATGTACTTCATCGTGGCAAATGTCTGCTGACAAATATAATTCAGGGCTTATATAACATAGCAGATGTCCTTAAACTTGCTGATTTGAGACCTTGTGAAGTGGCCGATTGAGATGAGATTGAAATCGCATCAGAGGTTGTTCGATATTTTTGTTTTTCTGTTGTGTAATGTTTTTATTTTGGGCGATCTAACTTTCCATCGAAGATATGCAGATTTCGAGTATTGCATAATGGAGATAAAAGTCGTACTATGGAGTTGTAACATTAACAATAAAACGGCGTCTAAAGTAATATTACAACAAGACTACACAGCAAAAATTAGTACACAAAACTGTATTTATTTTGATACTTTATAATATGCTGTATATACTAGTTGAGTCCATGGTAGTTTCTATCATTTGATCATTATCAGCCTGAATCTAAAAAAATCTGATGTGGCCAGGCAAATGACTTTATCATACATTAGTGTCTGCACTAAATAAAACAAGTTAGCCAGGATTTGACAGATATTACTAGATCCATAGACACGATCTCGATCAAAAAGAATTTGCTCATACAGCTAAACTAGTAATTTTACCAAAATATGTCATAGGCATAGATTACACATAATTTCCTCTACTTTAATTTATTATTTAACTATTTTGACGAAATTACAGAAATGGCAGCTCATTTGTAAAATCCGTGAAAACGTTTAGAGGAAACAACCAGTTCCTTTTGAACCAACAGCTTTTCAGCAAGGTTGGTCATAAAAACTTTTTTGGAACTGATTGTTTTATTGGTTTATTATGTCTATAAAGTTAAAGAAATTGTTAAGTTCATCCTTGTTACCACTCCACACACAAAACACATCGTTCACATAGGGAACCCATTTAGTAATGTAATGTTTGAAAGGATTGGTGTTAATAATAAATTCTTGCTCAACATAATCCAAGTTTATAAAAGTTCATAGAAGATCATTGAACATGCAAAAGTTTAGCTTGACTATATGATTAAGTTTGAATTAAATTATAATGAAAGATGTTGTTTTATCACTTAGATGCTTTTTAAACAGTTTATCAACAATGTCTAAAGTGAAATCTATAGGGACGTTAGTGTAGAAGTTAGTTACATCGAATAAGAGTTAAAACCATAAAAGTGTTACTTAAATTTAAAGTTTTTTAGTTTGTTTAATTTGTTGTGTCAAAATTATATCATCTAAGTTTAATTTTACTTTGTGATCAGTTATTTGCAATAAATAATAAATAATAATCATATTCTAATATAATTAATAATACATTTATAATAACTGGTGTATTATAACTAACTAGTCATAAATTTATTGGTGGGTATTAACTTATTATATTGTATGTAGATGTAGGCTATCACTATGGATAAAGGACAACATCCGAGTTTGACTGTATCCATTTTCCATGGTGTGAAATTCTTGTGAAGACAGTTGGAAATCCAAGTTCGCACCATCGCGCTCCAAATGACACAATACCAACCTAAAAAAAGAAAAAAAAAAACTACAATTTTTATAATTTCTGATATGCAAAAAGCAATTGCAAAAATATCGCACAGTGGCCACCTTTGCTATTCTAGAGAGTCAAAGCCATAAGGTTTCAGAGTTTAAAACAAAATTTATTTGTCAACCCAGTTGTCATGATACCTAATTTGAGCAAAAATTGAGTAACATTGTAACTAAATAGAAAAAAATCCAATAGAAGGAAAATAAATAAACAAAATAATAATTACCTGTACGTTATTATAAACCAGTGGTCCTCCAGAATCACCATTGCAACCGGAAGTATGAAAATACCCAGTAGTGCAGACGTTCCCTGTCAAACTTGTAACCGGAAACACCAACATGCACAGAATGTTCGGAAGGATGGTCAGATGCCCAACTTTTAATACGGGTGACAGAGCAGAACTTGAGGTTACCTTTCCCCACCCGCTGACGACAGCAGTCCCAAACCAGTTGGAGAACGTAGATCCCAAACTGGTCGGTAAACGAACTATTTTAACGTATTCTAAAGAAAATTATAATCAATATATATAAAATCAATAATCTGGTCCATTTTTTATATAAAAACTGGAATTATTAATTACAAATTTTGCGCATAACTTACCATTTACTGTAGCATTGATGGGTAATTGTACAATTCCAATGTCATTAGCAAGAGTGTTAGTATTGTAACCTTCATGCATCTTGAAAATTGTGGAAATGTATCTTTGCTGAGTTGGTTCTATCTCTTTTACGTTGTGAGCTCCTAAAATAACTTCTACCTCTGTTGCCCTAGTAACAATGGGGCATGTCCATTACATTTATCACTAAATTTATCAGTCATGAGTTGGCCTATCAGTTTTGTGTTTTGGAACATTCTGTACACAGATTTTCTGTGTCCAAAGTTTGACCAATAAGATGAGTGATGGTACATTATTTTTTTATTTAAAGGATGAACTTACCCTTCTAGACAATGAGCTGCTGTTAAAACATACGTGAGTGATATTAATGATGCCCCACAGAAAAATTGTCCTTCGGGTGTTGTAATAATCAAGGCACACTGAAAAATTCGTATTAGCTATATTACAGAATTGTTATTAAAAAGTTAAAACCTGGTATGGTATAGAATTTGGTTCAGCAACTTTTCCCCCATATATTCTCTGGTGATTTTCTTGTTGCGAAGACGATCTTGTTAAGATGTTATTCCAATCTATCGTTCCGTGCTTCTTTAAAAGTATACAGAAAAACAACAAACATTACGAATTTTTTCTGAATTCAGTAGCTGTTTTTGTATAGTTACCAAATCTTCTGAATTAATAAAATCAACAAGATCACCACCAACAATTCTTTGCAAATCATCAGTTTCACTGCTTATATTAAAATCTGTTGGTTCGATGCTTCTTGGTTGGATATGTTGCCAATCTCTTCCGTCACGTGTCAAGTTCGCCTGAAGTGTGGTTTGGTTTAAAGTATTGACTACAAATTTGGAAAACAATCACTTACTTGAGACGATGACCAAGCCAGTTCTTCATCACAACTGGTACTACTAATTAAAACCTGAGAATTTTTCGACAATTAAAAAAAGTAAACCCAGCTACATTTTGTACTTTTTTGACTTACAAAAAGAAAACTAAAAAACAGTTTTATATCCATCCTAGAAATAAATTATCACGTTCTCACTGTTAGACAAAATAATATTGTGCCATTTTGCGATATTGCCATTTTATATAGGAATTACGATTTTATGTGCGAGATAATTTTATTTCGCCAAAGTGGTATCTTTATAGATTTCCCTTGAAAATATTGCGAAACGAACGGAAATTAAGATTAGAATCCCCTATTTTATGCGAAAGTAACGAGTAATAAACGTTATCTTAGAAATGGAAATTAAATTTTGTTTGATGAGTTTGATGAGTTTTTTTGCCCTTGCCTTGTAGATTGTATTATTAGTTGTAACTAATCTTTTTTAATGATTGTTTTGCAAATGTTTGGGATGCAATTTGGAAGTGGAAGTGTGCCAAAATTTATATTGAAGGCAAAATTATCCGCTGGCTTCAAATTTACTAGCAAAAAATAAATAACTGCATGCTATTGTGTTTCTTATTATAAAATATGATGCTCAATCATGTTCTCAAATACTTGGGACGCGGACGGGGTCCCCAGCACATAATTTTGTCGTTACTCTTAGGTGCTTATGACGTTTTTTAAGACGTGTAACTTGAAAACGACAACTCGTACACAATCGGTGTATAGACCTCAGAATTGAAAGATGTAGACATTTTCTAACACTGATTGTAATCCAATCAATAAGAAGCATAAGCAAAGATAATTTTAAAAGACGATGCTATTGCTAAAGATGAGCAAGGAAAATAGATTTGTCGTTAGAAAATAATGATGACGTCATAAGTGGAAAACAATTGGATAAAAACGATTTTTGCCTATGGTCTTTATCCACTTTACATTTTGAGTACTCCAGTAAGAGATAGAAAATTTAATTTGATCCAAAAATGCGTTTTTATATTTAATAATAAATCAACTGGAAATGACCTAACTATAGTTTTTCAAGTTGAGATTGAATAATTTCAGTTTGGTAATAAACACATTCAAATTGGGAATAAACAATTTTACATTGCGAATAAAAACAATTTCAAAATGAAAAAATCAAAATAAAATATATAAAATTAATAGTTTAGCTGCTTGAGAATCTATTTGATTGAGATCAGTCGTGTCTGCATTAAAATAAAACTAATTAGCCAGGATTTGACAGATAAACAAATAATTAAATAAATAAATATTTCCTTTATTAACATAAAACAATATTAATTGCAACAAAATAATATTTATATTTGGGGCGGAGATAAGCACACTTGCTTCCAAATTGCCCTGCTGTTCCACTCAACCCCTTACGCAAACTAGAACTAAGACATGATTATACCAATAATATAACAATAATTCCGAGAACTTAACAAAACCAAAACAAACAAAAAATTACTCTAGGGTCTAATTACACGTAACTGCAGCAAATCCAACTCAACCAAACATCGCACATGCCCATAAAAAATTAAAATTAAGCCTTCGATGTGCGCTCAATGCCTAAAGTCCCCCCTGTTGAGCAAACAGACAACACTTCACCTTTCCCCCAAAACTGTTTAACAATAATTGTTTCGTATCTTCCCTGAGACCATTGTATATGTGACTGACCTGGTAAGAGAATGACCGTTTATACAGCCCAGCGCGATGGGCAGGTGGAGCAAACAAACCCCTGAATCTGAAATTAAGGTTATGGATATAACCTATAACATTTTCTACTTCAGGTATTTTCAAGCGTTGACTGATTTATAAAATATCAATCTCACAGTCGAATTTGCTAAGACTAATAGGATGATATATTGGGTATAAAACAACTTATAAGATTTATTTTTGATTCAACAAATAATATTGTTAATCCTAAAAATACTGTTGTTTATACTTAAGTAAGGATTGTATTATCTCAATAAAAACCGATCTGAAATCAATTATTTTTCTGGATATTAGGTATTCTTGAGGTTCGACCTGGATAAAGAATAAACTGACAAGAAAAAACAACACATATCAGATTTTAAAATTTATTTAGCTATTTATATACAATTTGTAGAAGTCATAGTATTGTCAATTAAAATAATGTGAGGGGAACATCGGTATTATAAGCAATCCATTTTCGGTAAGCTGCAAGCCTTGTAAAGTATGATCCTTGACAACCGTCTCCAACAAATGAAGCAACGCCAACCTATCAAAACAAAACTTACTTTAATTAAGTACTGTGTAGGAATAATGAACAGTTCTAGCAAAAATACATTACAAGATTTGTACCTGTTTCCCACGAACTACAAGAGGTCCACCAAAATCTTCAAAACATATATTGTCATTGGTATTTGTACGTTCTGTGCAAATATGGAATAACGGATTCGATTTCAGCATACATAATATTGGAGGCAAAACTCGAGAATTCATATATTTTAAAGATCCACTTCTCTCACCGTTACTTCTAATTCTACCCCATCCAACAAACGTTGACGTGAATTTTGGAATTGGCAACAAGAGATCTACCAGGCTTGGTAAACCTATGGTTTTGACGTAATCTAAAACACAAGAAACAAACAGTTATTTTGGAATATGCACCATATCATCTTACCATTTAAGACAGCTTTTTCATGAAGCTCCACAACAGCAATATCATGTAGATGTAAGGTACTCGAAAATTGGGAATGGGCTCGAAACGACTTTGCAAAAATTCGCTGTTGGGTTGCTTCCTTTTGGTCATAGTAATTAGCACCCAATCTAACCTCAATATATTGAACAAATCCTCCACCACATTGAGCTGCTGTCAAAACAAATCTCTCAGAGATCAAGGAACCTCCGCAAAACGTCGACATCATTACTTGATCAAAGATTATGGCTGCCTGAAAATGTTTAAAAAGTTTAGTTTTTGTAGTTGTAGAATAAAATAATGGAATATCTTTTGTGGTACCATGTATGGAAATTGATGTGGATGTGCGAAGTGGCCGTTAACGATACTCTGTAGTAGTCTCGGTGCCTAAAATGAAGAAAATATGTCATAGCTAAGGACCATATGTCTTTTTATAATATGCCTGTGCGATATTGATTTCAAACTTCGTGTTGGGTCGAATAATTTCGAGAATGTTATGATTTATTCCATAATTAGGGACAAAATGAGCCCTTGGCAATTTGTGCACATTGTAGTGGAAAAACTGATATCATGTTTCTTTCCTCATTTTTGACTCACCCGTGTGTTAAGCAAGTAATGGTATACGCATCTTTTACGGGCACGCGTTCGGCGAGTGTCTCGCCATACCGCTTTATTTGTTCGCGTTCGCGTCGATCTATTCAACGTCGGTCTATTGACGCGGCTCAAAGGGTTTTTGGTGTGTACCCGAAGGTCTTATTTACGACTGGAGTCTGATTTATGACATCAAACACGTGCGGTGCATCAATGCAACCCGAAAAGTAGGTAACGAATGGAATAAATTATTTAGTATTGAAATAGAAAGATATTGAACACAATAAATTTATATGCAAAATACAAATAGTTTACATTGATATTATATTTAATATCCGATAGTATTTCTTTCTCTATTTGTGACGTCCCCATGACTAGAATTTGTCAGGAAAAAAATCACATCGCATAGTTAAAATGGCAAATATGCCAGATAATGATATTTAATTCTGTATTATTGAAGAAATGCAAATGCATATCAGTAAATTAACCATTCGTATGTAAGATTACTAATGAAAATTAAAATTAAAGAAGGTAATACGAAGGCAAAATAACGACAATACACGTATTAGGCAGTTTTCCCAGTTTATAATTTTCTGTTTAATAAAATAATTAAATATAGAGTGATATATCTTATAGGTTTCAAGGACAAAATGTATTTTATTGATGTATTTCTTTTGTGGAAAATAATTTATTAAAAAGCACACAAGTACAGCCGAGGAAAAAAGAAATGTTCTTTACATGAGCGAAGCTCCATTTTGAGATCAATTTTGTCAATATTTCCATATTTTATGTTCTGGTTGTAAAGTTACATTATTATTGAATATTGCTAATATCCACTATTATATTAAATTGTACCATTTACTATCGGAGAGCTTTAGTTTGAAAATTATGTCGTAAAAGAATATAATGATCTAATATATTATGTGTAATATACATATGTATTATGCAAAGACATCCATCAGCCCACAAGAACTGTTTCCGGTAGTCGAACGTATTGCATAATATATTAGTTTTAGGTCGCACTACATCATGTTTTATTTTAAATTACATTTAATTTTTACATTTAAATTGCGATTAAATTAAACTAATGGATATTTTTAACGACCTTTCAGCTGCTCATTTTAATTTATAGAGGTTTCGACTGTATTGCACATTTATTTACTTGAGTGTTTAACAATATTATAAAAGGAACAACATTTATTAGATGTCCCACATTTTATCCCGCAAAAATTATTTTTAGCAACTAAATGTCATTCAGAGTAAAACTTTTCATATGGACCTAGTTGTTTTTCAAAATCCTTAAAATGTTACTGCACATTTGATATATTAGCAAAATAAATTTTTCTTTAAAATATAATTTCCGGGTTAATGCCGTAACCGAGTTTGTATTACCAATTGTTATGCAGCAACGGATAACATTGAATGCAACCATTTTGTTTTTTTATGTAAATTTTCCGATGTTCAGATAAAAGGTTAAAATTCAAGCTTTCTAAGGGACCCTATGTTTCTAGAATATTGGAGTCAGCCAGTATAATTTTTTACCAATACAAAAATCAAATTAGCGTTGAATTGACTGCTCGACTTTTCTACAAAAATCAAAATTGAATACTTGGAAAATCAAATATAAAACATACAAATAATCCTTACCAAATTCACAGTCCACTCACTAAATATGTTATCAATTTCTTATAATTTTGAATTATCGATGTCTCGTCAAGTTTATTACACAAGGTTATAAATGTATTATATCAAGACAATTAAGCAGTACATATAGAAAAATTAATAAGGAATAGAGGGAATTCCCATAAAAAAGTATCGATGACGTCATAACTAAAAACAATTGAAGGTTGGACATTGAGTTTAATATAGCTATGTATAATTATGTATATTTTGATAATTACAAATTGACAAGTTGGAGGATTTTTAAAATAGCAATCCGTTCTAGATGTTTTGTCGTTTCCACACAATAAAAAATAAAATTCGATTGATTAATTAATATTAAGGTAAACAACAATTTAATGATAATAAATTGACTAACATAAATATAGATTGAAATTTAAATAAATATTAATTTTAATTTTTTTAATTGTTATAATATGTGCTGATGTGATATCTTTTAAATTGGATTGTAAACCCTCCTCTTACATATCACACATAAAAGAAAAATCCTATGGATTATTTATGGATGTTATTATACGGAAACTGTCGGTATACCTACTTACAATAAGAATTAATTTACTGTGTATTTGAAAATACATAACAATGCACTTTTGTCAGTCGGATATCGGAAACATATAAATGGACGATTTTAGATTTCATTCCATACATACAGAAAATAAAACGAAACGAAACAAAAGTGTCCCTTTGGTTTTATGACTTTAGCAGGTAGGTATCTGACGACCGACAATCTCCGACCTACACACAGAGAAAGGAATGCTCAATTCAAATAAAATTGCTTTGCATCAAAACAACGGTTGATTTCCATATCCACGGAATAACTATCCACTTCAACCAAGACAATATTTTCTCAGTACAAATGTGTTAAGTGCTTCATTCGAGATAAATTGAGTTGCAACGAGTGATCTGTTGACTTGCACCAAATAGTCATCAACTCGAAAGGACTATAATGTTGTTTTGAATGAAACTTTGTAGTATTATTTCAAATATTTCAACATTTGGACCAAACTAATATTGTTTTAATTCAACCATATGATGTCTTAAAGAGAGTAATAGAGCTATCAGAATAAGTAATAGGTTATTTTACTTGAAAGAACCAATGTTTCAGAGAAAGATTTGTAAATTTGGTTCAACACCTTTAGTGTTCTGAATAGAGTATTTTGTTCTCAAAGCAAGTAACTGTCATTTTAAACGAAGTGCGTTAAAAATTCAAAGCAAGTAATAGTAATTTACATTCAACATAATATATTGATTTGAAGTGAATGTTTTTGTTGTTTTGTTAAAACTATCTACCGCTGCTGCAAAGGTTACATAAAAAATAAGTCTATCAAAACAAATGCAGAAAGAACTACACGATTATAATAGCACATTACTTTCTTAATCATATTTACTAGCAAGAATAATTCTTCTGGCTGACAAATCTAATCAAAACATAATATGTGGTATTACATCAAAGTTCTTTAAGCAATTATTTTGTAAGACATATATTTTTTTTAGTCATGTAGCAAAGACAATGGGTAAAAAAAGTTCATATATACCAATACATTAATTTATTATAAAAATAAAAATACATTTCAAACAAGTAGGTGTCATACTGATATAAACCCAATAACTTGTTATACAAGAAAAAAAAATACATTTAAAATACAATCAAAAATACAAAAAAATGTCATCCTGATACAGTAATTAGTACAGTTAAGAGCTAAGCAGTCAGCAAGACTTGATGGGCCTTTCTGCAACTGGCCATTATAATACGGTTTCTCACCTTAGATGTTTCTAAATCTCCTCTTAGCTTCACCGCTTCCCGGAAAACAATCCTGTTCTATCTACGAATAATACACCTAACACACAGTAACTAGTAGTCTTTATTAGAGAAACGGTTTCACAAGGCACAGCATACATGCGTACAACGCAACGTTCTCTGACCGACTCCAGAGCGGGAAATCCACCAGCCTTAATATAGGTCCAGTGTTACCAACGTAGAAAATAGTAATACTTGTACAAATACATAACATTCCTCCCCTTAAAGATTAATCCCAAATATAAAATTTACAGATTTAGTTTCTCAGGTTTCTTTATAACTCTAGAACTACGTCTCAAAGATTGGGTTGGACTGGCTGGGTTTATTTTAGGTGGGATTGCATCGGGTTCATTGGGTATGGTAGGAGGGATTGCACTGCACGGTTCTTGAGCTTGTGCTTCTGTTAACGAGGTATCTGGCTCTCGGGCTGCTAAACTCACCTCTCCGGATAGTGGTTTCATAACCGGATCCAATGGTAGTGTGGGGATACCGATAACGTTTGGATATGGTTTTTGACCATTGGCAGCTTTGATGTCTTCGGCATGCACATATCTAATTTCCCCATCTAGATTTACAAGGTATGTGTAATTGCTGATCACCTTTGCAATTTTTCCTCGCTTCCAGATATTTTCTTGATTTCTTTTATTATAAATCCACACTTGTTGTCCTTCAAAAAATGATCGTGTTTCTACCTTTCTCTTCTCTCTCTCAAGTTTAATATCAATCGGTCGTAGTAGGTCTAATCTGGTTTTTGGTCTCTTCTTGAGCATTAATTCTGCAGGGCTAACTCCTGTCACACTGCTAGGCGTGATGCGATATTTCAATAAAAAGTTATCCATCCACTGCTGTAACTCCTTTTTCCCTTTATTGCTTCGGTCATGCATATACTTCCGTAGAGCAGACTTCGCTATCTGCACATGTCGCTCTGCCGCGCCATTTGATCTTGGATGCAACGGAGGAGTAAGTGTACACTTTATTCCGTTTGCTAGGCAGAATTCTTTATATTTCTCTCCGTTGAATGGTGGTCCATTATCGGACACCAGTTCATCTGGTATACCAAATACTGAAAATTGTCCTCTGAGGTGTGAGATACATTCCTCTGAATTAGTTGATGAAACAATTTTTATATCCATCCATCTACTATAACTGTCCATAATCAGTAAAAAATAAGTACCATACTTCTCAAAATAGTCCACATGAAGTCTTGACCAACTTCGTCCTGTGCTCACCCAAGAGGTTTCCATATCTTTGATCTTATTTCCATATTGCTGACATACTTCACATGCTGTAACAAACGCTTCAATTTCGTTGTCGATACCAGGCCACCAGTAATAACTCCGTGACAACATTTTCATCCGGGTTATACCTACGTGTTGGTCATGTAGCATATCTAGTACCCTTGATCTTAGTTGGTAAGGAACAATGACTCTAGTTCCCCGTAGCAAACAACCCTTTTCTAATGATAACTCTTGCCTAATCTTATAATAACTTTTTAAGGAGTCATTGGTTACCTTATTTGGCCATCCACGGCGCGTATAATCTACAACTTGCATCAGCACTTGATCCTTTTTCGTACTGAGCAGCAAATCTTCACCAGACAAAGGTAACTCGCCACCGTCAAGGATAGCATGTACGGTTGTTTCTACTTCTGTTGCTTCTGGCAGGGGCAACCTTGAGAGCGCATCTGCATTTTGCAAGGTATCTCCCTTTTTATATCTGATGTTATATCGGTACGCAGAAAGAATTATTGCCCAACGCTGTAACCGGGAAGCCGCAATGGTAGGTATCTTCTTGTCTTGTCCAAAAATGTATTCGAGGGGCTTATGATCAGTAAGGATGGTGAATTGCCGTCCGTATATAAATTTGTGAAATCTTTTCAAGGCAACCACAATTGCCAAAGCTTCCCTCTCGATTTGTGAGTAGTTCTTCTCGGCAGAATTGAAGGTCGATGATATAAACATCACTGGCATCTCTTTTCCGTCAATTATATGGCTAAGTACAGCTCCGCATGCATACTGCGATGCATCCGCACTGATGACAAGTTCTTTAGTTGGGGAATAATGCACCAATAATGTTCTGTCAGCTAAAATTTGTTTACTTTTTTTAAATGCTTCTTCGCATCCGATTGACCATTCAAATTCTGTACCCTTTTTTTCCAATTGGTATAATGGCTGTAGAATATCAGATGCCATGGGAATAAACTTATTATAGTAATTTATTAGTCCAAGGTACGATCTCAACTGGGTTATATTTTCTGGTCTAGGAGCTTCTTCTATAGCTTTGACTTTTTGTTTTAATGGTTTAATCCCAGTCTGTGATAATTCGAATCCTAAGAACTCTATTGTGGGCCTGCTAAAAATACACTTGTTCATGTTTACCTTGATGTTATGGTTTTTTAATCGCTGTAGTACTGTATGTACATTTCGCATACATTCGTCCGATGTTGTTCCACAAATGATGATATCATCTAAGTAACAAGCGCACCACTGAAGTCCATTAAGTACTCTCTCCATAAGTCCTTGAAATAGTGCTGGAGCACTCGCTATTCCAAATGGTAGTCTTCTATAACGGTATAGTCCCTTATGAGTGTTTATCGTCAAAATTTCTCGACACTCTTCCTTTATGGCACATTGCAGGTAGGCATTAGACAAATCTAAAACAGAAAAATACCTCCCACCAGCCATTTTCTGAATTACATCATCCACTCGGGGTAGAGGGTATTGTTCCACCTGCAGACACGGGTTCACAGTTGTTTTGAAGTCTGCACAAATCCTTATTTTTCCACTTTTCTTTGCCACCACCACGATTGGACTTGCCCACTCGCTGCATGATACCTTCTCGACGACGCCTGTTCGAGTAAGTTCGTCCAATTCCGCTTCAACCTTGGGTCGCTGCGCATAGGGTAAGGTATAGGGGCGATGGAAAACAGGAATGCTCTTGTCTTTGAGTCGTAGATGTAGCTCGAACCCTACAATTGGTTTCGTTCGTTGCTCATCGAATACGGTTGGAAACTTCTCCTGTAATTCACATCTAATTTTAGAAATATCATCAACCCCACTACTAATGCTATTCACAACAAAACCTTGTTTCCACTCTGGCAATACAGCATTTAACCATTTTCTACCCAACAAGGCTAATTTTTGATTTTTAACATTAACAATAAAAAGTGGTAATTTAAATGAAACATTTTTAACGATAACATTGGTATTGACAACACCAATCAATTCTAATCTATTTCCAGATACAGTCAATAATTTAACCCTTGACTCACAGATAGCTAATTTTGACTTAAAATACAACTCATACAAGTTTAATGAAAGAATTGTGACTGCACTCCCTGTATCGACTTCAAACTGGACATCTCGGCCTTCCACGTTCAGGGTAAGCTGTAGTGTCTCATCCACCTTCGAAACTGGCTTCACGTTACACACTACAACGGATTTTGTTTGGAATTCTTCGTCATCTTCTTCTTTCTCCGACATAGACTCCACTCCTTCTTCCACTCCTTGTATTCGCTTATTGCGACACATTTTCGCAATATGTCCAAACTTCTGGCATTTGTAACATTTGTACCGACTAGCTAAGCATGGCTCACCATCATGTTTCTTGCCACACCTGGAGCATTTTCCACCATACTTTTTTACCTTGGCTCCCTTATCATATTTTGTTGGTTGAACCACCTTGTGGACATTGGCATGCATTGAACGGGCTCCACATGACACACTCTCCATTGTTAACGCCTTTGAACATGCATCGTTAAATGTCAATGTCTCCTCCGATAACAACTTCTTTTGGATCCCCTCGTCCGACAACCCACAGACAAATTTATCTCTTAGTGCACGGTTAAGATACTCTCCAAACTCACATTGGATTGCCTGACATTTTAGAGCCAATATGTATTCCGAAATGGTTTTCTCACCTTGGCTAATGTTGTAAAATTTCAGGGTCTCCGCTATGATTACCTTTTTGGGTGCCATACATTTGCGCAAGATACTTTTGAGCTCGTCGTAGCTCTTACTTGAAGGTTTATCCGGGGCAGTTAGGTTTTTCAAATTTTGGTATGCCTCCCCTCCGATCAGTGTACAAAATACGGCCACGCGACGCCCTTCATTCACTTCATTGCACTCCATCAAATAATCCATGCGCTCTATGTAACTTTCGAAATCACCCTCCATAGATAACGGCTCGATGCTACCGATCATCGCCATGTTTCGCACTCAGACACACACAAATTTACTACCGAATCTCAAAAACTGGCTGGTCCGAATACAGCAAATCGCAACTCGCAAGGTCCGATATTTTACATCACTACTTCCCTACTACGATTTGGTCACGTACGCACTAACGCTAACCGATCGATACTACACTAATGCAAAATTCACAACGATGTTCTAACACTTCTTACACACTTTGGGGCTCGACACAATCTCGTACTCGTCGCCAATGTTCTATCTACGAATAATACACCTAACACACAGTAACTAGTAGTCTTTATTAGAGAAACGGTTTCACAAGGCACAGCATACATGCGTACAACGCAACGTTCTCTGACCGACTCCAGAGCGGGAAATCCACCAGCCTTAATATAGGTCCAGTGTTACCAACGTAGAAAATAGTAATACTTGTACAAATACATAACAAATCCGATCTCCAATAGCCGGAATAAGTTCTTTTATCTCTTCTTCTGTACGTTTTGTTATGTTTTGCACAGTTATTGTATGGTCTGCAAACATAGAATGCATATAGTGTATTAATATTCGCATAAAAAGTAGATATACGCATATACTTACTGTCAAATATCGTTTTAAGATGATCTGATGAAATTGAAAAATCATCCACGCTGTCCATTATCACATGTAAAGCTGCAGATACAATCAAGCGTATATCAAAGCGACACTGCTTACCACTATAACCAATATATTTGCATGGAGTTAACGTTGTGAGGGTTGTGAGTGAGACTGGAGAATGTAGTCCTCATATACTGCGTATCTAAAAACTGTCGCCGTTCTACGTCGCGTCAGTCTGGTGCCACAAACCGCGCAAACTCTTAAGTTTTCCGCACAATGAAACCACCCGATATTTTAAACTAAGCATTTGGTTACTTGGTTCACACAAAACGTCTCTTGCATCAACCAACTAGTTTTACTTGTTTTGAACACCATATTTTACATATATGATCTTGTTTCAATGCAATAGTTGTTTTCATTGGAATATATTGAATTGTTCAATGCAACACACTATATTCTTAAAAGAACTCATAAGAACTTTTAAAATTATCCAATGTAGTTTTACTTGGAAACAAAATGTTGTCGCTTCAAAGGAGAAATTTGTGAGTTTTGATTCAAAACGCTCATCTAAATTGAAAACTTTATTGATTTGTTCGGAGTAAATTTCGGCAAGACAACGAATGTCTTAAACATTTCTCTGTGTGTATGAGTAACGTACTTACCACTTCTGTGACATTTATATTGTCACCATGGTATGTTGGAAGTCCAGGTATGGCTTCAAATAATTGCCGTGGATTGTCAGAAGTCCATACGTAATCATTGTTGTCACTTGCCTTAGTGAAAAATGTGTTTTAGATTAAACATGTTTATTGTGGACAAATGTATACAATATAAATACATATAAACGGTGGGATTGTGTCAAAGGTTGTGTAAATAAGTTTTTGCAACCGGTTTTGACAATAATAGGAATAGTACGTACTACTTACTTTAACTAAGCTAAGCGCAAAAACTACTAACACAATTAACTTTATCATTTTGAATACTAAAGCCACCTAACAACGCGTTTCGTATATTTATCCTAAAATTTTAACAACAAATTTCGTCAACTATTGGTGTTTAGATTTAAACTAATCTTTAAGCAATGAAAATGCACCCAAATTTCACTACGAATCAACAAGTTTAATTATAACAATGCACACTAAAGATAAAGTTGTGCACATTTGTAAATATTGTAATATTAATCATCCATGTTCATGTTTCTAAGTACCATAAAATACGAGCCAGCTCCACGTATAACCTAAAAAAAGAACATCTCTAATCCACTGAAAACAACATTAAATAAAGACGGTACCGTAACGAACGTATCCAACGATAGAAACGTGAATTTCCCCGCTGTCATCTTGATAGGCCTATAAGCCCTCACCATCATCAACAGCAAACTTTTCCTACTAGATATGCTATTTATGTACCAGTTTGTCTCGAAAACAATAGTAGGCAAACCGTCACTTATTACCATTATTTCGTTACCGTGCCAACAGAAAATCAACACTTGGAACGTCGCCAACATGCAGTAAGTAATCATACTCAGACTATCTGTTGATGTTAGTTCGGTAACATTCTGAAGAACAAAAGAAATGTGAGTTCTAAATCCGCAAAATTTATCTGTGTGTTGATAGTAATAAATAATTCGAGAATTTGTTAAATTTGGGTTCAGAACACTGGTGGCAATTCCACAAAATAACAAGGAATTTGCCTATAGCTCACACAACAAATGAAGAGTAGTAAATGATTGCCATGTATCAAATTGACTGGTTAGTAACAGTTGTTTGCTAGGGCCTATTTTTTAAGAGCTTATTAGTCATTCAGGTATGTGTAATGTTCATGTTTCTTCAACAATTGTTTACTATAAACGTTACAAATACAATATGTAGGAAAGCTTATACCGTGTGTTCATTTCAAAAGTATCCACCCTTAATAACTCTTGCCCTGATGCGATTATTGCTTTGAGTGAAAACACGTCGATTTAGATATTGAGGGGGAAGTTCAAAAATGGTACCTAGAGAATTTTAGGTTTCATCCCTTCACCCCCCAGCCACCCCACTTCGAAATTTCAAATAGCACCCCCTACCTTGTGATATATCATTTGAAAGGGCATAAAATTCTCTACTCAACTATGATAAAAAAAAATTACATCGATCTGTTGGTTCTTAAGATAGACTACCCAGAGGATAGAAGGTATGAAATCAATTATTATTAGCGGAACATTGCGGATTGAATACACTGTTGAATTAAATTACAGTCATAAGAAATAAAAAATTTATATAAATAATAAATAATAAAATTATAAACCCCTAACCACAACAAGTATTTTAAAAACCTAAATACGTATTTCAGCAACTATGTTGCCATCTTCAGTAGAACCTAAAAAGAAGAAAAGAGAGATTAGCACTTCATAGTATCTTTACTGGATATTGTCCAAGCAAATCACTAGTGGAAGTGACGTCCATGTTAAACATGGACATCAGTGAATTTTGATCATTGAAGCGTAAAAAACAAGTTTTAATTAAAGCAGGTCAAACAATGGCGAACTAGGTATAGGACCCCTGTCTGAATTTATTAGTTTATCTCTATTCAAGTGAATAAAGATACTTTCCAAGCTGTTTAGTTCCCTATTATTTGACACAGCTTTTACAAGTTTTAAGTTATCTACAACTACTTTATGACCTGTGTCTAAAATATGTTGAGCCACACTAGATTTTTCAAAACGATTATATTTAAAATGAGCTACATGTTCTTTGAACCTAGTTAAAATTGTTCTTCTAGTCTAGCCTACGTATTCTTTTTCACAGTCATGACATTTGATACAATATATACCAGATTTATCAAGTACATCTACCTTATCCTTTGGGTTTCCAAGAAGGTTTTTTATGCTATTATGAGTCGAATATGCTATACAGAGATTTTGTGATGTAAAAATACTTCTCAAACCCCTTGTATAAGCACAATCGAACGGTATTTTAACATATTTCTTCTTTTCTACAGACAAAGTATTTAAAGTAGATATTTGATTTACATACATTTTTTGATTCTGCTTCTTAATCATTCTATCAACTATTTTCTCAGGGTACCCATTATGTATGACAACATCCTTTATAAACAATAATTCTTGCTGATATCTATCTGCGGACAATGGAAATTTCAATAACCTATTTACTAAACAACTAATAAAAGACAATTTTTGTTGAAAAGGATGCTGCGAATCATTAGGGATAAACCTGATTGTGTTAGTATCTTTCCGATACACGTCAATTTCTATTATATATTTGCTATTCCTGACTACCAGAGTATCTAAAAATGGAAGTTGGCCGTTAACTTCTTGTTCTACAGTAAAGTTAATGGTGTTGAATTTAGAGTTCAAAACGAGAAGAAAATCTTGAATAATGCACTTCTTGGTGTCAAAAATGGCAAAAATATCGTCGACATACCTAACCCAAGTCTTAGGGAAATATGGTGCTATAGACTTTACATTGGTTTCAAATCTGCTCATAAACAAGTTGGCAATAAAAGGTGAGAGACAGTTACCCATTGCAGTTCCCTCAAGTTGTTAAAAAAACTTTCCGTTTATTTGAAAACAATTTTGAGACATCCAAAGGGCAGTCAATCTTACATATTCATCTATTTCTGACGGGTCAAAGTTGTTATTGCTCAATAATTCCCTAAGAAACTCCAAACTTACCGGAATAGGCACACTAGGAAACAGTGAAGCAACATCAAATGATATCAACAATTCGCCATCCTCTAATTTTACATTGTTAACCTTATTGATAAACTCCAATGAGTTATTAACAGAGAAGCTTGGTTGAGGAACAGGTAAATTGTTGAACTCATTCGATAACCATTTCGCTAACTGGTAAGTAGGTGAGTTAATACCTGATGCAATAGGTCTCACTGATTTACCAGGTTTGTGAATTTTGGGAAGAACATATAATCTAGGTACAGTAGGATTGGAAACTTTGAGTTTAAATCTAGTTTGGCGGGTGATAAGATTAGGACAACTGGACAGCGTACTATTTATTTGACGGACTAGTTTAGGCAGTGGGTTTTTCTTGATTTCCTTATAAGGACCATTTTCAATTAAGTTATCAATCCTATCAAAATAATCCGCTTTATCCAGGATAACCACCTTATTGCCTTTGTCAGCCTTAAGATAAAAACAATTCTTCTTCTTGAGTCCTTCAATAATTTTGTATTGATCTTTACATTCATTACTAACTTTAAAGTCCTGTTGATTCATTAAAAGCTGATTCTTACAAGAGCTCCTGATTGCAGCTTTTGTGGTGTCATTACATTGGCTAATTGAAGATTCAATTCCTGATATTAACTCTATAGTAGGCATCCTTTTATTAGGCAAGTTGTATTTTAAGCCGTTATTCAGAAAGTTAATTCAGTTTTTGAGAAGGAATCAGAAGATTCATTGATAACTATGTTACAATCTAAATTCTTAGTTGGAAATTGTTTCAACAAAACATCACTGTTTCGTTGAGATAGCAAAGAGAGTTTCTTCCTATGGTTGAAATTAACCTTATCCATTTTGTGATTGATGATTTCGTACATCGTTTTGTTGAAACACTAACCATTGTTGGTAATTGAGATCTGAAAGATCTTAATAATAAAATAAGAAATTATTTTATGGTATGTTCGAAATGGCCACCATTATTTGCTAGACAAAAATACATTCTGTTTTCGAACTCTTCGCGAACGCAAATAATGGTGACCGTTATTCTAGTCTATCTTAAGAACCAATCGATGTAGATGTGTATGATGTGTAAATGTAGATGTGCCCCAGATACTAACCAAAGACAGCTTGAACAGCTGGAAGCAGATCAGCAACAAGCTTCCGAAAAACTGAATCAATAGTAAATAATTGAAGCTCGATTCTGTCTCCTGTGCGACATCAATAATCTGTTGGTAATGCTCGATACAATCTTTAACGCAAATGTCAATATATCTCTGAACATTTGCTGGTATCATTTGTACATTGCTGTTGTCGAAAGGTGCTTTGGTATATATGGATAAATCAACATCAAACCCATCTTTTCTCTATGAAAAAGCAAGAAAAAAGACACAAATATCACCAACAGGTCACCATTTGGATTTTACTTTCAGTAAAAACTCACCATCATCTTTTCTGTCCTTTCCATGATGCACCTAACAGAATTAACCAAAATCTGGAGCTGTGCTTTAATATGGCATAGAATACTGCAGATCAAAGTATCACAAGCACCAACTATATAACCATAAACCAAAGCACAAGCGACTTGATAAATGCAAGTGAGTTCGTATACAGGACTTGTATTTGCATTGAAAGGATACCATGCTGGATAAAATAGCTTCTTGGTGGTGCGTGTCGTGGTGTCATTGGTGACTGGGTCATAAAACTGTTCTTCAACGCTCATTGTGTTCATCATTTCATTCGCAGAATAGGAGAAAACCATGAAATGGAGGCAGATATAGAAGAACCATGCTTGAGCATTGGTTAATTTTATGGCTTCTTGGACGTATTGATGTTCTAAATCGCCACCTCTTTCAGCGTTTGGACGAAATACTCCAGACTGTAGAGCGACGCAAACCTTGTGGATGTTTTGTCGTAATGCAAAAATTAGCACTGACTTAGCTATGGCTGTAAGCAAGAAGAAAGTTTGATCAAATGTTTGGCTAAAGACTCTACAGTATTCTTTATCTCTAAAGATGTAAGGAGAATGTTAACCAAGAGGCAAATTTTTGCGTCTAAAACTGACTACCTGAATTAATTACCTACAATTTGACAAACAAAAGAAACGTATGCTGTAACTTCAGCAGAAGTTATAAGCACTCACAATATGGATTGCCTTTATATTAAGTGATATCAAGGATTATATTTTTTGCTACAGTTGTTCAACAAATTGTAGGTAGTTAATCAAATGACCACAAAACAACAACAAAAGTTTTGCATACCTTTTTTATACGTAAAATTGTAAGATAACACTGGGGAACATCAATTTTGTGACTGAGATGTGATTGTCGTTTCGATATACATAGTTTTGTTTTCTCTGAATATAAAGATATTACAAAAAAACTTGCATTCAAACTTGTTTCTTCTATGTCGTATGGGTGTAAAAGAAAAACAAAACCTTAAAAACCTTACATTGGTACATTGGTCGTTCAGGAATTACTCTTGTCGTTTTTGTTAGATTTCTTTGCTCTAATGCTAATTCGGACTTTTACAATCATATATTTCGAAAAAGAAATTTTACCACAGCTATTTTCAGTCTCAAACAGTTTTATAACAATGTCGTTTTTTTCAATAGTCTATAGTCATTTTATATGCAAAATCATTGTCATTTTGTCCATAATTCGTCATAGTAGATATTGACATAACATCTCGGATCCGAAACAACGTTTTTACTTTATCATACGCAGTATGGTAAAGTAAATCGTGCCGAAAAAAAATTGGGTTTTTGGCAGAAATAGGTCTTTGTGGGTCCCCTGAACTATTTTGACCAAGATACAAAAAAAAATTGTGTGTGTGTGTGTGTGTCTGTGTGTGTCTAAACGACTTTTGTGGCGACGATTTCGGAGAATCTACTAAAGGTATCGAGACGAAAGTTCATATTTAGAAGTTTTATGACCAAACTTAGAGCTGAAAAGCGTTTGGTTCAAAAGGGTCCAAAGGAATTGGCTATTTACTCTTAGCATTCTTCAACGATTTTGCAAATGAGCCGTCATTTCTGTATTTTCGTCAAAATAGATTAATAATAAATGAAAGTAGAGGAAATTTTGTATAATTTATGTCCATGACATTTTTTGGTAAAATTAATAGTTTAGCTGTAGAAGTAAATTCTATTTGATCGAAATCGTGTCTGCATTAATAGTAGGTAGCCAGGATATTTGGAACTTTTGACAGTATTCACAACGTCAGCGGTTGCGAAACGTCAAATCAACACGCAAATGCATAGAGAATGCGATGAGGAGGAGAAACACGCGCGCACGTACGCTATGTGTAACAATATTGAAACATGTTGGTGTCTACAAAGTCAATGTGTATTTCGAGTGCGGATAGCAATGTTGTTATGCATTTTTCAAGGATTTTGCAAATGAGCCGCCAAATGAGCCGCCAATTTCGTCAAAATAGTTGAATAATAAATTAAAGTAGAGAAAATTTTGTATAATTTATGTCCATGACATTTTTTGGTAAAATTAATAGTTTAGCTGTAGAAGCAAATTCCATTTGATCGAGTAAAGTTAGCCAGGATTTGCTAGATATTTTTATTCTAATGGCAGTAGGTAGTGTCAAAGGCTGATTTTTTGACAGTACCTACCTACTGTCAATATCTGTCAAATCCTGGCTAATTCGTTTTATTTTATTGCAAACACGATCGATCTCGATCAAATAGAATCTCATGCAGCTAAACTATTAATTTTATATATTGTATGGCCACATCAGATTTTTCAGATTTTTGTATTTCATAATTTTTAAGTAATTGTTTGTTTATCATGTGTACATGTATCCTTCGTATGTAATATGTTCTGCTAACCTTATAATACTTTCGGAGATATTGCTGCAAACATTTTTTAGCTGGACAACATTTCATAACGAATTTTTTCATCACTGATAGTTTTTAATTAATTTCTATATTAATATCATCAAACATACAGTAAACATTTTTATATGACGTGCAGTACATTCTCCTGAATCCATTGGCATCTATTATTTTCATAGATAGGCCAATTATGTGTCTATCCAAATCTAGAATGACTGGACTATTAGGTTAGGTAATATTTTCTGTTTATGTTAATGTTAGATAGCAAACTAGTTGCGATATTGTTTTTTATAGTATATGTGACCCGTCACAAGAGAATCACCCTAACTGCCATGTCTGGTTTCGATAGTATTGACACCTGTGTTTGAAGGCTCATAACTCTAAAACTATCGACAGGGTTTGGAACAAATCAGCCCGCAAAGAAACTGTGTCACTGCGTCAAGAACACTTCATGAACATGAGTAGTTTCAGCATTGTTTGCAAAAGAAAATTGTTTTGTTTATTGTGAGAAGTTATTAATCCACAACCATTGTAAAAATTACTTTTTGACAGATTGAGCTATTTAAAAAAAAAAACTTTCACGTTAGGGACCTTTTGTCACTTTGAAACTGCAATAAATGTTGGAGGAGTTTCTAGTGGAACGTTTTTAATCTTCAAGATACCAGATTTTACTCACCTAATATATGAGTCAACATATACGTTAGCAGGAAAGCTGTGTCTTCAACACTATTCTCTTTCCACATAAGGGCAAAAATCTCTCCTGATATGAAACCGCAATACACCACTGCCGTTATAAATAGTGCGTATAAATTATACATCAACTTTCCAATTTGAGATTTTGGCGGATCTATACCAAGACCACAGCCTTTCAGCACTGTATAATGCATAGAAAAATAGTTTTTCATTTCATTTACTTCCGGTTGTTCGACCGACATTTTCGAAAACGCAAAATGAAGAGAGAATTTCTACTTCCAACTTTATATAAGGATGATTATGATTAACAGATGTTCTCAAAGTTATCGAAGTTAATTTATTATTTAAGTTTGCGAATTATAATGATACAGTGTAGGGAGAATTAATGATTATTAATATTTAATAATAGAATTTAATACTTGGAATATAGTCTATTATACTATAATTTGCACTATAATTTGAAACTAGTTCAAACTAGTATCATCGGTAATTTTTTCGTAAGACAAATTCTATTAAATTGAATCGAAGTAACTAAAGTAAAAGGTGTAAATACTTCGTTTTAATAATTAATTAGGTATCTTATTAAATAGAATATACCTACCAATAAAAAATATATATATTTTTTCAATTAATCAATACTTTATTTAGTTCCAAATTGTCACATCAGTATTTGCTTGAATCCAGTCCAAGTATGAGGTGACTCTTGCGTAACCTGCAGGCCAACCCCTTTCACAACCTGATGCAAACGCGAATGAAGCGATACCAACCTGAAAAAAAAGAAACGAAAAATAATTAATTAAAAAAGAAAAGCAGAAAAAAACTAGACTACTATCGGTTGCAAATGTATTGACCCTGTGTTTGGAGGCTCGGTTACATCCTGTACAACAGGCCCGCACCTAAAATTTGAAAAAATTAAGTTTTTTGGTCACCAGACTTACTGGCCTTCCAAACACAGGTCTAAATTCGTTTGCAACCGATAGTAGATGTTAGTTACCTGTCTATTTAAAGACATCAATGGACCACCGCTGTCCCCACTGCAAGGTCCTCTACCACCGTCACCAGACGTGCAGATATGGCTTGCTTGGATAACACCCAAATACCTGATGTTGCATGCAAGATTTGTAATAACATTGACATCCACCAGTCTCAATACTGGGCTTATGCTGGCAGCTCCGTCAACATCAATGCCCCATCCACTAACTCTGCCATTCTCGCCAGAAAAAGTGTTGCCGGCATCGGAGAATCTCGGTAAGGTGACAATCTGAATATATTCTGGAATAACAAGATTTGTTTTGACTGTTTGATTAGAGGGGGTTGTTGATTTGTACGTACGATTTAGTGGAGCGTCAAATTGCAACTCAACTACTGCTATGTCGTTCACAAGTGTTGATGGATTCCAACCAGAATGGATGGTAACCCTGTTGCTCCAGTCCCTCCATTGGGTGTCTTCGTTGTCGTTGATTCTGTGAGCACCTAGACGTACCTGGACTTGTGTTGCTCTGAAATGTTTGTAGAGATTATTTGGGGTGGTGGATAGGAAGAAGAACATAGCCACAATTTGGTTGTTTGTATTGTATTTGTTAGGTAAATGTGGCCCTTGTACTATATCTGAAAAGGATATTTGATATAATGCAAAGGTCACATTCACCTAACAAGGAGTTTATGCGAAGAGCGAATCTACACCATATCTACCACGATTTCGATTACTGTCACTGCGTCACTATACCGCATTGTATGTGCGCGATGGCTTGTTTACTGTTCAGTCTAATGACCATAGACACTAATGACAGTAGGTAGTGTCAACCGCCGATGTTTTGGCAATACCTACTGTCATTAGAATGAAAATATCTGTCAAATCCTGGCAAACTAGTTTTATTTTAATGCAGACACGAACGATCTCAATCAAATAGATTCTCATGCAGCTAAACTATTAATTTGATATATACACTGCTCAGAAACATTAGAGGAACACTTTTTTGGAAACCCCTAACTTTTTTTATCAGTGTAGTATGATAAAGTCATGTACCTGGCCACGTCAGATTTTTTTTTCATAACCACACAAATCGTATAACCTATATCCTACATGGATGCTATCTCCATCACACCACTACAGAATAGACATACGTTTTACTTATAGAGAGACAAAGACATTATTAAAAAAAATGATGAACAACCAATTATTATTATTATTATTATTTATTGAAAATCTCTGATATATCTCATTAAATATTGGAAACCTAGATAATATAATTTAGATACAACATATAAATACTAAAATTACACTAATAAATTTTGAAAAGTTATAAAGAGGACCAGATTATTATTATTATTGTTCTAGAAAGTAATCAATACTCACGCATCAACACAATGGTATCAATATACCTACGGTCATTAGAATGAAAATATCTGTCAAATTCTGGCAAACTAGTTTTATTTTTAGTGCAGACACGACCGATCTCAATCAAATAGATTCTCATGCAGCTAAACTATTAATTTTATTTATACACTGCTTAGAAACATTAGAGAAACACTTTTTTCGAAACCCCTAACTTTTTTGATCAGTGTAGTATGATGAAGTCATGTGCCTGGACACATGACAACTATATCCTGCATGGATACTATCTCCATCATACCAGTACAGAATAGATATACGTTTTACTTATAGAAAGACAAAGACATTATTAAAAAAAAATGATGAACAATTATTATTATTATTATTATTATTATTATTATTTATTGAAAATCTCTGATACATCTCATTAAATATTGGAAACCTAGATAATATAATTTAGATACAACATATAAATACTAAAATTACACTAATAATTTTGTGAAGTAATAAAGAGGATCAGGGCAAATTGGTAGTACCGAGCTTCGCTAAAGCCTAGGGTACTCCCTTTGCGGGTATCACTGCAGCTCTACCCAATTTTGAAAAACACAAGCCCACATATGCTTTGCAAAGAAAAATTTCATTTTTCTTTGCAAAGCAAAGGAAAACTGCAGAAAACCCTTGCAGCCTTGTGCAAGTGTCATTAAAACACACACACACACACACACACACACACACACACACACACACACACACACACACACACACACACACACACACATTTATTAATAGACAATATACATTAAAAGAAGGTAAAGATGAAATATTAAGCAGCAAATTTAGGGTTCTTTATGATAAAACTCTCCTCAAAATATTCGCGCTTCCCAAAACCGCAATTTCTTGAATTTCCCAGGGCGAAATTTTGCACGGCAACTCTTTAACATGCTTACTATAATTTAGACTAACTGCTCCCAATGCACCTACAATCACCGGAACAATGTTCACTTTCATTCCCCACATACGTCCAACTTCTATTGCGAGATCCTTATATTTAAGTTGTTTTTCATGCTCCTTCCTTACAACATTCGCATCAGCAGGTACCGAGATTTCTATGAACGTGCACACCTTCCTCTAGAAATCCTTTACCACGATATCTGGCTTATTAGCATCAAGCATTCTATCAGTGACAACAGGCATGTTCCATAATATGGTAATATGATCATTACTCACAACAGGAGATGGGATGTGGTCATACCACCGAGACACATCCATTGCTAAACCTAGTTGGGAACATAAATTATAATGTATATATGTTCCCAGCCTATCATGCCTAGCAATGTAATGCGACTCAGCTAAGACTGGACAATTATTATTATTATTATTATTGTTCTAGAAAGTAATCAATACTTACTCACGCATCAACATAATGGTATCAATACCTACGGTCATTAGAATGAAAATATCTGTCAAATCCTGGCAAACTAGTTTTATTTTAGTGCAGACACGACCGATCTCAATCAAATAGATTCTCATGCAGCTAACATTAGAGAAACACTTTTTTCGAAACCCATAACTTTTTTTATCAGTGTAGTATGATAAAGTCATGTGCCTGGACATATCATATTTTTTTACATAACCACAGAAATCGTAGAAACTATATCCTACATAGATGCTATCTCCATCATACCACTATAGAATAGACAGGCGTTTTACTTATACAGAGACAAAGACATTATTAAAATCAAATGATGAACAAAAAATTATTATTATTATTATTATTATTATTATTATTGAGGAGGGTGCAATGAAAAGCTTGTCAGTCTTTGATGTATCAAAGACTGACAAGCTTTTCATTGCACCCACCTCAACACTTCACACAGTCGATAGCCCCTCAACTATTATTATTATTGTTCTAGAAAGTAATCAATACTCACGCATCAACACAATGGGCGGCGGTCAGAACAAATCTTCGCGAGATCAAAGAACCACCGCAGAAGAAGGTACCACCAGCGGTTGAAATGAGAAGACCAGCCTAAAACACGAAACCGTCCCAAAAACTGTACAGTTTTTTTTGTTCATCTTTCCACAAACCTGCCAAGGAATTGAGTTGGCAACTGCCTCCGAGCCGCCAACAATCCTATCTTCAAAAATCACTTTGTCCAAATCGAAAGGAAGAGGAATCCTGACATCTCTCATCTTTACTTTGGACCAGTCCACGTCATCTTCATATGGGGCAGCCTGCAATATTTCTGGTAAGTGCTGAATAAATTAATTGGTTTTTGTTTGTTGTACATACGCTGGACAAAGCTACGCACAAGATCGGGAGAATCAGTAGTGATCGCATGGTGAACATTGAAAGATTTATTGTTTTTTGTTGCTATATATATTTGCGCTGATTGAGTGCGCACTTGAAGGCTTATATCTGATAAATTCCTTGACGAAGTCGAAAGATACTGATGCTATAAATATTATTGGGGCTTGTGGCGTGGTATGTCCCAATTTATTTTTTTAAATTTCACTTTTTAATTGCCTTTGAAAATAAACGTACATATAATAAAAAAACAGTATTATTAATTGTATTTTAGGGTCTTGTTGACTTTCTCAAATAAATGAATTTGTATAATTTTAAGTTACAAGTATTTGCTAACTTGACCACTAACATCTTGTTTTTAGATAAGTATATTCAAGATATCAATGCTATCACTTGATCTTTCATTGTCTATAAACAAAGAATTGATAAGTAATCAAAAAATATCACTATTTAACTACACTGAGCGCGTCAAAATTAACGCACCACTAAAGATTTATAACAATTTCAAAGTTTATTTTCTCTGGAACCATCACTAATACAATTTAATATTTAATGGGTAATGCGTAAAAATTCATGTAAAAAAACGTTAAATCAACACCTGTGGCCCGTAACACAAAAATTCTGATGCTGTCCTTGATTAATTTGCTACAACTCATAAAAATTAGAAAGCTTCGTTTAATTTTAGCAATTAATTACTCCGGAAATAATCCATAGATTTCAACGAATTAAAAGGTAAAATCACGTGCGGAATGCTAGCTTTCAATGTGCCGTTTTGTAAAATCATTGGATTAGTGGTTGACCCACAAAAAGCTATATTATGCAATCCCAGCAATTCCGTTATTAGAAGAGCTAGAATAATGAAATATAGACTATAGGCTACCCAATAATTCATAGGTTTAAAGTTTATTACAAAATCATTGTTTATCTTGCATTTTTCATACAAAAGATCGTGCTGAAACTCCGCGTGAATTCCGACGCTCTACGGTCTTTGGTGTGCTGCGGGGATGGGAGGCGTTAGCGGTGCTGTCACGTCGGTGAGAACCGACAGAGCTGAGAGAACCGGGACAGCTTATTATCAATACACAAAACGAACGATAACTTGTCAAGGTAGTAATTTTAACTAACAATTAAATTTTAATTTTTGCATAATTTTGATTATAATACGGTACGTGAGAAATCTCTTCTATCGATTGGCGTTTTCGTTTTCTTCAGTTTTTATACAATAAGGTTGTAAACAAGATTTTGATGGAAGCGGATAGATCTAATAATATGGAGTTAGCAGATTTTCGGATTAGTGGTGATTAGTAAATTAAGTTTGCTTGAAAATATTTAAAAAGTCAAAAGCCAAAAAATATTTAAAAAGTATGCCCGATGTTGTTATATAAATATTCAAAATATTACAACAGTTTCAACAACAGTTTATTTATTAATAATATTTAAATACATGCACAAACAATATAAAATAAATACAGCTCTTGATAATGGGTATATATTTTTTAATTCGTTGAAATCAATGGGTTATTTCCGGAGTAATTCATGCTAAAGTTAAGCGAATGAAATTTACAGGGCAAAAGCAGCGCCAATTCTTCGTAATTCGGAAAAATCGAGAAAACGCCAACATATACAGTTTTCTAATTTTTATGAGTTGTAGCATACTAATCAAGGACAGCATCGGAATTTTTTCAAATCTTTTCGCCTCTAGTTTTGCGACAAAATGGACGTCAAAACAGGGGACATAATATATGACCACGATAGTACTTAACCGACCAATCGCAACACGATAGTCTAGGTGAGTCGCGAACCAATGTGAGCCTATAAACAGAACATAAATCCCCTGACTAGTCGATTTGAATTTTTGCCGCTGACTAGACCGTCCCATCTCCTACTAATGCTCGAGACACGCCCACCGCGCAGGTTATTATTCGGTCCAGGCGCGGAGGCGTGCTACGGTACTACACACCTTTTCGAAAATTATAACTTCTTTACACACGATTGAGTTAAAATCAGTCTGCAATCTGCGGGATATAGTTTCATTGTTTTAATATTATGTTATTAATTATTATATACAGCACCTAATGTTACTAATTTCTACTTCACACTATGTGGGTACCTATAGAAGGTGTTAAATTATGTCTTTTAGTAGGCGTTTTTAAAGATGGTTATAAGACCGTCAGTATCACATGACTCTATCATACAATATATAATTATTTTTCTCAAAAATGTGATGTTATGCAGGATTCTTTGTCCTGCGAACTCCATTTATGGACCGATTTATGGATTAAGGTTGTCAATACGAGGTAAAAATTATTTTATGGCCATAAAATAACACTTTTTTGTCCGGCGTATCAGAACTTGAAACGTGTTTGGAAATCCACATGTGCGATGTCTCTATTGATATTTTTATTTCTCTAATTAAGATTAATGGAATAATATACTGGGCGTAATACAATTAAACCAAAAATTTGTGCCTTTATTTCTTAAATAAAGAAATCGTCGATAATATTTTCTTTCAATAAATAAATAATAATTTAATAATAATATAACAATAATAAATAATAATATCATCTTGACCCACATCATTGCATTCATTTCAATGGCTCTTAAGGTAAAATGATGACATCTGTATTTGCTCCGATCCAGTCCAAATAGGAAGTAACACGTGTAAAAACAGTTGGCCAGCCTGTTTCGCACCCATTACCAACACCAAACGATACAATACCAAACTGCCTATTGCTCATAAGAAGTAAACCACCAGAGTCACCAATGCAAGCACCCTTACCACCGTCACCAGACGTGCAAACATGCGTCGATTCGATCATACCAGAAAAATACACGTTACAAATAAACTCAGTGATGACTCTGGCCAATACATAATGCAGCACTGGAGATATAGACGCGGAAGTATCCGAAATGACTCCCCATCCGCTTATGCTACCAGTTGCACTACTCAAATCGATGCTAACATCAGAATAAGCTGGGAGAGTGATGACCTGTACGTGATCTACAAGAGATAGGTTACACATCAGCTACTGGAAGACTAATTATAAGGTAATACTCACCGTTTAACACAGCTGGTGTTGGAAGATTAACCACAGCAATATCATTTACTAATTTATCGCTATCCCAGGCTTGATGAATGGTGAAGGTATTAGTGATGAAGCGTTGCTGAGTGGGTTCATCATCGTTGATTCTGTGGGCTCCAAGACGGACCTGGACTCGTGTGGCCCTGGAAGTTACTCTAACTTATTAGAGCATCACCCCGGATGTTATATATTACCTACCCTTCAAGGCAATGTGCAGCAGTGAGGACGTAATTGGTTGAAATGAGAGAACCACCACAGAAGGATGTGCCATCAGATGTGGTGATCAAAACTCCAGCCTAGCAAAGGAAATTATAATTTAGCCCATGTCTGCATTAAAAACTGGAGATGCTTACTTGGTATGGGACTGAATGTGGTGTAGCTTCGTAGCCTCCTACGATCCTTGGATTCAAGATGGCTTGGGCCAAGTCGAATGGTAGAGGTAACCTGATGTCTCTTGTCTTTACAGTGGACCATTCGATGTCATCCTGTGACCTGTCTGCTTCAAAACTTACGATGATTACTACAGCATGCATCAGTACTACTAAGAAGAGCTTCATGATGAATTTTTTTTCATCCTATTATTTCCTGGCGTATTTATATACAGCGCAATCTATGATCTCCATCATTTCGTTCAATAATAATAACAAAATAAGTAAATATTGGTGCATGAAAGTCTGGAAGATTTAATCTGGATATATTGTTTGTTTGTTTCCTTTACTTCGAAATACTAGTCGCTATTTAGTTTTTATTCTGTCGGTCTATTCACATTGATGACTTGACGACGTTTTGCCGTTTGATGCGTATTCCTCAGAGTCTAGAACTGAACACTAATCTCAACTTAGTGTGCTTTACTATGAAGGTTACGGTTGTGGTATAAGTGCTTTTGAAGACAATAACAATGTTTTTTTGTGACATTCAAAAGCCGTCTTTAGTTTTTGGCATTTAGTTTTCTTCAGTTTTTGTGTAATAGAGGTTGCGAACAAGATATTCCTGGAAGCGGATATCTCAGTAACGAATATTAGCACGATAACGGGATATGCATGTAAACAATCGTCATATTTTACTTAATACGACTGTAGAAAAAAAAATGCATAATAATTTTGCTGTAATCTTTAAAGCGATTTAATATGAATGATATTAATTTCGTGCAGCGCGCACTACGTCAATCGTAACGGTAAATGGAAACGTAGCTGGGACAGTGGAAGATTAATTACTATTAATACGATACGATCAGAACAATTTAATTGCGGAATTTTGAATACTAGCGCGAGTTAAATATAGATAACGAATTTAGATGTACAATTAATTATACCCGCATCTCGTTTCTGCAAATCAACATCTAGATTCTATTGAAATTTTTGCATGGCAATAGAATGTATCCCTTCTGTAATTATAGGTATAAAATATTAATACAACGTCGTTATTTACGGGTTGTTTTGGCACTCTGTGTTTTTGGCATTCGTTACCTATAGAAGAAAAGGCGTTTGTTCTGCATTCTTCCTAGATGAGACAAAGTCTGACATGAAAGTCTAAATTAGGAAGCACCACGCCAAAATAATTCGCACAAATGTTAAAATCTTACCCGGTTGAGATATACTTTAGGTTGAAACAATGTGATACATGCTTTAAAATAATAAAATAATAAAATCAATCTTTATTCAAAAAAAGCAAAACAGCATTGAATGCGTCAATACAAGAACAAAAACTCACTAGTTTTCAATCACTGTTAGTGATTGGATGCAACGGTGGCTAATTACATTTAACGAAACCAAATCAGTTTATATAAACTTTACCAACAAGCGAATACGATACGTTCCAGTTACAATAAATTTCACCACCGTACCCTACTCGAACACGGCAAAATACCTCGGTATGACGCTAGACACCAAGCTCCGCTGGAAAGCACATGTTAAAAAGAAACGAGAAGAATTGGGCATAAGATACAAAAAACATACTTAAACCTGTGTGGACCTATGGTATCCAACTGTGGGGCTGCACTAAGTCAAGCAATATCACCATCATTCAACGCTTTCAAAATAAGGCGCTAAGAAACATCGTCGGTGCACCGTGGTATATACGAAACAGAAATCTCCACTGAGATCTTGAGATGGAATTAGTATCGAACGAAATTGGAAAGTTTGCAGAGAATCATCAGAACAGACTTCTCCAGAATGTCGAGGCAATCCAGCTTCTTGACAACTGTGACAGTGTGCGAAGACTCAAAAGAACCAAACCTTTTGAGCTGGTGAAGTGATGTTAAAAAAGCAGAGCACAGTGTTATGTGAGTGAAAGCCGATCGGTGAACAAAGCAGAGCAACGTGCAGTGTGTGAAGTTTAAAGCGTCAGCATCCAAATTAAATTTAAGTTACACCAATGGGGAACACTTAACATAGAACACCTTTTATACGTAGCAATTTAGGTTAGATTAATATAGCTAGATAGTCATTTGACTAGGTGTTATTCACAAGTACCGGTAAGGGTGCTGCTAATTAATAAAAAAACTAGTTTTCAAAATATTCCTTCACTCTGTAGAAAACTTTATCTGCTAGATACTGCGTTATTTTGCTCTTAAATGACCTATAAGGTAGTATGTTCAGCTGCACCACGACACCTTGATACACTTTATGCATGTATGATCCGTTTCAAAAACTGCAGAGTTTCTCGTAATATTTTTTGACAAATATACATGATTCTCTGATATATATAGATGGAACAGTAAGTATTTTTTTCACTTTAAATGTATCCTTGCAAGTCTCGCGTTTTTTGAGTTTATAGATATTACGAATAGAAGATTTTTGCAATCTAAAAACTCGCAGGGGTTCTGATGAGTATCCCCAGAACATGACCTCATAGCTTATTCTGGAGTAGACCAGGCCATAGTATGCAGTAAGTGCCGCATCTTTATTGACTACACCAGCAATAATCCTTATAGCATATACACAACCGGTTAGTTGTTTATCTAGCTTATTTATATGTTGTTTCAAGGTAAGGCCGGGGTCCACTGTTATGCCAAGGAAACTTGCTTCCTCCTCAGATGTCAGTTGTGATCCGTTATATTCTATATTCATTAGCATACTTTCTTTCGTTATATTGAATTTGATTATTTTAGTTTTATTGACATTTAATTTTAAGCTGTGTAGTTCGAACCAGTTCTCAAAAGTGCATATGGTGGTCTTATGGTGGTCTTTGTCCTTAGGGTTGACTTCACCAATAAGAATATACAAAACATCCCTGTTGCCATTAATAACCAAATAGTACCATGCCCAAAACAAAAGAGAAGAACTAGGATTTCAATGCACAGAAATGTATAGACTGCTTGGAGAAAACTCTACGTTGCTGCCAGTACATACATAATAAGCTTCTTGTACCAGCAAATTCTAGAATCCGTCTGGCCGTATAGTACTCAAATCTGGGATGCACAAAAAAAATAACATCAAATTTGTACAGAACTTCCAAAATAGAGTAGTAAAATGCATTGTCAAAGCGCTCTGGAACATTAGGTAGGATGTCGTCAATAAGGATCTCAAAATAGAGTTTAAGTTTAAGTTTACTAAGGGCTGTTATTATTTGATAGGTCAACAAGTGGGCCCGGCCGATAGGAGGCAGATAGGAGTCAGTAAACATGGAACGCTGCACGAGACAACAACGTGTTCCTATTGTTAAATATTACTATCAAAATGGTGATAGTTTGGATGTTACAATTTGTAAATAGCAAAATTCGAAGATACAAGAAACCATGAAAATCCAGCAAATGTAACTATGCTTGTGCAAAACGTACCAATGTTAGAAGGCTTATACTACTTTCATACAGAAAAGCATAGTTTATTTTAAATTCACATGTTGCGGTCTAAGACACTAAAGAGTGTGCCTACGTGTGCCTACGTACTTAATTAACTAAAGAGTGTCTTAGAATAGAAAATATGAATAGAATAGAAAATATGAAAACTACTTTAAAAATTCATGAACATCTATCGTATATATTATACAATATACAGTATACACCTCCATTAAATACAAAAATGAGTTAAGGGTCGATGGTGACGTCGGTGTTGGTCGCGATCCAGTCCAAAAAGGAAGTGAGGCGAGTGCAGACAGTTGGCCAGTCGCGTTGGCCACAGATGTCAGCTCCAAAGGAGACAATACCAACTTGTCGATTGCCATCGATAACCAATGGACCACCGGTGTCACCACTGCAAGCTGCCTCCCCATAGTAACCATCGGTGCAGATATGAGAGTCTCTGATCAGACCCACGAAATTCCAGTTGCAAATAAGAAGGGAGACGATATCCGTGTATACTGCGAGCAACACTTCGGAGAGGCTGGTTGCAGAATCAGAATCCAAACCCCATCCGCTCATTCTACCTTGAACACCATTGAAGTTATTGCTAACATCAGAATAACTTGGCAGGGAGACAAGTTGTACGTACTCTGCAAGAGATATTTATCAGTTAGAGGATGAATAGGTAACGTTAGATTATAGTATTATACTCACCGTTCAGTACAGCTGGGTTTGGAAGGTGAACGACTGCAATGTCGTTTTGCAAAATCTGTATGTTCCAGCCTGTATGGGTGGCGAAGGTACTGGAGATGATGCGCTGTTGTGTTGGCTCGTTATCCATGATTCTGTGAGCACCAAGACGGACCTGGACTTCGGTGGCTCTGAAAGTTGTATTAACTTTATCACAGCATCACCACGTATGATGATTTCCACTTTTTACTTTGTTTTCTATGACACAATCTAAGGCGACCTTACAAAGCTTGGTTGAAGTCATTCAAAAGGCAGTAGAGCGAAAGACACAACACCGAAAGCCACAATATTACCACATCTGGTAAATATGCTTACCCTTCAAGGCAGTGTGCAGCAGTGAGGACGTAGTTGGTCGAAATGAGAGAACCACCACAGAAGAAAATTCCATCAGAGGTCGAGATCAAAAGTCCAGCCTAACAAAGAAAATAATCCTTTTGTCCATGCCCACATTCGAAAATGAAAAATGGATTCTTACTTGGTACGGGATGGAGTTTGGTTCAGGTTCATAGCCTTCAGAAATCCTCTGATCGAAGTTCCCTAGGTCCAAGCCGAATGGCAAAGGTAACCTGATGTGTCTCCTCCTCACGGTGGACCAGTCGATGTCATCCTCAGCCTAAATAAACAATCCATTACTCTCACCATTACTCACTTCACAATCTTGCAAACTTACGAGGACAACAGCGGCTATAGCCAGTACTAATATAAATACCTTCATCGTGAATTCTGGTGACTCAGATCTTTTTCTTGAGTACTTATATACAGGATAATCTATTGTTATCTATCAATCTGCAAAATGAAATTCACAGCGAGCATAGATATAATTATAAGTGTTTCTTATTAACCAGATGTTTTGACTGTTCATTTTTCAACAACGTCATTGCTTTATTTAACTAAATAAACCTTAAAATGTTGTGAAGAAAACATGCAGCACTTTCTTTTTTTTAGAAGTTCCACATTTCAATAATAATATCAATACTCCGTTTTTAGTAACATATCTGTACCAATAAAACCCGTTGCCAATAAACTAACATATTTCTTAGTAAAAAAAGTATATTTATATATACTAAAATAAAAACAGTAAATTTCTGAATTCTCATCTAAACAGCGATTTGACGCATCGGTGCAGATGATGATAACACCTACCTCCTATTATGTATACTCAAAACCATGCGGAACAAATGTACAACTCAGTGAACATTTGGTGTGTTGAAACGTTTTGCATGTCTTCATAATGGTTCACCGATATGCTGCGGAGGTTACTGTGATGTACCAAACACAGTAGTGTCAACATAACCTCAGATAATTTGAAAATCCAACAGTATGGTGACTATGCGCACTGCCGTCTTGTCCAGTTCGTCTTATACATGATCACTGAAACTAGTCGATAACGTCATCATTTTTTTAAGCAAAATTCCTTTAATTCAATTCTGTTTTTTTTTTTGGGTTATGAGGAATAAAAAATATAAAAACCATTGCATACAATCAGGAAAATCTATTCTATATATTATTCCAATTATACATATTATATACGTTCAATAAAAAAATTACTTAATTCTGGATGACGACGTCAGTGTGGGCCTCAATCCAGTTCAAGAAGAATGTGACCCGAGTGAAGGCGGATGGCCAGCCGTTTCCGCAACCGAGGCCAAGACCGAACGAGACGATACCAACTTGTCTGTTTAGGGCTAGAAGTGGGCCGCCGGAGTCACCAGCGCAAGATCCTCTAAACCCACTACCAGAGGTGCAGATGTGACTTGGTTTGATGAAGCCCAAAAAACTGACGTTGCAAGCAAAATTCGTGATGATGCCCGCCAATACTTCACGCAACACTTCGGAGATGCTGGTTGCTGTACCAGAATCCAAACCCCAGCCGCTGATCCTACCAGTATTGCCACTGAAGCTGTTGCCAACATCAGAATATCGTGGAAGGGCGATAAGTTTTACGTAATCTGCAAGAGATACTTATCAGTTAGGGGCAAGAAGACCTTAGAGTATGCTCACCATTCAATACAGCTGGGTTTGGAAGATGAACAACTGCAATATCGTTTACCAGAGTAGTGCTGTTCCAGGCTGCATGGATGATGTATGTAGTCGAGATGAAGCGTTGTTGTGTTGGTTCGTTATCCATGACTCTGTGAGCTCCAAGCCGGACCTGGACTTGGGTGGCTCTGAAAGTTGTTTAAACTTGACGAAAGAAACCAGGAGAAAGACATTTTTAAAATTAATTAAAAGGTACGGTCTCCGCCCGGAATCGAACCGGGGTCTTCTGCCTTACCGGGGCATTGCTCGACCACTAAGCTACCGAGGCCTGTGACAAGGAATAGATATAATACGTCATTTCAAAGGATAGTAACAGTAAGGATTGCTGTCCAACTTGACATACCATGAACCAATTTCCACCAGTGTCCAATAGATGTCATGATAATATTATAGGTATAAGAACGCTCCACCCTAAATTGCTTACCCTTCGATGCAATGGGCAGCAGTGAGGACGTAGTTGACCGAAATGAGAGAACCGCCGCAAAAGTACGTTGCATCGGGTTTGGTGATCAAAAGTCCAGCCTAACGAAGGAAATAATTGTTTAGACCATGTTCACATTCCAAAATGGAGATTCTTACTTGGTATGGGATGGAGTGTGGTACAGCCTCGTTGCCTCCAACAATCCTCGGATTGGAGATCGTCTGGTCAAAACCATATGGCGTAGGTAACCTGATGTCTATCACCTTCACGGTGGACCAGTCGATGTCATCCTCAGCCTAAACAAAGAACCCGTAATCACACCATCTAGACTCAGTGCTTCTGCTTCAAAACTTACCAGGACCATAGCGGCGAAAATCAACACTAATACGGAAGCGTTCATGATGATGTATTATGATATCAATTTTTTTCTGGTGTATTTATATAAGGTAGAATCCGTTATCTCCAACGTTTGGAAACAATAATATTATATTAATGTGATAAAATATTAAAATCAAACTGAGAACAATGGTACGTCTGACCGATTAAAAAAAAATTACGAAACTTAAGCCAATAGCCTATACTGGAGACAAGGTTCACGTAAGAATTTTATCAAACAAAGTGATAAGTAAATTTAGAGTAAGTTGCTTTGAGTAAGAATTTGTATGTTGTCTTATTATTTTGATAATTCAAAAAAGGCATTAAAAATCTAATATCTTAATCTGCAATTTCTTTAAAATAATTCTTCCTCTGGATCTAAACATTGGTGTGCATTAATCTTAAAATTTTCTATCAGTCTGAGGAAATTTCTATCAACTGTTGTTTCTCTTTGGCAGTGAAGTTATCTGGTATACTCAAAGTTTTTGGAGTTCTGATGCAATTTTCATCGTCATAGTTTTCTGGAAAGCAACTGTTAAACTTGGTTATTATGATAATGATTTGTTCAAGAAAGCCTTCTAATGCCGACCATAAACTACATTTATTTTTATTAACTTCTTTTTATTATATATCACAATTCATCAAATAAACAATATTTGAAGTCGAAATTTGCTTCTGCATGGAAAACTTGAACTTCTGATTTAAGTACGAAGAGACAATGTAATCTTTTAACTGCTTGATCCAAAACTGTTTTCAGTCTGTCTGGTATAGATTTTGCTACTAGAAAATCCCGATGGATTTTGCAGTGAGTGAATTGGGATTCTGGAGTTACTGTTTTAATTTTTTTATGAGCGCCGCGATTCTTTTCTGTTAAAGCCCGAGCTTCATCAGATCTTATACCAACAAACAATCAAATTGATGATCTTAGTTTATTTGAAATTTGTTGTTTGTACTTTGCCGCACTAGATTTTTTGAGTGTGACAGCATAAAGAAATACATACATGTTAATATCATCTGGACAACTAAAAACTTGGGCAGTTCGTCTGTATCACCAGCAAATCGTTGACAAAGAAATTAAACAACAATGGCCCAAGAACAGATCCTATAGGAATATCAGATGACGTTGCAAAACTGTCAGATCTTAAGCCATTTACGTATATTTTGTACGATGCGATGCTCCAGATTAATAAATTAAACGGTACCAGAGAGTCATAATGAGGTCAGAATTTTCAGGGACATAACCTCAATACTATGTTGACAGTGTTGTTTTGTCACTCGCTCAATTTATATAATGAATAAGTAGATAATTAATTGGATTAACAAATAAATAAATTGCAATTAATTTACCTGTAATTTACATCTCCAAACCACTTACAAAACTCTATTTACACGCCCACTACAAAAGTACTTCTATTGATGCTGCATTCAGTGCAAAAAAATCACCAATAAAAATCAAGTAATATAAGAACTATTAAAGGAATTAATTGTAAAAAAAGCTCCCACATATTTAGAAAACAATCTATTTACACCATCGGTACAAGAAAACTTAACCGTAGATGGTGACATCGGTGTTGGCTCCGATCCAGTCCAAATACGACGTCACGCGGGTAAACACAGATGGCCAACCGATTTCGCAGCCAAGCGCAAGACCGAATGAAATGATGCCGATTTGTCTGTTGTTGGAGATAAGTGGACCGCCAGAATCGCCATTGCATGCTCCTACGCCGTCAGTACCAGCACTGCAGATGTGAGACGGTTGGATCAGACCGCCCAAGAAGCTGATATTGCACGACAAGTTGGTCATAACAGTTGTGACGACTTCACGCAACACTGCAGAGAGGCCAGTGGATTGATCAGAATCCAATCCCCATCCGCTGAGCCTGGCTGGCTCACCGCTGAACGTATGGCCAACATCAGAGTAATATGGAAGAGGGACCACTTGTACGTGCTCTGCAACAGATACAAGTCAGGTGGTGGATGAATAAGCAATTTTACGGTACAAATTTAAAGAAACTGTTTTTAACCTCGATCAAATTGACCATTTTTGATTAAAGTCGACTTATTTAGAGGAATTGCTAGAGTTAGTACGTCAGGAGATAAGCTATGGAGGTTTGGGACCAGGTTTGGGAATCAGATATCCCCATTTAAATTAACTCGTGAACTTGATCATAGCTTATCTACTACGTTCCACAAAACAAGCATCCATAGTGAGCTTAATTTTGTATTAATTCTCACATATTATACATTAGATCAGCGTTTTGCTGTTACATAAAAACAAAGTATTCCCTAGAAAGCAACTCCTGGCAGCTCCTTGGCAATTCCTTGGTCAAAAAAAGATTTCTTTACAATAATTTCTACTATCCGAATGTGTGACAAAATGAACCTACAATTAGAATTTGCTGCTCAGAATGAACTTTAGAAGAAGATGAGAATTGTGGGTTGTAGATTTTAATATAATCTAACATTCTAGATAATATCTATTGCCAGACAAGTTTTGAGCTTCTGGGACAGAAATTGTGGCGGTACTGCTTATGGGACATCAATAAATATACAGAGTGATTTGCAATTCTAGGCGAAAATTTATATGGCTAATCACAATAAAGCTATAATAAAAAATGCTGTATTTCCAAAAAAAAGCTGACTGGAACTTGACGTGACATTCAAAATTTAGAAAAGGCATTTAATAACAAAAAATAATTTAAGTAGAAGTAAATGCTTATAATAGTTTGACAACAACAAAAAATACATAAATTTTTTACCTCACATTTGATGTGCCAACATAAAATTTTGCCAATTTTAGGAGAAAATAACAATGACGTGTTGTCTAATTTTGGTAGCAAATATATCTATCTGAGCAAAATGTTTTTGTATTATTTATTGTTTCAATGCCTTGAAAAACACAGTCGTTTGGAATATTAACAAAACAGGATTTAAAACAGCGCTAGTTACAGACGTTTACAAAATTCCTAAAAGTCGTTTTAGATGTTTCTTAAATCCTATGAAAATACAGCATTGTCACCGTAATTTTACAGAATATTCATGAAATTTTACTGGAAAACTGCTGTAATTTCACCGTTGAAGTAATTTTCAACTACTGAAGAGCTTCAATTAGAGAGACAATGTTGCTGATTATTTTTTCTTATATTAATTTCTTATCAATAGATCCATATGAAACTTTTTATTCAAACTAAATGTTTCTTAATTTATGTATTAATTTTATTTTGTATCTTCGTTATTGTATTTTTACTTTATCATACGCAGTATGATGATGTGTGGATGTGTGTATGTGTGTACCCAATTTTTGTGGCGACGATTCCGGAGAAGCTACTAGAGGTATCGGGACGAAAGTACATATTTAGAAGCTTTATGACCAAACTTAGAGCTGAAAAGCTTTGGTTCAAAAGGGTCCAAAGGAACTGGACGTTACCTCAAAGCATTTTGCAAATGAGCTGCCAAATCAGTAATTTTGTCAAGATAGTTCAATAATAAATTAAAGTAGAGAAAATTTTATGTAAATCCATGACATTTTTTGGTAAAATTAATAATTTAGCTGTATGAGCAAATTCTATCTGATCAAACCCGTATCTGCATTAAAACAACATAGTTAGCAAGGATTTGTCAACAGCTGACTTTTTGACAATACCTATTGTCAATATTGTCAAAATATCTGTCAAATCCTTACTGACTTGTGTTATTTTAATGCAGACAGGATCGATCTCGATCAAATAGAATCTCATGCAGCTAAACTATTAATTTTATATATCTGATGTGCCTGGCCACATCAGATTTTTTTTATTTGAATTATACTTTTCAGTCTTTTGGTAATACTCGAAAGGGCTGTAACTTTTGAAGGAAATAAAATGAACAAATATATTGATACACAGGGACAAATATCTGCAAAGTTACAGAAAATGAATGTATAAGACATCTGTTTATTTCATACCAGTTATAATGCTGTACCTATTTTTTTACAGAACTCATATATCCCACATATTCATATTCCTATGAAAATACAGCATTGTCACCGTAATTTTACAGAATATTCATGAAATTTTACTGGAAAACTGCTGTAATTTCACCGTTGAAGTAATTTTCAACTACTGAAGAGCTTCAATTAGAGAGACAATGTTGCTGATTATTTGATACTGAAAAATTACTTCACACATTATTATTTGTGTATTTCTTCCTCAGGATTATATTGGGAAGGAGTAAACGAAATTTTCCATTTTTTTTTTGTTGGGCTTCCGCCCGGTTCCAGGCTAGTTGCAAGGGTTCCGCAAGAGATTAAAAGGTTGGGAAACCCTGCGTTATATTATAGAAAAAGGTGTATTACTTGTTGTGTTATTGTTTGCATATTAATTTTTATTATTGTATACACGTAACGTGATAAAATAAGTCTGATTATAATCAAAGAAGCAACGGTAATTCACGACCAGACATTTTTTTACCCTAGTAAGACAAATATTACATAGTCATTATTAATATCTTTGCAGACGCAAATAATTTTCTGTGCTTTGCTTTAAAAATGAGCGCGAGAAAAGTGTTAAGAGAACCGATTTCTGCAGTTTTAACTGTTTTAAACAAAGCACCAGCCTTTCTGTTTTTTTTTTCTTTTGCTTATTACTGCATTGTTAGATCATGATCGAGTAAAATTTGGTGATTTTGCCATATTTATTTATATTTTTCCTTAGTGCTGTTACATACATACTATGTTCGTTTTAGTTTTTGCCATTTCGAAAATAAACTTTGCAAAATGACTTTGTATGATTCTAGAGCTAATGTAGAATCTGTAGACATCAATAAATAGTGTTTAAAAAGGTTTTAAAAGATATGCTATATTTTGAATAGTTATTACAAGTGGAAATAGTTACAAAAAGGTTTAACGTGTGTTTATCTTTTTACCACAAGTTCATATCATTAGTATACATTTTGTATTAAAGATATAAAATATTCTTGCTTATTCCAGTCACATGTAGTCTACAACTTCCAACGATAATAATATCTCACTGGCAGTACGGCGTAGTGCTCGAAAACAATTTTTTGTGGGCATACGAATGTATTTTCTGTGGAGCATTTACAACGTTATACGTCGCAATTCCATTCTCACAAAAAATTTAAATTAAAATTCATTGCCGAAGAAATTCTTCAGGTATGAAACGAATGTTTTTGTCTGCGTTTTGCGAACTTGAAATACCTTTTCTCGAATAGAATGTTTTCAACTCTATAATGGATACGCACATATCTGATGTTTGGAAATATTTTATTATGTCGATTTCTTATTGATGTTATAAACGTTATTGGCACTTCAAGGACACAAGCGAATACATTTTAGAATTTAAGATAATAACTACAACCCTTACGATCTACTTTAAGACCATTTTTGATCCGTCTTCAAGTCGTGGCATGTTCTAACCTGTTTAACATTGACGAAGATAATATGTTTTGGTTACACACCAAAATAAGTGATACCTAATGATTATGATCAACAATGCTTAATTATATATGTACTCACCGTTCAATACAGCTGGCTCAGTAAGTTGAACGACAGCAATATCATTCATCAAAGTATCAAAGTCCCAAGCCACATGGATTTTGTACGCACTAGTAAAAAGTCTCTGCTGTGTCGGTTCATTGGCATTAATAACATGAGCTCCAAGACGAACTTGGATTTGCATAGCACTGAAAATTATTATAACTTACTACAAAATCACCACAGAAGTTAATTAAGTATATTCTTTGACGAGTACATAATTAAGAATATAAATCGCTACCTTGAAGTTTATACATGCGAGTGATTTATATCCGTTATGTGCGAGTCAAATACGACGCGTTATCTACGACTCATAAACTTCATTTCATATCAAATATTGTAAATGTGTTTGTCAATGATGGCGAGGCGAACTGTCACATAACTGTCATCCACGTAGGTTGACAGACTTTGACACTAGCGTTGTATAATGATGACAGTTCGTTCAAATACTGAAGTCGTTATTTGAAAGAACTGTCATTATCATACAACGCTTGTGCCAATGCAATCATTGGCGTGTATCATGACGGGGATTATACAGGGTTAGGCAAAATTACCGGAACACCCAAATAATTCTCCAACGGTAAGAAATTTAAAAAAAAATTCAGACAAAAGTTTTTTTACCTTAAACAATCCATCGTTCAAACATATTTTTAATATACAGGCTGTTCATTCGATCTTAATACAACAACCGGAAGTCAATCTGATCGATGAGAAGCAAAATTGGACCAAATCGAAAAAAAAAAAATTGACAAACATCCCCCTGTTAAAATTCTAATAAATTCTATAATAAAAAAAAAAATAAAGTTTCTAAAATTCAATATTAAAACGTTCCGTGTGCTATTCGATCTTAATACAACAACCGGAAATCAATCTGATCGATGAGAAGCAAAATTGGACCAAATCTCAAAAAAAAAAATATTTGACAAACATCTCCCTGTTAAAAGACAGAAACATGCCCCTTCTAATAAATTCTATAATTTAAAAAAAATAAAGTTTCGAAAATTCAATTTTAAAACGTTCCGTCGGTGCTATTCGATCTTAATACAACAACCGGAAGTCAATCTGATCGATGAGAAGCAAAATTGGACCAAATCGAAAAAAAAAAATATTTGACAAACATCTCCCTGTTAAAAGCCCCCCCCCCTCTAATAAATTCTATAATTAAAAAAATAAATAAAGTTTCGAAAATTCAATTTTAAAACGTTCCGTCGGTGCTATTCGATCTTAATACAACAACCGGAAGTCAATCTGATCGATGAGAAGCAAAATTGTACCAAATCGAAAAAAAAAAAATTTGACAAACATCTCCCTGTTAAAAGACCCCCCCCCCTTCTAATAAATTCTATAATTTAAAAAAAAATAAAGTTTCGAAGATTCAATTTTAAAACGTTCCGTCGGTGCTATTCGATCTTAATACAACAACCGGAAGTCAATCTGATCGATGAGAAGCAAAATTGGACCAAATCAAAAAAAAAATAAATTTGACAAACATCTCCCTGTTAAAAGGCCCTTCTAATAAATTCTATAATTAAAAAAAAAAAAAAATTCGAAAATTCAATTTTAAAACGTTCCGTCGGTGCTATTCGATCTTAATACAACAACCGGAAGTCAATCTGATCGATGAGAAGCAAAATTGGACCAAATCGAAAAAAAAACAAAAAATTTGACAAACATCTCCCTGTTAAAAGATCCCCCCCCCCCTTCTAATAAATTCTATAATTAAAAAAAAAAAATAAAGGTTCTAAAATTCAATTTTAAAACGTTCCGTCGGTGCTATTCGATCTTAATACAACAACCGGAAGTCAATCTGATCGATGAGAAGCAACATTGGACCAAATCGAAAAAAAATAAAATTTTAACAAACATCTCCCTGTTAAAAGACCCCCCTTCTAATAAATTCTATAATTTAAAAAAATAAAGTTTCTAAAATTCACCTCCGCAGAAAATTTTAATTTAAATAAGTTCGCACTTGAACACTGTAATGCGGCGGGGCACCATCTTGTTGAAACCAGAGATTATTTAGTTCTAAAACAGTTTCCAGTAGTTTCCAAAACAGTGTTCTGATAAAATCAATTTATTGCAAGCAGTTTTTGGTAACTTTCAGTTTTGCACGATTGGCGATATCGCTTGCAAAATAAGTAAATGTCAAGTAAAAATACATAACCACAGTGTGGCTACCAGTAGACAGTTGAGTAGACACCAACTGTCGCAGGCAAAAATTGTCTAATGCGTGATGTAATATGTCCGAAGTTTCTAAATTTACAAAAATTAATTTACCAAACGAGAAGAAATAGTTTATCCGTTTGATTGAGATAAATTCGTATGTATGTGGGAAAATATTCTTAATTAGAAGTTCAGGACTTTTGATTAATTGCTGATAACTAAAAAATTATGAAACTTGCATTAAAATTATGCATTGTGTTCCATTTGAAAAAAAAAGTTTACGAAATTTCTATAATAAAATTATATATAAAATGATATATTAAAAATATATTTGAACGATGGATTGTTTAATGTCAAAAAACTTTTGTTTGAATTCTTTTTGAAATTTCTTACCGTTGAAGAATTATTTAGGTGTTCCGGTAATTTTGGCTAACCCCGTATAGTCATAGATACGAATGCAATGAACTTATTATACGTGATTTCTAGATAAATTATATTTACCCTTCTATGCAATGGGCAGCGGTCAGAACAAAATGGGTGGAAATCAGGGAACCGCCGCAGAAGAAAGTTCCTTCCAGCGTTGTGATCAACAAACCAGCCTAACAAAAGAAAATAATCACATAACACCGCTCAAGAACACAAGAAAAAGATTCTTACTTGGTATGGGATGGAATTTGGTATGGCTTCATTGCCACCAACGATCCTATTGTCAAAAAATACTTTGTCCAAGTCGAATGGTAGAGGTATTCTGATGTCCCTCCTCTTCACGGTGGACCAGTCGATGTCATCCTCAGCCTAAAGCAAAAATCTGTTACCAATTCATCTTATTTCACTGCACTTCCTTTTAAACTCACAAGGGCCACAGCTGCGAAAGCCAAGACAACTAAGAAAGCCTTCATAGTGAATACTGCTATAGGAGATGCTACCGACTTTATTTATATGTTGTCCAGTATGGAGTGCAAGATACCGATGATGATATGGTTGATTGCATCTTATGTTTCAAATGTCAACAGACCTAAAGATTGATCTTGCTGATTAGTGGAGATACAGGAGGTATTTGATGTCATCCCAGTTACAAAAAGGCTTAAAAAACTGTTTGGACACATAAATACTTGAGTGGGTAAATCGATATGCTTCTGATTTCTGATAATATAATATGTATATCAGATTGATGATAAGTTTTGCGTAGGATAATGTTTTGGTTGTATACTATACTGCTGGTTGGTTTGACGTGGTTTTGGACAACCAGCAAGGCTGTAAAAACTGTCTTCAAAATGTCATTTACCATGTATGTATTCTTCTACTGAACGGCAGAGGTAACCTGATATCCCTCTTCACGGTGGACCAGTCGATGTCATTGTGGGCCCGAACAAAGAATTATTCACCACACAATTTTACCATTCTATCTCCAATTAGTTCATCTTCAAACTTACAAAGGTTTCAGCGACGAAAACAAGTAAAATCAAGAATGCCTTCATGTTCACTCTCCAAGCTCAATAGATTAGACCAGTGGTTCTTAAACTTTTTGAAGTCAGGGAGCAACTTTGATCATACGAAAAATTCGCGGTTTTTAGAAATCAAATGTCATTTTGAGTATAATGTTTTATATGGTCTTATATGTTTTTTCTATTCCTCAAAAAGTTATAGCCGTTTATAATGTGAAAAGAAAAATAAAAGATAAAATACATATCAAACAATGAGAAAACGAAAAATAATATAATCAACACCCATTACAACAATAAAAAGTAAATAAATTTAAGTAACAAAATAAAATCCACATAAAGCCTTTTACAGATTTTCTTCTAAAATCTAAATGTCATTCCGAGTAAAAAGGTTCATATTGACTTATTGGTTTTCTCAATTCCTTAACAAGTTGTAGCCGTTCAAGATACGGTTTTATTGATATTTTTATCGGCTCTAACTTATTACCTAATTGAAAAAATGAATACTCGAATGAAGCTTATTTGCGGCGAAAATCATAAGTCTGATACAGAAAAGAAAAATATATATTTCTGTATAAATTTAGAACATAACGGGAATTTTGGAATTTATTTCTACAAACCAACTCTTGAATGTTTGAGGGAAAAATCACTCTCGATGTACCGAATTGCTTCCGAAGTTTTCTTTTTTCCCGTATTCACATAACTCCACATTTTGTGTGTGTTTATGTATGTTTTGATTCTCTGGACCCAAAAAAATTTATTCGTGTACTATCACCTGGTGGTTATAAATGCTGCCACCTATTTGGTATATTGTGATAGTTCCTCCAAGCATCTGACTTGTTCGCGGTAATATAAATTTAAATATAATAAAACTTTCAAAACCTTCTTAGTTTGTCAAATATTTAGGTAATTTGGCTAGATTTTTTATATTGCAGTTACATACCACCTACTCAAGTAGTTTTGATACGCTCATTTTTAATACAACTTTATACTAATCTAAGGCTTAATAAATCCGCACATAACATGTGGATGATATGTAGATGAGGGCAAAAATATATATTATCAAAACATCATCTTTATTATTATTATTTTAGGAAATATATTTCAAAATGTTTACATATTTTCAGAACTTTTTATGTGGCATGTGTAGCAGAGCTATACCCATTTTTATTTTAACTGTATTCTGTTCTAAATTCTTTATTTATTTTATTCATATTTATTACTATTTGAAAATTGTAAATGTTTTTTTTACTTTGCGTTCGTTATAAACTCATAACGAAACCGCTGTCGGTGTCATTATGAAAACACTTGACCACAAACTTTTAGTAACTTTTGGGTTTTCCAAAATTTATAACATTGACGTCAAGTGTCAAATAAGGCTGATATCTCAATAGTTATTGGTTCGCGTCAATCGTAGTTGTAAATTTTACACTAACTACCAACTGTTGAATATAAAATTACTTTAAATTGTAAGGTAACAACCGCAATTTTTGTCTTCTAAAACTTGTATTGTAGTAGTAGTAATAATCTTTATTCCAACATCCAGCTTTGTACATGTTTATTGCACAATTAGTTTCATTTAATAAATTTCATTTGGTGTTCGAACGGGCTATTGACCTAGGTCTTTCTGCCCTGCTCCATCTCTTATTTTGGGTGTCTTCTTGTATTATAATACATTATAATTGTTAGTTTTGTTGAAGTTCACATACGGTAAATGAGTCAACAATTTCGGCTTTCATAATTTTGCGGAGCACTTGCAACAAGGTCGCGGAACACCAGTGTTCCGCGGAGCACCGGTTAAGAACCACTGGATTAGACGTTAAGTAATTTGCCAACTTATATGTTGAGTCTAATAATATTATAACACTGGTTCTAGATCAGCCATACTCAATCTCCGCACCTCATTATTGGGTTCTGGTGTTGATATAAGACTCTTCTTAGAACTTATCGTATTATACATATTTTTAAATTTTTCGTATAGGAATATGTTTTAATAAATATATTATATCATTATCAAGGCAATACTCGTTACCTGGAATGTCATTAAAGAAAACATCGGAAAGAAACACACAACGCAAACTTAGAAACATCTATTAACATCTTCAATACAACAGAGCGTTAAGGCTCGATCTTGACATCACTATTAGCCGCTATCCAGTCGAGGTAGGCTGTGACGCGAGTGAATCCAGATGGCCAACCAGCTTCGCAGCCAAGGCCAAGACCCATGAAGGACACAAGACCAACAAGTTTGTTGTCGACAACGAGTGGTCCGCCAGTGTCGCCACTGCATATTCCCCTACCGCCAGCGCCAGAAGTGCACATCTGACTTGGTTGGATCAGGCCAGAGAAATAAGCGTTGCAGTCCAAATTGGACATGACGTCAACGTATACTTCACGCAATACTTCGGAGAGACCGCTGCCACTATCCGAGTACAAACCCCATCCGCTAATTCTGGCTTCCTCACGAGCGAAGTCGTAGTTAACGTCGGAGTAGCGAGGCAGGGCGATGGGTTTTACATAATCTGTAAGAGATTGTCATTGAAATATGAGCAAAAAAGAATAAGGATGGATTCTGACGGGTCATTGTAAATGATTGTAGGCGAAGTAGGCGGTGAAATTAAATGTAAAACTTTGTGTTTGCTGCTCCAAAAAATAAATACCTAACTTACGCGTAACTTACCGCGTAAATTACCAAATTAATTACCGTAATTAATGGTAATTTACCGATTTTAATTAGCGTAATTTACGGCTTAAATTACCGATGGTAACTTATCGGCAATTTAAATTACCGTTGGTAATTTACCAATGTATCTGACCATAAACGTGTATAATAATAATTTGTATCCCAACTACTTTGCTCGTATTCGCACATGAAGCGAAATAATAGCATTAAACCACCGATAAACAACGTAAAATCTAAGTTTCAAAAATCCTCCTGAACAAACTAAAATAGATAGAGGGCTGTACTTTTTAGAATTAGTTACCCAATGCTCTGACCCATAAACGTGTATAATAATAATTTGTATCCCAACTACTTTGCTCGTAATCGCACATGAAGCGAAATAATAGCATTAAACCACCGATAAACAACGTAAAATCTAAGTTTCAAAAATCCTCCTGAACAAACTAAAATAGATAGAGGGCTGTACTTTTTAGAATTAATTACCCAATGTATCTGACCCATAAACGTGTATAATAATAACTTGTATCCCAACTACTTTGCTCGTAATCGCACATGAAGCGAGATAATAGCATTAAATCACCGATAAACAACGTAAAATCTAAGTTTCAAAAATCCTCCTGAACAAACTAAAATAGATAGAGGGCTGTACTTTTTAGAATTAATTACCCAATGTATCTGACCCATAAACGTGTATAATAATAATTTGTATCCCAACTACTTTGCTCGTAATCGCACATGAAGCGCAATAATAGCATTAAACCACCGATAAACAACGTAAAATATAAGTTTCAAAAATCCTCCTGAACAAACTAAAATAGATAGAGGGCTGTACGTTTTAGAATTAACTACCCAATGTATCTGACCCATAAACGTATATAATAATAATTTGTATCCCAACTACTTTGCTCGTAATCGCACATGAAGCGAAATAATAGCATTAAACCACCGATAAACAACGTAAAATCTAAGTTTCAAAAATCCTCCTGAACAAACTAAAATAGATAGAGGGCTGTACTTTTTAGAATTAATTACCCAATGTATCTGACCCATAAACGTGTATAATAATAATTTGTATCCCAACTACTTTGCTCGTAATCGCACATGAAGCAAAATAATAACATTCAACCACAGATAAACAACGTAAAATCTATGTTTCAAAAATCCTCCTGAACAAACTAAAATAGATCGAGGGCTGTACTTTTTAGAATTAATTACCCAATGTATCTGACCCATAAACGTGTATAATAATAATTTGTATCCCAACTACTTTGCTCGTAATCGCACATGAAGCGAAATAATAGCATTAAACGACCGATAAACAACGTAAAATCTAAGTTTCAAAAATCCTCCTGAACAAACTAAAATAGATAGAGGGCTGTACTTTTTAGAATTAATTACCCAATGTATCTGACCCATAAACGTGTATAATAATAATTTGTATCCCAACTACTTTGCTCGTAATCGCACATGAAGCGAAATAATAGCATTAAACCACCGATAAACAACGTAAAATCTAAGTTTCAAAAATCCTCCTGAACAAACTAAAATAGATAGAGGGCTGTACTTTTTAGAATTAATTACCCAATGTATCTGACCCATAAACGTGTATAATAATAATTTGTATCCCAACTACTTTGCTCGTAATCGCACATGAAGCGAAATAATAGCATTAAACGACCGATAAACAACGTAAAATCTAAGTTTCAAAAATCCTCCTGAACAAACTAAAATAGATAGAGGGCTGTACTTTTTAGAATTAATTACCCAATGTATCTGACCCATAAACGTGTATAATAATAATTTGTATCCCAACTACTTTGCTCGTAATCGCACATGAAGCGAAATAATAGCATTAAACCACCGATAAACAACGTAAAATCTAAGTTTCAAAAATCCTCCTGAACAAACTAAAATAGATAGAGGGCTGTACTTTTTAGAATTAATTACCCAATGTATCTGACCCATAAACGTGTATAATAATAATTTGTATCCCAACTACTTTGCTCGTAATCGCACATGAAGCGAAATAATAGCATTAAACCACCGATAAACAACGTAAAATCTAAGTTTCAAAAATCCTCCTGAACAAACTAAAATAGATAGAGGGCTGTACTTTTTAGAATTAATTACCCAATGTATCTGACCCATAAACGTGTATAGTAATAATTTGTATCCCAACTACTGTGCTCGTAATCGCACATGAAGCGAAATAATAGCATTAAACCACCGATAAACAACGTAAAATCTAAGTTTCAAAAATCCTCCTGAACAAACTAAAATAGATAGAGGGCTGTACTTTTTAGAATTAATTACCCAATGTATCTGACCCATAAACGTGTATAATAATAATTTGTATCCCAACTACTTTGCTCGTAATCGCACATGAAGCGAAATAATAGCATTAAACCACCGATAAACAACGTAAAATCTAAGTTTCAAAAATCCTCCTGAACAAACTAAAATAGATAGAGGGCTGTACTTTTTAGAATTAATTACCCAATGTATCTGACCCATAAACGTGTATAATAATAATTTGTATCCCAACTACTTTGCTCGTAATCGCACATGAAGCGAAATAATAGCATTAAACCACCGATAAACAACGTAAAATCTAAGTTTCAAAAATCCTCCTGAACAAACTAAAATAGATAGAGGGCTGTACTTTTTAGAATTAATTACCCAATGTATCTGACCCATAAACGTGTATAATAATAATTTGTATCCCAACTACTTTGCTCGTAATCGCACATGAAGCGAAATAATAGCATTAAACCACCGATAAACAACGTAAAATCTAAGTTTCAAAAATCCTCCTGAACAAACTAAAATAGATAGAGGGCTGTACTTTTTAGAATTAATTACCCAATGTATCTGACCCATAAACGTGTATAATAATAATTTGTATCCCAACTACTTTGCTCGTAATCGCACATGAAGCGAAATAATAACATTAAACCACCGATAAACAACGTAAAATCTAAGTTTCAAAAATCCTCCTGAAGAAACTAAAATACATAGAGGGCTGTACTTTTTAGAATTAATTACCCAATGTATCTGACCCATAAACGTGTATAATAATAATTTGTATCCCAACTACTTTGCTCGTAATCGCACATGAAGCGAAATAATAGCATTAAACCACCGATAAACAACGTAAAATCTAAGTTTCAAAAATCCTCCTGAACAAACTAAAATAGATAGAGGGCTGTACTTTTTAGAATTAATTACCCAATGTATCTGACCCATAAACGTGTATAATAATAATTGGTATCCCAACTACTTTGCTCGTAATCGCACATGAAGCGAAATAATAGCATTAAACCACCGATAAACAACGTAAAATCTAAGTTTCAAAAATCCTCCTGAACAAACTAAAATAGATAGAGGGCTGTACTTTTTAGAATTAATTACCCAATGTATCTGACCCATAAACGTGTATAATAATAATTTGTATCCCAACTACTTTGCTCGTAATCGCACATGAAGCGAAATAATAACATTAAACCACCGATAAACAATGTAAAATCTATGTTTCAAAAATCCTCCTGAACAAACTAAAATAGATAGACGGCTGTACTTTTTAGAATTAATTACCCAATGTATCTGACCCATAAACGTGTATAATAATAATTTGTAGCCCAACTACTTTGCTCGTAATCGCACATGAAGCGAAATAATAGCATTAAACCAACGATAAACAACGTAAAATCTAAGTTTCAAAAATCCTCCTGAACAAACTAAAATAGATAGAGGGCTGTACTTTTTAGAATTAATTACCCAATGTATCTGACCCATAAACGTGTATAATAATAATTTGTATCCCAACTACTTTGCTCGTAATCGCACATGAAGCGAAATAATAACATTAAACCACCGATAAACAACGTAAAATCTAAGTTTCAAAAATCCTCCTGAACAAACTAAAATAGATAGAGGGCTGTACTTTTTAGAATTAATTACCCAATGTATCTGACCCATAAACGTGTATAATAATAATTTGTAGCCCAACTACTTTGCTCGTAATCGCACATGAAGCGAAATAATAGCATTAAACCAACGATAAACAACGTAAAATCTAAGTTTCAAAAATCCTCCTGAACAAACTAAAATAGATAGAGGGCTGTACTTTTTAGAATTAATTACCCAATGTATCTGACCCATAAACGTGTATAATAATAATTTGTATCCCAACTACTTTGCTCGTAATCGCACATGAAGCGAAATAATAGCATTAAACCACCGATAAACAACGTAAAATCTAAGTTTCAAAAATCCTCCTGAACAAACTAAAATAGATAGAGGGCTGTACTTTTTAGAATTAATTACCCAATGTATCTGACCCATAAACGTGTATAATAATAATTTGTAGCCCAACTACTTTGCTCGTAATCGCACATGAAGCGAAATAATAGCATTAAACCAACGATAAACAACGTAAAATCTAAGTTTCAAAAATCCTCCTGAACAAACTAAAATAGATAGAGGGCTGTACTTTTTAGAATTAATTACCCAATGTATCTGACCCATAAACGTGTATAATAATAATTTGTATCCCAACTACTTTGCTCGTAATCGCACATGAAGCGAAATAATAGCATCAAACCACCGATAAACAATTTAAAATCTAAGTTTCAAAAATCCTCCTGAACAAACTAAAATAGATAGAGGGCTGTACTTTTTAGAATTAATTACCCAATGTATCTGACCCATAAACGTGTATAATAATAATTTGTATCCCAACTACTTTGCTCGTAATCGCACATGAAGCGAAATAATAGCATTAAACCAACGATAAACAACGTAAAATCTAAGTTTCAAAAATCCTCCTGAACAAACTAAAATAGATAGAGGGCTGTACTTTTTAGAATTAATTACCCAATGTATCTGACCCATAAACGTGTATAATAATAATTTGTATCCCAACTACTTTGCTCGTAATCGCACATGAAGCGAAATAATAGCATTAAACCACCGATGAACAACGTAAAATCTAAGTTTCAAAAATCCTCCTGAACAAACTAAAATATATAGAGGGCTGTACTTTTTAGAATTAATTACCCAATGTATCTGACCCATAAACGTGTATAATAATAATTTGTAGCCCAACTACTTTGCTCGTAATCGCACATGAAGCGAAATAATAGCATTAAACCACCGATAAACAACGTAAAATCTAAGTTTCAAAAATCCTCCTGAACAAACTAAAATAGATAGAGGGCTCTACTTTTGAGAATTAATTACCCAATGTATCTGACCCATAAACGTGTATAATAATAATTTGTATCCCAACTACTTTGCTCGTAATCGCACATGAAGCGAAATAATAGCATTAAACCACCGATAAACAACGTAAAATCTAAGTTTCAAAAATCCTCCTGAACAAACTAAAATAGATAGAGGTCTGTACTTTTCAGAATTAATTACCCAATGTATCTGACCCATAAACTTGTATAATAATAATTGTATCCCAACTACTTTGCTCGTAATCGCACATGAAGCAAAATAATAACATTCAACCACAGATAAACAACGTAAAATCTATGTTTCAAAAATCCTCCTGAACAAACTAAAATAGATAGAGGGCTGTACTTTTTAGAATTAATTACCCAATGTATCTGACCCATAAACGTGTATAATAATAATTTGTATCCCAACTACTTTGCTCGTAATCGCACATGAAGCGAAATAATAGCATTAAACCACCGATAAGCAACGTAAAATTTAAGTTTCGAAAATCCTCCGGAACAAACTAAAATAGATAGAGGGCTGTACTTTTTAGAATTAATTACCCAATGTATCTGATCCATAAACGTGTATAATAATAATTTGTATCCCAACTACTTTGCTCGTAATCGCACATGAAGCGAAATAATAGCATTAAACCACCGATAAACAACGTAAAATCTAAGTTTCAAAAATCCTCCTGAACAAACTAAAATAGATAGAGGTCTGTACTTTTTAGAATTAATTACCCAATGTATCTGATCCATAAACGTGTATAATAATAATTTGTATCCCAACTACTTTGCTCGTAATCGCACATGAATCGAAATAATAGCATTAAACCACCGATAAACTACGTAAAATCTAAGTTTCAAAAATCCTCCTGAACAAACTAAAATAGATAGAGGTCTGTACTTTTTAGAATTAATTACCCAATGTATCTGACCCATAAACTTGTATAATAATAATTGTATCCCAACTACTTTGCTCGTAATCGCACATGAAGCAAAATAATAACATTCAACCACAGATAAACAACGTAAAATCTATGTTTCAAAAATCCTCCTGAACACTAAAATAGATAGAGGGCTGTACTTTTTAGAATTAATTACCCAATGTATCTGACCCATAAACGTGTATAATAATAATTTGTATCCCGACTACTTTGCTCGTAATCGCACGTGAAGCGAAATAATAGCATTAAACCACCGATAAACAACGTAAAATCTAAGTTTCAAAAATCCTCCTGAACAAACTAAAATAGATAGAGGGCTGTACTTTTTAGAATTAATTACCCAATGTATCTGGCCCATAAACGTGTATAATAATAATTTGTATCCCAACTACTTTGCTCGTAATCGCACATGAAGCGAAATAATAGCATTAAACCACCGATAAACAACGTAAAATCTAAGTTTCAAAAATCCTCCTGAACAAACTAAAATAGATAGAGGGCTGTACTTTTTAGAATTAATTACCCAATGTATCTGACCCATAAACGTGTATAATAATAATTTGTATCCCAACTACTTTGCTCGTAATCGCACATGAAGCAAAATAATAACATTCAACCACAGATAAACAACGTAAAATCTATGTTTCAAAAATCCTCCTGAACAAACTAAAATAGATAGAGGGCTGTACTTTTTAGAATTAATTACCCAATGTATCTGACCCATAAACGTGTATAGTAATAATTTGTATCCCAACTACTTTGCTCGTAATCGCACATGAAGCGAAATAATAGCATTAAACCACCGATAAACAACGTAAAATCTAAGTTTCAAAAATCCTCCTGAACAAACTAAAATAGATAGAGGGTTGTACTTTTTAGAATTAATTACCCAATGTATCTGACCCATAAACGTGTATAGTAATAATTTGTATCCCAACTACTTTGCTCGTAATCGCACATGAAGCGAAATAATAGCATTAAACCACCGATAAACAACGTAAAATCTAAGTTTCAAAAATCCTCCTGAACAAACTAAAATAGATAGAGGGCTGTACTTTTTAGAATTAATTACCCAATGTATCTGACCCATAAACGTATATAATAATAATTTGTATCCCAACTACTTTGCTCGTAATCGCACATGAAGCGAAATAATAGCATTAAACCACCGATAAACAACGTAAAATCTAAGTTTCAAAAATCCTCCTGAACAAACTAAAATAGATAGAGGGCTGTACTTTTTAGAATTAATTACCCAATGTATCTGACCCATAAACGTGTATAATAATAATTTGTATCCCAACTACTTTGCTCGTAATCACACATGAAGCGAAATAATAGCATTAAACCACCGATAAACAACGTAAAATCTAAGTTTCAAAAATCCTCCTGAACAAACTAAAATAGATAGAGGGCTGTACTTTTTAGAATTAATTACCCAATGTATCTGACCCATAAACGTGTATAATAATGATTTGTATCCCAACTACTTTGCTCGTAATCGCACATGAAGCGAAATAATAACATTAAACCACCGATAAACAACGTAAAATCTAAGTTTCAAAAATCCTCCTGAAGAAACTAAAATACATAGAGGGCTGTACTTTTTAGAATTAATTACCCAATGTATCTGACCCATAAACGTGTATAATAATAATTTGTATCCCAACTACTTTGCTCGTAATCGCACATGAAGCGAAATAATAGCATTAAACCACCGATAAACAACGTAAAATCTAAGTTTCAAAAATCCTCCTGAACAAACTAAAATAGATAGAGGGCTGTACTTTTTAGAATTAATTACCCAATGTATCTGACCCATAAACGTGTATAATAATAATTGGTATCCCAACTACTTTGCTCGTAATCGCACATGAAGCGAAATAATAGCATTAAACCACCGATAAACAACGTAAAATCTAAGTTTCAAAAATCCTCCTGAACAAACTAAAATAGATAGAGGGCTGTACTTTTTAGAATTAATTACCCAATGTATCTGACCCATAAACGTGTATAATAATAATTTGTATCCCAACTACTTTGCTCGTAATCGCACATGAAGCGAAATAATAACATTAAACCACCGATAAACAATGTAAAATCTATGTTTCAAAAATCCTCCTGAACAAACTAAAATAGATAGACGGCTGTACTTTTTAGAATTAATTACCCAATGTATCTGACCCATAAACGTGTATAATAATAATTTGTAGCCCAACTACTTTGCTCGTAATCGCACATGAAGCGAAATAATAGCATTAAACCAACGATAAACAACGTAAAATCTAAGTTTCAAAAATCCTCCTGAACAAACTAAAATAGATAGAGGGCTGTACTTTTTAGAATTAATTACCCAATGTATCTGACCCATAAACGTGTATAATAATAATTTGTATCCCAACTACTTTGCTCGTAATCGCACATGAAGCGAAATAATAACATTAAACCACCGATAAACAACGTAAAATCTAAGTTTCAAAAATCCTCCTGAACAAACTAAAATAGATAGAGGGCTGTACTTTTTAGAATTAATTACCCAATGTATCTGACCCATAAACGTGTATAATAATAATTTGTAGCCCAACTACTTTGCTCGTAATCGCACATGAAGCGAAATAATAGCATTAAACCAACGATAAACAACGTAAAATCTAAGTTTCAAAAATCCTCCTGAACAAACTAAAATAGATAGAGGGCTGTACTTTTTAGAATTAATTACCCAATGTATCTGACCCATAAACGTGTATAATAATAATTTGTATCCCAACTACTTTGCTCGTAATCGCACATGAAGCGAAATAATAGCATTAAACCACCGATAAACAACGTAAAATCTAAGTTTCAAAAATCCTCCTGAACAAACTAAAATAGATAGAGGGCTGTACTTTTTAGAATTAATTACCCAATGTATCTGACCCATAAACGTGTATAATAATAATTTGTAGCCCAACTACTTTGCTCGTAATCGCACATGAAGCGAAATAATAGCATTAAACCAACGATAAACAACGTAAAATCTAAGTTTCAAAAATCCTCCTGAACAAACTAAAATAGATAGAGGGCTGTACTTTTTAGAATTAATTACCCAATGTATCTGACCCATAAACGTGTATAATAATAATTTGTATCCCAACTACTTTGCTCGTAATCGCACATGAAGCGAAATAATAGCATCAAACCACCGATAAACAACGTAAAATCTAAGTTTCAAAAATCCTCCTGAACAAACTAAAATAGATAGAGGTCTGTACTTTTCAGAATTAATTACCCAATGTATCTGACCCATAAACTTGTATAATAATAATTGTATCCCAACTACTTTGCTCGTAATCGCACATGAAGCAAAATAATAACATTCAACCACAGATAAACAACGTAAAATTTAAGTTTCGAAAATCCTCCGGAACAAACTAAAATAGATAGAGGGCTGTACTTTTTAGAATTAATTACCCAATGTATCTGATCCATAAACGTGTATAATAATAATTTGTATCCCAACTACTTTGCTCGTAATCGCACATGAAGCGAAATAATAGCATTAAACCACCGATAAACAACGTAAAATCTAAGTTTCAAAAATCCTCCTGAACAAACTAAAATAGATAGAGGTCTGTACTTTTTAGAATTAATTACCCAATGTATCTGATCCATAAACGTGTATAATAATAATTTGTATCCCAACTACTTTGCTCGTAATCGCACATGAATCGAAATAATAGCATTAAACCACCGATAAACTACGTAAAATCTAAGTTTCAAAAATCCTCCTGAACAAACTAAAATAGATAGAGGTCTGTACTTTTTAGAATTAATTACCCAATGTATCTGACCCATAAACTTGTATAATAATAATTGTATCCCAACTACTTTGCTCGTAATCGCACATGAAGCAAAATAATAACATTCAACCACAGATAAACAACGTAAAATCTATGTTTCAAAAATCCTCCTGAACACTAAAATAGATAGAGGGCTGTACTTTTTAGAATTAATTACCCAATGTATCTGACCCATAAACGTGTATAATAATAATTTGTATCCCGACTACTTTGCTCGTAATCGCACGTGAAGCGATATAATAGCATTAAACAACCGATAAACAACGTAAAATCTAAGTTTCAAAAATCCTCCTGAACAAACTAAAATAGATAGAGGGCTGTACTTTTTAGAATTAATTACCCAATGTATCTGGCCCATAAACGTGTATAATAATAATTTGTATCCCAACTACTTTGCTCGTAATCGCACATGAAGCGAAATAATAGCATTAAACCACCGATAAACAACGTAAAATCTAAGTTTCAAAAATCCTCCTGAACAAACTAAAATAGATAGAGGGCTGTACTTTTTAGAATTAATTACCCAATGTATCTGACCCATAAACGTGTATAATAATAATTTGTATCCCAACTACTTTGCTCGTAATCGCACATGAAGCAAAATAATAACATTCAACCACAGATAAACAACGTAAAATCTATGTTTCAAAAATCCTCCTGAACAAACTAAAATAGATAGAGGGCTGTACTTTTTAGAATTAATTACCCAATGTATCTGACCCATAAACGTGTATAGTAATAATTTGTATCCCAACTACTTTGCTCGTAATCGCACATGAAGCGAAATAATAGCATTAAACCACCGATAAACAACGTAAAATCTAAGTTTCAAAAATCCTCCTGAACAAACTAAAATAGATAGAGGGTTGTACTTTTTAGAATTAATTACCCAATGTATCTATCTGACCCATAAACGTGTATAGTAATAATTTGTATCCCAACTACTTTGCTCGTAATCGCACATGAAGCGAAATAATAGCATTAAACCACCGATAAACAACGTAAAATCTAAGTTTCAAAAATCCTCCTGAACAAACTAAAATAGATAGAGGGCTGTACTTTTTAGAATTAATTACCCAATGTATCTGACCCATAAACGTGTATAATAATAATTTGTATCCCAACTACTTTGCTCGTAATCGCACATGAAGCGAAATAATAGCATTAAACCACCGATAAACAACGTAAAATCTAAGTTTCAAAAATCCTCCTGAACAAACTAAAATAGATAGAGGGCTGTACTTTTTAGAATTAATTACCCAATGTATCTGACCCATAAACGTGTATAATAATAATTTGTATCCCAACTACTTTGCTCGTAATCGCACATGAAGCGAAATAATAGCATTAAACCACCGATAAACAACGTAAAATCTAAGTTTCAAAAATCCTCCTGAACAAACTAAAATAGATAGAGGGCTGTACTTTTTAGAATTAATTACCCAATGTATCTGACCCATAAACGTGTATAATAATAATTTGTATCCCAACTACTTTGCTCGTAATCACACATGAAGCGAAATAATAGCATTAAACCACCGATAAACAACGTAAAATCTAAGTTTCAAAAATCCTCCTGAACAAACTAAAATAGATAGAGGGCTGTACTTTTTAGAATTAATTACCCAATGTATCTGACCCATAAACGTGTATAATAATGATTTGTATCCCAACTACTTTGCTCGTAATCGCACATGAAGCGAAATAATAACATTAAACCACCGATAAACAACGTAAAATCTAAGTTTCAAAAATCCTCCTGAACAAACTAAAATACATAGAGGGCTGTACTTTTTAGAATTAATTACCCAATGTATCTGACCCATAAACGTGTATAATAATAATTTGTATCCCAACTACTTTGCTCGTAATCGCACATGAAGCGAAATAATAGCATTAAACCACCGATAAACAACGTAAAATCTAAGTTTCAAAAATCCTCCTGAACAAACTAAAATAGATAGAGGGCTGTACTTTTTAGAATTAATTACCCAATGTATCTGACCCATAAACGTGTATAATAATAATTGGTATCCCAACTACTTTGCTCGTAATCGCACATGAAGCGAAATAATAGCATTAAACCACCGATAAACAACGTAAAATCTAAGTTTCAAAAATCCTCCTGAACAAACTAAAATAGATAGAGGGCTGTACTTTTTAGAATTAATTACCCAATGTATCTGACCCATAAACGTGTATAATAATAATTTGTATCCCAACTACTTTGCTCGTAATCGCACATGAAGCGAAATAATAACATTAAACCACCGATAAACAACGTAAAATCTATGTTTCAAAAATCCTCCTGAACAAACTAAAATAGATAGACGGCTGTACTTTTTAGAATTAATTACCCAATGTATCTGACCCATAAACGTGTATAATAATAATTTGTAGCCCAACTACTTTGCTCGTAATCGCACATGAAGCGAAATAATAGCATTAAACCAACGATAAACAACGTAAAATCTAAGTTTCAAAAATCCTCCTGAACAAACTAAAATAGATAGAGGGCTGTACTTTTTAGAATTAATTACCCAATGTATCTGACCCATAAACGTGTATAATAATAATTTGTATCCCAACTACTTTGCTCGTAATCGCACATGAAGCGAAATAATAACATTAAACCACCGATAAACAACGTAAAATCTAAGTTTCAAAAATCCTCCTGAACAAACTAAAATAGATAGAGGGCTGTACTTTTTAGAATTAATTACCCAATGTATCTGACCCATAAACGTGTATAATAATAATTTGTAGCCCAACTACTTTGCTCGTAATCGCACATGAAGCGAAATAATAGCATTAAACCAACGATAAACAACGTAAAATCTAAGTTTCAAAAATCCTCCTGAACAAACTAAAATAGATTGAGGGCTGTACTTTTTAGAATTAATTACCCAATGTATCTGACCCATAAACGTGTATAATAATAATTTGTATCCCAACTACTTTGCTCGTAATCGCACATGAAGCGAAATAATAGCATTAAACTACCGATAAACAACGTAAAATCTAAGTTTCAAAAATCCTCCTGAACAAACTAAAATAGATAGAGGGCTGTACTTTTTAGAATTAATTACCCAATGTATCTGACCCATAAACGTGTATAATAATAATTTGTAGCCCAACTACTTTGCTCGTAATCGCACATGAAGCGAAATAATAGCATTAAACCAACGATAAACAACGTAAAATCTAAGTTTCAAAAATCCTCCTGAACAAACTAAAATAGATAGAGGGCTGTACTTTTTAGAATTAATTACCCAATGTATCTGACCCATAAACGTGTATAATAATAATTTGTATCCCAACTACTTTGCTCGTAATCGCACATGAAGCGAAATAATAGCATTAAACCACCGATAAACAACGTAAAATCTAAGTTTCAAAAATCCTCCTGAACAAACTAAAATAGATAGAGGGCTGTACTTTTTAGAATTAATTACCCAATGTATCTGACCCATAAACGTGTATAATAATAATTTGTATCCCAACTACTTTGCTCGTAATCGCACATGAAGCGAAATAATATCATTCAACCACCGATAAACAACGTAAAATCTAAGTTTCAAAAATCCTCCTGAACAAACTAAAATAGATAGAGGGCTGTACTTTTTAGAATTAATTACCCAATGTATCTGACCCATAAACGTGTATAATAATAATTTGTATCCCAACTACTTTGCTCGTAATCGCACATGAAGCGAAATAATAGCATTAAACCACCGATAAACAACGTAAAATCTAAGTTTCAAAAATCCTCCTGAACAAACTAAAATAGATAGAGGGCTGTACTTTTTAGAATTAATTACCGAATTAGTTTTATATGACCTTAAAACATAATGGAGAACATAGTTACTTCTTGGTTTTACCAGATGGTTTTAATCGTGGTAACATTTACGTTTAGCCAGACTGTGGCCGAGTGGTAGCGCGCTCGGCTATCAGTCTGGGGGACGTGGGTTCGAATCCCACGCCCTGCTTTCAGAGGAAAAGTTTTTCTGTGGTTTTCCTTTATTTACTTCACGGCGAATGCTGAAAGCCAAACAACTTAAGGCGTGCCACAGACGCGGCCCATAATAACGATAATTCGGGCCTGCCGATGCCCCCGTAGTGGCGAAAGCTTTTGGGGGATGTTAAGGCGTGGATTATTATTATTAATTGTCAGTTATTTTACATCAGAAGCGTACATTAAACGCAACATTGACATCGAATAACCTTAAATTGGACTTACCATTGAAATAAGCCTCCAAGTAAATGCTAACAATTGCAATATCGTTATCCAGCGTAGCAGGATTCCAGCCTGGATGTATTATTAACCGATAGCTGTCGTGCTGCTGCTGCGTGAATTCTATATCTCTGAATCTATGGGCTCCAAGAATGGTAGTGACACTGATAGCTCTGAAATTTATTTCGACTCATTATAGCACCACCGCAGATGTTGAATATCTTTACCCGTCAATGCAATGGGCAGCAGTAAGGACGTCATATGAGGTAATCAAAGCACCACCGCAGAAGAAGGTTTCTTCAGATGTGGTCACCAAAAGTGCAGCCTAAGTAATAAAATAATCACTTAGCACTAATCAAATACCCATATTGGTATTCTTACTTGATATGGGAGGGAGTTTGGTATGACCTCATCGCCTCCCACAATCTTCTGGTCGAAGGCCACGTGGTCCAAGTCGAATGGTGAGGTTAACATGATGTCCCTCTTCTTTACGGTGGACCAGTCAATGTCATCCTCAGCCTAAACAAAGAATCCATTATCAGACAATCTTAACTGAGTTAGTTCGTCACTTTGAACACTTACGATGGCCACTGTGGTTAAAGCTAGTAAAAGTAGGAAAGCATTCATGGTGGATTGAATACTACTACTGACTGCTAAGGATGGTACTATATAGATATGTGAAATGTATTGAGATAAGCGTTGAGTGCAGCATCAGAATCTTTACTGATACTGTCTCGTGAATATATAGTTAAATTTTTAGTTATCTTTTTTTTGCATGCCATATATCATACATATGCTGTAAATTGTTTCTTAGTCTATGTTTTTTCCTACGTTATATAACTTCCAGTTTTATACCTTGTATTTATTTACCTTGAGTAATTTGTTGGAATACTTTTTTCTTTTCGTTCTCATAATTGTATAGTAATATTTTTGGAGCTATATTATAGGAGAACAATGTTATTATTTCGCTTCATGTGCGATTACGAGCAAAGTAGTTGGGATACGTTGGGATACAAATTATTATTATACACGTTTATGGATCAGATACATTGGGTAATTAATTCTAAAAAGTACAGCCCTCTATCTATTTTAGTTTCTTCAGGAGGATTTTTGAAACTTAGATTTTACGTTGTTTATCGGTGGTTGAATGTTATTATTTCGCTTCATGTGCGATTACGAGCAAAGTAGTTGGGATACAAATTATTATTATACACGTTTATGGATCAGACACATTGGGTAATTAATTCTAAAAAGTACAGCCCTCTATCTATTTTAGTTTGTTCAGGAGGATTTTTGAAACTTAGATTTTACGTTGTTTATCGGTGGTTGAATGTTATTATTTCGCTTCATGTGCGATTACGAGCAAAGTAGTTGGGATACAAATTATTATTATACACGTTTATGGGTCAGATACATTGGGTAATTAATTCTAAAAAGTACAGCCCTCTATCTATTTTAGTTTGTTCAGGAGGATTTTTGAAACTTAGATTTTACGTTGTTTATCGGTGGTTGAATGTTATTATTTCGCTTCATGTGCGATTACGAGCAAAGTAGTTGGGATACAAATTATTATTATACACGTTTATGGATCAGATACATTGGGTAATTAATTCTAAAAAGTACAGCCCTCTATCTATTTTAGTTTGTTCAGGAGGATTTTTGAAACTTAGATTTTACGTTGTTTATCGGTGGTTGAATGTTATTATTTCGCTTCATGTGCGATTACGAGCAAAGTAGTTGGGATACAAATTATTATTATACACGTTTATGGATCAGATACATTGGGTAATTAATTCTAAAAAGTACAGCCCTCTATCTATTTTAGTTTGTTCAGGAGGATTTTTGAAACTTAGATTTTACGTTGTTTATCTGTGGTTTAATGCTATTATTTCGCTTCATGTGCGATTACGAGCAAAGTAGTTGGGATACAAATTATTATTATACACGTTTATGGATCAGATACATTGGGTAATTAATTCTAAAAAGTACAGCCCTCTATCTATTTTAGTTTGTTCAGGAGGATTTTTGAAACTTAGATTTTACGTTGTTTATCGGTGGTTGAATGTTATTATTTCGCTTCATGTGCGATTACGAGCAAACTAGTTGGGATACAAATTATTATTATACACGTTTATGGATCAGATATTAATTCTAAAAAGTACAGCCCTCTATCTATTTTAGTTTGTTCAGGAGGATTTTTGAAACTTAGATTTTACGTTGTTTATCGGTGGTTGAATGTTATTATTTCGCTTCATGTGCGATTACGAGCAAACTAGTTGGGATACAAATTATTATTATACACGTTTATGGATCAGATACATTGGGTAATTAATTCTAAAAAGTACAGCCCTCTATCTATTTTAGTTTGTTCAGGAGGATTTTTGAAACTTAGATTTTACGTTGTTTATCGGTGGTTGAATGTTATTATTTCGCTTCATTTGCGATTACGAGCAAAGTAGTTGGGATACAAATTATTATTATACACGTTTATGGATCAGATACATTGGGTAATTAATTCTAAAAAGTACAGCCCTCTATCTATTTTAGTTTCTTCAGGAGGATTTTTGAAACTTAGATTTTACGTTGTTTATCGGTGGTTGAATGTTATTATTTCGCTTCATGTGCGATTACGAGCAAAGTAGTTGGGATACAAATTATTATTATACACGTTTATGGATCAGACACATTGGGTAATTAATTCTAAAAAGTACAGCCCTCTATCTATTTTAGTTTGTTCAGGAGGATTTTTGAAACTTAGATTTTACGTTGTTTATCGGTGGTTGAATGTTATTATTTCGCTTCGTGTGCGATTACGAGCAAAGTAGTTGGGATACAAATTATTATTATACACGTTTATGGGTCAGATACATTGGCTAATTAATTCTAAAAAGTACAGCCCTCTATCTATTTTAGTTTGTTCAGGAGGATTTTTGAAACTTAGATTTTACGTTGTTTATCGGTGGTTTAATGCTATTATTTCGCTTCATGTGCGATTACGAGCAAAGTAGTTGGGATACAAATTATTATTATACACGCTTATGGGTCAGATACATTGGGTAATTAATTCTAAAAAGTACAGCCCTCTATCTATTTTAGTTTGTTCAGGAGGATTTTTGAAACTTAGATTTTACGTTGTTGATCGGTGGTTTAATGCTATTATTTCGCTTCATGTGCGATTACGAGCAAAGTAGTTGGGATACAAATTATTATTATACACGTTTATGGGTCAGATACACTGGGTAATTAATTCTAAAAAGTACAGCCCTCTATCTATTTTAGTTTGTTCAGGAGGATTTTTGAAACTTAGATTTTACGTTGTTTATCGGTGGTTTAATGCTATTATTTCGCTTCATGTGCGATTACGAGCAAAGTAGTTGGGATACAAATTATTATTATACACGTTTATGGATCAGATACATTGGGTAATTAATTCTAAAAAGTACAGCACTCTATCTATTTTAGTTTGTTCAGGAGGATTTTTGAAACTTAGATTTTACGTTGTTTATCGCTGGTTGAATGTTATTATTTCGCTTCATGTGCGATTACGAGCAAAGTAGTTGGGATATAAATTATTATTATACACGTTTATGGATCAGATAGATTGGGTAATTAATTCTAAAAAGTACAGCCCTCTATCTATTTTAGTTTGTTCAGGAGGATTTTTGAAACTTAGATTTTACGTTGTTTATCGGTGGTTGAATGTTATTATTTCGCTTCATGTGCGATTACGAGCAAAGTAGTTGGGATACAAATTATTATTATACACGTTTATGGATCAGATACATTGGGTAATTAATTCTAAAAAGTACAGCACTCTATCTATTTTAGTTTGTTCAGGAGGATTTTTGAACCTTAGATTTTACGTTGTTTATCGCTGGTTGAATGTTATTATTTCGCTTCATGTGCGATTACGAGCAAAGTAGTTGGGATATAAATTATTATTATACACGTTTATGGATCAGATAGATTGGGTAATTAATTCTAAAAAGTACAGCCCTCTATCTATTTTAGTTTGTTCAGGAGGATTTTTCAAACTTAGATTTTACGTTGTTTATCGGTGGTTGAATGTTATTATTTCGCTTCATGTGCGATTACGAGCAAAGTAGTTGGGATACAAATTATTATTATACACGTTTATGGATCAGATACATTGGGTAATTAATTCTAAAAAGTACAGCCCTCTATCTATTTTAGTTTGTTCAGGAGGATTTTTGAAACTTAGATTTTACGTTGTTTATCGGTGGTTGAATGTTATTATTTCGCTTCATGTGCGATTACGAGCAAAGTAGTTGGGATACAAATTATTATTATACACGTTTATGGATCAGATACATTGGGTAATTAATTCTAAAAAGTACAGCCCTCTATCTATTTTAGTTTGTTCAGGAGGATTTTTGAAACTTAGATTTTACGTTGTTTATCTGTGGTTTAATGCTATTATTTCGCTTCATGTGCGATTACGAGCAAAGTAGTTGGGATACAAATTATTATTATACACGTTTATGGATCAGATACATTGGGTAATTAATTCTAAAAAGTACAGCCCTCTATCTATTTTAGTTTGTTCAGGAGGATTTTTGAAACTTAGATTTTACGTTGTTTATCGGTGGTTGAATGTTATTATTTCGCTTCATGTGCGATTACGAGCAAACTAGTTGGGATACAAATTATTATTATACACGTTTATGGATCAGATACATTGGGTAATTAATTCTAAAAAGTACAGCCCTCTATCTATTTTAGTTTGTTCAGGAGGATTTTTGAAACTTAGATTTTACGTTGTTTATCGGTGGTTGAATGTTATTATTTCGCTTCATGTGCGATTACGAGCAAACTAGTTGGGATACAAATTATTATTATACACGTTTATGGATCAGATACATTGGGTAATTAATTCTAAAAAGTACAGCCCTCTATCTATTTTAGTTTGTTCAGGAGGATTTTTGAAACTTAGATTTTACGTTGTTTATCGGTGGTTGAATGTTATTATTTCGCTTCATTTGCGATTACGAGCAAAGTAGTTGGGATACAAATTATTATTATACACGTTTATGGATCAGATACATTGGGTAATTAATTCTAAAAAGTACAGCCCTCTATCTATTTTAGTTTCTTCAGGAGGATTTTTGAAACTTAGATTTTACGTTGTTTATCGGTGGTTGAATGTTATTATTTCGCTTCATGTGCGATTACGAGCAAAGTAGTTGGGATATAAATTATTATTATACACGTTTATGGATCAGATACATTGGGTAATTAATTCTAAAAAGTACAGCCCTCTATCTATTTTAGTTTGTTCAGGAGGATTTTTGAAACTTAGATTAATATCAGATTAATTAATTGCAGGGCCCTTTGATCGACTAGATTAGAATTTTATATTCCGCAATGGAAACAAGAAAATACGCTTGCATACAATGAGTTAAAATGAGAAAATCATGCATTTCCCTGCCCTCACATTTTGCATCCATGATTCATAAACAGCTTGTTGCAGATACCAAAGACAGATTAATTTAGGCCAGTTGTTGCAATGTTAACTAATGATTTTTCCCTCAAAACAGTCAAAACTATTTCAAACTAACTAGTACGTAGTTTCTTAAGCACACTTCATCAAGTTGACTTCCTTGTTTTCCTTTAGAACGTTGCATTGAATAACAATACACAACGCAGTACCTAATCTATTTTTTTTCTATCACGTATGTGGTATTATTTCATAAAAATGTACGTTTTTAGGTTAATATACAATCCCTTTGGCAACCTAAAATTTTTGGGGTAAAATGAATTTAATAAATTATAAAGAAACATCATACGATATCTACGGTCTACACACAAGTATCTACATCATGTAGGTACCGGCAAAGATATTTATCTTTGGTATCGGTATGTGATTTCACTATGTGATTCGTTTCTTAGTGCAAATGTGTTAGGCATACCATTATTTAATTTGTAAATATAGAGTAACTGTTCGAGTAACTGTTGTGTTCCTTTGCATTTTAATATTACTAAACCAAGCCTCATGTTATTGGAGAAGCCTTCAGCTTCAAAGGGTTGGTCCCAGTAAATTCTGGTAGATCAATGATTAGCTTTCTCTAACAATGTCCCAGAGAAACAACCCATGATACTAAATTAGCGCCCATAGGCAAATTCAGGCTTACCAAAGCCCTCATAACGGTAATCATTGAAAAAAGAAACACCAAAACACTTCAAAAACAATCTATTTACACCATCAGTACAAGAGAACTTATGCATGAATGGTTACGTCGGTGTTGGCCGCAATCCAGTCCAAGTATGAGGTGACTCGAGCGAATGCAGATGGCCAACCGATTTCGCAGCCGATACCAAGACCGAAGGAGACAATACCGACTTGTCTGTTGTTGGCAACAAGTGGACCACCGGAGTCACCGCTGCAAGCTCCTACACCACCAGAACCGGACGTGCAGATGTGAGTCGGTTGGATGATGCCCAAGAAACTGATATTGCACGACAAGTTGGAGATGATGTTAGTGCGTACATAACGCAAAACTTGGGAGATAGCGGTTGCGCTATCGGAGTCCAAACCCCATCCTGAGATTCTACCTTCCACGCCGTTGAAGGTATTGCCGACATCGGAGTAACGTGGTAGGGAGACGAGTTGTACGTTCTCTGCAAGAGTTTATCGTTAGCTAATACTAATACGGTTGGAATAAGCTTGAGCTATACTTACGGTTCAATATGGCTGGTGTTGGAAGGCGGATTACTGCAATATCGTTTTGCAATGTAGCCATGCTCCAACCTGGGTGGATGGTGAACTGATTGGTGAAAATACGTTGCTGTGTTGCTTCGTTATCGTTGATTCTGTGGGCACCAAGACGGACTTGGATCTGGGTGGCACTGAAAGTCATTCAATTATTGAGGCTTCGAAGCATCGCCGTAGATGTTACTATTTTGTTGATGATGTAGTTATGATATTTTGGGGACATTGGGATTTGAAAGTTAGTGAAAGTTAGTCAGTGTGTCCAGGAATCATATGGAAAAATTTTTTATTATCCATTTCTCAGAAAATGTTATTCTTTATAAAAGTTGGCGGTTTGTATGAAGCCAATACGGCAACAGTCAAATATGTAAATTTGGTACCATATACCAAGCGATGCAGAATACATATAGGAATTTGTGATAAGTAGAGTGCGGATTCTAAGCATTTTGCTTGGACAGTTTTAATGTAAGTAGTTTAAAAAGCTTAAGTATCTCCATGAATTCAGAAAAAATAAAGCAATTGGCGCTATTTTTATTTTGCTTATTTTGCCTTTTTTCTCGGATTTTGCAGATATGTGCTTATTTTGCTATATCCCTGCTTATTTTAACTTTTTTAGGATTTTCTAACCCGTTTTTAGCGGGTTAGTGCGACGGTGACAAAAACAAACCGAACAGATTCGATCACTGTCTTGTATACGCCGAGTGGCTGGCGTCAGGCTGAGCATTGTGATTGGTGTATTTCTAGATATCGTAGGTCTGCGCATTTGCGTCTCAAAATACGCAAAAATCGCTCAAAATCGCCTCTAATGCATTGTGATATACCGGCTATAAACGTGCGCACAACACAAGAGTTTTTAGACTTTGTATTGTATTTGAAATCCTAAATATTAAGGATAAATAGCTATCTGCCACGTAGATAAAAGAAAATCCCGAATTAATTATTCAAAACAATGATATATTCAGCAGTAAGTTTCAATTATTTATTTTACGGTTTGCCTCTTGGTAGTGATTGTTTTGGTTTTAGGCTTATTTTGTTATATTTTGACGCTTTATTTCACAGTATTAAAATGAAAATATTGAAGTTGAACATTCACGTCTTAGCCATACTACATTAATACATATTAATTTAATTCTTTTTTTGTTCAATTTGTTCAACTACCTACGTTTAAATATAGAGACAATTTGGACTAAGAAGAATGTGTCACGTGGTTAAATCTTATAGCAATCTTTTTTATGATGTGAGTGTGCTAATAAATACATATATACAAAAATAATACAAGGTATATGTATTCTTAAACCGCTTTTTTGTGTGCTTTTTTTCTCATTTATCGTGCTTATTTTAAGCGCTTATTTACCAAAAATAAATGCTTTTAATTCCGCACTCTAGTGATAAGAGTAAAAGTACCTACCTTCATTTTTATTATTATCGATAAACTTTATTTGGAACTTTATTTAGAAGTAAAAGTTATATTCAAATAGATAGTCACAGCCCCCTATCGTGAAATTGTGCTTCTTTTGTTTTTTTTTTTCAGATATATCGAGTATCAAGCTCATAAAAAACTTTTCTCCAAACTCAAGATTTAGGTACCCAATTAAGTTGTCCTGAGAAAAATTTTCCCCCAGATGTTGAATATATTTACCCTTCAACGCAGTGGGCGGCAGTGAGGACAAAGTTGGTGGAAATCAGAGAGCCACCGCAGAAGAAAGTTCCCGCTGCAGCGGTGATCAACAAACCAACCTAAGAGAGAAAACATTCGCTTAGCACCAATCGAGTATCCGAAATGGAGTTTCTTACCTGATATGGGACGGCGCCTAGTTCAGCTTCATTACCTCCAACGATCCTCTCGTCCACAAACACTTCGAAGTCGAATGGCAGTGGTAACTTGATGTCCCTGCTCTTCACGGTGGACCAGTCAATGTCATCCTCAGCCTAAACAAAGAAGCCGTTACCACATCGATCTCAACTGGGTCAATTCGCAACTTACGAGGGCCACAGCGGCAAAAGCCAGTACAACTAGGAAAGCCTTCATGGTGAATACTTGGAATGATCTCGATTCGCGCATTTATATAGGCCGAGCATCAAGTACAATTTTGGAACCGCCTGATATCTATGGTAATGCTTAATCTTGGATCTCATCTTATTTCTAGATCATTGTGTGTTGCGTATATGTAGATCTTTGATGAAGATTGAGGAGATTTGGAAATTTTTACGCACTTGTGATTGGTTTAAAGAAAGAGTGGGATCACAAGGTTACAGCTACAGTTTTATCAACATCTCGGCTAATCCAGAAATTAGTGCTATTTGATTGATTTGTGTGCAACCAAAAATGTGCCGTTCTAAGAACAAAGATATGAAGATGCGTGATGGATGGTCTGCGGTGTTCGTATTGTGGGAACAAACTATCCAAGAAAGCCCCATTTGGGCCTCACTGACAACAACCCCAATTTCGTTCGTTACTAATTCCATTCCAAGATCCCTGTTTCTTATATACCACGGTGCACCCACGATGTTTCTTAGCACCTTATTTTGGAAGCGTTGAATGATGGTGATATTGCTTGGCTTAGTGCAGCCCCACAGTTGGATACCATAGGTCCACACAGGTTTAAGTATCTGCTTGTAAAGTACGAGTTTATTATATGTCGATAAAGACGACTTCCTACCAATAAGCCAGTACATTTTTTTGTATGTTATGCCCAATTCTTCTCGTTTCTTTTTAACATGTGCTTTCCAGCGGAGCTTGGTGTCTAGCGTCATACCGAGGTATTTTGCCATGTTCGAGTAGGGAACGGTGGTGATATTTATTGTAACTGGAACGTATCGTATTCGCTTGTTGGTAAAGTTTATGTGAACGGATTTGGTTTCGTTCAATGTAATTAGCCATCGTTGCATCCAATCACTAATATCGTTGACAGCATTCTGCAGTTTTAGTGTTGCTCCTTCAACATTTGTATCTACTGCCATGATAGCAGTGTCATTGGCAAACGTGGCAACGGTAACACCATCTGGTTGCGGAAAATCATGTATATATAGAAGGTAAAGAATTGGGCCAAGTACATTACCTTGTGGTACTCCAGCTTTAATTCATTTGAGGGTTGAGTAAGCGTTATCTTGCTTTATGCGGAAGTATCTATCAGAAAGATATGTTCCTAATAGTTTGCTATACTCGAAGGGTAGTATCCTATCCAGCTTATAGAGTAGACCAAACTTTGTCGAAGGCTTTTGCCACATCCAGGAATATGGAGGAGCATACTTTTTTTTCTTCTAAAGTTCTTTCTATGATCATTGTTATTCTGCGCACCTGGTCAATTGTGGAATGTTTGTTTCTGAATCCAAACTGATGAGTGGGTATGATGTTTCTTTCATCTAAGATTGGCTTCAGTAGTTTTGCAAGTAGCGTTTCAAACAGTTTTGACAAAAACTCCAGGTGATCTGAAATAAAAATATCGAATAGTGGCCTACTTGATACATAAGTAGTTATCGTTTATTGCACCAGAAAATGAAAATATTTATTTTTGAGGAAATGGTGACTTGTCAAACTCCAAATGTCGAATTTTCACAATAACCATAAAAATGTTTTCTCTATGAAAAGAAAAATACATAACTTATTGCATTTCTGATTCATCAAACGGTATGGGGTGTTTACATACAGCTAAAATTTGTACCAACACTGTGATCCCGCACGGCAGTACATATGTTGGGGATTTTCATTCGTCTAGATTTTATGATAGAATTTGGTCCACACAGCATTGTACATGTTGTCAACAGTCTGGATGTCTTCTGATTCGTAAACCATAGAAAGTTCCAACCCACACCCCTGCGGAGTATATATCCTCACACGATTAGAAGTCATACAGTATAGTAGTCCCGGGGCTGTGGGCAACCCTCTTTGCTAGAGAACCTGAACAGACAACAGACGGACAGCCATGCCACGTAAGCGCTTTATATACACTGTGGGCCAAAAGAAACGGTACAAATTTTCAATTGCTCATATTTCCGAAGATATTAAGTTAATCATATATGCAGTTCTTTGATAAACTAATTGCTTATATTGTGAAGACTGAAAGCATACCATATTTGCAATAATTGAACTTTTTAATCCAATGTAATGTTGCTTTATGTATGGCTATGCAATATTTCTGATAATATCGGGTCAATTTAATGTGAAATGAAAGGTGTAATGAAATTAGTAGGTGATGACATTTGTTTTCTTTTGGTCAAAAAGAACAGTAGAGATTTTATGGTACCGTATACAGGGTGATATTCTTTAGTATACAGTTTGAAGGTTTGAAACTTCGTTTTTTTTTTTACTGTTTTTACGATTCTATTGCATAGGCACGAAAAGTCCAATTGCGAACTTGAGTTATCTTTAAAGATGGTGGAGAAACTATGGAGTTTTCTTACTAGTTTACTACCATTATTGGGCTGTAGATGTTTTGCAATTTCTTTTTGTCTTTGCACCAGAAACATAATATTTTGCTTTTGCAGTGATATGGAACTAAAATCAACATCGTTTTTCATTGAACTAAAATTATTTCACGTAAAAATTACATCTTCAAAGAAAAAAATATTTTAAAAAACAACACTGCTCCATAAAAAAGACAAGAAATGGGGGTTAAGTCGAGTGATGGCGGGCCACCTAATCGTATCATATATTATGTATTGTGGTATTTTCATAAACGTGTTATATGTACATTGTTGATAAGCATTTTAAATATTAAATCTGTAAAATTGGTAATATGACGTCCATAAGAAATCAAAAAAGTAAAAGTAAAATGTGTAGGTAAACAATTAACGAGAAATCCATACAAACAAAAACTAAGGTGGTGCAAGTAAAATAATATTTAAATACATAAATACAGGGCTAAATTTGATTTCTACGAACATTCATCACAATTTAAAATGGTAGAAATAGACATGAAGAATTAAAAATCATCAATATTGTTATTAAGAACATAAGTATGGATTTGCGTAATCCAAAAAACATATTTAATCGCCTCTAGGTCACAAAAAGAAACTATCTTATCAACATTTCTGTTATTCAAGTACCCCAGTATCTTTAATTTTATCTAAAAAAGTCCCTAATTATATCGCCATTGACACCGGTTGATTGAAAACCCTGATTTTTATCTTCAGACGAGCTATTTTTTGCCGTTACAATAAACATGAATTAAAGTATCTAAGTCCGGATAATCAAGACCGAACTTTACACAGTTCTCTGATGATTTAAACCTAGTGACTTTTTGATTTATCGATTACAAGCACTGCGAGAAAAAAATCGAACTACGCGCTTGGTGTTGTCAATTCGCAAACTTTATGGTTATGTTATTGCACCCATACAATTGCACCATAAATGCTTAGGAATCGTCAATAACCCCTTAAATTATACACAGAGATATGATATTAACCAATTTGCATCGAATGCACCACTTGTAGGTCGACAAATTGCACCCGCTGGGGAAAAAACGCGATTTTTATGCGGCGAACATAACCTCACTTCTGTCATGACTTCCATCATCAAAGTTACCGCCCTATCTGGGGCTAAGGACGAGTCGCCCCCTTGCTATATCTTACAGGTAGACGAAGTAAGAATTTTACTCGATTGCGGTTGGGATGAGCAGTTTGATTTTGAGATAATAAAGGAATTAAAAAGGTTGGTTTTGTTGTCGTTTGTAGTTATCGGTTTGTAGCATTATTTTGTGTTTCAGGCACATTCATTTGATAGATGCTGTGTTGATTTCTTACCCCGATGTCCACCACTTGGGGGCCTTACCGTATTTGGTTGGGAAATTAGGTTTAAACTGCCCAATTTATGCTACGATCCCGGTTTACAAAATGGGGCAAATGTTTATGTACGATTTGTATCAGTCGCATCACAATATGGCGGAATTCGATCTGTTCTCGTTAGACGATGTCGACGCAGCGTTTGATAAGATAATTCAGTTGAAATATAATCAAAGCGTTTCTATGAAAGGTTTGTGTAGTTGGTTTTTTCGGATTATTTTTTTGTTAATTGTTTTTTTGTTTGTTAGGTAAAGGTTATGGTTTGACTATTACGCCTTTACCGGCGGGTCATATGATCGGAGGAACCATTTGGAAAATTATGAAGGTTGGCGAGGAAGATATTATTTACGCCAACGATTTCAATCACAAGAAGGAACGGCATCTCAACGGGTGTGAGTTGGAAAAACTGCAGAGACCTTCTTTGCTGATTACGGATGCTTTTAACGCCAAATATCAGCAGGCCAGGCGCAGAACAAGAGACGAAAAATTGATGAGTAAGTTATACGATACATTTGCAAACTTTGTTTATACACTGATAAAATTGATGAGAAGTTATGTGGTTCGTGGGTCCATATGTATCGTATGTGGGTCCAAAGGAAGTGGATGTTTACCCTAGGCATTTTTCAAGGATTTTGTAAATGCGCAGCCATTTCTGTAATTTCGTCAAAATAATAAAACAAAGTAGAGAGAATTCTGCATAATTTGTGTCTATGTCATTTTTTTGTAAAATTAATATTTTAGCTGCATGAGCAAATTCTATTTGATCGAGATCAGTCGTGTCTGCATTAATATAAAACTAGTTTGCCAAGATTTGACATATATTTGCATTCTAATGACAGTAAGTAGTGTCAAACGCTGATGTTTTAACAATACCTACTGTCAATAGAATCAAAATATCTGCCAAATCATGGCTAACTAGTTTTATTTTAAAGCAACATGACCGATCTCGATCAAATGGAATCTCATGCTGCTAAACTATTAATTTTATCTGCAGTATGATAAAGTTATCTGCCTGGCCACACCAGATTTTTTATATATATGTGAACAAATTGATTTGTTTTGTGGTTCAATTGAAAACTTCTTATTAATTCGCTGAGTGGATGGTATTTCTTTAACACAAATTATAGTTGAAAAACTACTGTTTTAACTATTATAAAATGTAATTAGTTTTATAAAATTTATTCATTTGTTTTTTTTAAGCATTTATTCAACATTTTACAGAGAAATTCTAGTAATTTTGTAACATTTGCTCCACTATTTCAACACTAATTTTTCTTATTAATTTCTTATTTTTTTCTCTCCTAATATTTTTCTTATCAATTTTCTAGCGAACATACTTCAAACTCTTCGGAACAACGGCAACGTCCTGATAGCAGTCGACACCGCTGGACGCGTCTTAGAATTGGCTCACATGCTCGACCAATTATGGCGCAATAAGGACTCTGGTTTGCTGGCTTATTCGCTAGCGCTGCTGAACAACGTCAGCTATAACGTCGTGGAATTTGCGAAGTCCCAGATCGAATGGATGAGCGACAAACTTATGAAGAGTTTCGAGGGTGCGAGAAATAACCCGTTTCAGTTCAAGCATCTGCAGTTATGCCACAGCATGCAAGAGCTGGCCAAAGTCTCGAATCCGAAGGTCGTACTGGCCAGTTCAGCCGATATGGAGAGCGGTTTTTCTCGAGAGTTGTTCTTGCAGTGGTGTTCGAACGCGAATAACAGTATTATAATCACAACGAGGTAATTTTGATTTACTGTAAGATTTATTTCACTTTTTTGTCGTCTGGACGTAGTTTTGGAATTTAAGAGTTGAAAAAGGAATAATGGGTTTGAAAAGCAAATTATTAAAATATAAAAGAAAATATAAAAAAATTCGATTCAAATTAAACAATCGAGAACAAGAAATATTTTTATAGGTAGCTATTTTTTATATTCTATTTATAAACTAGGAAGACAACATTTGGAAACCAGGTTCACAGAAAGAAAAACTCGCCAGATATTTCTCGATATTTTAGCGGCAAAATTTAAATTATTTTGAGGTTAATCGTATTTGGTAACTCCAATTAATATGTTATAGTTAAAATTATGGCGATTTTTTCTCTTCTTAAGACTGTAAGCCTTAAAGCGTGCTTAAGGTGGGATTCGAAATGATAGGCAACCAAATATACCTCATAAATTTTGGGGTCAGTATTTCGTGGTATTTTACCGAAATGATTAGGTATTTCCATTCAAATTATACGTCGAACAGAACTTGAAACCTTTGCCGATAATACAAAAATATCCGGCTCAATTCTGCTCAACACTTTCCATTCACAAAATCCATATATTCTGTTAATAAAATTATAAACCCCTAACCACAACAAGTATTTTAGAAACCTAAATACGTATTTCAGCAACTATGTTGCCATCTTCAGTAGAAACTAAAAAAAAGAAAAGAGAGATTAGCAATTCATAGTATCTTTACTGGATATTGTCCAAGCAAATCACTAGTGGAAGTGACGTCCATGTTAAAAATTACCCTATATATACCCATTTGTTGGTCACACCTCAGTGAATTTTGATCATTGAAGCGTAAAAAACATGTTTTAATTAAAGCAGGTCAAACAATGGCGAACTAGGTATAGGACCCCTGTCTGAATTTATTAATTTTTCTCTATTCAAGTGAATAAAGATACTTTCCAAGCTGTTTAGTTCCCTATTATTTGACACAGCTTTTACAAGTTTTAAGTCATCTACAACTACTTTATGACCTGTGTCTAAAATATGTTGAGCCACACTAGATTTTTTAAAACAATTATATTTAAAATGAGCTACATGTTCTTTGAACCTAGTTAAAATTGTTCTTCTAGTCTGACCTACGTATTCTTTTTCACAGTCATGACATTTGATACAATATATACCAGATTTATCAAGTACAGCTACCTTATCCTGTGGGTTTCCAAGAAGGTTTTTTATGTTGTTATGAGTCGAATATGCTATACAGAGATTTTGTGATGTAAAAATACTTCTCAAACCCCTTGTATATGCACAACCGAACGGTATTTTAACATATTTCTTCTTTTCTACAGACAAAGTATTTAAAGTAGATATTTGATTTACATACATTTTTTGATTCTGCTTCTTAATCATTCTATCAACTATTTTCTCAGGGTACCCATTATGTATGACAACATTCTTAATAAACAATAATTCTTGCTGATATCTATCTGCGGACATTGGAAATTTCAATAACCTATTTACTAAACAACTAATAAAAGACAATTTTTGTTAAAAAGGATGCTGCGAATCATTAGGGATAAACCTGATTGTGTTAGTATCTTTCCGATACTCGTCAATTTCTATTATATTTTTGCTATTCCTGACTACCAGAGTATCTAAAAATGGAAGTTGGCCGTTAACTTCTTGTTCTACAGTAAAGTTAATGGTGTTGAATTTAGAATTCAAAACGAGAAGAAAATCTTGAATACTGCACTTCTTTGTGTCAAAAATGGCAAAAATATCGTCGACATACCTAACCCAAGTCTTAGGGAAATATGGTGCTATAGACTTTACATTGGTTTCAAATCTGCTCATAAACAAGTTGGCAATAAAAGGTGAGAGACAGTTACCCATTGCAGTTCCCTCAAGTTGTTCAAAAAACTTTCCGTTTATTTGAAAACAATTTTGAGACATACAAAGGGCAGTCAATCTTACATATTCATCTATTTCTGACGGGTCAAAGTTGTTATTGCTCAATAATTCCCTAAGAAACTCCAAAGTGTCCGGAATAGGCACACTAGGAAACAGTGCAGCAACATCATATGAAATCAACACGCCATCGTCTAATTTTAAAAATTAGAGGATGGCGAATTTAATGATATATTGAGAAGAAATATTTATTATATCAAAAACAGTCCGAATGTATTCATTATGAAACTATAGTAGAAAACTTAGACTTAGAAAACAAAATATTCCAAATACGAACTTTTTAAAGAAATTAAAATAATGAAATAACAAATTTACTCTCTATTTGACAGATTAGCAGATTATTATTCTTTTTTAATTCTCTATATTTTTTTTCGGTTTTATTTTTATTAGTATTTTATATTTTCTTTCGTTCTCTTAAATATAAATAATTTTCAGGACTTCCCCTGGGTCACTGGCCAGAGACCTGGTCGACAACGGTGGCGGTCGTACCATAGATTTGGAGGTTAAACGTCGCGTCAAGTTGGAGGGAGAAGAACTACAAGAACACGAGAAACGGGAAAGGGAGAAGCAGAACACCGCCATTATCAAAGGGTATGAAATAATAATCTACCCGTCATGTTTTATTATGAAAAATATTATAGAAAATATTTGTCGGCATAAATAAAGTCTCTTACAATTTTCTTAATTACTGCAATTCGACTTCTATTTACATCGCGACAGAATTCCAGTAATTACCTTATAAGGAATGAATCAACTTTTATCATAACACTGAATTATCAAGATCAGTCAAACTTCTAGGTTATATTCCGACCGTTGGAACATTGGTAGAATAAGAAACAATTGTGGGTCGATAAATGTAATGTCAAATCAACAAACCGGATGTCCAAAAATATAGTTCAAGATTGTAGATTTCTTGTTTTAACCAACTAAACAGAAATACGACAAAAAGCGACGGTTATCTTATAATAAACTATGTTTTATTGGTTATGTTTCTTCCGCTAGGGATGACGTAGATTCAGACTCCGAGGACGACATCGAGATGAGCGTCATCTCGAAAGGAAGACACGACATCGTCATCAAACAGGAAGGCAAAATCCACGGCGGTTTTTTCAAAGCCACGAAAAAACAGCACCCTATGTTCCCGTTCCAAGAGGAGAAAATCAAGTGCGACGAATATGGTGAAATTATCAAACCGGAAGACTACAAATTAGCCGATGTTGGCCTCGAACCGGAAGATAACAAAGAAAATGTCGTCATCAAGAAGGAAGACGAACCAATATGTAAGCTGAAAATTTTGTCATCCGAAAATTTTCCCGAGAATTTTTTTTTTCTTTTCTTGTTTAGGTGAAGTAACGGAAGTTCCAACAAAGTGTATAGTATTGAATAGGACTGTGCAGGTGAACGCGCAAGTTCAGTATATCGATTTCGAGGGGAGGTCTGACGGGGAGTCCCTGTTGAAGATTCTGTCGCAGCTGAGGCCCCGAAGGGTGGTTGTCGTTAGGGGCGATGAGGATAGTACGGATACTATCGCGAAACATTGTCGTGAGAATGTTGACTCAAGAGTTTTTACGCCATCGCGAGGAGAGACAATTGACGCTACTAGCGAAACTCATATTTATCAGGTATTATTTAGTTGAAAAAATTATTTGTTAGTTGTGTTATATTGTTGTTGATAATTTATTATGAGATTTTTGGCAAAATTAATGTTGATTGTAGAGTTATCATATTTCTTTTATGAAAACTTGTAAATATGAGCACGTAATAACAACAGTAACCAATGATCCAATGAATCTGGTTTGTCTTATACCTAAAATGCAAATATTAGAATGACCGTATTTGCTTGCATGTACCGGATGTTACCAAAACTGTTAAGAGTAAAGTACCTTTATGCTCAAAGCTATGCAAAAGTGTGGTTAAAATAAATATTTGGTAATATTACAGATTCTTAAAACTACTTTACGCGCCAACAAAAAGTGGTACAGCTAATTTTTACATCATGTTATTATGTTATAATATTATACCGCAATTGTCAAACATTAAAAAGGGCATTTACGTTAACCAAACTTATGATTAATATCAGAATGACAGCATATAGGTTAAAAAAGCATAATTTACAAAGCTAAAAAAGATATTTTCTGTATATTTGGTTGTGTACGTGGTGTCATTTTTTTACCCAACTTTTGGTCTCTCTTGTATAATTCTTGCTGTTTTGCTCATTAATTAACTACTCTTTATACATTTTTTTAATCAATTTTTTTACATAGCTAACCTAGAATATATCTAATAAAAACTTCCAGGTACGCCTAACAGATGCTCTAGTATCGCAGCTAGAATTTCAAAAGGGAAAAGACGCAGAGCTCGCGTGGATAAACGCTCAGATCACAATACGTGAGAGCCAGGTCGATGCTAAACCTGCCACTTTAGATGATGAACCAATGGATGGTAAGTTTTACAAACATAACCTAAAAACTTAATTTTTTTGTACATTTTTTTTAATAGTGGATGAAGAAGACACTAGAATACTAACGTTGGAACCCTTGACGGTTCCGAACAACACCCCACACGATACCGTCTTCATAAACGAGCTCAAACTGTCCGAATTCAAACAGACGTTGGGGAAGTGTAACATAACCTCCGAGTTTTCTGGTGGCGTCCTCTGGTGTTGTAATGGAACGATAGCAATTCGAAGGGTGAGGTCTTAATTTTTTTGTCATTTTTTTTTTCAATGTGTTTTTTTTTTGTTTTTTATGTGTTTTTTTGTATTATTATGTGTTTTTTGTTTTGTTTTAGATTGAATCTGGTAGGGTTATCCTCGAGGGGTGCATTTCCGAGGAATATTACAAAGTGCGTGAGCTGCTTTACGAGCAGTATGCGATACTTTAGTATTACGTGTGTTTTTAATTGAATTTTTGCACTTTTGTAAAGTAATTTCGATGTCTATGTTTAAGTTGAATTTTAAATAAATTTATTTTAGAGAATATGGTTGTTTTATTTGTTTTTAATTACGTTAATTCATATTTCCTCCTAATATTCCGTTGATCAAAATAGTTTGTTAATAATCATTATATTTGATGTTTATCGTACGTCAATTTTAGGGTTAGAATTTTCCAATCTAATTTGAGAATACTCGACATGTCAAAAATTCCCAAACTGACAGCTGTCAATTATGACAACTACTTTAATTTCTTTTATTTTTAATCAAACTATTTTCACGTTTTTACTTTACCATTACCCCAAATAACTTGTATTTCATCCCACAAGCCTTTCTCCAAACATAACCTATTAACCAAACTACGCGTTTTTCCTCCTACAATGATCTCCTAATAAGTATTATTTACAAATACCTACAAAACAAACATAACCTCTTTATTTACATACAAAATAACGCATTGAGTGGCACGGAGCACGCTGCACGCACTCTGTAGTACGCATTAGCTACTAAACACGAAGCGACCAATCGGCGCGCTCCAATCCCCACCAAGCGCACCATTCATTCATTGTGGCTTATCTAAAACAGCATCATCTGTCCATCTCTGTTTACTTGTGTACAGTTTTTCGTTTGAGGCGAATGTGTTATTTTGTGTGCGGGCGTTCGTATTCGAAAAATCGACAAATCTGTGCGTTCTTTACCGCGAACTGAGTGATTAAATCGACGCGAAAGAAGCCGGACAAACTGGATACAGGAGAGCCGACGCACAAGGTAAGCCGTGATGCGAATACCAACGCTATAAATAAACAGAACTAACCTAAAAAATCGAGCGACTTAAGTCCATTGTGCTCGAATCTACCCCTGGGTTCTGGAATGCTGTGAATTTAGCTAAATGCGGTGCGAATCGTGCAAGGTTTGACGATTTTATAAAGGTGTATTGGCGAGTAATTTGTAATGAAAGTCGTTTACTTGTTTTTAGATAAGATAAATGCGTTGACATCTCAAATAATTACACTGTGCGCGATTTTTTTGCCGAGATGCAATTACATATCTGGGTAAATAACTCGTTTTCTATGATAAGTTGTACGATGTTTTTGATATTATGATACCTTGCTTACTCCGCATTTTAATTTCTTGTCGATCTAAGCGGTTTTTTTTATATGTATAGTGTTTCTTCATTCATATTTCGTAGAGTAAACATGTAAGCCTAACATTATTACAAACCATTTTTTATAGTAAGTGCATCATTTTTTCCTATAAATTCTTGAAAGTAGGTAGATACTATAAAGTCCTGGTAATACCTACTTAAAAATAAGAAACACGCATTTTTTGTTTATTGGTGTGAATATGGGTGTAAGTGTAGCTATCAGAATTGCAAATATTTAGGAATTTGTTGGTGGATTTTGATAAATTTTTAGATGATTCAAAAGAGATTGCCTTCTACATAGCTAACCTGAAACTTATAAAGAGGCTTTTTAAGGTGAAATGAGTAAATCATATATAAAAACCTATAAAATAATCCAATTTATCTGAACATTGGAATACCTAATTATCGGATTTTTAAAATATCGTTTTTTTTAGTATGTAGACACTTATAAGTAATATTTATGTTGGTGTGAGGTATTATTGCATTGTTTATCTGTATATTATGTTGGTATTTATACAAGTATGTATATTATTAGTAAGTATACTTATTTAATTAATCTATAACAATGGAATAACGCTATCTGTTTGCATTGAGTATATTGAATTATAATACCAAATTTAAAAATGTAATAATAGATGATAATAGTTATAAAGCTTATCTAATACAGTAGTTGACAACAGGGGAGAGGTTAATGAATTGATAAGTTTACTTATGTAGTTTATTAGAAATTATTATGCGAAGTCATAACTGACGTGATACAAATGGAAGTCAATTAGATTTTTAGATAGTGAAATAATTCAATTGTTTAAGTGGCCCAGAAAAATTGTCACCTGTACACTGCTCAAATAAAAAATCTGATGTGGCCAGGCACATGACTTTATCATACAATATAAAAAATTAATAGTTTAGCTGCATGAGAATCTATTTTATTGAGATAAATCGGAGGTATTGTCAAAGCATCAGCATTTGACACTGGTCATGGTCAAGTCCTGATCTGAATCCTATTGAACACGTGTGGGATCAGCTTGACCGACGTGGTCGCAAGCACCCTAATCCACCACTACACTACTACTTAGTTTGGTTTAGTTAGGGGAAAGGATGTGGCCTTTTATGCTGATAAATTTTCTATAAAAATATACAAGTTTGAAGATATTAACTGTAAACTCTAATTTAGATTTGATAAAAACGTAAGTAGACGTAAGTTGTGCTTGTCACACCCGTCACAGCTATTGCTTAAGACTACCCCCTTTCGTTTTGTTTTTACATTAAAGTTAGAACAAAAACGACCTCAAAAACTACCAAATCTTAACGAATTTCAACAAATAATATAGAATTTTAAATTTAGAACTCTTCTCCACTAACTAAAGGCTATAACCACTATACACACATAACTATTTTCATCGCAATGTCGGCGCATGACAAAATTTGAATTGCAAGTTCGAATTTTTGAATAAATTCTGACGCCGGTATGTCGGGGACTCTTGTATGCCCTTCTGCGAAAGCGACGGTTTACAAGCGGCTTCTGAGACCTTGTATTCTTTTCGCCCACTGTTTAAAGTTATTCTCTGGGGGGTAAAATACAGACACCGCCCTCTGAGATAGATAACTGTTTTGGGGCCAGACTGCAACAACCCCTCAATCAACATGTGCCACACAAATCCCGTCAAGGTTATCTCGAGAATCCATGTAAACGTCTGCTGAATAACTTCTTAGGGTGCTGTCGGAACACATGAGGAGCAGTTTTGTAATATGTGACCCAATGTGTCTAATATGTTAAAGATTTTGAATACGCACGTTCTAAGTATTTTTTTTTTCATAGTTACGCGTTATAATTTGTCAACGATATGTATTTCGGCAAAAGTAATCATGCGACATCGAAATAGACGAACCTGAACCATCTACTGGAGATACAGAAGTTGGTTTCGGCTTAAGTTATACGGGAGATAATGATTTGAAAATTGTGTCCCAATTCTTTGATGAAGACTCTGGGCACCCAGGAATGTATTTCCAAAATTCCTCGTGGGATACAAGAGATATCCAGAATGGATTTTTTAGAACTATTGAAAGTAGAGAAAACTTGGTCATTCTTAGCTTAGAAGAAGCAGGAAACTCTAACAGTGAGTTAGAACTGGGTATTCTGAATTATCTGGACGAAAGAAGTATGGAAGTTGGAAGTTGGAAGGATTGTGACATTTTGAGAAATATAATATTGTACATGTATCACAAGGTACCTATCTTCCACGGCCATAACAAACCAGTTCCGGCTAAGCGGCCCTTGAAAAATATAACGCAATACAACTATTTTATAATTTGTGAAAATTGAATGGTGAAGATGAAAAAATTGCGAATAGTGAAGAATTTGAGCTGGTTACTCTTATTTTTGAAACGTTGAGTGAATAAATGCCAGACATTTTCTAACCAGTTGGATTGTAACTCGAAAGGCAGTGGTACACATTCAACACCGTTCGTAACTTAGCAACTAATGCCAGAAAAAAAGGGCTAAGTAGCGCCAGAACCGGTAAAAAAGTTGAAGAAAAAGAAAAGTAAAGGTAAACTGCGAAACAAGTCCTCATGTAGGTACATCACAGGCTAAAACTGCCCAAACAAATCATAAAAGGAAGCGGAGTGAAAAAGTAGATGCTAAAGACACCAAGAAGACGAAAAATTAGAGAGGTTGAATTTAATATAAATATTATTTCCGATAAGAATAGATTATTTATTATTTTGTAAATTATCATTTGGTTTGTATTTTATAAGAAATTTCATTTGTCTAATTTATTTTACTACGTACAAGAAAAAATAGCTAAAATATATTTTTTTTACATTTTGTGTTTTTATTGTGTGTACTCTGACTTCAAATACGAATAACTCGGTCGTTAAGAAAGCTACCAAGATGGGCTTGAGTTCGTTAGAAAGAGGGGACTTTTCTCTATTCGAATCACCCAAAACCTCAAAATCGACTCATGACACATAAGCCCCTTTTTCGTAGACCAGGTAACATGCATTTTGTACAACATTCGAAATTATCAACCAAAGGTCGCGGAATAATCTATGAATGGTGGGCTACAATCTTGTGTGTTAAAATTGGTTCTAAATGCATTTTGTCATGTGTAAAATTAATCATGGAAAACTGTTTGATATTCACTGTGTACTATGTCCAATGTTGAAAGACAAACGAACAGCATTTTGTCCAATGAATTTGTCGTGGTTGGCCAAAGACAGTTTTGTGTTGTTATTAACATGTTTTAAATTAAAGTAAGTTACAAAATAATGAATGTACCTGAAGAGGACTATGTTTTTGGCGATGTTGGCCATGGTAGTAGAAAACAAAAAAGAAATAACACTGCAAAAGTGATCAAAAGTGTGAAATTTTGTGCAATGCAGCATGTCGAATAAATTTTTAAAATTATACAATTGTTCAATAAATACAATTGTTTTATTTAAGTATACGGAAAACAGTTATAAACAAGTAATAAATAAAATAATAATAAATAAAATTATACTATTGTTCAATAAATACAATATTGTCAATATTGTATTCAACATTCTGTCTATAATTGTTAGGACATTCGAAATTACCTTTTTTAGAGAAATAAAAACAATTAAAAACTATATTCTGGTAGAAAAACCGCATTGAAATTGAAAAATAAGAACTGCAGACCCACAATTATTTTTATACCATCATCGGTATTTTTCTGTATCTTATCTAAATATATGGTTAATATTTGCGCATCAATAAACAGCGTTCATTTGTTGTTATCTCGAACACGCGAGATACTTAGCAATACATTTCGCCGACTGTATGTAATCAGTAGTGCCACCCGGCGAATAGGAAACTCTCTATTCGCTAGAATACTGCGTTTTGTTATCGTCTAAAATGTAAGTTTGTTATTTAAGAGAGATAAAAAAAATTGGAGAGAAAATAACTACGGTCGTTTATTTCCATCATTACGGCGTTAATAATAATTAGGCCGCTGTTTAAAAATAATTGACATTTCTGACGTTGTTTTTCACGTCTACATGAAGTGGAAAATCCTGTATTGCAAATCGATAAACAACGCACTCTATGGTCGTATGTTTTATCACTGTTTTCCATTTCGTGTGCTCAAGTAAAGTATCTGTTATGAATTATGATATAATACCTTGAAAATGTTCTACAAATATTCATATACAGAGTCCTACAACACGTATCAATACAAACTTATGTTTTTTTTATTATATGAGACACTAGGTAATATTATTGCAGTTTCTCGTAAAGATTTTTTTCCTAATCATTTGGTAATTGCAAACTACAACTCAAATTACACAAACGAATAATTTATGATAATCCAGGAATTGGTTTTTAAGTACCAGTCAAAATTTATTTATTTTTTTTATTATTTATTTACGTTGTGTTCCTGAGCGGTAGGCTTTCACCAGTCTACTATTTATACGAAGATAAGGACGAATTGCGAGAAGAGTGTTTACAGCGCCATCTAACAATACAGTTGTAAACCTATTTTTAAGCCAAACCAAACATATTTCTTAGAGGGACATAAATCTCTTGTTGTATACAAACATATTTGTTTGAATCAAACATGGATTTCTTAACTTTTTTAAAACCCGGATTTTATGTCTAAAATAACTGTTTTAAATACCAGTTTTCGATAACAATTAATATGTTAAAATAATGGGGTAGTTAATAAAAAGTTTCCATTTTGTCTTTAAACAAGTACAATATGTATGTACATTGCACAATCCATTACATGTATGGGACCTGATATTAATAAATACGAGTGTCCCACTCATTTTCCCGCATTTTTTGCTGTAAATGTTATTCTGAGTAACACATTTTATATCAACCTATTCGTCTGTAATTCCAATTCTTAAAAATATACAGCCTTTGAAATATAGAAAAATATACAACGTATATATGAAATATAGAAAAATATACAACATATAGAAATAAAGTAAAAAATCAGATGTGGCCAGGCACATGACTTTAACATACTATTTATAAAATTAATAGTAAATGAGATTCTATTTGATCGAGATCGGTCGTATCTGCATTAAAATAAAGCTAGTTAGCCAGGATTTGACAATTATTTTAATACAATAAAAAGTGGTCGGATTCCTTATTTTTGTTTTAATTTATCAAGCGCTACAGGAAATGAGAAATTAATTACACAATTGCGAATCAAATCAAACTCCAAAAAACCCAATTGTAAACACTTACATTTTGTCAGGCGCGGCCAGTTGAGAACAATATACAAAGGTCACAAACAAACATATATGAGACTGCAGAACAGATTGTTTTCGTAAAAATATCGACGATTGTCAAAACATCAGCGTTGGACACTGCCTACTGACATTAGAATGAAACTATTGGGCAAATCTTGGCTAGTAAGATGCAGACACGACCGATCTCAATCAAATGCAATTTGCTCATGCAGCTAAACTATTAATATTACCAAAAATATCGTAGACATTAATTATTCAGAATTTCCTCTAGTTTAATTTATTATTTAGCTTTTTTGACGAAATTACAGAAATGGCGACTCATTTGCAAAATCCTTGAAAAAGGCATAGAGTAAACATCCATCTCTTTTGGACCTTTTTAAACCAAAAGCTATTCAGCTCTAAGTTTACAATACTTTAATATACTTCGTATGATAAAGCAATAAAACTTTTGGTGGATTTTTTAGAATATAAATTTGATTCGTAAAAGCTTTAATATCGATTTATTTATTTTTTGAACTTAATAAGAACCATTTAAATCACGGTTTTGTTAATATTTCATCCGGCAGTATCTTTCCATGGAATTGAAAAACAAATAACTCCAGATGAAACTACTACTTACTCAGTACGACATTTACTGACAAAAATTTTATTATAATAACTTTTCTCGCTGCTAACTCGTAGGTATATAAAACAGCACGTTATTTCTAATTGTATGAGATTCATTCTAGAAAACAGATACATTTTAAATGCTTCTCGTATAAAATGTAAGTACCTTCGTTTTACAACCTTTTAGAGTTGCTAAAATTTCAAACAACCAATAATACTAGCTAATTATATTTTTTTTTATCTAGAATAAGAAAAGTATTAATCAATACTAAACTTCGTGTTTATCTTATGTTATTTATTTACTATTACACATATTTCCACATTATAGTTTTTATAACATAAGGTACATTTTATTGATTTCACAAATTGTACGTTCGTGTAATTCAAAATTGCAGAACTGCAGTTATTCGGGATAAGTCATACTAGAATTGCAAATCAATAAGAACTATCAAAAAGTGTGATATTTTCACTATTCCAAATTGAGTTTTCTTGTTTATTTATCCTTCTTAGCTACCCCAGTATAATTGTTTTTGTAAAATCCACGTTGTTTACATTAATTTCACAATATCATTACCACAGTTGATAATTACCTAATACAAATGCTGTAGAGGGTGTCTTAAACTCAGACCACCAAAACGTCAGTTTAATTTGTCAATATCATTATTGTAAACCACAAAAATTTGCCTTTGTGCTTTTACATTGAATATAATATCTTGTGTGAGCGTGGTGTGTGCTGTGTTTCGCATGGGTCATGGGGGTAGAAAGCGGGTTCTCTGAGGTAACTTGATCCCTTGGATGGGATGCCTATAACAGGTGGTCGACACACTTGAAACAAGGTCTGTTGAGACCCTGCCTCTCACATATACACACCCTATACGATCAACGTTAGCGAAGTAGACTATTTCGTATTTTATGTGGAAAAGTACGAAGCCAAATGTTGCTTAAAATGCAGAGATTTGCTTTTAAATCTGATTGGATTAAATAGGACACCATGTGTGTTTATCTACACACAGGAAAAAATTTCTTAGGCAGTAAGAAATTTTATTTAAGTCAAATATAAAATGACAATATTTTGGAGACTGTGGCGAACTTAATAATAAAATTATAAACCCCTAACCACAACAAGTATTTTAGAACCTAAATACGTATTTCAGCAACTATGTTGCCATCTTCAGTTGAACATAAAAAGAGGAAAAGAGAGATTAGCACTTCATAGTATCTTTATACTGGATAATGTCCAAGCAAATCACTAGTGGAAGTGACGTCCATGTTAAAAATTAGCCTATATATACCCATTTGTTGTTCACACCTCAGTGAATGTTGATCATTGAAGCGTAAAAAACAAGTTTTAATTAAAGCAGGTCAAACAATGGCGAACTAGGTATAGGACCCCTGTCTGAATTTATTAATTTATCTCTATTCAAGTGAATAAAGATACTTTCCAAGCTGTTTAGTTCCCTATTATTTGACACAGCTTTTACAAGTTTTAAGCCATCTACAACTACTTTATGACCTGTGTCTAAAATATGTTGAGCCACACTAGATTTTTCAAAACGATTATATTTAAAATGAGCTACATGTTCTTTGAACCTAGTTAAAATTGTTCTTCTAGTCTGGCCTACGTATTCTTTTTCACAGTCATGACATTTGATACAATATATACCAGATTTATCAAGTACATCTACCTTGTCCTTTGGGTTTCCAAGAAGGGTTTTTTATGCTATTATGAGTCGAATATGCTATACAGAGATTTTGTGATGTAAAAATACTTCTCAAACCCCTTGTATATGCACAATCGAACGGTCTTTTAACATATTTCTTCTTTTCTACAGACAAAGTATTTAAAGTAGATATTTGATTTACATACATTTTTTGATTCTGCTTCTTAATCATTCTATCAACTATTTTCTCAGGGTACCCATTATGTATGACAACATTCTTAATAAACAACAATTCTTGCTGATATCTATCTGCGGACAATGGAAATTTCAATAACCTATTTACTAAACAACTAATAAAAGACAATTTTTGTTGAAAAGGATGCTGCGAATCATTAGGGATAAACCTGATTGTGTTAGTATCTTTCCGATACACGTCAATTTCTATTATATTTTTGCTATTCCTGACTACCAGAGTATCTAAAGTTGGCCGTTAACTTCTTGTTCTACAGTAAAGTTAATGGTGTTGAATTTAGAATTCAAAACGAGAAGAAAATCTTGAATACTGCACTTCTTGGTGTCAAAAATGGCAAAAATATCGTCGACATAGACATAGCAGAATCAAAAAATGTATGTAAATCAAATATCTACTTTAAATACTTTGTCTGTAGAAAAGAACAAATATGTTAAAATACCGTTCGATTGTGCATATACAAGGGGTTTGAGAAGTATTTTTACATCACAAAATCTCTGTATAGCATATTCGACTCATAATAGCATAAAAAACCTTCTTGGAAACCCAAAGGATAAGGTAGATGTACTTGATAAATCTGGTATATATTGTATCAAATGTCATGACTGTGAAAAAGAATACGTAGGCCAGACTAGAAGAACAATTTTAACTAGGTTCAAAGAACATGTAGCTCATTTTAAATATAATCGTTTTGAAAAATCTAGTGTGGCTCAACTTATTTTAGACACAGGTCATAAAGTAGTTGTAGATGACTTAAAACTTGTAAAAGTTGTGTCAAATAATAGGGAACTAAACAGCTTGGAAAGTATCTTTATTCACTTGAATAGAGATAAATTAATAAATTCAGACAGGGGTCCTATACCTAGTTCGCCATTGTTTGACCTGCTTTAATTAAAACATGTTTTTACGCTTCAATGATCAAAATTCACTGAGGTGTGACGAACAAATGGGTATATATAGGGTAATTTTTAACATGGACGTCACTTCCACTAGTGATTTGCTTGGACAATATCCAGTAAAGATACTATGAAGTGCTAATCTCTCTTTTCCTCTTTTTAGGTTCTACTGAAGATGGCAACATAGTTGCTGAAATACGTATTTAGGTTCTAAAATACTTGTTGTGGTTAGGGGTTTATAATTTTATTATCAAATATAAAAGTTGAATATCTGCTAAGAAACTTTGATTTGAAGTAAACATTTTTGTTAGTTATATCAAAGCAGCAATTTAGGCCAAAGAAATATTATATTGTAAGTGAACTGAGTGCCTAAACTGCACACAACGAAACGTTTGTTAATCCAAAACAATGGTTGTTTTAAATCAAAAAGTCGGGTAGTTAGATTAATCTGCTCATATTCTTGGATTACACATTCACCTACTTCTTTTGAATATGAACATGTTATTATGAAAGTAATAATAGGCCCCTCGTACGACTAGAAACTAAAGCTCGATCTATCGGCACCCTTCACACTATTTTCAAAACAACGAATTTCTTAAATCAAAACAATCGTTTTCTTAAAGCAAATATTTAAGTTGTATTATTGTTTTTTGAACGAAACAAACATTTTTAGAGGAAATAAACATAATTTATTCCTGTCATTAATTTATTACATTATTACACCGACTTAGCGCTATCAGAATAAAAGTATATTGGCTTTGCTGCAATTAATAACACACGGATTATGGCATTCCATAATAAGCTGGTGGCCAGCAAGTCCATTCTCTACAAATCAACGCACTCTAGATACTCTCTCTTTCACCTCGTTCACACGGTTGGTTCTTGGTTCTCTTATTTTGTAATTATGTAAGATAAAGCGTAAAATGTGCAGTTTGTATGCCGTTGAAAGCTAAGGTACGCGCATTTCATGTCAAGATTAATGAATATCCATCGATATTTCCTGTTTTCTTCCCTGTTTCGAACTCGCTTGTAGGATCCGGATTTGCATTTTAAGTTGATAGGCAAGTTTCAAGACTTCATGATTATGGTGGCTAGAAACACTCCTACGGCTTTTATGCATTTTCAGTAGTAATAAACACAATTTAAACTGCTGAAATTGTTTAAAATGCTTTTCGCATTTTGTTATTTGTATTAAATTAGTTTTATATTACTATAATATAATTATATCATATTTTTTTAACTTGAATGCTCATAATTTTTGAATTATTCTTTTTATATTTAACATAGCAAACTAAGTAGTCAAAAACTTTGTGATTGTACTATTATGGGTTTCTAAACATTTTTTAGTTACGAAGTTTCGTGGAGACCATCAAAACTGAAACAAATTCATGTAAATTCTTTACACTGCAAAATCTCTTCTTTTCATTTGTTAGTCATTTTGTTTTTTTACTGCTTCACTTCCAAAGGATAGTGTTTTCTAGAACTTTCAGCGCCGAGCCATTGTTTCTGTTTATTATATAATGGGTGCATTTCTTTTTTTCCATTTTACTTCATTGATGGAAGACTGTCAAAAAACCTGTAGTTCCGACAGGAAATATAGACCATATTACCCAATAATAAAAAAATTGTTAGTTAAAATTCAGTTGAATGTGCTTTTGTCTTTTTTAATTACAATTTATCTAAGTTTTATGATTTATTTTGTATACAAAAATTCCGTAACAAAAAAGTTGATTGTTTTTATTTGAAATCAGATAACAACTTTCTGTTTGGTTTTTGGTGCTCTAATTAAAAAAAAATCTGATGTGGCCAGGCACATGACTTTATCATATAATATATAAAATTAATAGTTTAGCTGCATGAGAATCACTACGTCGTTAGAATAATAGTTATTTATGTCACAAATGCCGAAAGTACGGAATAGCGCGACGAGCGGTGATGCGGCGCGTCACCGAAGGGCGGAGTGTCGCCGTCGCATATGAGCGAGTCGGCTATCTAGTTTTTGGCAGGAGCGACATCAACGTTTATTGTGTTGCTTTTTAAGAAATACGTAATAAAAAAAATGATTTCTGTATATGATTTCTGTATGGTACCACTTTGACGAAACGTCAAGTTTAAAGGTGCGTTCCGATTGGTATGTAATGGTAGCTAATGGCGGTGGTACAATACGAAATTATAGTATTTCTTACATATCGTGATAATGACACATATTAGTTTGCATGTACATAAACATGAGTCACTATCAAGTTTCTATTGGAAATACTATAACGGCGTCTGCTACCACTGCTATTATCACTAATGAAAACGCACCTTAAAAAGGTAATTCAAATTCTGACAGATTTATATTTGTTCAAGACACATCCCTACCAACATACTAAAATAAAACTACACTCATCGCTATACTTTATTTATAATTTTCTCGTATCGTTTTTAGAATTAGATATAAAGACGGGTTGATATTTCTTATCAACAAACAATCAAATTGGTGATCCTACTTTATTTGAAATTAGTATTTTATAATTTGCCGCACTACAGCGGCAACATTCCATAGTGGTTCTCCAACCTCTGATGAGATCAGCTGTTTTCGAATGTGACAACACAAAAAAATATTTGTCAAAATCCTGGCTACTATGTAATTTCATATCAATGCAGATGTCACCGATCTCGATCAAATAGAATTTGCTCTTGAAGCTAAACTATTAATTTTACCAAAAAATTTCATAGGCATAAATTATTCAAAATTTCCTCTACTTTAATTTATTAATTAACCTTTTTTCGAAATTACAGAAATGGCGGCTCATTTCCAAAATCCTTCAAAAAGGCTTAGAATAAACTAAAAAGCTAAACTATTAATTTTACCAAAAAATGTCATAGACATAAATTATTCAGAATTTCCTCTACTTTAATTTATTATTTAACTATTTTCACGAAATTAGAGAAATGGCTGCTCATTTGCAAAATCCTTGAAAAAGGCTTAGAATAAACTACCAGTTCCTTTGGACCCTTTTGAACCAAAAGCTTTTCAGCTCTAAGTTAGGTCATGAAACTTCTAAATATGAACTTTCGTCCCGATACCTTTAGTAGTTTCTCCGGAATCGTCGCCACAAAAATCGTTTACACACATACACACACACACACACACACACACACACACACACACACACACACAGACATTTTTTTGTACCTTGGTCAAAAATGTTCAGGGGACCCAAAAAGACCTATTTCCGCTAAAATCTCAATTTTTTTTTTCGGCATGATTACAATACTTTATCTTACTGCGTATGATAAAGTAATAAAAGGTATAGACTTGTATATTTGTATATTTTTCATCATTGAAAACTGAATTGATTTAGCTAATTTATGTCTTAAAAGGTAAGGACAAGCTCATGAATGGGCAAAAATGTTTTTTTTTTCAAACTCCACACCAATTTTTATTTTGATGAATGAGCAAAACTAAGAATGCTATACTGGCATTCTTAGTTTTGCTCACTCAAGCAAGTTTTTGTAACATTTCACTTGGTTTTTATCTAAGAATTTCTAAAATTCATTTGATATAATTTGAGATAAACAGTATATCATTTTATTACAGATGGAGCTGGAAAATTTGGATTGCGATTATGACCTTGAAGATGAAGGATTCTACGAGACGAACCCTTCGATGAAGGACGGAAAGCGTAGGGTCACCTTCTGCTCGACTCCTGAATTAGCTAAGGTAAGTTTTGCACCAATAATAAATTCCACCTAGAACCGTAACAAAATAATATCGTACAAAAATTCAGCGCAATTTATTATTCATTGACATTTTTACGAGACCAAAATCAACCGTGGTTTCTACTTATTATAAAAAAAAATAACGTACGTATATGCGGTCGACGTTATCTATATCTAATCTACAATTCGCAAATACTGCGGCCAATCAACAACAATGGAAGTTATGTGTCAAAAGCCGATAATCTAGATTCACCCATTTTTATATCGAACGTCTGTTAGCGTTATTAATTTATGCAAATATTTCATGCTTTATGATGATGAGTTAAAAAAAAAACAAATGGGTCTTATTTTGCCATGGATCTTATTATCAGTGTCAATACCCGCTTGTTATTACTCAAACAAAACAAACATACTTTCTATCTTGTAATTTAGAAGAAAATAAACAGAAAAATGTTTATAACTTCTGCAAAAATGTTTGCATAAATTTTTATCAGTCCTCAAATTGTAGGTAATTATTAAGAGACCTAATATCCCTATGACGTTCAGAGTTTTGCTCCCGTAAATCGCGATAGTGTTCGTTCCTATAGCTAACGTATTTCAATCAGTTTCCACAGAGAAAAGTTTATAAGTTCTGCAAAAATGTTTGCATAAATTTCTATCATACCTCAAATTGTAGGTAATTATTAAGAGACTTAATATCCCTATGACGTTCAGAGTTTTGCTCCCCCTAAATCGCGATAGTGTTCGTTCATATCGCTAACGTATTTCAATCAGTTTCCATAGAAAAATGTTTATAAGTTCTGCAAAAATGTTTGCATAAATTTCTATCATACCTCAAATTGTAGGTAATTATTAAGAGACCTAATATCCGTATGACGTTCAGAGTTTTGCCCCCCGAAGTTGCAATAGTATTCGTTCCTATAGCTAACGTATTTCAATCAGTTTCCACAGAAAAATGTTTATAACTTCTGCAAAAATGTTTGCATAAATTTCTATCAGACCTCAAATTGTAGGTAATTATTAAGACACCTAATATCCCTATGACGTTCAGAGTTTTGCCCCCCTAAATCGCGATAATGTTCGTTCGTATAGCTAAGTTCAGTTTCCACAGAAAAATGTTTATAACTTCTGCAAAAATGTTTGCTTAAATTGCTATCATACCTCAAATTGTAGGTAATTAACAGACCTAGATCCCTATGACGTTCAGAGTTTTGCCCCACCTAAATAACGATAGTGTTCGTTCCTATAGCTAACGTATTTCAATCAGTTTCCACAGAGAAAAGTTTATAAGTTCTGCAAAAATGTTTGCATAAATTTCTATCATACCTCAAATTGTAGGTAATTATTAAGAGACTTAATATCCCTATGACGTTCAGAGTTTTGCTCCTCCTAAATCGCGATAGTGTTCGTTCCTATCGCTAACGTATTTCAATCAGTTTCCATAGAAAAATGTTTATAACTTCTGCAAAAATGTTTGCATAAATTTCTATCATACCTCAAATTGTAGGTAATTATTAAGAGACCTAATATCCGTATGACGTTCAGAGTTTTGCCCCCCGAAATCGCAATAGTATTCGTTCCTATAGCTAACGTATTTCAATCAGTTTCCACAGAAAAATGTTTATAACTTCTGCAAAAATGTTTGCATAAATTTCTATCAGACCTCAAATTGTAGGTAATTATTAAGAGACCTAATATCCCTATGACGTTCAGAGTTTTGCCCCCCTAAATCGCGATAATGTTCGTTCGTATAGCTAAGTTCAGTTTCCACAGAAAAATGTTTATAACTTCTGCAAAAATGTTTGCTTAAATTGCTATCATACCTCAAATTGTAGGTAATTAACAGACCTAGATCCCTATGACGTTCAGAGTTTTGCCCCACCTAAATAACGATAGTGTTCGTTCCTATAGCTAACGTATTTCAATCAGTTTCCACAGAGAAAAGTTTATAAGTTCTGCAAAAATGTTTGCATAAATTTCTATCATACCTCAAATTGTAGGTAATTATTAAGAGACTTAATATCCCTATGACGTTCAGAGTTTTGCTCCTCCTAAATCGCGATAGTGTTCGTTCCTATCGCTAACGTATTTCAATCAGTTTCCATAGAAAAATGTTTATAACTTCTGCAAAAATGTTTGCATAAATTTCTATCATACCTCAAATTGTAGGTAATTATTAAGAGACCTAATATCCGTATGACGTTCAGAGTTTTGCCCCCCGAAATCGCAATAGTATTCGTTCCTATAGCTAACGTATTTCAATCAGTTTCCACAGAAAAATGTTTATAACTTCTGCAAAAATGTTTGCATAAATTTCTATCAGACCTCAAATTGTAGGTAATTATTAAGAGACCTAATATCCGTATGACGTTCAGAGTTTTGCCCCCCGAAATCGCAATAGTATTCGTTCCTATAGCTAACGTATTTCACTCAGTTTCCACAGAAAAATGTTTATAACGTCTGCGAAAATGTTTGCATAAATTTCTGATCATACCTCAAATTGTAGGTAATTAAGAGACCTAATATCCCTATGACGTTCAGAGTTTTGCCCCCCCCCCCCCCCAAATCGCGATAGTGTTGTTCCTATAGCAAACGTATTTCAATAAGTTTCCACAGAAAAATGTTTATAACTTCTGCAAAAATGTTTGCATAAATTTCTATCCTACCTCAAATTGTAGGTAAGTAAGAGACCTAATATCCCTATGACGTTCAGAGTTTTGCCCCCCCCCCCCCCCCTAAATCGCGATAGTGTTCGTTCCTATAGCTAACGTATTTCAATCAGTTTCCACAGAAAAATGTTTATAACTACTGCAAAAATGTTTGCATAAATTTCTATCATACCTCAAATTGTAGGTAATTAAGAGACCTAATATCCGTATGACGTTCAGAGTTTTGCCCCCCGAAATCGCAATAGTGTTCGTTCCTATAGCTAACGTATTTCAATCAGTTGCCACAGAAAAATGTTTATAACTTCTGCAAAAATGTTTGCATAAATTTCAATCATACCTCAAATTGTACGTAATTAAGAGACTTAATATCCCTATGACGTTCAGAGTTCTGCCCCGCCTAAATCGCGATAGTATTCGTGCCTATCGCTAACGTATTTCAATCAGTTTCCATAGAAAAATATTTATAACTTCTGCACAAATGTTTGCATAGATTTCTATCATACCTCAAATTATAGGTAATTAAGAGACCTAATATACATATGACGTTCAGAGTTTGGCCCGCCTAAATCGCGATAGTGTGCGTTCCGATAGCTAATGTATTTCAATCAGTTTCCACAGAGAAATGTTTATAACTTCTGCAAAAATGTTGGCATAAATTTCTATCATACCTCAAATTGTAGGTAATTAAGACACCTAATATCCATATGACGTTCAGAGTTATGCCCCGCCTAAATCGCGATAGTGTTCGTTCCTATCGCTAACGTATTTCAATCAGTTGCCACAGAAAAATGTTTATAACTTCTGCAAAAATGTTTGCATACAGTTCTATCATACCTAAAACTGTAGGTAATTAAGAGACCTAATATCCCTATGACGTTCCCAGTTTTGCCCCCTCCCCCCATAAATCGCGATAATGTTCGTTCCTATAGCTAACGTATTTCAATCAGTTTTCACAGAAAAATATTTATTACTTCTGCAAAAAAATGTATCTCTACGCTGTACGAATATGAAAGATATTCCGTCAGTAAAGTCGACGAGTTGTTTACAAACGACGAAATCTCAAGTCACAAGTGCAGTGTGCGGCAAGAAATACTCGCGCAAAGACAAAATACCCTAAAATGCTTCCAAGCGATTTCAGCATTAATAAATCAGGAAATTTAAGACCTTGGTGTAAAATTTCAGTACCCAACCCAGCATAGTGTATATCCGTCCGCATCTAATAGTTACGGACATACAATGCAGGTCGGTAATTTTCGTTTAATTAAGCCCTAGCGGCTTTCGTTCTAAACGCACCACCTACTCCTTTGAAATCTCGAGTTCTTAATTGCTGAAAAATTCAAGTGTCACGTTGAGTAAACACCACGAAAAAAAAAAAACAAGAAGCGGCAGATGTTAGTCGAAGCCAATTATAAAATTCGTGATAACCGGAGATATATAATTTTGTTTCTATGTACCTATTAATGAACATATAACGTACGATAACGATTGGTTCATTCTTGGAATTTTTGTTTCTCGTAAATATGTTTTTAATCGAGATTGGATACATTACAAAACTTTATTGATTTGTGTACGTTTTCATTGAATATACTCGTCGTATTTTTCAGTCTAATTTATTATTGAAACGGGCATTTTTCAAAAAATTATTTTGAAGTTACAACTGCTGCACCATTTTATATTTGATTAAATATCATTGGTGAAAATGGAGATCTTCCTGACTAAATTAACTATTATTAATTTTCTTTAAACATAAATAGCAAAGACAGCTTCACAAGACAATATTTGTTTAAAAATAGTTCACAAAGTCATTAAGCACCACATAAATATAAACAACCTGTCGGAATTTTGGGCGTTTACCTTACTTTGTTTCTGGCGTGGGACATAATATAACATCTTCTGTTTCCCTTTTGCGATCGCCAGTCTTTTGTTCTCTTATTATACGCCATCCGGAGCGTATATATGGGGCTTCATCTGCAGTTCGAGTGGACTACAACTTGTAGTCTAATGAAGGGCGATGACTTAACCATCATCCTCACGTAAAGACGCTGCGCATCTGTCTTTTTGTTTATCCGCATCAGATGGCTGGGCTGCTCTGGCTGGCCTGCAGACAGGACAGCCTCAGGGTACCCTCTTGGTCCCGCTTCCATTTCGTCTGTCGCTCGTCGTTGACTTGGCCGGAACGCTTTATATGTCAATTTGTGGAGATTTGAAGTGTTGTCTGTATTTGTTATTCGTCGATTTGGATATACGTTTGGCGTAGTTAATTATAAGTAAAATTATCGAAATGAGAAGCTGGTACATATATAATTTAGTTTGGTACAGAGATTAATTAATTGTTTAGTCACACATGTGCATCTAATGAAAAATAAACAAAAATAGAATTTGTGGAGCATTTTTTGACAGAACACTAGATAGGTTTACTGTGACATAATGTGAAGTGATTTCTCTAAGTAGGATGAAATGTAAGCTGAACTATGAAGCTACAAACTGTAGGCTCAATATTTGATTATCTTGGAAAAAAACTCACGAAACTTTTCTTGGATGAGTTAGTAGATACTATCGCGTAATCCAAGGTGTAATTTCTAACTCTTTTCAAAATTTTAGTGCGTGCACACAGAGAAATGGTTGCCTGATGATAAGAAAATGACACTCTTAACATAATTTGATTGTTTTAATTTATTGTTATAATCAAACTACCCTACCTTTCGATTTAAAGGGCCAAATTCTTAAGTCACATACGTATAGTTTCCATTTAAAATTATACAATATTTTAAAATAAGACAACTGGTCAAACAACGGTTTTCTTCAATGCACGATATACAGTGTGTCCCACTTAAGAGTGTAACACCTTCATATCTTTTTATTTTTAGTCCCATTTTACAGATATTGCTCTATTTACTGACAAAAAAGCAATTGTCTTCTGTAAATGCAACACACCTTGTGATGGCATAAATCAAGAAATCCCTTTAGGGACTTTTTATCGATAAATTTTACTTGTAATACATATTTGTTTTACATATTTGACTAAAAAGTAGCATCTTAATAACCTTATCTCAGTTCTAGAAACTTGTTTGAAGTGATTATGTTTATATTCTATTTTGACTGGATGGTTCTAATCAATTTTAAAACATACGTCACCAACTTTGTATATAGCGCGTGTTCATAATATTGGACTACATCTTTCAAACAATTTCCATAGGCAAGAATATCAATTTACTTATTTGAGCAACCTGTACATGATTGTATGAAACCTGTTTACTTTATTTTGTTACATGGAAAGATAAATATTCTATTATTATGGTTTTTGTTTGGGTTTTTCGTATAATGTTTGTACTGGCAGACAGATATTTTTGCACAATAGTATGGTAGTACTTTTTGTATGTCAATATATGTATGTGAATGTATAAAAAAAAATTCTGAAAAAAATCTATATTGTATTAAATTTCATAGCAAATAATTACCTACTTCATTTAGAGACAGGGTTGGTTCTTATACTTTCAACACCAAATAAGTTATAAATAAAAAATTTATATTTAATTTTTAAAATGAAAATGCAATACTACAAAAAGCTGCACACATTCTTCTTGTACTCACAACATTCCATAAAATAATCGTGTAGGTACACTTCCAAACTTTGTCATCGTACACCGGACGACACAGAACGGAAGTAGGAGTTCAAAAATCCCCAGATAAACGTCGATTAAAATTCTATGAGAGAATTATCGCTTGTCAGTACAGAAGCTTACTTCCCCGCTATGCGTGTATTGTATGAAGCTTTGATGTGTGCTGCTCACGTGTTTATGATAATGAATAGATGTCGCTACTGCTGCGAGATGTTTTCGAACGCCTTTGAAACCTGCTACCACCCAACTACTTTAAAAATACACCAGAAAAGATTTATTAGTTTCCTCTCTGATACAAAGCAGTGGTTCTATTTATTCTAAACATTAGTCTATCGACTAGTGTAAGTTCTTTTGTATATTCAGTGCATCACACAGATAGAAAATTTTATTTAATTCAAATAAAATGCCCATTTTTAATAATAATAAATAATAATTTGTTAACTAGAAACATAGTGAAAGAAATCTAAACCTTAAGGGGTTGTTTGTAGGGGGTTGTAACTACCATTAGGGTAGTATTTGAGGGGGTTGAAAAATAAATTATAATTAAAAATTCTGAAACTTTGAAAATGTGTTAATATTAGGTACACCTGGGAACTCGCTAAAAATATTTTTTTAACACATTTGATAATCGGGTGGTTTTGGAGAAGGTTGATAAATAAAGTATCAAATGTCATTCTGAGTATAATGTTTTATATGGTCTTATATGTTTGTTCTATTCCTTAAGAAGTTACAGCCGTTTGAAATGTTTCCAAACAAAGAAAAATAAAAGATAAAATACATATCAAACAATGCGAAAACGAAAAAATAACATACTCAATACCCATTACAACAATAAAAAGTAAATAAATTTAAGTAACAAAATAAAACCCACATAAAACTTTTTACAGATTTTCTTCTAAAGTCATTCCGAGTAAAAAGGTTCACATTGACTTATTGGTTTTCTCAATTCCTTAAGAAGTTGTAGCCGTTTAAAACACGGTTTTATTGATATTTTTATCAGCTCTAACGTTTACCGAATTGAAAAAATTAATACTCGAACGAAGTTTATTTGCGGCGAAAATCTGATACAGAAAAGAAAAAGATACATTTCTGAATAAATTTAGAACATCATAACGTGAATTTTGGAATTTATGTCTACAAACTAACTCTTGAATGTTTGAGGGAAAAAGCACTCTCGATGTACCGAACTGCTTCCGAAGTTCTCTTTTTACCCGTATTCACATAATTCCACATTTTCTGTGTGTGTGTGTGTTTTGATATTCTGGCCCCACAAAATTTTGTTCGTGAACTATCACCTGGTTGTTATAAATGCCGCCACCTATTTGGTATATTGTGATAGTTCCTCCAAGCATCTGACATGTTCGCAGTAATATAAATTTAAATATAATAAAACTTTCAAAAGCTTCTTAGTTTGTCAAATATTTAGGTAATTTGGTTAGATTCTTTATATTAACAGTTACGTACCACCTACTCAAGTAGTTTTGATAAGCTAATTTTGAATACAACTTTATACTAACCTAAGGCTTAATAAATCCGCACATAACATGTGGATGATATGTTGATGAGGACAAAAATATATATTATCAAAACATCATATTTATTAGCTTTATTTTAGGAAATATATTTTAAAATGTTAACACATTTTCAAAACTTCTTATGTGGCATGTGTAGCAGAGCTATACCCATTTTTATTTTAGTTGTATTATGTTCTAAATTCTTTATTTATTTATATTTATTACTATTTGAAAATAGTAAATTTTTTTTTCTACGTTCGTTATAAACTCATAACGAAACCGCTTTCGGTGTCGTTATGATAACACTAGATCACAAACTTTTGGTAACTTTTGGTTTTCCATGATTTATGATATTGACGTCAAGTGTCAAATAAGGCTGACATCTCAATTGGTATTGGTTCGCGTCAGTCGTAGTTGTGAATTTTACACTAATTACAACTGTTTACATATTTTCAGAACTTTTTATGTGGTATGTGTAGCAGAGCTATACCCATTTTTATTTTAATTGTATTATGCTAAATTCTTTATTTATTTTATTCATATTTTATACTCTTTGAAAATTGTAAATGTTTGTTTTCTACTTTGCGTTCGTTATAAACTCATAACGAAACCGCGTTCGGTGTCGTTATGAAAACACTAGATCACAAACTTTTAGTAACTTTTGGTTTTCCAAGACTTATGATATTGACGTCAAGTGTCAAATAAGGCTGACATCTCAATCGCTATTGGTTCGCGTCAGTCGTAGTTGCGAATTTTACACTAACTACCAACTGTTGAATATAAAATTACTTTAAATTGTAAGATAACAACCGCATTTTTCGAAATTTATGTAAAATTAATGTCGCAAGGTAGAAAACATAGTATATAACAAAACAACTCGTGCGCCAATTTTTGTCTTCTAAAACTTGTATTAGTAATAATCTTTATTCCAACATCCAGCTTTGTACAGGTTTATTACACAATTAGTTTCATTTAATAAATTTCATTTGGTGTTCGAACGGGCTATTGACCTAGGTCTTTCTGCCCTGCTCCATCTCTTATTTTGGGTGGCTTCCTGTATTATAATAATGGTACTATAATTGTTAGTTTTGTTGAAGTTAAGTAAATAATCTCGTCGATCTATAGAAGAGGCTCTAAATGCAACCTGAACAAAAATTGAAATTTGTGTGTCAATTTCTCCCAGTAACTTTAATTACTATTTATTTTAATCTGTAGTATTTTCTAAATTATTTTTAGCTTTAGTACTCTTTTTTCTCTCTCTCTCTAGAAAATCGATTGTTTAGGTTAATCTGTTTATTTAGTTTGGTATCCTAAGATGCCTGCTGATCTGTTTTTTTGGGGGAAATCTTGTGCGTGTTTTACCTGATACTGGCACAGTCTGCGTTTCGTCAAAATATTATCTCTCGGTTTCGGATAGGTGTATTAAAACGTCTACTAGAATGCCCAAGCGGTGGTGTTTTGTTTCCAGTCAACACTATTAATATATGAGAATGCGCTGCTTTACTGGCCCCACGGTGTATGTTTATGGTATATAAACTCCGACGTCCGACGCGGTAGAGTTTCAATAAATATTTAGTGTTCTTGAGTTCCGAAGCATATATCAAATTATATATTTATGGGAGTTATTTTATTATATAAAATATATATATATATATTTTTATTTATTTGATAGAGTTTTGTTTGAGTTGCAAGACGTATCTAGAAGATTTGACATGAAAATGTCGTTAGTCTTTTGTGGCGACATCAAATTGAGATGAAAGGGAAAGTTGATGCAGTTGAGTTGACATGAGTATTACTAAATAAACAGGATATCTCCTTGGGGAGTAATGAGAAGTATCTAAAAATATTCTTTGATGAACTTGGAAAAATATGAGCGTTTTTCTGTTTTTCTATAATTGGTCTATAATTATTTGATGCTGTTGTTTTTTACAACGACAGTTTTGACAATCGGTCGCATCTGCAATGATATAATACTATATAGTGAGCCAGGATTTTCCAAATATTTTCAGTCTAATGACAGTACCGGTAGTGTCAAATGCTGATGTTTTGACAACATCTCACTATATCTACTGTCAATAGTAAAAAGATCTCATATTGTGATACCGTGTACGGTCCTTGCCTGACGGCGTCGGATAGGCAGCGTGTTCAACGTGTCCAAAATGCACGTTTTCTGTTTTTTTTTTGGGTTGAGGAAGTACGATCATGTATCGAATGGGCTGGGCGACTTGCGGTGGTTGAACATGGATAACACTAGGGTGTTGCATGCAGCAATATTATATCATAAGTTGCTATCCACTAGGATCCCACAATACCTCATGCGGAAGATACCCTGTAGAACGGATGTCCATAACCTTAATTTAAGATTCGGGGGTTTGTTTGCTCCACCTGCCCACCGCGCTGAGCTGTATAAACGGTCATTCTCTTACTAGGTCAGTCACATGTACAATGGTCTCAGGGAAGATATGAAAAAATTATCGTTAAACAGTTTTAATTACCAAATCAGATTTTTTTCTCTGAAGTGATCCAAGATAATTTGTTGATAGCGGACCATTGATTTTTAGCAGTATTTGTCGCGCTGCAAGATCAAAGTACACGAGCCCGGACGAGAGATACAGTTTTTAATTGGCAAGCACACCGGTTTTATCAAAGTTTGACGACAAATTTAGAATTCGCGCTGTTTCCGATGCGATTACTAATATCTCAATACATACGGAATGATACAAGATTATTTGCGTGAGAAATTAACCATAAAAATAAACTGTTTTGGTAAGAGATTACCTTTAAAGAGAGAAAAAAAACAACTTCAAAGAACCCCGCACCCTACATAGGTATAAATTACTTACCCTTAAAAAAAATAAGGGAAACAGTATTTCTTTCTTTCTTTCTTTCCGATATTCAAACAGAAATAGAGTCCCTAAGAACTTTTGAAATCGTAACTTACAGTCAGAGAAGACACAGAACAAAAAAAAACATTTCTATTCTCCGGGCCATAAAAAAATCGACACCTAAAATAGAACCGAACAAAAAAAAATCCCGGCAACCCCAAATAATTACATAGCGTTGAGTGACTCTTGTACCTCTAGCTCGTAATTATAGGTGTCCCTTTTAGTTCCCTCCTTAGCCGACAGGTATCGTTTCGGTCGCTTGAAGGCTTAATGAGCTCACTTCCTATGACGTCACAATCTAGCTAGGCGACACTAGCCCCATCTTCCGGTCTGTTACGAAGGGAGATTCGTGTATGCTCCACGGCACACTCTGATGAGTACGATTGCCCTTTTGTGCTTTATTTTCGACCTTACTTTCGTCGGTTGCGATGACGTCGTGACGCTTATGCGGCCGATAATGTAGGAGGCTTGACGTTCGACGATACGCCTAATGTATCTCGAATTGGAAAGTCGGGGATTTTCGGTAAAAATAACCCCAAATGAAAGTTGACGTGAGGGTTTAATGAGTCTACTGTGAGCTTTAAATATTACTGGGTGTGTTATAATAGTTTTGAAATAGTTAGGACGCTGAGCAGTATTGACAAATAACAAATAAATAACAATAAAAATAATTCTTGAGACTCTTGGGTATATTGTTACTTCCGGTTTCACCGGAAATGGTGCCAATTTTCATATTTCAATATTTTACTATTTTGTAGCACTATTTTAAATTGTTTGGTAAATTTATTATTATCGACACAAAAGTAGCAAAAGTCGATTTTTTTTTCAAATAGAAACTCTGTCATATGAGTGCATTTTGAAAATCGTTGGAAATTTTTAGAATCACAGAACAACATAACAGTAGAAATTGAAAACATTGCCAAATCTAGCTTGCGTCGGAAAACAACTGAATAATTATACATAAATCAGAAATGCATTTAACAAGGTTCTTAAGTCATTATTAAACTCAGTCAGGGGTGTTACATTTGTAATATAGCAATTGGCGTCATTTCCGGTGAAACCGGAAGTAATAAAAACTAAAACTATTTGAGTTGTGTGATTTTAGTAACCTCATTTACTTTGACCGTAGTTGTTAACCTATGAAGTCTAACGTTGACAATACCTGTCAACCTACAAACTTGTTCCGGTTTCAACAATTTTATTCTTCGCGGTATTCTTGCCTACAGTTAATTCAGTAGCTATTTCTCGAATGCTGATTCCATCATCCAGTCGAGTTTGAACTATTGCCTTCTGAAATTCATTCAATTGCGGCATTTTTATTTCTTACGTCAAAATTCATGATGACATTAATGTGACATGACAAACGTACTGAAAAACTGAAAAGGTTTTTGTTCAAAAGGGTCTAAAGGAACTGGATGTTTACTCTAAGCAATTTTCAAGGATTTTGCAAATGAGCCGCCATTTCTGTAAATCATCAAAATAGTTCAATAATAAATTAAAGTAGAGGATATTTTGAACAATTTATGTCTGACATTTTTTTGTTGTAAAATTAATAGTTTAGCTGCATGAGCAAATTCTATTTGATCGAGATCGGCCGTGTCTGCATTAAAATAAAACTAGTTAGCCAAGATTTGACAGATTTTTTATTCTAATGACAGTAGGTAGTGCCAAACGCTGTCTGAGATAAAGTCTGAGATAAATACAATCTAGAACTTGTATTAACATAAATTTATAAAATTTAATTTGTCAAAATATTAACAAAACAATATAAAATAATACTTTATTATTTATTAAATTTTATATTTTTTTGTTTCTTTAAATATAGATACTTCATGGACTTAAGCCCAAAATAATTGGCTTTAGATAAAATACATGTCTTGTTATGCCAATTTACGCGTTATCGTTTTCTTAGCACTACTTAATATAATGTATAAACAAAAAACATACCTTATCTAAGCAGGTCAAAAATGCCTATTGTTCACACTTTCTGTCCAGTATTTTCCAGCTTTTTTCCAATAGGAATTTAATAAACCCAACGTGATCTTATTAGTCTAATTTTACCTTTTATCTTTATCTTTTTATCTATATTTTTTGGTCAATTTCCATTTCATTGCATGCATTTCAAAAACACAAATAATTCGAAAATTATTATTGTAAAAGTATGAATTTTCCGAATATGTAGTAAAGAAAGACATTGATTTACAGTATTTACACAACACAACACAGTTGTTCCATTTTGAAATCCCAAACAAACAGAAAACTGAAACGTTGTGTGTGTGTGTGTGTGTGTGTGTGTGTAGAAATAAAGTTCTCAATGGCCGAACTCTTACGCCAATGTTCTTTCATGGGTGTGTGTAGATGTGTGTTTGGAAGCAAGCCTCACTCCGAGAGCTGTACTTTAGCGTAGAAGACCTATAAATACTGGTAGTCTACCTACGACCAACGCCTTCATTCTTGCTGCAAGCCTACTTGGATCTCGTCGTTCCATACACACACACACATACACATAGAGACATAAGGCGACGACATAAATTTCATATTCTATAAGGAGTATGCACATCATACATATCATGATAATCAAGTGGTAAGGCGCGAGTATTGCATACAGATCGCGGTAGCCGGTCGTGTAAAATATGAATTTTATACGTTTGATGGCCCGATATTTCTGTAAGCGTGGTCGAGGTACTTTGACAGACCTTGAAAATAGTAGATACTGGCATTTAAGAGATGATGTGAGTCAAGAAAGTACAGAAAAAACCCTGATTGCTATAGAATTATAGCAATCGGAAGTTTTGTTAATCCAAAACAAAGCTTGTGTCAGTTCCTGTATGGTTTGTGGTGGACTAGGGCGCTTGCGACTACTTCGGTCAAGCTGATCCCACACGTGTTCAATTCAGTTCGATTCAGATCGGGTAAATTTACAACAGCATATTTACTATGACTTATAATATACGTTTTCACTTTCAATAAAAGAAAAGAAGCATAAGAAATAACAATATAAATAAAACAAGCATTCTTTAACTTTCACTAGTTAAAACAAAAAAAAAAGAAACATATTACAACATAAATCAAACATAATTCTACAATTATTACAAATTGTACCACAAGAACCTAACTTAAAACAACATGTTTATTACCTATGATAGTATTTTTTAACTAAAAAATAATAAATATGAAACGAAATATAATAAAATAAAATAAAGGTTCTTTAACTCTTACAAATTGCACTATTACTTGACTCTATTCTTCCCGTCTAGACGATCTCATATTTAAAAATAACATTGTTCTCTCCTATTCGTTCTTTACCGCCAAAATTGGTATTTGTACTGTCTGCTGCAATGAATCCATAATTTTATCGGTCAAATCTTCAGCCGTCTCACGAATAATTTCGTGAACATTTAAAATATTCATTTGAATACCTTCTTGGACATCAAACTATCTAACCAGAAGAGGGTTTATTTTTATGTCTCTGGCTAGATGTGTCAGAAAATATTGTCACGAAATTGCATTTCCTCACATTGCTTCACATTTCTTCTCAACTCTTTCTTTGCTAGAGGATAAAACACATTTGTTATACTTGCTTCTGTGTTAGTTCGTACGAGAGACATCTTCTTTTCAAACATTTACAATAGAAGTTTTGACGTGCAGTCTATTAATCGAAAATTGTGGATGTGATACAGACGGTGGTATGCATATGTGCCTTCTTTGCAAGCCAAAATCGTTTCCGGTTCCCCTATTGTTACGTCTCTAAAACAAGTAGTTAATTTTGATGAACTTGCTACATCAAGGCATTTCTTCTGTTTATTCGATATACGTTTTGCAATATCGTTTCGGCGACCTCCGCCGATGTAAAACTGCATTCTAGTTCAAAAAAGGAAATTGTTTTTGTAAGTTGTCATTGAACGTGCATTTGCGTTTTCTTTCTTTGTGCTCCATATTTTTGGAAGATATTAGTCTAGATAGAAAAATCCCAAGGTTAATTTAGAACAGAATAAAATAAATCTTAATAAATCTTTTCTTTTTCTTTTTCTTCCAAAGTTGATTTGCCGATTTAAATAGTAGGTTTGGAAAAACATGTTTCAAGAATCTATAAAATGATGAAGGATAACTGTGGACAGCCTGTATAGCAATCATGTGGCACTAACAACACTAACAAATAATTTAAACAGGACAAACTCCTACGCAAATATTTTTCACGCACTATTGTGACTTAGGTGTTAGTTACATATTTATTTATCAATGATCGTGATAAATTTTGCTGCACCTCAATGTTTGAACTGACATATTTCAGAGACCGTCATATTTCGTTCTTCTAGGCACGCATGTATGTATAACGTATATCCTTTATTTCTAATTGATTTCGCTACATTCCACCATTCTGACCTATTCATAACAAGGTCAGACAGTTCATAGTGGAGAATATTATAGATAAAACAAAATAGTAAATCAGAAAGTTACTCATTGCAATCGCCAATGCCCTTATCTGGACTTCCTCGCCACTCATTGAACTGCAATTACAATAAAAAATAATAAAGTTTCCATTCATAAGTAGCTGCATTGTTTCAATAGAATAAATTGAAAAAATAAAACGCACTATTATATCCACATTATTTAACGATGTGTTCTAAAAACGGCATATTGTCTTATTAATAAGATAGGGCATAATACTAATGATAAATGTCTAATGACATATTTATAATATTATAATGATAAATCACGTATTTTAGTATTTTTTGTTTTGTGTTCTACTTTGAACTCGGGAGCAGTTGAAGCAATAGTTCGGTGATAATCCATCGCAAAAATTAATCACACAATAACTAATTAAAGTTGAGTATAATCCATATGTTGTTATCTGTGGATTAGACCATTTTAATTAGAAAACCTGCACTCACACAACAATCTGATTGAAAAGTCGTTTAAAGTAATAGTTTTGCTTTGGTTAAAAAATACGATTACTTCGAAGAAATCAACTTTTTTATTAAATTAATTAATTCCTTTAATCAATTAATAATCTTGTTAATCAAAGAACAATTTATGGCAACCTTAAAACATATCATCTTAACCCAACCAAGAATTACAGTAATTTAAAACATCATAATACTTTCACTCAACACAATAATAATAATTATTTGAACTAAACAAATGTCGACTCTTATAATTTACAAATTGTAAGTTTTAACCAAACACAAATAAATAAATGAACGACGAAAATTTGAAGCATCTCTATTTGAATTAAACAAAATTGGCTATCTGTAACTATAGATGTTTCAATTTAAGAAGAGGGTGTCACGTGCTGTCCGGTCAAAGTATTCTGGACCAGAGGTAGTGGTGGGATACCCTCTTCTTCTTTTGAAACATCTCTACAAACTACTAAAGGTATCGAGACGAACCTTCTTATTTAGAAGTTTCATGACCAAACTTAGAGCTGAATAAAAAGTTTCGAACTTATCTTAAAGTTTGTATGTACTTCTCTAGATAATGTTGCTCTGAAGCTGACTTAACTTTGTCAGAGGTTCATGTCAGTATTTACTTTCATAGTAGTTGCATTAAACAGAGCAATAATCCTTGTGGAGTGTCATGCATAAAACAACATACTGAGAAACATTCCAGGCACAGGTGTGGACGACAAGCGATAATATAAAGTGCCCCATTCTTGTAGTTTGATTGCCTCTACGGACAAAACATTCTTAAAATATTCTCACCGCGCAGTCTAAAAATTAAAATTTTAAATTGCAAGACAAATACAATGATAAAATTTGCTGGAAATGTCCACTCTTACTGTATCATTTTATCTAGACGTCAATCCAATTAAATCTATTTATCTACATCCGTTTCATTTCCTGTCACTTTGAAGCGTCCCAATTTATTTATTATAGCATCGCCCGAAAATTTTATTAATTATACTTAGGAGACAAGTAGTTATTAAAGATTTTTGATAAGATTCCGGACGAAACTACGTCAAATTCCGAGTATTGTGCCCGTTTTCGACTGTTATCAGTGCTAAAAATAATTTCAGAAGCACTATTATCTCTATTATCTCGCAAAAATTTGATCAAACATATTTATTGTCTTCGTGATTCAGATGGTTTTAGAAATTTCGAACTCACGTAACACTTTGAGAGATTCAATTTGCGCAATTGTTTAAATATCAATTTAGTAATTTGATTAAATAAATGCATTAAAATTGTTTATTATTTTAAAAAATACTTGGGCGTTAATTTTTAATTATCAAATTATACATTTTTGTATTAAATTCAATTTCCTAATACCTAATTTTTAAATGGCAATCCCTTTTTTGACTTGGTATACTACTATATCCTTCTGGTTATACTTCTAGGGTGGAATTTGTTTCTGGAAGGAGATCGTTTGTTTCATTTGGACGACTTGAGTCGCCATACAAGGCCATTGCTGGCCTTTCTGGCTTCGGTTCAAACGAGTTGTGACTATTTTTGTATTTCTAGACCGTTATTGCACCGGCGACAAGCAGCGTACCCCCCTCCCCAACTCACTTGGCTCAGGTGTGCTGCATTTATGCCGTCTGTGACAAGAAAGTATGAATTATGATACGAGATGAATTAGAATTGTGCAGGAGTTGTGCCAATTCATGAAACAGATGGTTAAAATGGTCGATGAAATAATGACGATTGTATTCGTACAGGTGTTAAAAATAGTGATTTGTTTTTGGAAGGGATGTTTTTTACAGGTTTTTCTTTGCTTTGGCAAGGTTTGTAGTAAAAATTTCTTGGAGAAAAATGTTCATTTGTCACGATTCCATGATATGAAGGAAAATAATGTCGACCCTTGTAGACAACTTCTAAGTATAATAAAAAAATGAACAAATCAATTCAAATGAGTTTATCAATTTCAGTTTTTACAAGGGTTTTGGGTATATTAAACATCTTATAACATCTTATAACATGTACTTCAAGGTAGGTATGTTTTAAGACGAATTGCTTTTTCTGGTATTTTATGTTTTTTTGTATGTTTATCTCGTATTTGTGTTGTTTTTGTTTATTCTTGTTTCTTTTTCAGCTGAAATGGAGCAAGTAAAAGGGGACTTCGATTATTATATTTGGAGGAATAAATGCATAAATCCTTTTAGAAAACTTGGGCACACATCATCTGATTTACGTGGTATATCACTTAAATGACAAGAACAGTTTCCGTTTCGCCCTAAATCTTCGAAAATTAATAACTAAGTAAACGCAGCACCCGCGCTAAAAACGCCATCGTCAATAATTGCTTCTAGAACTTCTACTCCCGACCTATGATTCCCGTCAACGCAAGCTGTTTTTAGAGGAAACATATTCGATGCAAAATCATTATCTCTATTATGATCAGATTCTTCGATTTCCGACTCATTGTCACAAATGTCCATTTCAGAAGGAATGATATAGTTAGAGAGAGCTGTATCAAGAACAAAAGAATTTGACTCTGCATTCAAATTATCTGTCTTTAATGTATGAAGTTATTTTCTACATTTAGAAGAAATTTTCGAAGACTGATATAGATGGAAACTGTTCTTGTAATTTAAGTGATATACCACGTAATTCAAATGATGTGTGACCAAGTTTTCTAAAACTATTTATCCATTTATTCCAACAAATATGAAAATCGAATTCCCCTTTTACTTGCTCCATCCATTTCAGACCGAAAAAGAATCAAGAAGAATCAAAAACAACACAAATACGATATAAAAAAAATCCAGAAAAAGACATTCGACTTGAAACAGGCCTACCTCAGCCTGCTTTCAGAGCGAAGGTTTTTCTTGTGGTTTTCCTTTACTCCTCGGCGAAAGCTGAAAGCCAACAACTTAAGACGTGCCACAGACGCGGGCCATAATAATGATAATTCGGGCCTGCCGATGCCCCCGTAGTGGCGAAAGCTGTTGGGGGATGTTAAGGCGTGGATTATTATTATTATTAAATGTTACTGAAGTAGACAAATGGGTGACCTACGCGCCACAGCCTGGACGCTCGCGCTAGCGTATGAAGCGCGGGTGCTCCGTTTGCTTAGTTATTAATTTTCTCCAAAACCCACTTTTGTCCCACTTTCATCTTTACTCATTGTATAGGAAAAAGACTCAGCTTTCGAATGAAACGATTTTAAAAAAAATTAAAAGTACCCAAATGGGTCAAAAATCGAAATACAAAATTACTTGTTAAAAAAAGGTCTTACATTATTGTTTTTTAATTTTTTTTTGTTAACATTAAAAAGTTTATGAATTTTTTTTTTCATGTACTGTTATTTATGTATTTGTTACTGTTATATAGTACAATAATTCTCTAAAGTTTCAACTATATCCCAAAACTTTTCATTTTTGGTTTGGGACACTTCAGAAAGAATGAATTCAATTTTATATTGTTTTTTTGTTATTTTCTGTGTACCAACGGTAAAGCCGTATACCAAACGACAAATAAGCATTTTTCTCTTAGTCTTATTGAACTAGAAACGACTGCAATTTGATAGAACTGCATAGCTAAGCTGTTGTCGTTGTTAGTCAAGTAGCGAATTAGAAACTGTGCCAGTGGCTTGGTGGTATCTTCATGAATGGAATAAGTCTAGTCAGCTCTGTTATAAAGCTTGCGTAACCTGGCGTTATTTTCATTCTTGCTCTGCCGCAAGGTCATCATCACCGTTCGGAGTCGTTTGCTCCGTTCAGTTCAGTTCATTCATGGTTAGTATAGGTATACTTTCCAATAGTAACTCTTTCACACTTCTAGCGACTGCATTTCATTGATAAATATCTAGTTGCGCAACCGCTATAATGTTGGCTCATTCGCTCGTTGTTCCAAATCGTTGAATCCACCTGTAAAATGGATTTTGTTAATGAAATATCCTGCCCTTTTTTCGTCGTACTGTCGCGTTTCTCCCTTTTTTTGTTTCGGTTGTGTGTTTTGGTGATTATTTTCGTTCGTGTTTTTGTAGAGTAGAGCAAAATGCAATTTTCTAGTTGAGTGACTGTTGACTGATTTTTTGCTGTGGTTTTGGTGTCGTACGCACTTCTCATAGATATTGTTTTGACTGGTTTTCGCAACTGTTTGTTGTCTTAGTTTTTTTTTTTAGATTTTGGACCTGCAAGTTTTAGTATTTTTATTTTTTCTATGTCAAACAAATATTTCAATACATTTATTTCTCTTATACATATTTGTGTAGTCTTGGGTGGTTTTGTTTATACAATAAATAATAGCATATAACTCCTTCTAACAACGTCGTAGAGCTATGCTGTTAGCATTAGACAAGAAATCAATAGAAAGCCAATGAAAATATGGATCTATTAATTATTGTATTGTGTTGAACATTGTCACACAAAAGCTTGACTAACTTATGTCTATGACATTTTTTGGTCAAGTTAATAGTTTAGCTGCATGAGCAAATTCTATTTGATCGAGATCAGTCGTGTCTGCATTAATATAAAACTAGTACGCCAGGATTTGACAGACATTTGCATTCTAATGTCAAACGGTGATGGTTTTGACAATGTTTACTATCAATAGGATACCAAAACATCTGTCAAATCCTGGGTCACTAGTATTATCAAATGGAATCTCATGCAGCTAAACTATTAATTTTATATATAGTATGATAAAGTCATGAGCCTGGCCACAACAGATTTTTTTTATTGATTTTGATTGATCTGGATTGTTTTAATAGCATAAGAAATGTGAAATGGCCTTACATAAAAAAAGAAATTCAACAAAAGGCAATTGACAATATCGAAAAAGTTGAGGTTGAAAAAAAGATGTATTAAAAGCAATTTTGACTCTTTATACAGCTGAACTGATGTCCTAGTAACTGCAAAAGAGTATTAATAGTAAGTAAATTTTAAACTCTATAGTTTTTACTAGAATCCTGAATTATTTTCTTAAAAATTAATTCCTTAAAAAGTGTTTGAAAAGACTTCCATCAATTTGCTGGTTTGCAATTTCGAAACCAAAAAAAAGGGTAATGGGTACACACTTTAAGAAGGGTTAGTTTGATGTTATTTTGGAGTTTCTAGGAAATTTGGTCCAGCCGCTACAACAAAATACCGTTTTTACCCATTTACTTAATTTTTTTCCCAAACACTTTGTAAAAACCTACGAGGCCGCATTTGTATTCAACGCATAGAAATAATGCATATCTAAGTAGATACGGGATATAGGGACATTTGTGAAATATTTTTAGTAGTCTAAAAAGAAAACATCAGATATTATAATATTATGTATAGGTACTATCGTGAGCATAAGAAACGGGCACAGCAAAGAGAACTTAGGCACTTATAGCCTCAACAATTTTTGTTGTGTAACATTTACTTTGACAATATTGGTTAACCTGTTAACCAACAGAAGTTTACATTGGTAGTTTTCTGATTTGTAAAGTTCTAAATATATCCGGTACGCTCTCCTTTACTTATTCTTAATTTGAGACCCCAAAACCACCCACAAAACAGTTTTTCATTGGAATGGAAACAAAAACATACATTTAAAATACACCAAAACACTTTTATAACGTTTTGTTATCAACGGGTACTAAACTCAGATGAAACTGAATGTATACAGTTGATCACGAGAAATACGTGGGTCTTGCTCCAGAAAACCAACATGACGTGGCGTTAAAATGCACATGGGGGCCTTATTACATTTTCAAGAATACATATTTTCCATGTTTACTGTTTTTATTTCTCATCTTCATTTCTCTAACCCCTTCATCTTGTATTTTCAGTATGAAGAACCAGAGCATTTTCATCTGATGCTGAAACAGGAAATCGACGATACTGAAGATGACTCAACCCCGTCCTCGGGGTCCTTGGATTCCATGCAGAAGGTCCCATCGATCAGCGACCTCTCTGATCAGGATTCACAAGGTAAGTTTTTTTTTCTTTTCTTTTTTTTACTTTATCATACGCAGTATGATGAAGTATTGTAATCGTGCCGAAAAAAAAAATTGATATTTTAGCGGAAATAGGTCTTTCTGGGTCCCCTGAACATTTTTGACCAAGGTACAAAAAAATGTCTGTGTGTGTGTATGTATGTATGTCTGTGTGTAAACGATTTTTGTGGCGACGATTCCGGAGAAACTACTAAAGGTATCGGAACGAAAGTTCATATTTAGAAGTTTTGTTACCAAACTTAGAGCTGAAAAGCTTTTGGTTGAAAAGGGTCCAAAGGAACTGGTAGTTTATTCTAAGCCTTTTTGAAGGATTTGGCAAATGAGCCGCTATTTCTGTAATTTCGACAAAATAGTTAATTAATAAATTAAAGTAGAGGAAATTTTGAATAATTTATGCCTATGACATTTTTTGGTAAAATTAATAGTTTAGCTTCAAGAGAAAATTCTATTTGATCGAGATCGGTCGCATCTGCATTGATATGAAATTACATAGTAGCCAGGATTTTGACAAATATTTTTTTGTGTTATCACATTCGAAAACAGCTGATCTCATCAGAGGTTGGAGAACCACTATGGAACGTTGCCGCTGTAGTGCGGCAAATTATAAAATACAAATTTCAAATAAAATAAGATCACCAATTTGATTGTTTGTTGATAAGAAATATCAACCCGTCTTTGTGTCTAATTCTAAAAACGATAAATTGAGAAAATTATAAATAAAGTATAGTGATGAGTGTAGTTTTATTTTAGTATGTTGGTAGGGATGTGTCATGAACAAATATAAATCTGTCAGAATTTGAATTACCTTTTTAAGGTGCGTTTTCATTAGTGATAATGGCAGTGGTAGCAGACGCCGTTATAGTATTTCCAATAGAAAATTGCTAGTGACTCATGTTTATATACATGCAAACTAATATGTGTCATTATCACGATATGTAAGAAATACTATAATTTCGTATTCTACCACTGCCATTAGCTACCAGTACCTACCAATCGGAACGCACCTTTAAACTTGACGTTTCGTCAAAGTGGTACCAACCTAACATTTACTATACAGAAATCATTTATTTATTTTTTTTAAATACGTATTTCTTAAAAAGCAACACAATAAACGTTGATGTCGCTCCTGCCAAAAACTAGATAGCGCGACTCACTCACATGCGACGGCGACACTCCGCCTTCGGTGACGCGCCGCATCACCGCTCGTCGCGCTATTCCGTACTTTCGGCTTTTGTGACATAAATAACTATTATTCTAATGACGTAGTGTAGGTAGTGTCAAATGCTGATGCTTTGACAATACCTACGATTTATCCTAATAGGATAGATTCTCATGCAGCTAAACTATTAATTTTATATATTGTATGATAAAGTCGTGTGCCTGGCCACATCAGATTTTTTTTTAATGTTTACATTTATATTTATTAAATTGCACTGTAAACACTAAAAGCTAACAAAAAGCTTACGAGAACGCGTATCAATTGTCCTTAACGACTAACGCAATAGAATAGGTTCCAATTTTGAACTGGCGTGAAAAAATGACATAACTGAATAAGCTGTAATATCCTCATTAATTCAGTTGATCTAGTAGTCCGCGGTTCCCTTCCCCCACGTTTCGCCTATACGGACTCGTACTGATCTAGTAGTTTATGCACATATCAATTATGTAGACCGGACCAGTATCACTTAACCTAAATGTGTATCGCGACTCGACTCGAGAACAAATGAAAGCGAATGTTTTGTCATGCATTTGGAATCATTTCATTTTCTTCGTGGTCTATTTTGGTTTAAAAATACGTTAAAATTCTCGAATCTACAAGGGGCACAAAATAAAAATCAAATTCTAGAATATTTGAGCTACAGAAAAAATTTGTTGTTTTTTCAGATGGACCAAAACTTTCATGGCGGTTCTTTTTCTGTAATATTGCTTCATATATTGTATAATTCATTGGTCCACGTTTATAAAATAACTGTTTAGGGCCAATATATTTTTTTTATAAATGCATGTTTTGATTCAACACTGTTTTTTTCCATTGTTGTAATGTCCAACAAAAAGTGTATACTAAAACCCAGCTCGGTTTGTTTTTTTCGAAGTGAAATGTTACTTATTTATCCAATTATGAATACAGAAACGAAAAGCGTTTCTTTTGAAACACTTTTGTTTATTTTCTCGTCTCCATTGCTTGCGTCAAAAGAGAAAAAAACTCCGAGAACTGGCTTCTTTCTACTTCTACTAAAGCCCAAGTCGTATTTCTTTCAACAGTGCTTAATAGTGTGTGGATTTCTCGTAATTATTTAAAGACCCTTTCGAAGTCGATACTAGAATCGCAACTAGAAGCGTTAGCGATTTATTTTTAGCTATAGTTTACGAACCGTTTTCACGACACTAGGTGTCGAACATACAAACGTGACTGTATCGGTAAATACGAACGGCCGATTTGGTCTTGTGCGGTTTTGTAATCGAAATACCGATTCTCACCTTTATTTTAGCTATGTTTGGAGTGATTCTTATTTGGGTATTTTGATTTGAATAGAATTGAATTGGTCCTAAGTTTCAACCTTGGGGGGGGTTTTCGGTATATTTATTGCCCGAGGTTGATATGGATATGCATGTTTTGAGTAGTGAGTGAGTTTGAGAACAGTAGTTTTTCTTACAATTTGGTATTTTGGCAGCTAAGTTCAACACGTGGTCGTTGGTGATTTGTTATTTTATTCGTTTCTCTTCTGTTTCTTCATAATCTCATTTGGGATCATTTTTCTTTTAAGAATCTTAAAAAATTAAAATCTTTAAGAATAAGCAGATAATGACTGTAGAAACTGAACATTAGAATAAAACTTAAGTTTAAAACTAATCTTTACCAAAATCGGTGAGAAAGGCTAATATCCGTTCTAAGTATTTTCTATTAAGAATCTATCTTTATACAACTCCTGTAAGAAATATGATTCAACAGTGCCTCATAGGCGTGAATTTTGTTCGAATTTTTATACTTCCGTCGCTTTGCTAGTTTTTGTTGTAGCTCGGCGCAACGTGACAATAAACACAGGAAAAAAGTCCGGTCTTAGACGTGATGGTTTCTTTGTTTTGTTACGACGTCGTCGGTATATCAAAATATACAAATGACTGGAGAACATGCATAGTGCAGCTCGCTGCACACTGTAAACGTTATGAAATAATTAGATGTAGTTTTGTACGTCTCGGTTGTAAAACAATATGTAGAACTATTGTTTATTATTAAGTTGAATTTCTATATCTCGATTTTTTCACTCACTCGAACTACTTTTTTATGTGTAGGCAAACCTAACTCGGAATATTTCTTGAAATAACTCTATTTCCTGTATTTCTCTGCTCGAATTGCAGTTTCTTGGTACGTATTGTATGCACTTAAGGTGGATTAGTGAGAACAGTAAAAGTGTTAAAGCGTAATTTAAACTGTTTAACAGTGAGTGAGAAGTTAAAATTAATTTTGGAGGTAGAAAAGGGTGAAAAGAAAAATGGTAATGATATTGTGGAACAATTTGGAATCCGTCCTTACACATTGTCAACAATTTTGAAAAAAAGAGTGCAAACTTTTGGAGAAACAAGGTGATCATTTGTTTGACTAAACAAAAAATATAACACGATAAAACTTACATTTTTAAATGAGATGGAAGGGAGTTTTCTTTAAATTTTTGCCCAACAAAACACTTGCATTTAAAGGACCAAAAATGCTTTGATGGCAAACCCTTACAAGGAGAGAATTACCGTTATAGTTTTGGCAAGTCGAAAAATTCCCGTTGTTTTAAGGGCATAAAATCCCTTCAAATGGACTACGAATGCATGACTACGAATGAATTTGGTGGCCCTTATATACAATGTTGAATCAAGAAGAATTACTTTTCTAAATTCATAGCAAGTAAAATATATTATCGTAATAAATAAAAGGTATTCTTAACAAATACATATGTTTTAAATATTTTAAATATTTCGAAAACTGCGGTATTTCATTCTTAAATACGCCATCATCAACATCTACTTATTAAATTTGTGGTGCAGTTTTATAGTTTTTTTCAATAAAATATAATTTCCTATTTCTTTTTCTAATATTACCTAAGGTTCGGATTCCATATCATAAAAAATACAATTATTCCGAATGCCTTCTGCTATATCAGTTTTAACAAGTAGAAACGTAACGTGTCAATATCTGGTCCTCAAAGTTCAGAAGAAAGTAACCACATAAATAGTTTAGGAAATGACTTAAGCTAGAAACGTGAATGATTTTTGAATATACAGGGTTATGTAATTGTAAGAAACAGACCAAATTCCATGTTTTTAATATAGCATCCTGTATATTTTGGTTGCTCATTTTGCCCATGCGATAACGCGCCACTGCTTCCAATATCATATTAAACGTTTTTTTCTAGCTTAAGTTTTTCTACATATCCAAACTTGGAAGCGGTGTTCTTCTGTTTCCTACAATTCTACTTTCAATAAACCTCGATTATAAAGTGCGTTATTTGCAATCAATAAAAACATCATTTTAAAATCTTAAACAAAAAAAAATCATACAAAAATCGAAAAGCATAAGAAATATATTCATTTCCCTTTTTTCATCCATACCGTCTATATATCAGTTCAAAACATTCTTACATGTTTACTCTAGGAGAAAAATCTGTTTCCAACGTGCGGGACACGTGAGTTACCGTTGAACTTAAGAAAAAAAACATTCAAATTGCTCCGTGGCGCCATCTAGCGGTATTTTACGCAAACACGCATGTCCGCATCTCAACCGCTGTGAAAATTAGCCTGTACGTTAGGCAATACATTATGCAGTATTGTGTAAGGAGTTGCCTAACGTACAGGCAGCCAGAGTAGTTCCAATTATTACCACGATTGTGAAGTTGCATAACGACAAGGCGCTCAACCATACAATTATCAGTTGCTTATCCAAACTTATCAACATTTTAAATTATCATCGTTTGATTGTCAATTTTATTTTATTATCTTTTCTGTTATTTATTTTATATACCCAGTAGTACTGATAATGAGACGTTTAACCGTTTATATTCTCTGTTTTGTGACGCAGATGCGTTTATTAAGGATTCCTTCTCATTAGATCTGAATGCAGGGCACACTAGTTCGGATCATCGGATCAAATTCGATTTTTGTTGTTGATCAAGTCGCTCTGGCGAAGGAGCTAGTTGCTTTAGCAGCTGGACTGCTGTAACAGCGTTGGTCCGTTGCTATAACAACTACAGAAGAAGGGAACTTGTTTTTATGTGCACTGACCTCTATATTGCGGCAGGTGCAACATCCATACAGTGATGATTTCCAGGCCTACTCTCCTTATTTGGTTTTATTTCATTAGCGAGTCTGTGAGTTGTTTTATCGGTTCATTCGTACTCGCCTTTGTTTCTATGGATATCGTGCTTTAAAATAAGGCGGCTGTGGTTTTGTATACAGCGTGTCCCGGATGTTTGTTGACAGATTTTGTTGTACAGTATATTAATAGATATTCATGATGGTTTTTGCTCAGAATGACACTTATTTACTAGTATAAAACAAATCTCTAAAAAGTTTGGAATGAATTTTTGTTATTTCTTTAGTTGCCTATTCAATTGATTTTTATTATTGTTATTGTTTTATTTAAATTTAATTTTTTTTTTGTTTTATTTATTTTTTGTTTTATTTATTGACTTTTATTGTTGTTACGAGTATTAATTGTATTTTTTCTTCGTTTTCGCGGTTCTTTGATATGCATTTATTATTTATTTTTCTTTATTTTGTTAATATTTCAAACGGCTGTAACTTTTTAAGGATGTGCAAAAACAATTAGGTCCACATGAAAAACTTTACTCACAACGACATTAACTTTCTAAAAATAAATGAGACATGCTGTATATTATAATATATGCCTATATTGGGGCGCTTGCAGTTTGAAAACTACTTATTAACAAAAAAATATACCTTTTTCTGTGCCGAATTTTATTCATTCTGTAGAAGCTGAAATTGCAAAAATATGACCTGGGTTCGAGGCTCGAATAAAATTTGCGGACGCCATAAAATATTTCCGCATTGGTTCCCAAAAGGATTAATATGGATTAGATTATTAGCCAATTTTTCGTCTAATTTAATTTACTATGAAAAAAAAGCGATTACGTTTACTTTTTGGTTCACCTTGTATATTTGGAAGATTCGAAAGTCGATGGAAGGAAAAAATCTTAAAATTCATAAGATAAATTTTCTGTGCTGTAACAAATTTTGGAAAACTTATGAGTTTAGATTTTGAAATTATTGAAATATTGTCATTATAACTTAATAAGAATATGCATATTTTACTATATCTTTCTTTAAGACTGGTTGGTTTAAGGTTGATGGTTACACCATTCTACAATACAGGGTTCGTCAAAATAAATAATGTCCCAACCGTAAACAACTTTAACTAGCTATCGTTGAAATATATTTTTAACATACGGAAAATGTAATGGTTTTAAGAATAATTCCAAGAACTATTATATGTAGGAATCACGTTTTTTAATTCTATTCACCGGTTTTGTTATTTTTTTACTTTATCATACGCAGTATGTAAAGTATTGTAATCGTGCCGAAAAAAATTTTTGAGATTTTAGCGGAAATAGGTTTTTTATGGGTCCCCTGAACATTTTTGACCAAGGTACAAAAAAATGTCTGTGTGTGTGTGTGTATGTGTGTGTGTGTGTGTGTGTGTGTGTGTGTGTGTGTGTGTGTGTGTGTGTACCCAATTTTTGTTAATTCATTTCCGGAGAAACTACTAAAGGTATCGGCACGGAACTTCATATTTAGAAGTTTCATGACCAAACTTAGAGTTGAAAAGCTTTTGGTTCAAAAGGGTCCAAAGGAACTGGGTGTTTACTCTAAACCTTTTTCAAGGATTTTAGAAATCAGCCGCCATTTCTGTAATTTCGTCAAAATAGTTAAATAATAAATTAAAGAAGAGGAAATTTTGAATAATTTATGCCTATTACATTTTTTGGTAAAATTAATAGTTTAGCTTTTTCGTTTATTCTAAGCCTTTTTCAAGGATTTTGGAAATGAGCCGCCATTTCTGTAATTTCGACAAAATAGTTAATTAATAAATTAAAGTAGAGGAAATTTTGAATAATTTATGCCTATAACATTTTTTGGTAAAATTAATAGTTTACCTTCAAGAGCAAATTCTATTTGATCGAGATCGGTCGCATCTGCATTGATATGAAATTACATAGTAGCCAGGATTTTGACAAATATTTTTTTGTGTTGTCACATTCGAAAACAGCTGATGCAGCTGATCTCATCAGAGGTTGGAGAACTACTACGGAACGTGCCGCTGTAGTGCGCAAAATTATAAAATACAAATTTCAAATAAAATGAGATCACCAATTTGATTGTTTGTTGATAAGAAATATCAACCCGTCTTTATATCTAATACTAAAAATGATACATTGAGAAAATTATAAATGAAGTATAGCGATGAGTGTAGTTTTATTTTAGTATGTTGGTAGGGATGTGTCATGAACAAATATAAATCTGTCAGAATTTGAATTACCTTTTTAAGGTGCGTTTTCATTAGTGATAATGGCAGTGGTAGCAGACGCCGTTATACTATTTCCAATAGAAAATTGCTAGTGACTCATGTTTATGTACATGCAAACTAATATGTGTCATTATCACGATATGTAAGAAATACTATAATTTCGTATTCTACCACCGCCATTAGCTACCATTACCTACCAATCGGAACGCACCTTTTGTCGAAGTGGTACCAACCTAGCATTTACTATACAGAAATCATTTATTTTTTTTAAATACGTATTTCTTTAAAAGCAACACAATAAACGTTGATGTCGCTCCTGCCAAAAACTAAATAGCGCGACTCGCTCATATGCGAGGGCGACACTCCGCCTTCGGTGACGCGCCGTATCACCGCTCGTCGCGCTATTCCGTACTTTCGGCATTTGTGACATAAATAACTATTATTCTAATGACGTAGTGTAGGTAGTGTCAAATGCTGATGCTTTGACAATACCTACGATTTATCTCTATAGAATAGATTCTCATGCAGCTAAACTATTAATTTTATATATTGTATGATAAAGTCATGTGCCTGGCCACATCAGATTTTTTTTTTGTTTGTTTGGTTAAAATGAACGTTCATTTTACAAGTTTTGATTAATTGCCTGCTAACTCAAAAATAAAGCCTCATCTAAAAAAAAAAATATTCCCAGAAAAGGTTCTTACAACTAATCTTAGAATTAAAAAATGTTCTATTACAAAAAAATGGGCTTGCTAACTTTCCATAATAAAATGAACCGCTGATATTGTGACAATACCTAGTGTCAATATTATCAATCAAAATATCGGTCAAATCCTGGCTAACTAGTGTTATTTTAATGCAGATACGATCGATCTCGATCAAATTGAATCTCATGCAGCAAAACTATTAATTTTATATATTGTATGATAAAGTCATGTACCTGGCCACATCAGATTTTTTTATTTGTTTTTACGGTTGGAGAATTTTTCAGTGTTCTGATAATTTTGTCTAATTTTGATTAACTGATTCCTACAAAAACTTCTTTAAATTAATCTTACAATTTAAAAATGTAAAAAATACAGGGTGTTCTATTTGAAAAAGGACTGGTTACTACTTTCCAGGATAAAATGAACAACCTGTATATTAAAAATGTATTTAAATTATAGCTTGTTTAAAACCAAAAAAACTTGTTAGAAAATATTGTGTTCCGGTAATTTGGCTAACCCTGTATATGCATATTTTATTTTAGAGTCATTTTAAGTTTCATTAAGAACTATGAAAAAGAATGGGTAGAGACTGCAAAGGATGCACACTTTTATTAAATTGTGGCTTTAAAATTACATTAAACAAAACTATATTTTGTATAGACACACTGTATATAGATACAGTGTGTAAGAACCGCCACAAGAATAAAAACTATTGTTGTAAGAAAATTGCATAAGTTTATTTGCTTGATATAGGTACATTAAAAATTCAATTTGATGACATGAAAAGTAACACAAAATCAAAAAAAAAATAGTTATTTTTAAATCCTAAATTATTAAACACTATTTTTACGTCAAAATTCATTCTTAATTAATTTGAACGATAAATTAAGTTACGATACAGCAATCGTCAACCTAATCGCAACCGTACAACTATTTACTTTGATTCGTTTCCGAATTTCCGATACAAATACTCGTAGCGACATCGAGCAGGCCTCGGCAGAATTAATTAGCGCGATTAGGGCGCGATAAGCGGCGAACGAACACAACAGTCATTAACCTCGGACAAATTGCGGCAAGGTAGCGCAGCGAGGCAAAGGCTCGTAGCGCGCGAGCCGCGCACTCGATAACGACGGATCCCGGCGAACAAAAAAAAAATGCCGCCGCTCGACCCGATCTAGGCTCTAGTAGCGGGTCGCGCTGTGTCGCGCCATCTAGCGACGCAGCGCGGAGGCCCTAATCGCTCGCGCTGTCATTAGGCGGTGGCTCCCCGCCGCGGCGCTCTCTTGAATTACCGCTTGCGAACGTTATTACTATTATTATTGGCTATCTCGCCCCGCGCTGCCGTGTTGTTATTGATGTCGTTGCTTTTTTGTTTGTTTGGTGTTTTTTGTTTTTGTTTGTTTGGTTGTGGTGGTTTTGGTGTTGGAAAATGAGTGTGGGATGGAACTGGGTTGGGTTGATTATGATTTTGTTTAGTGGTGGGTGTATTTAATGTTGTCTTATTGGGTTTTTCAAATTTTTCTTGTTATTTTTTCACGTTCTGATGTTTTTATTTCGGATAAAGTATGATTAATGATGGACAACAAAACTAAATAAATAAACTAAATAGCTGTTCCAATTGTTCCTTATTTCTAAATATTATGTCAAAAATTTGTTTTGTTATTATTATATCTTGCACTGTAATGGAAAAACTGGAACCATGTGTTTTTCCCTCATTTTTGACTCACCCGGTGTGTTCATTAATACCACATGATAAAAGCAGCCGCGTAAAATATTGAGGGGAAGAGTTTCGCAAAAAATGTTCACACATCCACGCAAAATTTCTAAATATCTATCACTATTTATATTTTCGTTGTAAATTTCGTATCTTATTTCGTATCCCAATATTAAATAGGAGTATTCAAAATGGATTTAAAGAAAAAGTAACAATATCTCAAAAACTATTAAAGATAGATATAGGGAATAAGATTTCCTATCGAATGGCGTATCGGTATACAGTGCGTTCCATATGAAAAAAATGAGTTTTTACGTTTGAAAATTCAATTATTGTGTTGTAACTTTTGAACAACCTGTATAAGATATCATGATGAACTAAACATCGTCGTATTTTGTTATGTTTCTAGTTTTGAGAGATATTCAACTTTAAACGAAATAGTAGAGCATGAGAAGCTTCTAATGTATTAGTCCCGTGAGACACGCTGTATACCACTACTTGGTTAACACACAGGGTGAGTCAAAAATGAGGAAAAAACAAGGTTCAGTTTTTCCACCACAATCCAGGATACATTGCATTAATATAGTAGTAGGTTGGAGTAAGAACAAATACTGGAAATTATTGTTAAACAACAGCTCAGTGAGTACTTGGATGAAAATCAATTTATTACTGGCCAACAGTCAGGTTTTCGTGCTCAGCATTCATGCGAGACGGCCCTAAATTTGGCATTGGCAAATTGGAAAGGAGAATTAGAAGAGGGTAAAACGATAGTTGCTGTTTTTGTAGACTTGAAAAGAGCTTTCGAGACAATTTGTCGTCAAAAGTTACTACAAAAATTAGAAACTTACGGAATCAGAGGAAAAGAATTGAAATGGTTTGAAAACTATCTAACAAACAGGAGACAGAAGGTTAGGATTGGAGAAAATGAGTCAAGTGAATTAATAAACAGCTTAGGGGTACCACAAGGTTCTGTTCTTGGACCAGTTTTATTTAATTTGTACATAAACGATGTTGCTTCACAAGTTAAAGCTTGTGATATGCACCTATTTGCAGACGATACACTAATATCAATTGCAGGAGATAACTTACCTGATGTAATCGCGACGTAATCGCGAATTGGTATAAAGAAAATAAATTATGTTTGAATGTATTGAAAACAAAAGCTATGGTATTGGGAAATAGAAATTCGGTAAACCCTACACCAGACATAGTTATCGATAACACAGTTGTTGAGATAGTGGTCGAATTTAAATATCTAGGTGTCATTTTAGATAATAGTTTGAAATTTACGAGTAATATGGAATATATAGTTAAAAAGGTGAGTCGAAAGATTAGCTACTTAGGAAGAATATCTAATAAACTTACATTAAAAGCTAGAATATCTTTGTGCCATACGATTATAGAACCATATTTTTACTATTGCAGCAGTATAATATTTTTGTGTACAGACAAAGACATTAAAAAGATTCAAGTACAACAAATCCAGCACTCAGAATTTTATTACAAAGCTCCAGGTTAACCAGTGTCGAGTCCATGCTGAGTAAATTAAATTTTTTGAATGTTAAACAAGGAACGGTATATCAGGCACTCACGTTGGTATATAAATGCATAAATAATAAACTCCCAAATTATAAAAATTATAATAATTACTCAATTATTTAACATACAATAGTCAGCAGCATGAATACAATACTCGGCAAAAGGGCCACTTCAGATTACCAAAATATACAAAAAGCAGCACACAAAATTTATTTTATTATAAAGCACTGAAGATGTTTAATGTTTAATGCTAAGTCTTTTTAAAACATCATGTCGGGTTCATGTATTGGCTAATTTTAAGTAGTTGATAAGTTTATTACTTAGGAAACCAAATTTATTGTGATTATTAGTTTCTTTTAACTAAATAAATATCATTATTATTAATAGTTTATAAATTACAAGCGCAACTACTTTAAGCATTAGACAACAACCGGCCTACACACAACAAAATTTAGTTCTTTGAGCTATGTCCATCTGTGATATATATTTAATTTCGTGAGTACTAAGTCTTAATAATAAGCTTTGTCAGAGTAAGTTCGAAAACAGTTTTTGGAAATTCATAGATCACAAATTGGCAGTAATATGAAATCAAATTTCGAAAGTTGTTATTGGTTGTTTCTGAATAAAAACCCTGGTTTAAAATAAGGCACAATTTTTAATTAATATAATTTAGAATTTAATTGTTACGCTACATAGTTTTACATGGATTTTGCTTACATATTACAAACAGCGTGCAATATGAAGAAGTAGTAAATAAACAAAAATGCTCAATTAATAATTTAAGAAAAGGATCTAACATCGGACAGTTTTCCATCGGTAGGCGGAAATAAAATTAACATATTGCATCTAATAAGCACGCAAACTATGCGTCAATACTGAAACTTCTCGAAAACTGGTAATATCCTTGGTGGGTGAAACAATTGGAAGAATAGAAAATATTTTGCACTGTCATTTACTTAATTTATTGTCTATGCCAGAATCAATTATAGATCAATTTACAGTACGTTAAACTTGTTAAAAGAAGGTATATATTATCTAACTTATTAACAGACAGTAAACAAAATACCTTACAATCTTCAATATTATCCTCTCAATGATTGAGAAATAAATAATATCTTTGTATCTATATCTGCATACGCTAATCGAGATGTAATCAATCGTATTGCTTAAATTTAAGTACCCAGAGAATAAACGAAACGATTCGAAAATCATTTCAGCTATCGTACCTATTACCTGTAACATTTACCGCCGCACTCGATATTCAAACAATTAACTTCCGTTGTGCAAGAGCCCCTATCTGTGATCTCTACAGTTGTAGTATATAGTAACTAAGGATAATTATCCCAGGTAATCGCTACCGAGAGCTCACAAAGCGTTCGCCATTTAATAAAAGTTAAACTTTCCATTTAACCCGAGGCTATATACTCACACACTCAATAGCGAAACCGTTCAATTATTGGAGGAGATCTTTTGAAATTACTACATTGTTAATTTCGGTAGTTTACTTACTGTATCATTATTTAGGGGTTGTTTTTATTAAGAATATAGATTTTTAGTTGAACTGCCAAAGGTACCCGAGTTCTACAGTTTTGACTGGTTTACATCAACACACGCTATTTTGTTTCTTCTAAAGAAACCTCTTACTGCAAAAAACTGCAGATCTTGTTTGGGTAGTATTTGGATTCTTGTCTATTGATATAGAGGCATTTATGTTTTTATGTAATAATTTCTTTTAAATCAAAATTTCTTTTATACAATTATTAAATGTGCATTGCATGAATGACATGTTCCTTGGACTAATCGGTACAACAGTCGAATTTTCTTGTGTAGAAATTATTGTTTTTTCTGCCATTGTGTCCACTAGGGTGGTCCAAATTTATACCTAGCAAAATCTTTTTTTTTTTGCTGGAGGGCAACAATACAATCTGTTCCTTTTCCAGAAATAAAAATTCCCCCAAAATTTGAGAAGAATCGGTTAACGTTAACACGTACCACCGAGCACCTCAAATTTCCCATTTAAAATACATTGCAAAAATGCATCTTTTTTCCTTATTTTTTTCACGTTTAGTATTTAGAAAAAAAGTTGCGGGAGATAATCAGAAATTGTTTAGAACTCCCTAAGAAACAAATCCACAACCACTATTTTTTTTTCACCATCCCCCACCCTCCCCTGCAGTACCATAAATATGACGCAAAATTTTCTCCAAATTTATAATTTTACAATGTTACGTATTTTTTATTTTTGTTTGCATAAATTATTATTAACGGATTACTGACATGTCCCTTTGTCATTTATGAACTAATTTCAAATTGTTTAAACAATTACAAATTGTTTAAAAAATATTTAATGTAACTAACTCATTTTTATATTTTTTGCAGGTATTATTGGAATATTGGCATTTTTGTCATTTATTAACTAATTTGCAACTGTTTAAAGAAATACCATTTAGTTAGACAAAAATATACAATGTCACGGACACATTTTTGTATTTGTTGCAGAAATGATTATTATATGAAACACTGGATTTCACAGTTTGGCGCTTGCCTACGTTGTGATGTATTAGGATATGATCTGTAGCTAGAAATATATCCTTCTCGGCCTTTTTTCGTTTGGTTCATCAGAAATGTTTTCTGTTTTTCTGATATATTAGCATCCTGTAGTACTTTCATGTGGTGCAATATCAAAAAGCCCATCCAGCTTTTCCAGAAAATCATCTTCTTTCTTAGTTTGTGCCGATGTTTTCTGACCCGCTCTCTTTTGTATTATTCTGTATTGGGAATATAAATCTTCTAGCTTTTCCACGCAACGTTGCTGATCTCGCGTAGGAAGGCTTGCTTTTGCCCAAAAAAGTTTCACTTCGTTGACCGCAAGATGAGCACCTGCTCTTAAACTTAGTTTTACAAATCTCATATTGTAAAACAACACTCTCATTACTTGCATTTTGCTTGGAAGCTTATTCCCGATAATTTGGTGATCATAATGATTAATCAAATATATGGTTCTTCGCAATTCTTTAGAACCTAACATTCTCAATGATGTAATGTGCAAACACACAAGTCGAAACAGCTAACAACGAAATCAAAATACCGTAAGCAGTACAAGCTAAGCAATATAAGACTAGGGCTGTTCGAGTTATCAAAAAATTCAAGTCTCGAATTTCAAGTCGAGTACAGCTAGTTTCTTTCGGAACCGAACCAAACACGATTATTTGAGTTGTCTCGCATTTATTCGAGTCTCGATATCAAAGTCGAGAGCTTTTTTTTATACGGAATGTTCGTAAAATGAACAGAAAAATATGTATGTAACTTTGTATATTATTGTTTAAACAAATAGTATGTTTAAACAAGTGCAAATTAGTTAATAAATTATAAAAATATACAAATAATCTAACAGTAATTTCTGCAAGAAAATAGAAAAATATGTCAGTAACATTGTATATTTTTGTTGAAAGAAATGGTATTTGTTTAAACAATGCAAATTAGTTAATAAATGACAAAAAATGCCAATAATCTAATAATTTCTGCAAAAATATATAAAAATGTGTTCGTGACATTGTATATTTTTGTTTAAACAATTTGTAATTGTTTAAACAAATTGAAGTTAGTTCATAAATGACAAAAGGACATGTCAGTAATCCATCAATAATAGGTACATTGTCAAATTGTAAATTTGGAGAAAATGTTGCCTCATATTTATGGTATTGCAGGGGAGGGTGGGGGTGGTGAAAAAAAAAATACTTGTTGTTGATTTATTCCTTGGGGACTTCTGAACAATTTCTGGTAATCTCCCGCAACTTTTTTTCTAAATCCGAAATAAGAAAAAAAAGTAAAAAAATATGGGAAATTTGAGGTGCTCGGTGACACGTGTTATCGTTAACCGATTTTTCTCAAATTTGGGGAGAATTTTTTTTGCGTGAAAACGAACAGATTGGGGCGATCGTTGCCCTCCAGCAAAAAGTCCGTTTTTTGGACCACTACTGTGCTCCATGTACGTGAAGATGTTGGTAAGGGTTGGTAATTATCATCCAAGGCTTATTAGAGAAACCATCGAAAATTACAAACATCCTAACATCAATCTCGAGGATGGTACTGACATTAGTAGGGTCTGGAAATCGATCCTAACGCGGTCAGGTGGAAAAGCACATGGGAGCGGTAGCTCCAGATGTGCGCAGTGAGGTGTAAATACAGGTATAGACGGGAGAGTTTCTTGGTAGGTCTTCAGTATTCAATTAGCTTTGAAGAAGCGAGAAACATGGTTCGCGAAACGTCAGCATTAACAAATCTTGACACACGGCATAACCCGGAAGCAGTTTATTTTCTAAATGGATTATTTGTTTGATAACAGTTCTTTTGAGGCCTTTGTGGCTTTAAATTTACTTAAAATCGCTTCCGCTAGAGACGGTCCTGCACAATCTGCCACCTGCTCCTCTTGGAACTTTACGATATCGGTCTTTCTCCTTGGCATATCGTTCCGTCTCTTTTCATCTCGAGAAATGGGAGAGAGAAAGCCGTATTTGCGTACGGCTTCCCTCCCATGGAGGGAGCCGGATTAAAACCAGTATTCCGAAGACACATAGTAATATAGTAGATGAGTTGATCGCCTGCGGCTCTTCAGTATCCTTCCTCCTCGTGTACGTCGTCGTGTTTTTATGCATGGTCAACGTCCTTTTCTATGCCTTCGGGCCCTACGCTAATTTCCAACCTAGCACCAGCTTCCTATCACCATACTTTGTTGTTACTTATTCATTAATTCGTGCTTTGTTCTCTGACTATTACTTTTTTTTAGGTTGGAGCTTTAAGAAAGTGGTTAGATGTGATTTATTGTTGAGGATTTATGATTAAGGAGTGGGTGTAGACCCAAAAAGAGGCTGCTAACTTTGGAAAGTTGGGAACGAAAATTTTAAATCTTTTAGTTCCTACAAAAAAAATGTTTAGACATAATTTAAGTACGAGTTAGCGTTTTCAGGTTAAACAATCTGAAAATTACGTGAAAAGCAAAATAGTAGTAGTGTATTTATGTGCTGGGTGATCCATTCCTCGTCCCAAGTATTTGAAAACATGATTGAGCATCATATTTTATAAGCAAATCATTAGCATTCACTTAAAACTTTATCATTTCCAAAATATGTCCATCAGAAGGTGCAAGAAAACTCTTGTAACTTAGTATGCATATGTACGGAAAGATCTCAATCTTACCTTTATTGTCTTCAGACCAATAGGAAGGAAAATTATGTCATATACCTAGACGATTTTCCCCATCTTTCCAAATCGTTTTTTAGTCAATATCATCCTGATGGTTTGGTGAGAGTGAAATTTGGAATAAAATTGCTAGATGTTCTAATCATCTGCAATAAATTCTTACCGAATACAGCTGAAATGCGTCACATGAGTTATAAGCAAATAATCAAAATCTGTTAACATTACTGGAACACTAGAGTTTTTTTATTTGATTCTATCGTTTAAATATGTTTATATTTTCAGAAACTACAGGTATGACGTGGAACATCTACAACTCTTTGAATTCAATTTTCTTATTCTTTTTATTTTTTCCCTACACCTTTGACGAAATAAAGCTCTTGCAAGTCTCGTATTTCGCACTTTAACGTTCCAAAAGAGTTACCTCTTCACATGAAAAGCGATTTACCGAAAAAACTAGCCGATAAATAAGACATCAATAGACGGCATCTGATCCCGAACCGTAGTACTCCCTCAGATCTGCGCTTTGTCGGTCTCCATCGAGCGATCAAATGGTCAGGTTTCCTAACTCACTTTGATCTCGAATTTCGCCGATTAAGAATATGTAGAAAGAAACGATCTTCGGCCTCTTTGCCGCCATGCGCGATAAATTTAAACTGCTTCTTTGCCGCCAGGTAAAAACGGCGTCGCGCGTGCATGCCGCTCAAAGCACAAATTCTCGCTCGTAAATCTGAACTGGTTGTTTGTTTGGACTGAGACTGTTAGTCCGTTCGAGATTTCTTTAATGTCAAAACACTCGTCTGACGAGTAGTTTGTAATAATAACTAGAATCGTTAATCGTCCAACTAAGAATTTGTTATTTTGTTGGTAATTAGTCCGAGAAAAAATCGAAATAGTCGACTCAAATTAGGACTTCTTGTTTTTAAGAAATATATTATTTTGAACGAGGTAAGGGCCTCAAATTCAGACAGGTCAAGGAAAATTTGGTTACATTTGTAACTGCCACCATTTGACACTGTGGGCCAATAAAATCGGTACAAATTGTTAATCACTCGTACTTACTTCCAAAAATATTTAGTCAATTTAAATATTTCTTTAAAAAATCTGAAAATATGTATCTCCGTCTCACATTGTTGGAACCGAGACTACACATTGGCGCTATAGGACAAGCTCCGTATAATCCCTGATACGTATATGGATAATATTGCCAGTAGGTATTGTCAAAAAGCCAGCCTTTGACACTACCTACTGTCAGAATGAAAATAATTGTGAAATCCGCACTAACTAAGTTTTAATGCAGACACGATCTCGATCAAAAAGAATTTGCTCATACAGCTAAACTATTAATTTTACAAAAAAATGTCATACACATAAATTATACAAAATTTCCTCTACTTTCATTTATTATTTAATTATTTTCACGAAATTACAGAAATGGCGGCTCATTTGCAAAATATTTGAAAAAGGCTTAGAGTAAACATCTAGTTCCTTTTGAACCAAAAGCTTTTCAGCTCTAAATTTAGTCATGAACTTCTAAATATGAAGTTTCGTCCAGATACCTTTAGTAGTTTCTCCGGAATCGTCGCCACAAAAATCGGGTATAAACACACATACACACAACACAGACATTTTTTTGTACCTTGGTCAAAAATTTTCAGGGAACCCAAAAAGACCTATTTCCGCTAAAATCTCAATTATTTTTTCGGCATGATGACAATACTTTACTGTAAAAACGATTGCTCGTAGTGTGAAGATTGAAACCATACCATATTCGTAATAACAGAACTTTTCATTCCAAAGTTATGTTGCTTTATGTTTGCCTATGGAATATTTCTGATAATAAGACACTAGAGATCTTATAACATCGTATACAGGGTGAAAATACTGATAGATAGTTGCGCGCATGTTTCTCCTTCTAATGGCAATCTCCATGCAATTGCGTGTTAAATTCGCGTTTCGCAAACGCTGACGTTCTGAATACTGTTAAAAGTATCAAAAAATCTGTCTAATTCTGGCTAACTAGTTTTTATGCAGACACGATCTCGATCAAATAGAATAATCTCATACAGCTAAACTATTAATTCAATATAATAATACCAATAATACTAATATATGAATATAATAATACAAAACAAATAACGGTTTTTGCATCAAATGTCGATTTTATCCTCTTTATTTTAACGGTACTCTTTAATAGCAGTCAAAAACAATTTAATTGAAAAATAATCTTGGACCGGTCTGACTAAACGACCAAATACGTTCTAAGAGTATTCCCTTTCGAATTTTTTCCTTCATACCTACACCATTCAATATCTTCATACAACTTTTTACTCTAGAGGCTGACTTCCTCGTAATAACAATTAATAACAACAACCTTTTTTTCTAAATCGAATTACACGAAGATTAATCGCTTTTTTATCCGTCGATCTCTTGCCAGCCTAAGCAATTACGTAAGAGGTAAAGGTATCGAAAGCACCGCTCTACGAATGAATGGAATGAATGAGTGACATAACATCGGCTAGCACCGGATGCGTCGATGTCATATACTTTCCAGGTTGCACACACACACACACACACACACATATACAAACACTTCATCTCGCTTCCCCCTCGCTCACCCCTCCCCAATTTAAACTTTATAGCCTACTTCCGGCGCACCGCTCGAGCATGCGTCGGAGTTCGCTAGCTATAGGTATGCTATAGCTATGGCTGTGTATTGTCATTTCGCTTTGGCGACAGAAGAAGTCGTAGAAAGTGTTTTTCACCTTGCGAATCTTGGAGTTACAAGATATCAATCAATATGGACACAATATGTCGCTAGTTTTCTGTAGATTTACATTTAAAAAAAGGAGAAAGCTTATGAATTAGAAGTGTTCATGCAGTTCAGTAAATTTGCATACTACAAACGTAAAGTAAATTTAAGAAATAATCTCTGAACTTTTTAAATGTTAAAACGAAAGCATATTTTTAATTACATACTGGCCAAAAGCTAAAAACATCGAACAAATATGACTACTGGATCTGATGTTATGGTTTTTAATACAATTTATTGGGGATGCAAATATTTGTAATTTGTAAGTATTATTATAATTTTTATTGATCAATTATATGATCATACATGATTATATTACATTGTTTTGTGATCATCTAAGAAATACGATAGATATTTGCTTACTATAGGTACACAGATAGAAAAGATTTCTTGGTTCAAAGAAATGTATTTGTTTGAATTTATTCTTTTGGGTCAAAACATATTTCTTTGATGCCAACAATATTTACTTCATTGATTACTCTAGTTTATTTGCTTGCAGAGATTAATTTATTTGAAATATTTATTTAAGTGGAATAAATATATGGATACAAACAAAAATTACTTTCCTTTAAAGTAATATTTTAGTTTTGATTAAAAAAAAGTTTCTTTACACCAATGAAATATAATTTTGATTCTAACATATAAATTTGTATATAAGGAGAGATTTATTTCGCTTAAAGTAATATTTTGTCTTTGGCTTAAAAATAGGTTTACTTCCGCCAAAGGAATCATATTTTGATTAAAATAAATATATTTGTACACAAGAAGAGATTTATTTCCTTTAAAGTAATATTTTTTTTTGGCGTTAAAATAGGTTTACTTCCACCAAAGAAATCATATTTTGATTTAAATAAATATATTTTTAATGTCATCCAACTGTATTGTTAGATGGCGCTGTAAACTCTCTCCTCGCACTTCGTACATATCGAGAGTATAAAGCCGCGTGATCGACAGTATAGAACTTAAGAGTACAGTGCCTGCAGGTTCAAGTTGCCATTCCAAATCAGAGTACACTTTACTAACTTAACCTTGACTATATGTTGGGTTGGGAAGACCAAGCACTGGTCGAGGATGTGCGACATCCCAAAAAGGAGGTGACACATGGCGAGCCTTCCGAAAAATTCTTGTCTATTAATTCCTTCAACAAATTAATAATTTTAAGCATTTTAACTCGACCAACAATTTTGTTAATTTAAAAAATGTAATTCTTTCACAATCATATTTATTTGAAGTAAATAAATGTCATTTCTTATAATACACAAATTGCAAACTTTTTAACTGGAAACATAAGTTGTTTGACACAAATCAACGTTCTTTCTACCAAACAAATATTTCAAATAAATGCATTTTTATCCACAAATAAATATTTCTTTGCCTCTATTGAAACAACAAATTTCTTTGAGTCAATGCATATTTATTTAAATCAAACAAAAATTTCTCTCTGTGTACTTTTTAATTTATTTTAATTTTGTAATAACTTCTTCCACTAATATCGGTTATGGCAAATAGCTTTAAAAATATCTATATGAACCCCAGGCAAAAGCTTTTGTCAAAAATAACCATTTGGCTACGACATATATGTACAAGTTTATTTCGAGTATTTACCCTTTTTTTAGCCAAGTTTTCAATTGTTAACGTAATGAGAAATTATTTGAATTATATTCGTTATTACATCAGAAATTTTGTGAAGTCATCAGCTGTCAATATAACTTTTAAAACAAAATTCATTAAAAAATTAAAAATTTTAAATTAAATAAGTAAAAAAAAGAAAGTTACAAGTTTCTAAATATCCTCTAAAATACCGTACATTACTTATTCTGTAAAAAATGATTTTTTAACCAAAAAGAACAAATCCGCACACAATTTTTTTTTAGAAAGGACATTTATTTCTGTTAAACGACGTATGTTTACAGTTAAAATTGACAATTTGTCTATTATAACGAACCTCTACTATTTATACTCAAGATAAGGCCGAACTGCGAGGAGAGTGTTCACAGCGCCATCTACCTATACGGTTGGATGAGGTATTCACTCGAAAAATATATCTGTTTAAATCAAACTTTGATTTTTTTGGAGTTAAGAAACGTCGTTTTAAATCAAAACAGAAATGGCAAGTAATTTTTGTTTGTTTCCAAATATATTTATTTGACTTAAATAAATATTCCAAATAAATATTTCTCTACAAGCGGTTAAGCACGGACGAAAACAAAAAATACGCGCCGACTGCAAACACACATTGTCACAGCATAGTGGGGAGGTGCGGATTATTAGCGCGTTGCTTGAATAAAAAGTGTACCTGTTGGGTTATATTTTGAATTGTTGTTGTGTATTGGTTGGATTATCTATTGTTGATAAAATATAATGTTGAATTTTAACAAGGAAATAAGCTAGAGTATTCAATGAAGTATTTATTGTTGGGTGTCAAGGAAATAAATATGTTTTGATCCAAAGAAATAAATTTAAAAGAATAATATATAATATATTTCTAAAAAACAAGTAATCTTTCTATCTGTGTACGAGAAAATAGTAATTTAGTATAATTGATTCAAGTAATTTGTTGCGATTCCTGGTTAACCGATCGTTTGACATTAGAACGGACATTTTTGTTTGTCAGGGATATTTTATTTCATGTGTTTTATTATTCAAAATCTAGGGGTGGGGGGGGGGAAGTCCCCTCTCTTCCGTTCTCTTAACAGTTCTCCTAACTGTTAATCGTCACCATCAATACAGATTATTCGTCGATGCTTACTTAACTCAAAGTGTTATTAAAGTCTTTCAGTTCATGTCGCTTGCAAGAGAGCATTACGGGCACCTTTCGAAATGTTTATTAATGAACTCATTGTGTCTAGAAAAAGCCTAGGTACGTACCTAGAACCCGAGGCGGTCATTTCGTCCGAGAGTATCGAAAAGAGTAAAAAGCGATTACGAAAAGCTTAATTATATATCGTATAGTTTTATGAATGAACCGATCGGAAAACGAAATAGGAAAAAAACTTGCTCCGTGAAACTGGTTAGCCTAGGAGAACTGGAAGCAATTAGTCTTCCGTCCTTATCTCTCTCTATCTCCACCTATCCTTATCTAGCCGTTGAGATCTTGTCGTCGCAGCAAGTTTAAATTGAAAATCGGCGAGAAATTAGCGTCCATGTTATTGGCTTTTAATTCTTAAACTGAAAAAAGGAGATAAGTCTTAATGTTGCATAATAATTTTATGGCTTTTTGTTAGAAAATTTTTGATTTGTTTGGCTTTTTTTTCTTATTCCGTTGCCCTAAAAGCTTCAGAATGATCTCAAGGTCTTAAACTTTGTACTTTTTTACACAAAATTCCTAATTTTTGTTTATAAGTAGGTACCTATACTATGAGAACTTTTTGAGGTTTCTAGGATAATGGAACCAGCTAGAATAAATATGAAAAAATTACAAAAATTGAGTTTTTATATTTTGGCCGCCCCACTTTTCCCGAAAAATATGCGGAAATTTTTGAGTTAGGATTCGTTGATTCGTCTTGAAATATTTTACTTATAACTGTTTAAACCTGATTCCAAAATTTCAGATGTCTGTAATTTTTTTGTACGTTTTAAAATCCTTAGCAAAACTGTTAACAAATATGGGTTGTTACTTGTCAAAATAATTTCTCATTACTTGACAATTGGTAACATGGCTAGAAAAATGGTAAATACTCGAAATAAATTTATATACAGGGTCCTGCAACTAAGCTCCCGTCTTCTGTAGCTCACTTACTCATTTAAGCTAAGAGTTTCACATTTTGCAGGCTTACCCTGTACTTCAAGGTACAATTCAAGAAATTATTTTTTATTATACAGGCTGTTCCAAAAATGTGCAACGCCATGGTAATATATTTTTTTAAATTGCATGCTATACATTTTTCTACACATTTGGAAGCCTTTTATGGTTGCCTACATATCACCAAAATTTTATTGAAATCGGTTGACCGCAGCGGAAAGAAATAAAAACCAAAAAAAATTAATTTTGTATTGTAGGCTTTAAAAATCAATAAAAACCACAAAATGCACCTCGTTGATAAAAGTTTACGACGTGGTTATTAAGTTAGATGTAATAGTCTCGTTAACCAAGTGACATTGATCCAAATTATACAGGGTGACCAAAATCGAGTGTCAAACTTGTCAAACTTCAAATCGTGTTATTGTTCTTATTTTAAATTGGAACCCATACATTTTTTTATGTGAAATAATGCAGAATTAAAAAATAAACATTGTTTCTAAATACAACCCCATCACAATTCCCAATATTTTAAAAGTTATTCGCCAAAAACTCATTTTTCAACGTTTCCAACGGCAATTTTAGATAATAAATATCGTACGTGACGTTGAAAAACAATTTATTTCATAAAAAATAATAGACCTATTTTAGATTTGAGTGTACTTAATTAAGTAGTTATTCAAATGCCAAATTTACTGCATAATTTACCTATAGCGGTAAGGACGGAAATGTGGCTATAGGTAAATTTTGCTGTAAATTTAGCAATTGAATAACCACTTAATTAAGTACAGTAAAATCTAAAATAACTCTGTGCGTTATATTTTATGTAATAAATTGGTTTTCAACGCCACGTACGATATTTATTACCTAAAATTGCCCTTGGAAACGTTGAAAAATGAGTTTTTGGCGAATAACTTTTAAAATATTGGGAATTGTGATGGGGTTGTATTCAGAAACAATATTTATTCTTTAATTCCGCATCGTTTCACCTAAAAAAAATTATGGGTTCCAATTTAAAATAAGAACAATAGCGCGCTTTGAAGTTTGACAAGTTTGACACTCGATTTTGGTCAACCTGTATAATTTGGATCAATGTCACTTGGTTAACGAGACTATTACATCTAACTTAATAAGCACGTCGCAAAATTTTATTAACGAGGTGCATTTTGTGGTTTTTATTGATTTTTAAAGCCTACGATACAAAATCAATTTTTTTTTGTTTTTACTTTTTTCCGCTGCGGTCACTCAACCGATTTCAATAAAATTTAGGTGATATGTAGGCAACCATAAAAGGCTTCCAAATGTGCAGAAAAATGTATAGCATGCAATTTAAAAAAATATATTACCATGGCGTTGCACATTTTTGGAACACGCTGTATAATAAAAAATAATTTCTTGAATTGTACCTTGAAGTACAGGGTAAGCCTGCAAAATGTCAAACTCTTAGCTTAATGAGTAAGTGAGCTACAGAAGACGGGAGCTTAGTTGCAGGACCCTGTATATCGTACGCAAATAGTTATTTCTGGCAAAATGCTTTTGCCTAGGCGAAAGCTATTTGCTTGGTCACATGTATTTGCCAAATCCGATATTAGGCAAATAGCATCTTGTTTTTTTCAATTGCGTTTAGTAAAAGACTCATCAGTCATTTGATCAGGTAAATTGATTTTAGGCAAAAGCTTTTTGCCTAAAATAACCATTTCCCTACGACACATACATACAAAGAAATATCTTCACTTTAAAAATCTCATCTACAACTATTTCTCAGGGTAGTGTTTCCAATTTCCTGTTAAAACCGATAGATAATTATCACACAAAAACATCGAAAGGTAACCTAAGCATAGAGCTTATACGAAGCAATCGCCTTTCTCGCATATCCGCTGGAAGCTCGAGCTTTTTATCACTGATGCCCAGCAGTCGGGTTCGTAGTCCGGCCCGCATTTACATAATAACCTGATCTAAAATCACGTTCAATCGGCGACTTCTGGTCGCTCGCGCTTTTTTAGAATCACCGGCGACACTTACTACCGTGTGTCGCTTTACTACTACGTCCATTCATGAGAAAATCGAGCCACCTCCGCCACGTTCCCATGGCCTGCTCGATTTAATTACACCGGATGACGCTCAAAGCTATGTGACTACTTCCACCTATCCAATTCTTGACAATTTTATCTTAACACGATTAGAAATTGACAAATTAAATTTTTTGTATTGCAGTTTTTGCATGGAGCTTTAAAAATAGAGCATTTTAAAAATACCTGCTATCAATAGTCAAAATATCTGTCAAATCAAGATTCACCTTCATATTTTTTACTTTATCTTTAGAAGTTTCATGACTAAACTTAGAGCTGAAAAGATTTTGGTTCAAAAGGGTCCAATGGAACTGGCTATTTACTCCTAGCATTTTTCAACGATTTTGCAAATGAGCCGTCATTTCTGTAATCTCCTCAAAATACATAAATAATAAATTAAAGTAGAGGAAATTTTGTATAATTTATGTCTATAACATTCTTTGGTAAAATTAATAATTTAGCTGCAGGAGCAAATTCTATTAGATCGAAATCGTGTCTGCATTAATAGTAGGTAGCCAGGAAATTTTGAAACTTTTGACAGTATTCAGAACGTCAGCGGTTGCGAAACGTCAATTCAACACGCAATTGCATGGAGAATGCGATGAGGAGGAGAAACACGCGCGCACGTACGCTATGTGAAACAATATTGAAACAGCTTGGTGTTTCCATGGTGTTTACAAAGTCAATGTGTATTTCAAGTGCGGATTGCGGATAGCAATATTGTTATGCATTTTTCAAGGATTTTGCAAATGAGCCGCCATTTCTGTAATTTCGTCAAAAAGCAAATTCTATTTGATAGAGATCGTGTCTGCATTAATATATAGTCAGCCAAGATTTGCCAGATATTTTTATTCTAATGACAGTAGGTAGTGTTAAATGCTGATTTTTTGACAATACCTACTGTCAATATCTGTCAAATCCTGGCTAATTCATTTTATTTTAATGCAAACCCGATCGATCTCGATAGAATCTCATGCAGCTAAACTATTAATTTCATATATTATATGATAAAGTCATGTGCCTGGCCACATCAAATTTTTGATTTTCATGAAATTTTGGATTTAGGGTTTTTTGGCAATTCTAAACAATTATTAAAATTTTTCGCTAAATAATCCTTAGAATCATTTCTTGATTTTTGCCATTAATTTTACCATCAGAAGGTGCTTTGCATTTAAAGAAGACAATTGGTTTTTCTTGGCAATAAATAGAGCAATATGTGTTCTATATTTGAAAGAAACAATTACTTAAATTGGACCAAAATTAAAAAAAAATATGAAGGTGTTCCATTCTTATGTGGGACACACTGTATAGTATGATAAGGTCATGTGCCTCCAATCTTGACATGTCTTTACGCCAAAAAAAATCTACAACCTCAACCTCAAACGCTTGAAATCAAACAACAGAATACATTGAGTTAAACCATAATAATCAAACACAAAAACAAAACCGTACTGCAATCTTAAATGCCCAGTTAATCCAAATCGCTTCGATTAACAATGCCAGCATGAATAAAACGGCGAATTTCTAACGAAGTGGACCTCAAGCAAAATCCTTTCACTTCACCTCCTCGGAGTTCGGCATATATCAGAGGTAGTAGACAGGTTGCTGGCGCACTCTTGGATCCACATATTAAGAAACGATTCCATCTGGTTCCCACGATCTCATGAATGAATTAACGCGGCGTATATACGGCGCGCTCGCAGCTCTGAGGTCAGTATACTTACTATACGGCCTCCGGGCTTTCAACAGGAAGCCCGCGCGACCGTATATAGTGGCCGAGTTCAGAAATTACCTATGGATTTGTGAAAACGGACGGACGGAGCCGAACGAAAAAAATGGCAAGCAGAAATTAATTCCGTAGTTGAATAACTATTTGTCGATTGGTTGGTCGGCGGTGTAACATGGCGCAGTCGGTTAGGATGTTTGTTTTAATTACGTAAGAGGCGATTTGAGTCTGTGGCCGTGTAGAAAACTTGTTTGGAGATTTCGCTTGTTGGATTTGATGCATGACTTCCTTTCGAAACAAAAGGACTGTATTGATTGTGAGCGCGCTTCTTTTGTATGGGGTTTTGGTTATAAATTGTTTGGAATTAAATGGTCATGGGTGGATTTATACCTATTTTTCAACCGGTTTTTTTTATTCGGAACTCGCACGTAGTTGAATAGTTATTTGATATTTTTACTTTATCATACGCAGAATGATGAAGTATTGTAATCGCGCCGAAAAAAAAATTGAGAGTTTAGCGGAAATTATTTCTTTATGGGTCCCCTGAACATTTTTGACCATGGTACAAAAAAATGTCTGTTCCGGAGAAACTACTAAAGGTATCTGGATGAAAGTTCATATTTAGAAGTTTTATGACCAAACTGAAAAGCTGAAAAGCGTTTGGTTCAAAAGCGTCCAAAGGAACTGGCTATTTACTCTTAGCATTTTTCAACGATTTTCCAAATGAGCCGTCATTTCTGTAATTTCGTCAAAATAGATAAATAATAAATTAAAGTGGAGGAAATTTTGCATAATTTGTGTCTATAAAATTTTTTGGTAAAATTAATGGTTTAGCTGCAGGAGCAAATTCTATTTGATCGAAATCGTGTCTACATTAATAGTAGGAAGCCAGGCAAATTTGAAACTTTTGACAGTATTCAGAACGTCAGCGGTTGCGAAACGTCAATTCAACACGCAAATGCATGGAGAATGTGATGAGGAGGAGAAACACGCGCGCACGTACGCTATGTGAAACAATATTGAAACAGCTTGGTGTTTCCATGGTGTTTACAAAGTCAATGTGTATTTCAAGTGCGGATTGCGGATAGCAATATTGTTATGCATGTTTCAAGGATTTTGCAAATGAGCCGCCATTTCTGTAATTTCGTCAAAATAGTTACATAATAAATTAAAGTAGAGGAAATTTTGTATAATTTATGTCTGACATTTTTTTGTAAAACTAATAATTTAACTGTAGGAGCAAATTCTATTTGATCGAGATCGTGTCTTAATATAGGATTTGCCAGATATTTTTGTTTTAATGACAGTAGGTTAAAGGCTGTTTTTTTTTGACAATACCTAGTGTCAATATCTGTCAAATCCTGACTAATTCGTTTTATTTTAATGCAAACACGATCGATCTCGATAGAATCTCATGCAGCTAAACTAATTTTATATATTGTATGATAAAGTCATGTGCCTGGCCACATCAGATTTTTTTTTATTCGGAACTCGCATGTACTTGAATATATATTTGATATTTTTTGGTAGATATTATTCACTCTAAAAATGATTTAGTCACAACAAATACTCTACCTGAACCAATATACTTATGTGGTATTTGTTTTGCCAAAAAGTCATAAAAAAGAGTCACCAGTTCTTATCATGGAAGCGAGTTGCTTAATTTATTAGTTTTTGTGTACCATGGCGGAGCCAAAGCTTGCTTGGATGCCACCCAAACAAAATTAATAACGCTGTATTAAATTTATGCGCGGTAAATTCAGCGTGAAATTAGACACAAAGCGCCGCTCTATCTGCTCAGCGGCACATCAAACTGTTAACTATTTTTTATTTCAGTTACTTGAAGATGTCTACAATACGAAAAAAAAAACACTTAAAATTATTTTCATTTATACAGGGTGTTGCTTTTAAGCGTAACGAAAAGTATGTAATTTTTTTTTAAAAGAGGGGCCTGTATATTATTTAATCATAATATATTATGAATTGAATACTACTACTATTGTTTATCCAGTCGTGTTTTGTTAACTCCCAGCTTTAATAGTTCCTGAGATATTCAATTGTTTTTCCAAAACATGCCCGTTGCAGGATTTTTTAAAAACAAATTTGCAAACAAATTCTCGATAATAAAAATATTTAGTACAAAGCGTTTAAATTATTGCAGAAAAACTCCACTATTATAGTTCCTTACCTTTTTTTGAAAAAAATATCTTGAAAATTGACAGTATTTAGTCGTGTGAAAAGTATAAAACCTCTTAAATGATGTTGAAATTTGGAAATATGGTAAAATTAACAATTTATTTGTTTTGAAATAAATTAATTATAACAATTTGCGACTTGCCAGGAGAGAGACGACAGTCACCGTACTAAACACGGGTGCCACGTTGTTCCGTGACTCTCCCTGACCAATGCTAGCGTTTAAACGCTTTGTGGGACAAAGTTTAATTAGAAAATATTCGATGATAAGAAATGAGTAATAATAAGTAATAATATTTTTATTCGATCTATCTTTATTTAAATTGATTTGCCCTAGATTTTCAACAGGCGTTTCCAATTCAAGCGTCTATATTCGATTCCCATTCTCAATCAAGATTTCCGAGAACATTTTAACGTTATTACGTAACATATTTTCCGTTTCCTCCGCGACGTTTCGGAGAAACTGCGTGTAGTCGACGCAAGGTGTCGCTCGAATCGTTTCACATCATAATTCGACTACCTACATATACATACTACGGACCATATCGCCGCTACCGGCATCATTTTCACTGGTTAAACGGGCTAAAATTAGCACCTAAACCGTCAGGTCGATCCGAACCGTAATTATCCGCCGATGCCTCTTCTGTTCGTGCGTTTTTCACTTCTTCCTTTTTTCTAAGTTGTTTTTCTTCTGTTTTGTTTCTTCGGATGCTGGTCCACACGTCGTAGATCGGGTTCTGCGATACGGTTCTTATTTTCGGACCGTAGGACCATAGGATATCATCATCGTTTGGGAGATCGTTGACCCAATATCGGACCCGGAACGCATTATAAAAATAACCCGTTTGGAAATTATTGTTTCCGCGTTCGGTGCGGACGCACCTTGACGAGGGTGTTAAGCCGCGTACGCACTGGTAACGTTTGCGAATTAGGAAAACTGTTTTTGCGATAGGGGAAAGCGTGGATGCTCTTTTAGAAAAACAAAAAATTAGTGATAACTGGGAACAAAATTGAACAAAGAAACAAACTACTTATGGTATGCGTTTTCCGTAAAATCTGAATCTAAAGTTAAGTTTTTTTTTTAACGAAAAATGCTCTGTTTTTTGTCACAGATTTCCCCTAATTTTACCTGTACGTAATTCAACGTACTGTAATTATGAGACAAGTAATTTTTACTGTAAAACTTATTATAAACTATAAAAAGTTATTGGTAAAACAATTAGTTTTCACCCTTGTTGACCTTGTCATTGTGATTATTTTTCATAACTACATTCACTAGCCTATAACTCGGAGATGGTAAGTTGTGTAAAGAAAAGCGTCATCTATTTGTATAGCAAATTTTGGTAAAAGTAAAATTTCCACCATTATCTTGTTTTTAAAACTGATAGTTTCCGAGATAATCGCAAAGAAAAACTTCAATATTTTTATCCCTAATAGAACCATTCACATTTGGTATTTTTTTGTGGTCTTGCATTTTTGATATCCGGTACGATTTAAGACGAAAAAGAAATTAAATCACAACGCTTGATCATGAAGTTTGATCCCAATTGAATTAGACTATGTATTTCTAAATACATATTTTTTTAAAGATTAAATATCGATTTTTTTCCTTTTACGTAAAGATATAAGAGGATTTATTTGAATCTTATTTTGACTATTTTGAAAAAGTATGTACAGGGATACAAAAATTTTGTTTACTTCAAATAAATATGCATTGACTCAAAGAAATCTGGTGTTTCAATAAAGGCAAAGACATATTTCTTTGCAGATAAAAATGCATTTGTTTGAAATATGTGTCTGGTAGAAAGAACGTTTATTTGTGTCAAACAACGTATGGTTTCTGTTAAAATTTACGCTTTGTATATTATAAGGAACGAGAGAATTATAATTTTTTTATTTAACAAAATTGTTGGTTGAGTTATGATGCGATATATTAAGGTTGTGCCGATAAATGATTCAAATTGAGATCGGTTGTGTCAGCGTTAAAACTAGCTAGCCAGGATTAGACAGATATCCTGGATCCTGGCTAACTTGTTTTATTTTAGTGCAGACACGACGGATCTTGATCAAATAGGTACTATTAATTTTATATATAGTATGATAAAGTCATGTGCCTGGCCACAGCAGATTTTTTGTGGTTAACAAAGTAAAATGGTTTGATATTTCATGTAATGAAAAGTGAAAAATTCTGAACCAGTATAACGAAGGAATTAAAATAAATTACATTTAGGTAGAAAAGTCCATAGAGTTACGGGACACCTGTTGGGTTTAATACGTCTATACACTAAAGTTATACCTACACAAAACCCCAGCTAAAATGTGTAAAAAAAGACGAAAAGAGAAGAGGAATAAAGAAATAAATAAACTCCTTAAAACGTTCCAATATATCAACCAGAAATTAAACGTGGTCCCGTGTGCTTTTCGTGTTGAGACGTGACATTTCCTCCAAACTATACAACAATAAAAACCCTCTTAACACAATTATCCTAACACAACAGCGTCATCAGCTCATACCCTGGCATCAATTATCTCAACCTACCCATTGAATTCTATCTATTATGGTAGAGTGTCGCGTCGCCACCATCGTAAAGTCTCGCCAAAGACTTCCCAAAGACGGAGAGAGAGAGAGAGAGAGAGGCGGTGTTGTCGGTTGTAAATTTCGCGCTGACCCCCTGCTAGAGACGACCGGCGCCAAGGCCTGCTAGATACGCCGAGGGGACCCAGGTGAAGCAGGTTGTGACGTCAGCTAGAGCCACGCGACTTCATTCATAAGAGTCTCTCCCCGCTCCCCTCCGCGCCCCGCCGAACGTCTTCCTTCTTCTTACCACGGCCAGCTGCTAGAGATGCCCAGCATCCGGTTCTTCGGATGCTGCCAGGAGACCACGGCGATGATGCTCCACTCACTTCTATAAGGTCACGGATGTTCAGCGTCGGATTCAGTTGCTGTTGTGTAATATTTTTTTGGGTGTATAGTTTTTGGTGATTACGAAAGAGTCGATGAAATAGTCACTTTTTTGACCTATGAGGGTACGTTTGGTGTTAAGGGTGGGGTGGAATATCATATACGGTTGCAAGCGATGTATACTCGCGGAAAGTATGATGTATACATTCTGCATTTTTACTTTATCATACGCAGTATGGTAAAGTATTGTAATCATGCCGAAAAAAAAAATTGAGATTTTAGCGGAAATAGGTCTTTTTGGGTCCCCTGAACATTTTTGACCAAGGTACAAAAAAATGTCTGTGTGTGTGTGTGTATGTATGTCTGTGTGTGTGTAAACGATTTTTGTGGCGACGATTCCGGAAAAACTACTAAAGGTATCGGGACGAAAGTTCATATTTAGAGGTTTTATGACCAAACTTAGAGCTGAAAAGCTTTTGGTTCAAAATGGTCCAAAGGAACTGGCTATTTACTCTTAGCATTTTTCAACGATTTTGCAAAAGAGCCGCCATTTCTGTAATTTCATCAAAATAAATAAATAATAAATTAAAGTAGAGGAAATTTTGTATAATTTATGTCTATAACATTTTTTGGTAAAGTTAATAGTTTAGCTGCAGGAGCAAATTCTATTTGATCGAGATCGGTCGCATCTGCATTGATATGAAACTACATATAGTAGCCAGGATTTTGACAAATATGTTTTTGTGCTGTCACACTCGTAAACAGCTGATTTCATCACAGGTTGGAGAACCGCTATGGCACGTTGCTGTTCTAGTGCAGCAAATTACAAAATACAAATTTCAAATAAAATAAGATCACCAATTTGATTGCTTGTTGATAAGAAATATCAACCCGTCTTTATATCTAATTCTAAAAACGATAAATTGAGAAAATTGTAAATAAAGTATAGCGATGACTGTAGTTTTATTGTAGTATGTTAGTACGGATGTAACATCTACAGTGTCATGAACAAATATAAATCTGCCAGAATTTGACTTAGCTTTTTAAACTTGACATTTCGTCAAAGTGGTACCAACCTAACATTTCCTATACAGAAATATTACCATTTTTTATTTATTTTATTAATACACTTTTCTCAAAAAGCAGCACAATAAACGTTCATGTCACTCCTGCAAAAAACTAGATAGCGCGACTCGCTCACATGCGACGGCGACACTCAGCCTTCGGTGACGCATCACCGCTCGTCGCGCTATTCCGTACTTTCGGCACTTGTGACATAAATTATTATTCTAATGACGTAGTGTAGGTAGTGTCAAATTCTGATGCTTTGACAATACCTACGATTTATCTCAATAAAATGGATTCTCACGCAGTTAAACTATTCATTTTATATATTGTATGATAAAGTCATGTGCCTGGCCACATCAGATTTTTTTGCTGTGCTATAATAACTCAAAAACCTGCCAAATCAATTTTAGTCGTGTTTTTTCTTGAATATTAGCTAAACTACAAAGAATTTCTGGGTGAAAGTCCGATCAAGATTCGTTGGGTAGTTTCTGAGTTACACCGAACCAAAAAAATTAGGATGTAAACATCATATGTTCCGCAACTGTACATATATGTCGTAGAGTTCGTAAACAAATGGTTACTATAGGCAAACGGCTATTGCAGCTTTTGCTTAGGTAAAAGCTGTTGTGCCTGGTTAGGTATGTAGTTTCATTAGTCCTTTTAAAGCTATTTGCCTAGGCAAAAGTATGAAAACCGTTTGTTAGACAAATAGCATTTTGTTTTCTTTTGCGTGTGTTATAGGTAAAACAGTTTTTAGAACATCGTAATCGCACAGGTAATGGATTATCTTCAAACACTAAGTATTTGATTTTCTTGTTAATATAGCACGACTTTGCACCCTTGTAAAAAGGAAACTACATATTTCTAACCTAAAACACGTTTGGTAGTAAAATCCATATAAAACCGTGTCTGTGCACTCATGAGTATGGACGTTTCTCACATCAAATCAAGCTTAACTTCATTAGCTTCATGTAGTCAAGTAATCAACGACCAAATTTGAAGGCGGATTGTACATTACGGCGGCCCAAAGTTATACAAATACCATTTGTTTAAACAATAATATACTATATACGTATTTTTTTTATTTCATACGTATACCTTTTTTGCTGAAATTATTATTAGATGATTGGCATGCTGTTTGCCATTTATTAACTAATTTGCAATTGTTTAAACAAATACATTGTATACTGTCACAAAAACCTGTGTTTCATATATTATTATTGGTTATAATTGCAAATTACTTAACACTGAACATACCAGATTACAAAAATACATGAAATACAAGAACATTCTTTTGCCAAAAAAGAACATTGTATCTTATTGTTTAAACAAATGGTACTTGTTTGAATACTTTCAAATTAGTTAACAAATTAGGAAAACACGCGAATAATCTAACAATAAAAATTTCTGTAAAAAATCAGATTTGGCTAGGCACATGACTTTATCATAGTTATATGTAAAATTAATAGATTTGCTGCATGAGCAAATTCTATTTGATCGAGATTGGTCGTGTCTGCATTAAAATAAAACTACTTAGCCAGGATTTGACAGATATTTTGATTCTATTCACAGTAGGTATTGTCAAAACATCAGCTTTTGACACTCTAGTGTCATTAGAATGAATATATCTATCAAATCCTCGCTAACTAGGTTTATATTAATGCAGACACGACCTATCTCGATCATATAAAATTTGCTTAAACACCTAAACTACTAATTTTACCAACAAATGTCATAGACATAAATAATACAAAATTTCCTCTAATTTAATGTATTATCTAACAATTTTGACGACATTACAGAACTGGGGGCTCATTTGCAAAACCCTTGGAAAATACTTAGTAAACAGACGGTTCCTTTGGACCCTTTTGAACAACAACTCTTTCGGCTCTAAGTTTGGTCATGAAACGTGTTATGAAGTTTCGTCCCGATACCTTTCGTAGTTTCTTCGGAATCGTCGCCACAAGAAAAAAAAAAAAAAAACGGGTACACACACATTTTTTGTACCTTGGTCAAAAATTGTCAGGGGAGCCAAAAAGACATATTTCCGCTAAAATCAATTTTTTTTCGGCACGACAAATTTTTTTGTCATAGTAGGTATATGATAAAGTAAAAAGAGAAAAATATGTCGGCATTGTGTACTTAGCACATTTAATAAATGCCAAAAAATCATATAATAATTATTATTTCATCAAGAAATAAAAATAAGTATATTATTGTTTAATTAATAATATTTGCTTCAACAATTTTAAATTAATTAACAAAATACGGAAAACATGGCAAATATCACTAATAACAATAAAAATATCTGCAAACAAATATGTAGGCAGCATTATATATTTTTGTTTAAATAAATACCGATTGCACATTACTTACCAAATTACGAAAAAAATGCTAATACAATCTTACAATAATATCAGAAAAATATATAAAAAATTGTATGTAACATTGTATCGTTTGTTTAAACAAATAGTATTTGTTTAAACAATTGCTATATTACAATTACTAATTATTAATAACTAGCAAAATATATAATCCAATAATATCATTTTACGCATAAGCAACAATACAAAATTAACATTATAAGATTCCAAATTTGGGTAATATATTCCTCATGATTAAAATACTATATATAGGGGATGGTAATGACTAATGAAACACAAAATGTGGTTGTGTTTGGTCCTTTGGGGTGTTTTGAACGAGTTCTAATAATCTCCCGCAACTTTTCTTCTAAATCCAAGAAAATCCAAAAAAGTTTTTCTGATGTATTTTAAATGGGAAATGTGAGGTGCTCGGCGGTACGTGTTATCCGATTTTTCAACAAAAAGCCCCTTTTTGTGACACCAAATTGTACATAACCTCACATAATTTTATTGCAGATGCGATTGAAAACAAAGCGCTCTTTGCCTAAGCACTGTTGTGGTAAAAACGTTTGCCTAGGCAAGTGGCAATAAAAATGTAAATGGGGTTTAAAAAATTTCTAGGATAAGATTTATCGATGCCTTTTTAACATATTAATATTGTCTTTCATGTTAATGTTTGTTGTGCTTTATTTTAGAATAACAATAAATATAAATGCGAATATTTTTACTTGGAATGATAAACACATAATAAAAATAAATAAACTTCTTTTTGGATAGACGATTAAATTTTGTATAAACATGAAGTTAAGAACATGGTTCAACAAGTTCAACAAAATTATAGCTTCGTCAATTGCAAATAAATATTTCAAACAAGACAAGATATAGTTTAAAAAAGAATAAAAAAATGACGCATTTGAACATTTTTTCTTCTAGATCCCTTCAAAATTATCGTTCCCACGGTTGAGACTACCCAAAATATGCCAAGACTTACGAATTACGAAACACATTTACGATATATCCAAACCCGCACTAATTTAAATATCAATACGCTAATAAAATTATTAGGCAACATTACCCGTGTGAACGCCATATCGAAATCCAAATCTAGGTTATGTCTCACAAGTTTCCGACAATTTTTGGCGCCACAACTCTTTTTCTCTATTTATCTCTCTATCTCCCTCTCTTATTTCATCTCTCTTCTACATCCACTAAAATCAGACGGTTTCATTATCATTATTCGTCCGGTCGTGAGAAAGGCCCGAATTAAAACCTATCCGGACCCGTATATATATGCGTATACCGCTAGATGGCGTTGTATTATTGTCTGCGTAGTATTCTGTATTATACGCCCGCTTGATTTATGATTGCTACCGGAGTTATTACTTTTGAATTGCAGTCCATTGCCTCTTTCTCGGAAGATGAATGGTCCTAGGTAGTAGTCAAGTCCGTGGATGCTGCCGGTCTGCAGCCTATTCATCGTCGAATGAGTTCCGAGTATGAAATAGAGACGCACGAGATGGATAATTGATTTGAACTTTGGATTGGTACATACTTAGTCCTCAGAGAGAAGGGAAATTAGTGTAACATCGTCTTGTTGTACCGTAAAGAGAAAGTATTAATTATTATTTGAAATAATACCCAATCAACTATCAGTTTTTTAAAGTTAAATAATAAAATGATAAAAGATGAAAATATTTCTTGTTTTTGACAAATACGTTCTTTTGAATTTATTGTTCAGTATCAAAGCATTTAGTGATATGTATAATATAGTGTATATGATATAGTGTACTATCGTGGCCATATATTATGTCGCTTCTTTTGCCGTCGATTTTCTGGCAGAACTAGGGGCGCAAAAATTTGAAAAAATTCTGATGCTGTCCTTGATTAATGTGATACAACTCATAAAAACTAGAAAGCTGTATATATTGGCGTTTTCCCCATTTCTCCAAATTAAGAAGAATTGGCGCTGTTTTTTCCCCGTAAATTTTATTCGTTTAACTTTAGCAATTAATTACTCCAGAAATAATCTATAGATTTCAACGAATTAAAAACTAAAATCACATGCGGAATGCTAATTTTCAATGTGCATTTTTGTAAAATCATTGGATTAGTGGTTGACCCACGAAAAGCTATATTATGCTATGCCAGCAATTCCGTTATTAGAAAAGCTAGAATAATGAAATATACATTATAGGCTACCCAATAATTCATAGGTTTAAAGTTTATTACATAATCATTGTTTATTGCATTTTTCATACAAAAGATCGTGCTGAAACTCCGCGTGAATTCCGACGCTCTACGGTCTTTGGGGTACTGCGGGGAAGGCAGGCGTTAGCGGTGCTGTCATGTCGGAGAGAACCGACACAGCTGAGAGAACCGGGGCAGCTTATTATCAATACACAAAAAGAACGATAACTTGTCAAGGTAGTAATTTTTTTTAGTAACTAACAATTAAATTCTTGCATAATTTTGATTATAATATGTGACCCGGTACGAGAGAAATCTCTTCTATCGATTGGCGTTTATGTTTTCTTCAGTTTTATACAATAAGGTTGTAAACAAAATTTTGATGGAAGCGGATAGATCTAATAATATGGAGTTAGCAGATTTTCCGATTAGTGGTGAATACTAAATTAACTTTGCATGATAAACACAAAAAATATTTAAAAAGTATGCCCGATTTTGTTATATAAATATTCAAACTATTATAACAGTTTCAACAGTTTATTTATTAATAATATTTAAATACATGCACAAACAATATAAAATACATACAACTCTTGATATATTACGTATATTACAAACGTCAGCTCTGAGCGTATAAAACTTAGAAATATCAAAAAACTTTTACAAATTTAGCATCGTAAATTTGTAGACACATAGATTATTTTGCAAATCGTTCATTAATTTTAAATGCTAATCCCGAAACCCGATTTAAATTGCCAAGAATTTCCATGGGACTTCTAAATGTCTGTTCGTGGTTCTGTTACCTTATTGACTCATTTTGCCATTATTTTTTAATTCGGTAATCTGTCGCCGAATATCCAAATTTCTTTGGCGAGGCATAATCGCCGTCTCGACATATGTATTGTGTCCGTAAACACTGTTCTCCTAGTAACTAATGCACGTGCGATCCGCCACTACTTGCAGCGTCGCTGTCGATCCCTTCCCCCGCTCGCCCGAAAGACCGAAGAGCGCCGCGTCAATTGCACCAATCATGAGATGCTTCAACTCGATCTTTTGTAGGGAACATGCAAGATAAACAACAATGATTATGTAATAAGCTTTAAACCCATGAATTAGTGGGTAGCCTATAGTCTATATTCATTATTCTAGCTCTTCTAATAATCGAATTGCTGGCATTGCATAATATAGCTTTTTGTGGGTCAAGCACACTAATCCAATGATTTTACAAAAATGCACATTGACAGCTAGCATTCCGCAGGAGATTTTACTTTTTAATTCGTTGAAATCTATAGATTATTTCCGGAGTAATTAATTGCTGCACACCCATGATGTAATTATTTTTCAAATACGTCGCGTGTTACACGGCGACTGATATTGCTGTCTCTGCTACGCACCCAGATCCTATATGAATCCGCGCTCTCTCCACCGTGCGAGAATACGTCGAAACTCGGAGCAATAGCAAACCGCGTTTAGGTGTCATAAGCCGCCGCCGCGTAACACCCCGAGTCCGCACATCAACCGACCTCAAATCGGCCCATAAGCGAGCATGACACACAACGCGCATGCGCTACCGGGTATTGTATCTGTATTGTGTATGGTATCTGTGTATTACATTTCAGCGAGCTAGCGGTGCGGATTCGAGATGTGATTGGTCCCTCTGTCGACGTGATGGTCATGTGTTTTCAAATACGAGTACAAGGCTTCGCGCTATTTTATTTTCCGCTATTTTGGAGTATAACATTAACGCCGTTTTGGGATTATGTTTACTGTTTTGTTTGGTCGTTAGTCGGTTAGTGGTTACAGTTATAGTTGCGAGTGGAATGACGATGGTAATTTGTTGAAATCTTGGCAGGAACACGGGAAGACATTTGGTAGTGACTACCATAGAGTTTTTATCAAGACCAATAAAATCCATTAATTTTTTTTGGGTGCGATTTAAGCGTGTCGTTATTTAAATAGATAAGTGCATTAAAATAGATACTTTGTGCATTAAAAAAAGAAATAATGTACATTAAATAAATATGAATATGTTACATAAAATATTCTATAATGAGCAATATTTAATTCATGACTTGTGCATTAATATAATACATACTGAGCATTAAATAAATATCAATATGTTACATAAAAAATATTATGATGAGAAATATGTTCGTCTGTCATGTTTCCCTAAAATTGGTAAAAATTAACTTAAATCATTAATTACACAATCAGGAGAAAAAATATCGAAACTAACCTTGTTTTTCTATTACTAAATTTAACGTCTACATACCTACATAGCGATATTAAATATAATATTTTCATTTGTAGGTTCTATCTCTATTGTCGGATTCATAAAATGAAACATGGATAAACCGTGGTGCTATGAACATAACCCAAAAATATAATTTGAATTAAAACAAAATCTGATGTGGCCAGCACATTACCTACTTTATCATACTAGTATACAGCAGTGCCTCCTCATGGCAACCTCGACGCATCTGCGTGTCGAATTCGCGTGCAACGCAAACGCTGATGTTCTGACAATACCGTCAAAAGAATCAAAATATCTGTCAAATCCTGGCTACTAGTTTTAATGCAGACAAAATCTCGACCAAATAGAATTTGCTCATACAGTTAAACTATGAATATTAGCAACACATTTTATAAACATAAGTTATACAAAATTTCCTATAGTTTAATTTATTATCTAACTATCTTGACAAAATTACTGAAACGGCGGCTCATTTGCAAATTCGTTGAAAAAATGCTAAGAGTAAACCCCCATTTTACAAGAAACCCCAACCAATCTTTATGTAATTTAGAAAAGATTTTTTTCCATTAGAAAACAAACGTTTTCATTAATTGTTTATTGTAAAAATATTACATTGTTTTTGGGTTGTTATGTATGTATAAAAACCCCGCACAGATGTTATGTATGTTGCATTTTATAAAACTAATAATTATTAGATAGCAAGTTAAAATTGTACACGGAATAACCGTATTTGAAACGAAACATACGGCGTAATGGTACTTATCTACTGAAATACAGCAGAAAAGGTACTACTATTAAAGAATGTTGATTATCATAGCAACCAAAGGAAAAAATAATATTGACAATTGTACAGCATCTAATTCTACTAAAAACGTGTGCAATAGTATATTATTCTATGAGCAAGTAACGTAAGCAATTTCTCACGAGAACGAAGTTTGCAGCACGAGCCGTACGCGAGTGCTGCAAAGCGTTCGAGCGAGAAATTGCCATTACTTGCGAATGGAATACTATACTTTTTCTACGACCATGCAACGAAATTTTATAAATTAATTTTTGTGCATATAGGGACAGCTGTATGTCACTATGACGGTTTACAGGATTTTGACAGATTAAAATTGTTTGGTGCGCCTTGTCACTTAGCGACGTTGTCAATGCCTTGACAATGTCGCTAAGCAGTGTATCAACAATTTGGAAATGAAAAATCCAGAGCTGTGATTGGTTCTAAAGCTGTGAGGAATGAAATATTTCTCACTACTGGCGGGGTATGAGGAGCCAGGAATGAAATATTTGTCATGTGTGTGGGGAATGGTTAGTATTTCTTATCATAAATTGCCATGATAATGAATGCATTCCTCAATAGGAGTAGAAAAAAGCAATTTTTATTATATGTCGTATTACGACAGTTTCTTAAACAATAAAAAATAAACAAGTATAACAACAAGCAGTAGAACAAGATGTAGGATACATATGATACAACACACATATTCTTATACATATTATAAGGGTTTAAATATAAGGGTTTACCAAATTTTCAAATGCTGATTTATTTAAACTATTAGACATATATATTTTTTAATTAACAATAATTTTTTGCGATGCACATTATATTTTTATAGGGGTAACGATTGTATTGCACATTTATTTATTTAAGTGCACAAATATATTATGAAGGGAACATTCAAATATATAAACGTACAATTATTTATTCTGATGCACATATTTTAATTATATTGCACATTTATTTTTTTAAATTCTCGAGGCAGTTTTTGCATTGCTGAAATATTTTTTGTATTGGTCAAATGTTTTTTGTATTGGTCAAATATTTTATCAAATGCTTACAATAAATGCACGTTTCCTTTTATATATTGCGCAAATAATTTGTACTGATTTTTTTGCCCACCCAAAGCAAATTTGCACGAGTCGCCACTGCAGCATCCGTATATCTGCTGGTCGAACGCAAGGGCGCTGCGCGCGGTGTTCAGAAGTCGCACTACGGCTACCTAAGATCTAGAGACCGCTAATTATCGAGCGATAAAGAATCATAATTAGAGGTTATGTGTACCCGCTTAGAGCACGATAACGTTCGCGGCCGATCCAAGGCTTGCCAACCTAATAATTCCGCACAGTACCAATAACAATTACGGGAGCGGGCGCCGCTTCCAAGCTCGGCTGTAGTGGTCATCTTTACGTTTATATAAAGTTCATAAAAACGCGCAGAACTGCCGGTTTTACGTCGAAACGCATAAAAATAACATATAACCATCGAGGTTTAAACGGTGGCAGACCTGTTCCCACGTCAATCTGATTATGTAGCGAAATCTATTAATGGTTTGTTGGTTAATTTTACGAGATTATAAAAGTGATTTTTTTTATTTGGTTTGGTGTGGTGGGTATTTATAGTGTAGACGCGCCTTGAAATTTTTGTGACGACGATTCCGGAGAAACTACTAAAGGTATCTGGATGAAAGTTCATATTTAGAAGTTTCATGACCAAACTTAGAGCTTAAAAGCTTTTGGTTCAAAAGGGTCCAAAGGAACTGGCTATTCACTCTTTTAGCATTTTTCAACGATTTTGCAAATGACCCGTCATTTCTGTAATTTCGTCAAAATAGATAAATAATAAATTGAAGTAGAGGAAAATTAATAGTTTTGCTGCAGGCGCAAATTCTATTTCATCGAAATCGTGTCTGCATTAATAGTAGGTAGCCAGGATATTTTGAAACTTTTGACAGTATTCTGAACGTCAGCGGTTGCGAAACGTCAATTCAACACGCAAATGCATGGAGAACGTGATGAGGAGGAGAAACACGCGCGCACGTACGCTATGTGAAACAATATTGAAACAGCTTTGTGCTTCCATGGTGTTTACAAAGTCAATGTGTATTTCGAGTGCGGATAGCAATGTTGTTATGCATTTTTCAAGGATTTTGCAAATGAGCCGCCATTTCTGTTATTTCGTCAAACCAGTTAAATAATAACAATATTTTGGAGACTGTGGCGAACTTAATAATAAAATTATAAACCCCTAACCACAACAAGTATTTTAGAACCTAAATACGTATTTCAGCAACTATGTTGCCATCTTCAGTAGAACCTAACAAGAGGAAAAGAGAGATTAGCACTTCATAGTATCTTTACTGGATATTGTCCACGTCCATGTTATAAATTACCCTATATATACCCATTTGTTGTTCACACATCAGTGAATTTTGCTCATTGAAGCGTAAAAAACAAGTTTTAATTAAAGCAGGTCAAACAATGGCGAACTAGGTATAGGACCCCTGTCTGAATTTATTAATTTATCTCTATTCAAGTGAATAAAGATACTTTCCAAGCTGTTTAGTTCCCTATTATTTGACACAGCTTTTACAAGTTTTAAGTCATCTACAACTACTTTATGACCTGTGTCTAAAATATGTTGAGCCACACTAGATTTTTCAAAACGATTATATTTAAAATGAGCTACATGTTCTTTGAACCTAGTTAACATTGTTCTTCTAGTCTGGCCTACGTATGCTTTTTCACAGTCATAACATTTGATACAATATATACCAGATTTATCAAGTACATCTACCTTATCCTTTGGGTTTCCAAGAAGGTTTTTTATGCTATTATGAGTCGAATATGCTATACAGAGATTTTGTGATGTAAAAATACTTCTCAAACCCCTTGTATATGCACAATCGAACGGTATTTTAACATATTTCTTCTTTTCTACAGACAAAGTATTTAAAGTAGATATTTGATTTACATACATTTTAGTTTTTATTGATTAAGAAGCAGAATCAAAAAATGTATGTAAATCAAATATCTACTTTAAATACTTTGTCTGTAGAAAAGAAGAAATATGTTAAAATACCGTTCGATTGTGCATATACAAGGGGTTTGAGAAGTATTTTTACATCACAAAATCTCTGTATAGCATATTCGACTCATAATAACATAAAAAACCTTCTTGGAAACCCAAAGGATAAGGTAGATGTACTTGATAAATCTGGTATATATTGTATCAAATGTCATGACTGTGAAAAAGAATACGTAGGCCAGACTAGAACAATTTTAACTAGGTTTAAAGAACATGTAGCTCGTTTTAAATATAATCGTTTTGAAAAATCTAGTGTGGCTAAACATATTTTAGACACAGGTCATAAAGTAGTTGTAGATGACTTAAAACTTGTAAAAGCTGTGTCAAATAATAGGGAACTAAACAGCTTGGAAAGTATCTTTATTCACTTGAATAAAGATAAATTAATAAATTCAGACAGGGGTCCTAGACCTAGTTCGCCATTGTTTGACCTGCTTTAATTAAAACTTGTTTTTTACGCTTCAATGATCAAAATTCACTGAGGTGTGAACAACAAATGGGTATATATATAGGGTAATTTTTAACATGGACGTCACTTCCACTAGTGATTTGCTTGGACAATATCCAGTAAAGATACTATGAAGTGCTAATCTCTCTTTTCCTCTTTTTAGGTTCTACTGAAGATGGCAACATAGTTGCTGAAATACGTATTTAGGTTCTAAAATACTTGTTGTGGTTAGGGGTTTATAATTTTATTAGTTAAATAATAAATTAATGTAGAGGAGATTTTGTATCATTTATGTATATGACATTTTTTGGTAAAGTTAATAATAGTTTAGCTGTATGAGCAAATTCTATTCGATCGAGATCGTGTCTGCATTAAAACTACATATGTAGTTAGCCTGGATTTGAAAATTATTTTCAGTCTAATGACAGTAGGTAGAGTATCAAACGCTGATTTTTTGACAATACCTATACTGTCAATATTAATTCTAATAAATTATTAATTCAAATAAATTATTATTCCAAATGAAATGAAATGTGTTGCAGAATTAAAACAAAACATGTTTTTTGCACGAAAAAAGTTAGTTACGAGCAAAAGTTGGAAAAACACTAATGAAAAGACACCAAGACGACCAACGTAGGTAAGAAGCAGTTAAGAGGCTTTTCACATGAGCATAATCAGCGAAGAACGTTTATTATTTAATAACTATAAACCGATTTTTATAACGACGCCCGGTGTCCAGACTGCGAAGGAAACCGTATTCTCTCAAACCGGCTTCATCTCCACAAGCGAGCCGAGCGAGAACTGAGCATAAGGACAATAAACGACTTCGATATTGCAGTACATTGATTTCGCTCATTCTACCTATTATAATATTAATTAGGTATGTCCACCGTATTGCAGTACACAGCAATCTTTACTGCGCGGTCCGAGGCTATTTTATCCCAAGGACATAATTCTGAAGATAATTGCGACCGTGGTGGACCGTTGCTACTACATAAAATCTATAAAACTCGTACGCAGAAATTACCATTATACGGTTTGAATGCGCTAGGGGGGAGATGGTTTTCAGTCGTAAAATTGTTGATAACTTACTTTATTGAAAGCGCCGTTCGCATAAAGTTAGTAGATGTAGATGCAATCGGAAAGTTACTGTGGATGGTCTGCGATTGGAACGAGCGTGTTTTGTTATTTTATGATAATTCTATGTGAGTTTGTTTATAAATAGAAGTCGCTGCAATTGTATGGTTGGTGGTTAATGGAACGAACAATAACGTTGCTTGCATGGAAGTTGTAGTAGAGGTTTTCGCAATTTTCAAGTTTTTAAAGGTTTTTAAAGGACACTTTTTCGAAAAAAAGTGTAAAAAAACGCGATTTTGGGAATTTTTGCAAATGTATACATATACAGGCTAAACTCATTATCCTAGACACCTCAAAAAAGCGTCATAACAAACCTTAAAAAATCTGATGTGGCCAGGCACATGACTTTATCATACATTATATAAAATTAATAGTTTAGCTGGATGAGATTCTATCGAGATCGATCGTGTTTGCATTAAAATAAAACGAATTAGTCAGGATTTGACAGATATGGACAGTAGGTATTGTCAAAAAATCAGCCTTTAACACTACCTATTGACATTAGAATAAAAATATTTGGCAAATCCTATGTTAATGCCGACACGATCTCGATCAAATAGAATTTGCTCCTACATCTAAACTATTAATTTTACCAAACAATGTCATAGACATAAATTATACAAAATTTCCTCTACTTTAATTTATTATTTAACTATTTTGACGAAATTACAGAAATGGCGGCTCATTTGCAAAATCCTTGAAAAATGCATAACAATATTGCTATCCGCAATCCGCACTTGAATTACACATTGACTTTGTAAACACCATAGAAGCACCAAGCTGTTTCAATATTGTTTCACACATCGTACGTGCGCGCGTGTTTCTCCTTCTCATCACGTTCTCCATGCATTTGCGTGTTGAATTGACGTTTCGCAACCGCTGACGTTCTGAATACTGTCAAAAGTTTCAAAACTTCCTGGCTACCTACTATTAATGTAGACACGATTTCGATCAAATAGAATTTGCTCCTGCAGCTAAACTATTAATTTTACCAAAAAATGTTATAGACATAAATTATACAAAATTTCCTCTACTTTAATTTATTATTAATCTATTTTGACGAAATTACAGAAATGACGGGATATTTGCAAAATCGTTGAAAAATGCTAAGAGTAAATAGTCAGTTCCTTTGGACCGTTTTGGGCCAAAAGCTTTTCAGCTCTAAGTTTGGTTATGAAACTTCTAAATATGAAGTTTCGTCGCGATACCTTTAGTAGTTTCTCCGGCATCGTCGTCACAAAAATCGGGTACACACATACACACACACACACACAGAATTTTTTTTGTACCTTGGTCGAAAATGTTCAGGGGACCCAAAAGGACCTATTTCCGCTAAAATCCCATTTTTTTTTTCGTCACGATTACAATACTTTACCATACTGCGTATGATAAAGTAAAAATTGTACCTACTTTTACCTGAAATCCTGAAAGTTTGTTCACAAATGTTTTGGAAGCATACACAGCAATTCTTTATGTGTATAGGTTCTCATGGAGATACCGAAAAGGTAGCTCAACTTTGGGACAGTTTATCAAGCACATTGTAAGATATATCAATATTTTTCAATTTTGCTATATATTTCATATAGAATAATAAAAAAAGTGCCATAAAAACTACACTCAGTTTCAAAAAACGCACTTGATTCACTAACATTTACTTAAGAGCGTCGTAAAAAAATAATAACGTTGTTGACTTTTTTCCTTCCCAAGCGGCACGTGATTTTGTGTCTGCTGTATTCTTCTGAAACATACCAACTTGATTTTTTTTGGTGTTATCATACCACTATCTCGTCCACTTATAAAAAAGTGTGTAACAAAAGCGCGAGCTTTAGAAAAAAAATTGGAAAAGTTTTTGTTATTATTATTGCAAAAAAGTGGTTAAATAATTTTTTGTTGCCAAATCCAATAGGTATGTCGACTAGCTGATTAAATTATCTTTCAAATGGTATGTTTTTATTCATATACGTTCAAAACTCTCTGAGTAATTTCACGCGCCAACTAGGAAATGTAAAAAATCTGATGTGGCCAGGCACATGACTTTATCATACAAAATATAAAATTAACAGTTTAGCTGCACGAGAATCTATTTGACTGAGATAAATCGTGTCTGCATTAAAGTTATACTAGTTAGCCAGGATTTGACAGATATTTTGATAGTCAATAGTATCAATAGAAGGTATTGTCAAAGCATCAGCATTTGACACTACCTACTGTCATCAGAATAATAGTTGTTTATCTCACAAGTGCCGAAAGTACGGAATAGCGCGACGCGTCACCGATGGCGGAGCGTCGCCGTCGCATGTGAGCGGGTCAAGCCATGTAGTTTTCGGCAGGAGTGACATCAACGTTTTTTGTGTTGCTTTTTGAGAAATAGGTATTTAGAAAAAAAATCAAAAATGGTTATTTTCTGAATAGGAAATGTTAGGTTTATACCACTACTACGAAACGTCAAGCTTAAAAAGCTAATTCAAATTCTGACAGATTTATATTCATTCATGACACTGTAGATGTCACATCCGTACCAACATACTAAAATATAACTACACTCATCGCTATACATTATTTACTTTCTCAATTTATCGTTTTTACAATTAGATATAACAACGGGTTGATATATCTTATCAACAAACAATCAAATTGGTGATCTTATTTTATTTGAATTTTGTATTTTGTGCTTTGCGGCACTAGAGCGGCAACGTTCCATAGCGGTTCTCCAACCTCTGATGAAATCAGCTGTTTTCTAGTGTGAGAGCCATAGACATTTCTGCGGTGACAGCACAAAAAAATATTTGTCAAAATTCTGGCTACTATGTATTTTCATATCAGTGCAGATGCGACCGATCTCGATCGAATAGAATTTGCTCTTGCAGCTAAACTATTAATTTTACCAAAAAATGTCATAGGCATAAATTATTCAAAATTTCCTCTACTTTCATTTATTATTTAACTATTTTGACGAAATTACAGAAATGACGGCTCATTTGCAAAATCCTTGAAAAAGGCTTAGAATAAACTACCAGTTCCTTTGGACCCTTTTGAACCAAAAGCTTTTCAGCTCTAAGTTAGGCCATGAAACTTCTAAATATGAACTTTCGTCCCGATACCTTTAGTAGTTTCTCCGGAATCGTCGCCACAAAAATCGTTTACACACACACGCACACACAGACACACACACACACACACAGACATTTTTTTGTACCTTGGTCAAAAATGTTCAGGGGACCCAAAAAGACCTATTTCCGCTAAAAACTCAATTTTTTTTTTCGGCATGATTACAATACTTTATCTTACTGCGTATGATAAAGTAAAAAAGTGTTTCCGAGCAAAATGCGATTGAAGTTCGCGGAAGACGAAAATTTATTTTGTGTTTACTTTACATTTTCGATGTTTGTGCTATTCAACTATGCCTGGGCTATAAAAGAGGTCATCTTTGGGGTCAAATCCCCCCTCAGCCTATGGATTCGAGCACGATCCGAGCACTGTTACCTGCACAGCGCGCCGAAGGGCCTTAGCGAAAGTACCTAAATCGAAGCAACAGATTTTGAAAAAAAGGTGTCACAGGACCTTAGTTCGTCTGATGATTATACCTTGTTATATTATGTACAAATTGTTTAAACTGGTTAATAATTTTAATAATCTTATAATGATAGTAAAATGTTACGTATAATAAAATAAATGTTTGTATTTTTTTATTTCAGGTAAGGATAATTTCGCAACATTTCTATCTTCACTTAGTAAGTATGTAATAGTAAGTAGTACACAGTACACATTAAATTCCTGCTTTATAAAAAATATAACCAACACAAAATAATAATAAATCATTCCAAAAAAAAAAACAAGAACAACCACAAATTAAACTGCGAAGATATAATTCATATAGCAATTCGAACGCGGTTAATTCCAATTTCATTGCTCTGCTCTGCAGGCCTCCGAAGCCAATTTACAGCTATAATTTGATCTAATGGGCTGCATTATCTGGAGTTCTTTTGGTCGTCGAATCGCTAGTTTATCGGAGACCAATACACGCGATATCATTAGACCAGCTAATTGGCTTTGTAACGATTAATTTCTTGTTTGGAATCGCGCTCAATATCAAAAGTGGACCATCTAGGTATCTATTCTCGATATCTCGTGATGTTGGACTAACAGTACTTGAGTATAACCAAGCAGATCTTAAAAGTTTATAAGGTCAGTAACTCGTGATTCTTGTAGATGTATACTGTAGATGTGTTATTAGCGCAATAAGTGATGGAATAGGTGCAAATTTGGTTCGAAATTGAGAAAATATTGCGGTTTATTAGATAGTTATGAATTGTGATGATTGATTATGTTGAATTAAAAATTGGTCAAGGCCTTTTTATTGACCCATTATTACCCCCACTATTATACGTAATAAACGTTCATAACAAAAAGGTATTTTGGAAATTTGCTTCTGTTCTTGCACGGAAAGTTTGGGTAGCCCATATCGCATTTTTTTCTTATAAATTTGTTATATACCTTATACCTGTATTTACACGTCACTGTGCACATCTGGAGCTACCGCTCGCATGTGCTTTCCACTTGACCGCGTTAGGATCGATTTCCAGACCCTACTAATGTCAGTACCATCCTCGCGATTGATGTTGTAAGGATGTTTGTAAATTTCGATAGCTTCTCTAATAAGCCTTCGATGATAATTACCAACCCTTGCCAACATCTTCACGTCATCGGAAATCATTGTGTGTCCCAACTCGTGGCAGTGTTGAGCAATAGCGGACGGTTGAATCCTGCGTAGCCGGGTGTCTGCTGTGCTCCTTGACTCGACATTCGATGCTTCGTCCTGTTTGTCCTACATAGCATGTTCCGCACTCACATGTTATCTTGTATACCCCTTCGTTCTTCAGGAGGGGTGTGACATCCTTTGGGGTAGGCAAAAGATCCTTTACCTTTGCTGGTGCTCTGTACCTTACCCGATTTCTTCAGTATTCTACCGATTCTTTCTGATACCCCACTTACGTACGGTAAGCAAGCGAACCCCTTTGAGTCTTACCGCTCCTCTGAGACTTGCGGTTTTCTTTATGTGACACCTCGTATGTCAGACTTGGTGTATCCATTCTGACGTAAAGCCCACTCCAAGTGTTTCCGTTCGTCGTCCAAGGTGCTGGAGTCGCACACCTTTTCGGCTCTGTCGAACAGAGTGTTAATAACACTTCTCTTCTGTTGGGGATGGTGGTGGGATTTGGCGTTCAAATACCGATCGGTATGTGTTTTCTTACGGTAGACTGTATGTCCAAGCGTACACGTTAACGTTCTGTATACCAGCATATCCAAAAATGGCAGCTGATTATGCTCTTCTATTTCCATCGTGAATTTGATAGAAGGATTAACATTGTTCAGGTGGCTAAGGAACTCAGTCAGTTTATCTCTCCCGTGTGGCCAAACCACAAAGGTATCATCGACATATCTGACCCAATGCTTGGGTTGGTAAGGACTTGACCTTATGGCTTTTTCTTCAAACAATTCCATGAAGAAATTGGCGATTATCGGAGAAATTGGCGATCCGGTACATCGGTTGGTAGACCTAGGGGCACAAGTGTTTTCCGAAGGCCTTCGACTGCCTCCTTAACCGGAACACACGTAAAGAGTGATGTTACGTCAAAATTTACGAGCATATCCTTGCTTGTTAGTGGAGATAGAGCCTATGTTTAAATTTGACTTAACACGTACGATAAAGTAAAAACAGTAAATAAAAAATTTCCAATTTCACTAAAATTATACATTTTTCTGTCATAAGTTAAGTATTTTTTTCATAACGTAGTGGGGAATAACACGGGCACAATTAATTACTTAATACTCGCCACATTCCAGCTGCAATAATGGTAATTAGCAACGTTTCATTTGTCTCTTTTTTCCTCTTTATCGCTTCGTTTTGTCCATAAACATAATAATCGAGAGCCATAGAAGGGAGAGAGGGTCAACAATAATGACATCAGAGCTTGTAAAGAGTGCCGTTTTACAGTCCCCGTATTAAAATCGAATGTCTTAATGGACGATTAACAATACTAGTTTAGTACCTTTAATGGCGCATAGCTAGCTCGAGCCGATGGGGTCATTTTAATATGTTAAAATGTTAATATGGAAATCGAATATTGTTTATTTATATGAGAGGGTCTAATTGCGTGTCTGATTCGACCGCAAACTGCTTAATTATGGGCGGAATACGGCGTGGAAATGGCGATTTTAATACCAGAGTTTATGCAATATCGTAAAAATTGCGGAGTTATTTAAGAGAACCGGAAACGGTTGCATAAAATTACTATGAAGACGCGCTGTTAACAAATTTTGTTTTCCTCTTGAAACACTTTCAAATGATTCTTATTCTAATCAATAATGCCGCGTTATATCACAGTAACGTATCTACAAATTAGTCTAAAATTGACTCAACACTGCCACGAGTCGGGACACACAATGATTTTCGATGACGTGAAGATGTTGGCAAGGGTTGGTAATTATCATCGAAGGCTTATTAGAGAAGCCATCGAAATTTACAAACATCCTAACAACATCAATCGCGAGGATGGTACTGACATTAGTAGGGTCTGGAAATCGATGCTAACGCGGTCAGGTGGAAAAGCACATGGGAGCGGTAGCTCCAGATGTGCGCAGTGAGGTGTAAGTATCGGTATATAAGGGAGATTTTCTTGGTAGGTCTTCAGTATTCAATTAGCTTTGAAGAAGCGAGCAACATGGTTCGCGAAACGTCAGCATTAACAAATCTTGACACACGGCGATAACCCGGAAGCAGTTTTTTCTAAATAAATAAATTTGCCTCAAAATCTAAAATTTTTAAAATATCATTATTTATGCTACAATGGGGAAAGCATATAATATTCTCACGTTTTGAGAATATACTTCACTGTGTCAGCTAACAGCTCGTCACCTTGGCACATTAGGACAAATGACTTCCATAAGGACCTCAAAATGGTTACTGTCTATAACCTTTAAACTGCATGCAATTTAGTTATTTTTCGTTAAAATAAAACAGATTTGAATCTACATAAATTGAGTGCCTGGTTTTTACCAGCCGTAACTGAAAAATGCAAAAAATACAGTCGTAAAAAGTGTTTTGAGGTGACCTTTTGTTTTAGAGTTACCATGACACCGCACGACTAACTACAAACGCGAATAAATTTTCTGCCCAAACAGAGGAAGCTATCAATTAGACATAGTTTACTCGATTAGTGGCATTGCGTTGGCAAAACCGTATAATCTAGCATAAGAGGTCGCCTTTTGAGTCACCGCCGACAACAGAGCAATGTAGGCTATTTTTAAAGAGAAATTTGCAATTGAAAATCGCGCAATTAGTGATGTTGATCGTTACAAGCTTACGAGTTTGTTGAAGGCAATAAAAGAATCCGGTTAAAAACTAAATTCATGTCGACTATTTCTCGACAATAAAAAAAAATAGCTTCTTACTCCTCCTCCCTATTGATGACAAGCTATTGAAATTTCAAACTTTCTTATTTTTACGATGTTTCATGTCAAATATCTCTGATGGGACCAGGACAAAATGTCTGAAACTTTCAACATTAATTCATCTTTTCATAAGATTTAATAATAAATAAAAACATTCTTGTGTATTGCACTGTGTTTGCAATAACAGCCCTTTAAAATGAGGGCAAAATCACATGACGGTAAAACAAATTTAATTAAAAATTCTCAGTAAATACAAAACAAAGCATGCTATTCACAAAAATTATGCCATTTTGTACAAAAGAGACTTATAAAACTAAGTGGTCTTCATACGTTTCTGAAGTTGATATGATGTAACATCATATTACACCTTCTGTTCAAGCTGTTCACTCACTGGCGGGTAAATCGTAAAGTTTTCAAATTTGTAAATACAATTTCAACGTTTTTTACAGCATTTGAAATTATGTTAATTCATAATGTGTATTTTCGTTAATTAATATATTTATGTTAATGGTTAATGGAATCTAATGCAGCTAAACTATTAATTTTGTACATAGTATGATAAAGTCATGTGCCTGGCCACATCAGGTTATTTTCTGAAATGGTCAAGCGACCACTTCAGATGGATTGACCCAGGATCTCAATGCATTTATTCTATTTTTAGAGTCATTTCAATTCAGATAAATTCCTTACTTTTTATTCACTCTGCAAACCACATACATTCTACAAAAGAAAAACTTTTCAATGCTATTTGCTCTAAAGACTGCATTTCAGTCTTACCACAATTATATAAGCCACAATGATTTGTGTTTCTCTTTTCCTTTTGTTTGGCTCGGTCTAGAGTAGAATGATTCATCCGAACTTGAATAAAATAAGAGTTTAGAGCTAAGTGCTAAAACAGCAAGCGAAGCGATAATAAATTGCAAATTTATGTGCTCAATTACTCGCGCTGTATTTTGCCGGCAGAAAGGTATAATGTATACTTATTTAATTACATGCTAGTGGTGTTTTTGCTTCCACACAGGATTGTAGTATTTTTCCAGACCTGAATTTGTAGCGGAAAAAATTGTACGAGTTAGTATTTACCATACATATTACGGCAGGAATTTGGTACGCAGATAGAAAATTCGAATAAATGCGTTGACTCAAATAACTCTGTTATTTCAATAGAGGCAAAGAAATATTTCTTTGCGGTAAAAAATGCAGTCGTTTGAAATATCTGTTGGTGGAAAGAACTTTTATTTGTGTCAAACAATTTATGTTTTCAGTTAAAGGTTACAATTTGTCTATTATAATTATTATTTTGTTGAGTCAAACGTGTCGAAAAAAATTGAGATTTTAGCGGAAATGTGTCGTTTTTGGTCACCTGAACATTTTTGACCGAGGTACAAAAAAATGTTAGTGTGTATGTGTGGTTGTATGTATGTGTATACCCGTGTTTTTGTGGCGACGATTCCGGAGAAACTACTAAAGGTATCGGGACGAAAGTTTTATGACTAAACTTAGATCTGAAAGCAGTTTTGTACAAAATGGTCCAATGGAACTGGAGGTTTAATCTTAGGATTTTTCAACAATTTTGCAAATTTTGCTTTCTCCACTACTACTGAAGGTATCATGCTTCCTTAGAAACACGTTGGCTTTTATAAAGCTCCATTAAAAGATCCATGGGGTTAAGTCGGGTGATCTGGCGGGACACAAAATTGAAATTGATTGAAATTGGAAATGCAAAATTTCAAGTTGATGAAAGGTTGTCTCTGTGGATCCCCATATATAACAAACAAAAATATCCAATTGAATAATATTTAGGTCTCCCGCAGGAGGACTAAAGTTTATGATTTTCTTTAAAAATTCGATTTTTTTCATATTTTTTTAAATGAAATATTAAGTGATTTTTCTTTTTCAAAGCCCACATGTCCGCACATAATAAAAAATTTAATGACAAATAAAGTTTATCAATATTTAAGCACGTTTTTTAAATTATACGAAAACTGTAGTTTTTCTGAAAATTTTATCGAATCTAAATAAACTGCAGGCGATCTAAATGTTGTATTAAAGTAATATATTTTTGTATACGGTAATTTCACACCTTATTGTTAAACTTTTTGTATTGGAAAATAAAACAACCAATTAATCTTTCATTGAAAAAAAAAAATCTAATTCTTAAAGAAAATTATAAACTTTATGCCTTCTGTAGGAGATTATTTAAGTTTTCGTAACGGCAATACACAGAGAGAAATTTTTGTTTAATTTAAATAAATATGCATTGACTCAAAGAAATTTGTTGTTTCAATAGAGGCAAAGAAATATTTATTTGCGGATAAAAACGCATTTATTTGAAATATTTGTTTGGTAGAAAGAACGGTGATTTGTGTCAAACAAGTTATGTTTCCAGTTAAAGTTTGCAATTTGTGTATTATAAGAAATCAGATTTATTTACTTCAAATAATTATGATTGTGTTGAGTGAAAGAATTACATTTTTTTAAATTAACAAAATTGTTGGTCGAGTTAAAATGCTTAAAATTATTAATTTGTTGAAGGAATTAATAGACAAGAATTTTTCGGAAGACTCGCCATGTGTCACCTCCTTTTTGGGATGTCGCACATCCTCGACCAGTGCTTGGTCTTCCCAACCCAACATGTAGTCAAGGTTAAGTTAGTAAAGTGTACTCTGATTTGTAATCGCAACTTGAACCTGCAGGCACTGTACTCTATAAGTTCTATACTGTCGATCACGCGGCTTTATACTCTCGATATGTACGAAGTGCGAGGAGAGAGTTTACAGCGCCATCTAACAATACAGTTGGATGACATTAAAAATATATTTATTTGAATCAAAATATGATTTCTTTGGTGGAAGGAAACCTATTTTGAAGCCAAAACAAAAATATTACTTTGAAGGAAATAAATATCTTCTTGTGTAAAAATATATTTATTTTAATCAAAATATGATTTCTTTGTCGGAAGTAAACCTATTTTTAAGCCAAAGACAAAATATTACTTTAAACGAAATTAATCTCTCCTTATATACAAAATATATATATATGTTTGAATCAAAATTATATTTCATTGGTGTAAAGAAACGTTTTTTTAAATCAAAACAAAAATATTACTTTAAAGGAAAGTAATTTTTGTTTGTATCCATATATATTTATTCCACTTAAATAAATATTTCAAATAAATTAATCTCCGCAAGCAAATAAACTAGAGTATTCAATGAAGTAAATATTGTTGGCGTCAAAGAAATATGTTTTGACCCAAAAGAAGAAATTCAAACAAATATATTTCTTTAAAACAAGAAATCTTTTCTATCTGTGTACTTTATTTATTGTAAATTGCAAATTAAAAGGTGCCTAAGTTAACTAATTACTTCACAAAAAAAATCTTTACCAGAAAGTATTTGATACACATTTTAAATTTGGTTGTTAAGTTAATTCTAAACTTAATTATTATTAGTTCTATTAGGTAAAAGCCCTCTCCATTACTACTGAAGGTATCATGGTTAGTTACAAACACATTGGCTTTTATAAACCTCCATTAAAAAATCCATGGGGTTAAGTCGGGTGATCTGGCGGAACACCTATTGGCATTTTTTGTGATTAATTCATAAATGTATTGTACATAGTTGTAAAGTATTTTCAATATTCTATTTATAAATATCTATAAAAATTCAATATGGCGTTCATAAGAAATAAATAAGATGAATATCAAAAGGACCGTGCTCTCATGTAAGAATGCAAAAAACCGATTACTTTATCGTAATCGTAGAGCAATTCAAGAAAAAATACATTGGTTGTAGGCTGACTCGAAAACCACTAATAACTTTGCAATTAATCAGGAATAAAATGTATCCAAAATGGATCAAAAATTGTCATTTGAACGCCATTATATACAGGCTAGCGCGTTCTGTTTGGTGGTCCGCTGCCACTCCACCGCATCCGGCCTAGTATGACGATAATATGCGGTACTATCGCGTCCAGATATGTGAAATCTGTTTGCCCAATAGCCGTTCTTCTAATTTCCGGATGGAGTTGACGACTAACGAGCGTGCGCGGTCCGACTTTATATCGTACGTCAATCAAACTAAAATGAGAAAGATTTAGCTCAACAATGTATGTATCATAGTGTGCGAGTACGAGGCAAGTGTGTGTGTGTACTTTTTAAATTTGTCTCTGTTTTGGTGCCGTTGTCGCGTCAGTGTGCGTGAACCTTTGTCCGTTTGTCGGTACCGGAAGTTGGAGGACATTTTCCGCCCCCTCGAATTGTGTGCTGTGCGGATAGCGCCATCTAGCGAATGCTGGTGGAGTCTTTGGACTATTTGGTTATTTCTGTGGCTCTTAAAGAGTGGATGATGATGGTGGTGGTGATATGAAGAAATGACGATGAAAACGGTGCGTTTGGTTGTCTATGATAATTTGTTTACTAGTTTGTACAATATAGAGTATTTTGGTATTTGGTATTTTAAGGAAAATGCAATGATTGCTGGTAGAGCACAAATTTGGCCTTGGAAAATAGTGATTTAGGTCTACTTTTCTAAACTAATTGTGTGAAAATTGCCAAAGTAGATCCTTTGTGAATCGAAATTGCATATGCGGTTCTACTAGATATCCTTGCTCTTAATTCAACACAAGGAAATCTATCGAAAACACCTGAACAGTTTCCATACTTACACACATATGCGTTACCAAGAGTTTTTATAATATGGTCAATACTTTACAATGATCAATTATATTCTCCCCGAAAATTTTCGTATGTAATAAATTGAAATATCAGCTCTATTTACAAACAAAAGTTTACATATTAGGATAAAGTCAAAAATTGGAAAGTGTAGATAATAACAATACTTAATAATGATGTTTATTTAGTTAAAAGAAATTAAGAATTAACAATAAATTTGTTTAAGCAATAAACTTGCTTAGCCAATACATAAACAACACATGATGATTCAAAAAGACTTGGCAAACTATATAATGTAATATCACGTAACAGACTGTTAAACATCTTCAGTGTCTTGTAATAAAATGAGTTTTGTGTACCGCTTTTTGTATATTTTGGTAATCTGAAGTGGTCGTTTTGCCCAGTATCGTAACCTTGTATAATACATAATTTATCGTATAATTAGGCAATTTATAAGTCTAGAAAGTAAACATCATTCCCAGTAATTCTTTTCATATGGACCTAATTGTCTTTTCAAATCCTTAAAAACTTTCAGCCGCTTGAAATATAAAAAATAAGGCAAATAAACAAAAAAATGAAATAAATTAAAGTATAGAATTCAACATATTGAGAAGTTGTGCGACTTCAGCACCCTGGACGACGAACGGAAACACTTGGAGTGGGCTCTACGTCAGAATGGATACACCAAGTCTGACATACGAGGTGTCTCACAAAGAAAACCGCAAGGCTCAGAGGAGCGGCAAGAGTCAAACGGGTTCGCTTGCTTACCATACGTAAGTGGGGTATCAGAAAGAATCGGTAGAATACTGAAGATATCGGGTATCACGGTAAGGTACAGAGCACCAGCAAAGGTAAAGGATCTTTTGCCTAACCCAAAGGATATCACACCCCCCCTGAAGAGCGAAGGGGTATACGAGATAACATATCAGTGTGAAACATGCTATGTATGATAGACAGGACGAAGTATCGGATGTCGAGTTAAGGAGCACAGTAGAGACACCCGGCTACGCAAGATTCAACAGTCCGCTGTTGCTCAACACTGCCACGAGTCGGGACACACAATGATTTTCGATGACGTGAAGATGTTGGCAAGGGTTGGTAATTATCATCGAAGGCTTATTAGAGAAGCCATCGAAATTTACAAACATCATGACAACATCAATCGCGAGGATGGTACTGACTTTAGTAGGGTCTGGAAATCGATCCTAACGGGGTTAGGTGGAAGAAGCACATGGGAGCGGTAGCTCCAGATGTGCGCAGTGAGGTGTAAATACAGGTATATAAGGGAGAGTTTCTTGGTATGGTCTTAGTATTCAATTAGCTTTGAAGAAACAAATCTTGAGACACCTCATAACCCGGAAGCAGTTTATTGTTCAAATATTTTTTTGTTGTTAATAATTCATCAAAAAAATAGTGTTAATGAAATATCTATTTAGGGCCAATATATTTTTTTAAGAAATGGATTTGATTCAACACTATTTTTATCTCAGTGTACACATTTTATTTTTGATGCACAACGGACTGTAAATTCAAAATTCTGATTGTAAAGGATGTTGCAAACTCAAACTCCATTATCTATCACCAGTGTGGGGCACTACTTGAGTAGATTTCATAAATTTGAGTAATGAGTACGTGAGTACTGAGTAAAAGTAGTACTCTTGAGTATTCTACTCAAAACGATTTGAGTATTTTACTCAGAGTACTACATCTACTCAAAACGATTTGAGTAGATTTACTCAAAGTACGCATCTACTCAAATCGATTTGAGTATTTTACTCAGAGTACTACATCTACTCAAACAGTTTTGAGTATTTTACTCAAAGTACGCATCTACTCAAATCGATTTGAGTATTTTACTCAGAGTACGCATCTACTCAAATTGATTTGAGTATTTTACTTAGAGTACTACATTTACTCAAAACGTTTTGAGTAGATTTACTCAGAGTACGCATCTACTCAAAACGATTTGAGTATTTTACTCTGAGTACTACATCTACTCAAACCGTTTTGAGTACTGCGTGTTCTGAGTACTGTGTTTTGGCTTACTTCGTGAATGCATACATGGCACATACTTTTGGCGTGTGCTTAGTTAGAAACCGTTTAAATGCATTTTTCGTATTTTTATCGTCCATACAATCCATACAAAACTAGCCGATGTACTTGTTCTTTTTATTCGTGCGTTGCAGCACATAGTAAATATGTTTATCGTATAAATACGTATTTGAAACCAAGATATTTAATTATTTAAGTAGTTTTATAATCTAATATCAATTATAAGGTTCTGCATTATATTGTTATAGCAAGCATAACATTCTTTATTTTATTTAAGCCCTTAATATTTTCAATCAAAATCTCTGGTCTCCTTCGCAGGTAGATTCAAGATTCCAGTCCCGATCATACCCAATATTGGTGCAGTCCTAACGGTCAGCATTAGGTCTATTTTTACTGTCCATAAAAACAGGGCAATACGGTGACTCATACAAGGCCACTTTTTTTTGCGGCTGTGTACTTGCTAATTGCTATAAATCATATTGATTGACGGGTGTATTCTTCCGCCTATTGAACATTTCGTATATATATTCTTGTACATTTTATCTGGTAAAAATGTCCACAGTTCTTCAATTGAAGGCTACAGGGGGAAAAAGATGAATGTCACAAAGCGCAGTTTTAAAAGAAAAACTATTGAAAAACTTTGAAGACTTCTTTAAAGTTATATTTGTATATAGAGTTGATTTTTTATTCTAATATTATTCTGTATTTTTATGTATCAGGAGGCAAAAACAAATTAAAATGTAAAAACCCATTGTGTCCAATAAGTCCATCCGGCACTACTAGTGGCGCCGGCCGCGTTACATATATTGTTATGTCTCCGTATGCCGAACAATTTCAAGGCGGACCCGGCTAATGCTCTCCAAAGGAAAGATCTCGGCCGCGCTGGAATCCCGTTTCTTCAATTCAATACTACTCTACTCATTTCATGTTGAGTATAATACTCAAAACTAATATGAGTATTGAGTAGTTACTCAATACTCATTTTGTCGATGATTATAGAGTATTTACTCAATACTCATTTTTTTTCATTTTGAGTAGTGAGTAGATACTCAATACTCATTTCTTTTTTCGTGAGTACTGAGTATCTACTCAATACTCATTTTTAATAATTTTGAGTAGTGAGTAGATACTCAATACTCATTTTTTTAAATTTTGAGTATTGAGTAGATACTCAATACTCATTTTTATTTTTGCGAGTATTGAGTATCTACTCACTACTCAAAATTTAAAAAAATGAGTATTGAGTAGATACTCAGTACTCACCGAAAAAAAAATGAGTATTGAGTATCTACTCGGTACTCAAAATTAAAAAAAAGTGAGTATTGAGTAATCTACTCAATACTCTACTCATAAGTAGAATTTGCCCCACACTGTCTATCACACATTCCTGCGCAAATACACACAGGGTGATCGCACCAGACCTACGTAATTAGCGACTACGTACATCGCCACAATTAAAATATTTGCGTTCGACGTAAAATACGGTTGACCATTAGGACGGCCAACCATGACAATTTGTAATTGCCTTATTTCACGTTTACGCATCATTACCGGCGCGGACGGTTCGCCGCGAGAGGGCAGCGCCGTCGCTCCATACCCATAGACACGTGTGCGGACCGTTTACATGCATGCGAGTGTGTTAAAGTGGCTCTCCGCGACAACTGGTGCAAGGCAACGATGTGTTTCCATTAGGAATATTTTCCATATTAATGTAGGTCCACGAAGCACAACGCATAGGAACCGTGGGAATGAACGAAAATGCATTAGTAACGAGCCAGGGACAGGTGCTTCTATGAACGGCGAGCCTTCTGATTCTAAACTGCACATGTAGAACGGAGAGGGTGGTTCTAGGATCGTTAATTGAGGGCGTAATTTGCCATCCCTCCCATGTGACAGTTCTGGATGTCGTCTATGTTTAAAATATCCGTAATATCAGTACTTCTATGGTGGTGTCAAAAATGGTTTGCATTTTTTTTTATGGGGATCATTGTAACTACACGGCACATTTTAAGTAAAATTATTTCAGTGTACGATAAATAGTAGTTTAAAATTTATAACAATTTTAAGTATGTTTACAAATTTAAGTAATATCAACAATACTTCATCTAAATAACTTAGTTTTATTTGCCCAAAATGAAACAAAAAGTTACAATACAATCTGATCCATCTATCGATTTTTTGTTGCTTCGTTGAATAATAAAAAATAAAAACTACTGATTTTCCATTAAGGATAAGGATTTAGTTTTTTTTTTGCGAATGATAAGTGTATGCGACATGGGCGTATCCATAATTTGGAATTATGTTTATTACATAGCAAAGTCTTAGCAAAGTAGACCATTTTTTTTTCTAAATACTAATGTTTAATGGTGCCTATCGACGCCTCAAGTTACCATGAAAAAAACACTTTTTTGGTATTTTTCGAAAAATTGTTCGGAGTTTGGGAAAATTTGCTAAAATTATAGGACTTGTAGAGGACTTTCCAAGGAAGAATTTAACCTATGATACACATGGATTTGATGCTGCCAACCCACCCTCACAGTGCTCTGAAAACTCTCCAAATGAAAAATGTAGGTACATTCTTCAGAGAATTTACTGTTCTAATCATTTTTTTCTTTTCTCATAGAAATCGTTACTATACGTCTAACGGAATGTTAACTGACAAATATTTATAGTTTTCTGAGTTCAAAATGGCAGTTTATTACATTAGAGTGACATTATTCATTAAAAAACACATCAATTATAATTAATTTTTAACTTTTGATTCTAATTATAGTAGAAAAGTCGTTTTTTTCTGTGAAATTAACTTATAAATTTCATGTTTGAGATATCTGGGCTATATTATCTAATAAACCCACATTTGTTTAAACAAATGCATATTCTTTAAAAATTTTGAGTTTGGTATAAAATTATGTTTTTAGATCGGCCTGCCAACTGTTATTCTCAAGTGACATCATTTATATTTCAGGATGATTACCTATCATTGTTTGAATAATAAAACAATATTACTTTTTTAATATTTCATCAAAATAGAATACAGGGAACAGATTCCATACAGCAACAAATCAATATTATCCTGAACACATAGTGGTAGAAAATCAGAATAAGAAATGGAAAAAGAAACATTAGTAATAAAATTTGTTGACGTTAGGAAATTTAATATTATAAAAGGAAATTCAAGTTCCCAATTTTCCGAAAAAAAAGGATTACAAATCATTTCAATTTTTTCGAATTAACGATATTGAAAACGAATAATATTGTATTATTTAAATAATGGAAATCATCCAAAAATATAAATGATATCACTTGAGAATAACAGCTGGCCAATTGTTAACAATAATTGTTTAAACAAATGGAAAATTTTAAACAAATGTGGCTTTACTACATATCTCGAACATGAAATTTATAAGTTAATTTCTCAAAAAAGCTGATTTTTCTACCAGTATCAGAAGAAAGTTGTAAATGAATAATTATTGATTGTTTAAACAATAGGAAGTAATTTTTTAATGATTAATATTACTGTAAGATAATAATTTGCCATTTCGAACTCAGAAAGCAGAATTCATACTGATTTTAGAGAAAAACGAATTATTTAAAGAAATAGAATTTCTTTTAAAAAAGTCGTAAATTAACTGACAAATGTTTATAAACATTCCACTAGACCGAAATGATTAGAAGGATCAACTATCTCAAAAATGTACATTTTTCATTTAAGAGCGTCAAATCCATAATAAGTAATCTTAACTTTGCAAACAACGAACAATTATTTGAAAAATACCAAAAATTTCTTCATCCCATGCAATTTTCCCATGTAAAGTGAAGTAAAGACTTCACTTTACATGGGAAAATGCAAAACTATACATTATTGGTCTCTGTACATACATACAATGCATGAGACGCACAATGCAAGTCATATTGTACTAAAAAATAACGAGAATCAAGTGAAATGAAAATCAATGAAAATCAAAATCAAGAAAATCAATACAAATTAAAAACTAGTATAGGAACAAAAGCAAACACAACAAAGCGAATGATACATAAATCCAATACTAATGAATACAAAGGCAATAAGAAAAAAAGAACGACTAGACAAGAGCTAGTAAATTTAGGGCCCCGACAGGTACGGTTAAAATTCAAAATTTCAACAACAAAAAATAGGTGTCCAGTTTTTTGGATTTCGAAATAATTTGGGGGGGGGGTCGTAGATTTCTATCATCACAAAAATTTTTGCAATGCATTCTTGAACCACCCTAATGGGCACTCTTCTCCCATACAGCGAGGTAAATTTAGAAAACGGCCCCCCTTCCGATTTGTGCTGGATACGCTCATGGTATGAGATATTTCTGGCACAAAAAACAATGTTTTGAAAAAGGGGGCTCAGTAAAATGGTTGTCGAGTCAAATGTTTTATATAGACTAATTAGTTTTTTGAGTTCATTAAAATGTTACAGCCGCTTGCAATATTTATAGTTACGTTTTTCCTGTATCATTTTTTGCATAGTTTTTAAAATAAAGGTACTTCACTCTTAAGACTTTTTCCAAGTTTTGGTAACACCCAGTACATTCAAGGAGATAATTACATTCTAACATTTGCATTTTAGGTTTAAGACAATCCAGAAAGTTTTTATAAAGAACAACATTTTGTGAAAAGTTAATAATAAAGAAAACCCTTTTAGTGTCCGTCGAAGTTTCTGCCTAACACGGTATGTTTTTCTTGTTCATTTGTTACTTACTCAATGAATTTTTATTATTTTAAACATTTTTACTGGATTTATGTACTTTTTATTGTTGTAATAGGCATTGTTATTTTTTTGGTTTTGCTTTGTTTGAGACGTATTTTAAATTTTTTCTTTGTTTTTCTTTTGCGAAGAAAGGGCGGGCGCCTTTTAAAATAAAGAATTACCTATTTTTCTATTATTTTGTTTTTATTTCGGTCTTTAAAACTTAATTTAAAAAAAGTAATTAATAACCTTTTTGTTAACATAAGTCTGAAAACAAAGTGCATCTTTTCTGCGTGTTGCAGAGGTTGCACGTTTGAGCGCTGTCCTCGCCTCTACCATCGACTTACCACTATGGTTTTAGCCTAAACAACGGCAGATTTCCAGTTACTTAATTTCTCTAAAACACCAACAAATGACAAGCTATTTTTATATGTTCTTCGGGATAAGTTGCCCACTGTCGCGCAGGTGTAAAAGCAGCTTAACAGACAAAGAAAATCACTTCCAAACACTGTCACCGCATCGGTCATATGAAAAATTATAAACATCGCAGTTGAACACAGAGCTAATGACGTTATACGATATAATGTACGTTGTTTGTAAGTACGAGTATGAGCAATAAATATATAATCGAATTCTTTGAAAACGGAGCGAACCCTTTTGCGTTGTTTGTCGCTCACGTTTGCCGCGTTGAGTTGAGTCACGCTGTAGCGGGCGTACGCAACAACGGCCAGCCAGCGACGACGCTTTTCAGCGAAATACACAGTACGAACGCGCGGTTCAGAGGTCAGAACTAGGCGTGTTTACACAGCGCTCCAATGAGATGCATTATGACGAGATTATACCGTTTCCATTGTTCCCGCTGGACCTGCGCTCTATACAATCTCTAAACTCGTGTTGAAAACTCTACATCATGTGTAAAAGTGTACTGAAATCATCTCTGAATTTTCAATATATAAATGAAATATGAACCTACTTCAGTAGCAAGAATTAAACATGTCTTTTTGGTATGAGTTTGTGACATTGTTAACATAATTTGTTTGTTGGAAGACCTTATAATAACAATATTTCTTTAATATAAAACACCCTAAACATTTGCTTCAAGAAAACGATTGTTCTCATTTAGCCGTTGTTTTGAAAGTAATGTGAGGGATGCCGATAGATGGTGCTGTACTCGTCTCGTCGTAAGAAGGATCTCCTACAGGGTATATAACCGCATACATGTCTATACAGCATCAGCGCAATTTTGTATTCAGTTCACAAAAGCTATTTTCCCTAAAATTATCAATATTTGGCATTTTCAATTGTCCTTTTTTCGAAAATGTTACTTTGTAAACCCATAAAAAAATTTCGATGCCATTTAGACAATTAAATGATCTATCAGAATCAGTAAAAAATGGGGTTGCCATTTAAAAAAGTCTCCATGACGTCATAACTTAGTAACATTGATGGTCAGAAATTAAACTTTTCACATAAAAGTGTATTTTAATAATTAAAAATCGACGTTTTTAGCTCAATATACAAGGTTAGCCAAAATTACCGGAACACCTAAATCATTCTCTAACGGTAAGAAATTTTAAAAACTTGTTCAAACAAAAGTTATTTGGATTTAAACAAACTATCGTTTAAATATGTTTTCAATATACTCGGTGCTTATCTTATTATAGAAATTTGGTAACCTTTCCTGTTTTTTACTTTATCATACGCAGTATGTAAAGTATTGTAATCGTGCCGAAAAAAAAATTTGAGATTTTAGCGGAAATAGGTCTTTATGGGTCCCCTGAACATTTTTGACCAAGGTACAAAAAAATGTCTGTGTGTGTGTGTGTGTGTGTGTGCGTGTGTAAACGATTTTTGTGGCGATGATTCCGGAAAAACTGCTAAAGGTATCGGGACGAAAGTTCATAATTAGAAGTTTCATGACCTAACTTAGAGCTGAAAAGCTTTTGGTTAAAAAGGGTCCAAAGGAACTGGTAGTTTATTCTAAGCCTTTTTCAAGGATTTTGCAAATGAGCCGCTATTTCTCTAATTTCGTCAAAATAGCTAAATAATAAATTAAAGTAGAGGAAATTCTGAATAATTTATGCCTATGAAATTTTTTGGTAAAATTAATAGTTTAGCTTTTTAGGTTATTCTAAGCCTTTTTGAAGGATTTTGGAAATGAGCCGCCATTTCTGTAATTTCGACAAAATAGTTCATTAATAAATTAAAGTAGAGGAAATTTTGAATAATTTATGCCTATGAAATTTTTTGGTAAAGTTAATAGTTTAGCTTCAAGAGCAAATTCTATTTGATCGAGATCGGTCGCATCTGCATTGATATGAAATTACATAGTAGCCAGGATTTTGACAAATATTTTTTTGTGTTGTCACATTCGAAAACAGCTGATCTCATCAGAGGTTGGAGAACCACTATGGAACGTTGCCGCTGTAGTGCGGCAAATTTTAAAATACAAATTTCAAATAAAATAAGATCACCAATTTGATTGTTTGTTGATAAGAAATATCAACCCGTCTTTATATCTAATTCGAAAAATGATACATTGAGAAAATTATAAATAAAGTATAGCGATGAGTGTAGTTTTATTTTAGTATGTTGGTAGGGATGTGTCATGAACAAATATAAATCTGTCAGAATTTAAATTACCTTTTTAAGGTGCGTTTTCATTAGTGATAATGGCAGTGGTAGCAGACGCCGTTATAGTATTTTCAATAGAAAATTGCTAGTGACTCATGTTTATGTACATGCAAACTAATATGTGTCGTTATCACGATATGTAAGAAATACTATAATTTTTTATTCTACCACCGCCATTAGCTACCATTACCTACCAATCGGAACGCACCTTTCGTCAAAGTGGTACCAACCTAGCATTTACTATACATCATTTATTTTTTTTTAAATATGTGTTTCTTAAAAAGCAACACAATAAACGTTGATGTCGCTCCTGCCAAAAACTAGATAGCGCGACTCGCTCATATGCGACGGCGACACTCCGCCTTCGGTGACGCGCCGTATCACCGCTCGTCGCGCTATTCCGTACTTTCGGCATTTGTGACATAAATAACTATTATTCTAATGACGTAATGTAGGTAGTGTCAAATGCTGATGCTTTGACAATACCTACGATTTATCTCTATAGAATAGATTCACATGCAGGTAAACTATTAATTTTATATATTGTATGATAAAGTCATGTGCCTGGCCACATCAGATTTTTTCATTCTAAGATTAATTCTAAGAAGCTATTAACCAAAAATAGTCAAATTTACCGGATTTTTTTTTTATATTTTAACCCTTTTGGTTCAAGTAAAAGTTTATGATTTTTGATTAATTGCTTATTACTAAAAAATAATGCATTTAAAAAAATAATTCTCACATAAAATTCTAAGAATTAAACTAGGAAAATTGCAAATTTCCAATACAAAATAAACGTCCTGTATATTAAAAATATATTTAAATGAGAGGCTGTTTAAAAACACAGAACTCCTATCTGGAATTTTTTTTTTTTTTTAATTTTTGTTGTAGAAGAATTATTTTTTAGTTGTTTTGGTAATTTTGATTATTTTCGGTTAATAGCATATAATTAAAAAAGAATTTATTTGACAGAACATTTATTCCTATAATAATTCTAAGAATTAATCTTAGAATTAAAAAAATGTAATAATATATATGGTTTTCTAATTAAAAAAAGGAAAGGTTACAAAATTTCTATAATAAATATATTGAAAATATATTTAAATGATACCTTGTTTAAAGGCAAAAAACGTTTGTTTGAACAATTCTTTGAAATTCCTTATAGTTGGAGAATTATTTAGGTGTTCCGGTAATTTTGGCTAACCCTGTATATTATTTCAGTAGGTAACCGTAAGATTAAGTTAAACGGTGTACACCCACGGTTTAAACTGTAAACTCTAAACATATCCTAAAATAATACATTCAATTTTGTTCGATTTTTATACACTTATTTTTAATCTATTTATTAATATAGTCCAACAAGAAAAGTAGGCCGATATTATAGAGTTATGAAGTGATGATTAAGATTACATCAACACTATATCTACCGCCTTAGGATTTATCGACCAAGAGCAAATCATTTTGAGCTTTGAAGCAATGTTGGGTTTTTTATAGATTCAGGTTATGAAAGACTACAAAGAAATTAATTTTCTTGCCTATTAAATTGCTACTAAAACATCAGAAAAGCAATTCAACTAGACTTATTAATACATAACAACTTATATTACAATAAAAGTAAGTAATAAAATAAATCAATTTATACATATTATGTTACATAATAAAAAATTTGAAAGCTAGTAAATATAAAAATATAGTATATTAATCTAAAATATAACTATTTTAGATATAACAACACCGTTTAGTTAATCTGCGGTTTAATCTTCAGTTTTCAGTTCAGGTAAACTTAAGTTTAAACGAATATGTATGAAAAAAACCGTTATACACGTTAGTTTTATTATATTCACGAAAAAAATACCAAAATCCACCTTTTTAAATTCCACTATCTTCTTCCAACGTCTACCCAAGTAAAGAATGATCAACTACCTATAATCTACAATCTATAAAATAATCAATTTAAAGTCCTTTTTGATCTAATTGCCCTACGTAATAAAGGTGCTGCGACTACGACGAAACAATTATCCCTTCAACATAATAATGAACTGTGTTCTGTAGCCGTGAGTGGGGGGTGGGAGTCATTAGGTATCCCAGAGTGGAGACAGAGGTGTACAAAGGGGACGACCAGTGGCGGAACCACGGTCCGGTGCGTTTTCGGGGGGGACGCTCCTTCTCCACTGTCTGGAAATGCCCGTACGTTCGTTTGACCTCGTGACATTGGACAAGACTCCGTTGTTATCTTGCACGAAAATTAAAAGCGCACCAGACCAGAAGTCATTGACGAGCTGGATATCACTAACGATCTAATAAATATAAGGGGACGATGCAACTAAATCTAAGGTAGTTTTGTCCATGGTTTCAAGAGAATTGTTCATAGAATTTTGTGAAACTATATCACTCTTTTTCACTCGATTACACTGTGAAACAAATTTCAACTTTTTTCCCTTACTTCCCTGAGACCATTGTATATGTGACTGACCTGGCAAGAGAATGTCCGTTTATACAGCTCAGCGGGATGGGCAGGTGGAGCAAACAAACCCCTGAATCTTAAATGAAGGTTATGGACATCCGTTCTACAGCGTATCTTCCGCATGAAGGATTGTGGGATCCTCTTGGGTAGCAACTTATGATATAATATTGCTGGATGCAACACCCTACTGTTATCCATGTTCAACCACCCCAAGTCGCCCAGCCCATTCGATACATGATCATACTTCCTCAAGCCAAAAACAAACAGAACACATGCATTTTGGACACGCTGAACACGCTGCCTATCCGACGCCGTCAGGCAAGGACCGTACACGGTATCACAATATGAGATCTTTTTACTATTGACAGTAGATATGGTGAGATATTGTCAAAACATCAGCATTTGACACTAGCGGTACTGTCATTAGACGGAAAATATTTGGAAAATCCTGTCTCACTATATAGTAGTATGTCAATGCAGATGCGACCGATCTCGATCAAATAGAATTTGCTCTTGCAGCTAAACTATTAATTTTACCAAAAAATGTTGCAGACATAAATTGTTTAGAATTTCCTCTACTTTAATTTGTTATTTAACTATTTTGAGGAAATTAGAGAAATGGCGGCTCATTTGCAAAATCCATGAAAAATGCTTAGAGGAAACGTCCAGTTCCTTTGGACCCTCTTTTGAACCAAAAGCTTTTCACCTCTAAGTTTGGCCATGAAACTTCTAAATATGAAGTTTCGTCCCGATTCCTGTTAGCATTTTGTTTACTCATAGCATTTTCGAACGATTTTGCAAAGGAGCAGCCATTTATCCAATTTCGTCAAAATAGTTAAATAATAAATGAAAGTAAAGGAAATTCTGAATAATCTATGTCTATGGCATTTTTTAATAAAACTAATAGTTTAGCTGCATGAGGAAATTCCATTTCATCAAGATCGCCCGAGATACTGCATTAAAACTACTTAGCCAGTATTTGACAGGTATTTTGATTCTATTGAAAGTATTGTCAAAACATGTTATAAATCTGATACCAGTCATTACTAAAAAGTATCATATGGATTTTTCCAATTCCTTTAAAAGTTAAAGTCCTGACATGGGAACAAAATTGTAGTTTAACGAGGTAGTCTACCGGAAGTGTGCCGTAGGTTCGGAATCCTAGCATTAGATGTAGTATTGCACATTGGAAAGTATGTAAAAGTAATAAAAGATTAAAACGTAATTATTTTTTTGGTATACATTGTTATTTTATGAAAATAACTTCCCAAAATAGAACATAACAAATAGAAAGGTTTTATTTATGAATTTAGTTTAAATTATTTATAGTTTTTACGTGATTTCGAACCCAAGATTTAGACAGAAACATGTTTTTCTAAGAAAAGCTTTGAGTTTACTGTTTGTTTCATGTGTTTTTCACGACCTATATCATTACTTTTTTCATTATTGGGGTATACTTGCTCCTTAAACAGCTCTAACTTGTTCAGGAACTGAAGAAAGCATTACAGCCACACGAAGCTTGTTACTCGAACTACTTGTTACTAGAATAATTCTAAAAGAAAAGAAAAAACATTAAAAGATTCATGTTCATTTATTAATTTCGTCATCATTAATTATTGAATTTATTTGTTATTATTTTTAGTTATTTTTATTACCGTGTTTCCAGATATTTCAGATATTGTTAATGAATTGTAAAAACAAATAATTCTAAATGAAACTTCTTACTTTTGATAGTGGAAAATTTTGATCGTTGGTGGATCATTTTTATTTATATATTTTTTTACCCACTTACAATAACAAGATAAATAAGGAATAGCTATCCCAGCTATATCTCAGTGCTATTAAATACAAGAAACATTTCCTCCAAAATTGTCATTCACACAGTATAGTATGAAAAACTATAAGACGCCTAATTATTTAACGCAATTTATTTCTGAAATAAACGAAAAAATGTTTAATCATTTTGTAAGCATATCGTGTCGTCTGAATGATGTCCGAATTCACATGGACTGTGTATATGCGTGTGTATGGTGGGTGGCACACCTGTAGAGGTTTCCCACAGTTTTCACAGCCACCTGCGAGTGGACACGCTTCAGGAAGCAGGAGCGCACGTCGTAGCCGGGGAATACGTTCGAAAAATGTACGCTGAAGATACGAGAGACCGTTGATGTCGTATTATAATGGCCCTAACTAAGTATATCTTCTTCCAATTGGAGCAACAACACGGAAAATACATCACAGTCGAAATTACTTCATTGTGGAAATGTATGAAATGAATTTGACGTTTTAAGTGTGAATGTTTGGATTCCATTACCTATCCAGCATTATTTTGCAGGTTATGTTATATTTTGATGACTGCCCTTGCTGGCGTTTATCACATCTATTTATTATTGGCTGGGTTTCTACATCATACATTCAGATTTTGTATCGAATATTGTCTGAAGGACATTATCACACTACTCTTGAATCTTAATCACTATATATTATTTTATAGTGATTTGCAAACCCAAACGCATACGTCGTAATATTTATTTAGTAATAGTTAGAGGTCGTCGGTTCAGGTGTCACAACTGACAGTCCGTAATTTTTTAAGAGAGTATACACATGAGAAGGTAAATATATGAATTTCAAAACGCAGTTTTTGACCTGTAATAACACTAGTTTTTTTTACATTTTATAGGAAGGCATATAAGAAGCTATGCGAAAATGTTGTTTGAAAAACGTATTTGGAAATATTAGAGGTGTTTAAATATGAAATTATAGTCACCTTCGACATTCCATATACCGGGTGATCATGCAACGACGAAGGAGATTATATTTTGTATTTAATGCTCTCTAATATCTCTAAACAGTTTTTTTATCAAATCAAATTTTTGCATAGCTTTTAAAATAAAGGTACTTTTCTCTTAAAAGTTTTTGATAGTTTCATAGTCAGCGGACAAACTTTTCCACTTTTTTTAGTTTTTATTTTTGTCTATTGTCATTCTGAGTAAATAGTAAATAGTAATTTCATAATATGTATACTTATTTGCTTTTTTTGCAATTCCTTAACAAGCTACAACCAAAATATTAACTTAACAATACAAAAAATATTCATTATATTAAAACCAGTAAATAAATTTATTAATAAAAAATACTAAAAACAAATTGAATAAAAAAAAATCTGATTCGGCCAGGCACATCACTTTATCATACAACATATAAAATTAATAATTTAGCTGGATGAGATTCTATCGAGATCGATCGTGTTTGCATTAATGCAGTTGGTATTGTCAAAAAATCAGCCTTTAACACTACCTACTGTCATTAGAATAAAAATATTTGGCAAATCCTATATTAATGCCGACACGATATCGATCAAATAGAATTTGCTCCTACATCTAAACTATTAATTTTACCAAAAAATTTCATAGACATAAATTATACAAAATTTCCTCTACTTTAATTTATTATTTAACTATTTTGACGAAATTACAGAAATGGCGGCTCATTTGCAAAATCCTTGAAAAATGCATAACAATATTGCTATCCGCAATCCGCACTTGAAATACACATTGACTTTGTAAACACCATGGAAGCACCAAGCTGTTTCAATATTGTTTCACATAGCGTACGTGCGCGCGAGTTTCTCCTCCTCATCACGTTCTCCATGCATTTGCGTGTTGAATTGACGTTTCGCAACCGCTGACGTTCTGAATACTGTCAAAAGTTTCAAAACTTCCTGGCTACCTACTATTATTGTAGACACGATTTCGATCAAATATAATTTGCTCCTGCAGCTAAACTATTAATTTTACCAAAAAATTTTATAGACATAAATTATACAAAATTTTCTCTACTTTAATTTATTATTAATCTATTTTGACGAAATTACAGAAATGACGGCTTATTTGCAAAATCGTTGAAAAATGCTAAGAGTAAATAGCCAGTTCCTTTGGACCCTTTTGGACCAAACGCTTTTCAGCTCTAAGTTTGGTCATGAAACTTCTAAATATGAACTTTCGTCCCGATACCTTTAGTAGTTTCGCCGGCATCGTCGCCACAAAAATCGTTTACACACATACACACAGACACACACACAGGCATTTTTTTGTACCTTGGTCAAAAATGTTCAGGGGACCCAAGAAGACCTATTTCCGCTAAAATCTCAATTTTTTTTTTCGGCATGATTACAATACTTTAGCATACTGCGTATGATAAAGTAAAAATAAGAAACAAATAATCATTTTGTTGTTTTTTCGCATTGTTTAGAAAGGAAATATCATTTTGATAAAGAAGATCCATTACAGCAATAAATGTAAATAACTCTAAGTAAAAATACAAATTTTTTTTTTTGATAATATTTCTTGCGTCCATATCTTTTTAAGCAATTGATAAACAAATAAGTTCATATGAAACCACAAAAAAAGCAAAAAGCGTTTAGATTTGTGTAGAATCAGCTGGATTATTATTATTATTAATTATTATTATAATTTTGCACCTTGTAATCGATGAGTAATTTCACTAACTTACCTATAAAATAATAATATTTTTTCCTTGAAACTATACCCAATAATTATTAACTTATTAACTGCATTACGCCCAGTATATTATTCTATTAATATTAGCAAGTTAGAATGCGGCATTATCATTTTGAAAATAAATCAAACTTGTGTAATATACGTAACATATGAACAATTCCATTCGAGAAAATGTGGTTCACCAAACACGTTTCAAGTACTCGAACCGGTGCTGGACAAAAACTTGTTATTTCGTGGACGTAAAATAACTGCTACGCCGCATTTTGTTAGAATATTTGAGGAAACATATGCCGTTAATGCTCCGCAGAAAAACACTTTTTTCTGTTTGCAAGTAAATTGTTTTCGGGTTCATACGAGTATTCCAAAATTCATTTTATTTTCGACGAGAAAATAATATGTGGTATGTCTTGCAAAACATAATAATACATAATGAATAATGATATAATGACGAATAAATGTATTGTTTAATCCTTAATAAGTATCTCTCTTCAAAAAGTTAACATACGTGATTTTCTTCTTATTACTTGTAAATATCTAAATCAAACCTATAAATGCGACGTTTCCCTTAATTACGAACTATTGCGTATCTTCTTAATTGACAGTTTGTTCGAGATAAGGTAAGTGATTTTCCCCGTATTCAGTCAGTCGTATCCAGTTACCGTCTCAGTTCCGAACACCTGTATGTTGGGATAAACCAACGGTATCATCATTTACTCATGATAATTTCGCAAGAGAAGATCCATTAGCTGTAAACGTACGTTTAAATATAAATTCCTAATCATAAAACTAAAAAATCTGATGTGGCCAGACACATGACTTTATCATACAATATATAAAATTAATAGTTTAGCTGCATGAGAATCTATTTGATTGAGATCAGTCGTGTCTGCGTTAAAATAAAACTAGTTAGCCAGTATTTCACAGATAAATAAATAATTAAATAAATAAATAATTCCTTTATTAACATAAAACAATATTAAATGCAACAAAATAATATTTATATTTAGGGCGGAGATCAGCACACTTGTTTCCAAATTGCCTTGCTCTTCCACTCAACCCCTTACGCAAACTAGAACTAAGACATAACAAACAAAACATCGCACATGCCATTAAAAAATTAAAATTAAAGCAACCTCCGATATGCGCTCAATACCTAAAGCCCCCCTGTTGAGCAAACAGACAACACTTCACCTTTCCTCCAAAACTATTTAACGATAATTTTTTCTTCCCTGGGACCATTGTATATGTGACTGACCTGGTACGAGAATGACCGTTTATACAGCTCAGCGCGATGGGCAGGTGGAGCAAACAAACCCCTGAATCTTAAATTAAAGTTATGGACATCCGTTCTACAGCGAATCTTCCGCATGAGGTATTGTGGGATCCTCTTGGGTAGCAACTTATGATATAATATTGCTGGATGCAACACCGTAGTGTTATCCATGTTCAACCACCCCAAGTCGCCCAGCCTATTCGATACATGATCATACTTCCTGAAACCAAGAACAAACAGAACACATGCATTTTGGACACGCTGAACACGCTGCCTATCCGACGCCGTCAGGCAAGGACCGTACACGGTATCACCATATAAGATCTTTTTACTATTGACAGTAGATATAGTGAGATATTGTCAAAACATCAGCATTTGACACTACCGGTACTGTCATCAGTCTGAAAATATTTGGAAAATCCTGACTCACTGTATAGTATTATATCAATGCAGATGCGACCGATCTCGATCAAATAGAACTTGCTCTTGCATCTAAACTATTAGTTTTATCAAAAAATGTCGCAGACATAAAAGTTTTTTGAGGAAATTACAGTAATGCCGGCTCATTTGCAAAATCCTTGAAAAATGCTCGGAGGAAACGTCCAGTTCCCGATCTTCAAACTATAAATCCCACGTAAAAAGAAAATGAAAATTTATAACAGGCAATAAATTTCGCTTCTTCAATTAAAATATTTTCAATATCTCGACCGGGCAGTGTAACCGTTCATCATTTGTTAATTTACGCGGATATAGGAGTTATAACGTCCTGTTTACACACGAAAAATCATATGTATATGTGTGGCGACTGCAAAACCAGTAATTAATAAGTTTGCTAGGGTCATCTCGTACAGGAAAGTTTATGTTTCCTCCTTCGCGGTAACGAGTATGATTGAGTAAAGGAAATGCTAATCGTTAAACACATGAATCTCTCGAAAACCGTTGTGTCATTTGAAAAAATGCTATCGTGTTAAATAAAATTCTATCGTTTCCTATATCCATCGGTTTAGAAAAATAAATAATTGGAACGTTGAAGTCATTTTTTTTTGTATCGGTTGGAAAAATTGTTTTATAAGCAACAAGTATTTTCTGTTTTGAATTTTTGAATTAGGTAAGCCGCTTATTACCTATCCGGTATGTTTTCGTAAAGTTATAAAGTTTACTAGCATAATAAATAAACCGTAAAATGAATTTTAATCCGTCGATTTTACGACTTTGCAGGAACTGTGCGGTTCTTTGATGTCGTAACGACTCTATTGATAAAAATGTTATGGGAAACCTGTAGTACGTCGGATTAATTTTATAAAAAGATATGTTATAAAAGCGATCAGTTTAGTGAAAAATTGGGCCAAAAATCGTAAAACCGATTAATAATAAAAGCCAACGAGGTATAAAGGTATAAAGTATGAGAAGAAATAGTGATAATTTAAACCAATTTGTGGTCACAATTGAAAGACAAGTGTTGAAAGATCAATGCAGTGACTTTCCCTATTTACTATATCACAGATTTGTGATAATTTGGAATAATTTGGAATTGAAAGAAACTGTATAATAAACCACATATCATAGTACCTTAATATTGTTCTAAAAACGAGTATTAATAAATATATGACTTACTTGCCACCAGAAAATGATAGGGTGTTAGGCACATTCAGCGAAAAGTTATTTTAATGTGAAAAAATTTTACTACGTGCTAGGTATTTTTGGGAACTCAATATTTGAAAACGTTTGGTAACACAATCTGCTCGACAAATTTGAAGTTGTTGTCGGTAACTTTAATCTAACTATACTTTTTACTTTACCATACTTTATCATATGGTAAAGTCATGTAATCGTGCCGAAAAAAAACGCCAATAAATATTTTGATGATTTTTTGTTTTCTTCTTTAAGATAAAATTGGATAACTTTAGAATTCGTACGTCATACATGTTTATTATTTAAATAAACTAACTGTTTGCATTTTAAATAAAACGATTATTGTTTACGAAATATAATGACTTGTATATCCAATTCTAAATGCGTCTTCGAGTAAACCGTTATTTATTATTAAAAATTGATGAGATATTCAGTGAAACTTCTTAGAATATTAAATATTCAATTTCTTGTCATGAACAAAATGAATATTACTTGTACATCTTTCGGTTATGTCAAATATAGTTCACATAGCCCAACCCATATTATAAAATAGGTACATTTTCTACAGTGGTCTTTTTGACACAACTTTTTCACTAAAAAAGCAAAAAGCGATAATCGTGCCATGAAAAAATTTCAAAAACGACCATATTACCGCTGTCACAGCTCAATACAAACTCGAGATGTTTTACCCGAGACGCAATCTATGGCGTACACGAACTTCATGATGGTACAACATCGTACCTAAATATTTCGTTAGTTTAAGGTAAATTTCTTAAACTGGAAGAAACTTGAAAATCGGAACAAGAAATGACATCGGTCGTTCGATTCGAGTGAACCATCGAAAGATTAATAACAACGATTAATAACAAAACATTTCTGGTACAATTTGGGTTTCATTTTACACTTAAATATATCGGGATTTTATTTTCTACTTATTTTCAATATTTTTTTCGCTGTATTTTATACCTATTTACAAATTTTATATTCTGTAGTACATCGTAGAATACAGATAAAGAAATCCGCCACTAATTTTTACGTTTATGTTTTTGTTTCTGTTTTAAATAAAGCCTGATTTTTTTTGTTGAGGTAAATAAAAAGACGCAGACAAGCTGAAAATGATGTTTGCCTCCATATTGAATTATATCTACTTCTTGCAAAATATGTTCCTCCTATTATAACAAGATGTTGGTATAAACGAACATTTTATCCTTGATACTTAATTTAATCAGAAATTGTGCTGTTATAGATTGAAGTTTATACTTAAAAAATAGCAGCTCAATTGATTTATTGTATATCAGAAACTACTAAAGGTATCGGGACGAAACTTCAAATTTAGAAGTTTTATGGGTAAACTTAGAGCTGAAATTTCTTGAATTTCGTCAAAATAGTTAAATAATAAATTAAAGTAGAGGCAATTTTGTATAATTTATGTCTATGACAATTTTTGTTTAAAATTAATAGTTTAGCTGTATGAACAAATTCTTTTTGATCGAGATCGTGTTTGCATTAAAACTTAGTTAGGGAGGATTTCGCAATTATTTTCTTTCTGACAGTAGGTGACAGTAGTGTCAAAGGCTGGTTTTTGATAATACCTACTGTCAATATTATCCATATACGTATTACGGATTATACGGAGCTTGTCCAATAGCGCCAATGCGCAGTCTCGGTTCCAACAATGTGAGACGGAGATATATATTTTGTCTATCGATGTGGTGCCCGGGATCAAACCGCGCATGCGTGGCCAGTAGTTCTGAGAACCGTCGACAGATGGCGCTATTGTAGCTTAAAGTGCGCGGTCGGTATTACCGTGGCCGTTAGCAGGTAATATTTGGTTTAACTAACGCCAAACCAGTGATAGCAACTATTAATTTTATATATTGTATGATGAAGTGATGTGCCTGGCCACATCAGATTTTTTTTATTTTTACTTGTATTTAAAACATAAAAAACTAAAAAAAAAACAAATTATTATTATACACGTTTATGGATCAGATACATTCGGTAATTAATTCTAAAAAGTACAGCCCTCTATCGATTTTAGTTTGTTCAGGAGGATTGTTGAAACTTAGATTTTACGTTGTTTATCGGTGGTTGAATGTTATTATTTCGCTTCATGTGCGATTACGAGCAAAGTAGTTGGGATACAAATTATTATTATACACGTTTATGGATCAGATACATTGGGTAATTAATTCTAAAAAGTACAGCCCTCTATCTATTTTAGTTTGTTCAGGAGGATTTTTGAAACTTAGATTTTACGTTGTTTATCGGTGGTTGAAGGTTATTATTTCGCTTCATGTGCGATTACGAGCAAAGTAGTTGGGATACAAATTATTATTATACACGTTTATGGATCAGATACATTGGGTAATTAATTCTAAAAAGTAGAGACCTCTATCTATTTTAGTTTGTTCAGGAGGATTTTTGAAACTTAGATTTTACGTTGTTTATCGGTGGTTGAATGTTATTATTTCGCTTCATGTGCGATTACGAGCAAAGTAGTTGGGATACAAATTATTATTATACACGTTTATGGATCAGATACATTGGGTAATTAATTCTAAAAAGTACAGCCCTGTACCTATTTTAGTTTGTTCAGGAGGATTTTTGAAACTTAGATTTTACGTTGTTTATCGGTGGTTGAAGGTTATTATTTCGCTTCATGTGCGATTACGAGCAAAGTAGTTGGGATACAAATTATTATTATACACGTTTATGGATCAGATACATTGGGTAATTAATTCTAAAAAGTACAGCCCTGTACCTGTTTTAGTTTGTTCAGGAGAATTTTTGAAACTTAGATTTTACGTTGTTTATCGGTGGTTGAAGGTTATTATTTCGCTTCATGTGCGATTACGAGCAAAGTAGTTGGGATACAAATTATTATTATACACGTTTATGGATCAGATACATTGGGTAATTAATTCTAAAAAGTACAGCTCTGTACCTATTTTAGTTTGTTCAGGAGGATTTTTGAAACTTAGATTTTATGTTGTTTATCGGTGGTTGAATGTTATTATTTCGCTTCATGTGCGATTACGAGCAAAGTAGTTGGGATACAAATTATTATTATACACGTTTATGGATCAGATACATTGGGTAATTAATTCTAAAAAGTACAGCCCTCTATCTATTTTAGTTTGTTCAGTAGGATTTTTGAAACTTAGATTTTACGTTGTTTATCGGTGGTTGAATGTTATTATTTCGCTTCATGTGCGATTACGAGCAAAGTAGTTGGGATACAAATTATTATTATACACGTTTATGGATCAGATACATTGGGTAATTAATTCTAAAAAGTACAGCCCTCTATCTATGTTAGTTTGTTCAGAGGGATTTTTGAAACTTAGATTTTACGTTGTTTATCGGTGGTTGAATGTTATTATTTCGCTTCGTGTGCGATTACGAGCAAAGTAGTTGGGATACAAATTATTATTATACACGTTTATGGATCAGATATATCGGGTAATTAATTCTAAAAAGTACAGCCCTCTACACAACTATACAAGGGTTAACACAAATATAATTTGTAACTTCCTATTATTTTCATATCTCATCGCGTAACATGACATAACATAACATAACATTTGACAGTACATATTGGGCAAACTAGTAAAAATTTTCTGATGTCATCAAAACTACTAGACAAAAAAAGAACTAGCATGCCCTAATCCCGTCTACAAGGATGTAATTACCAAGTCCGATCCGACCAATACCCATCAACAATAACCAATTACCCAACACAGCAAGAACCTAACCTACAAAAAAAAAAAGACAAAAAAAAAACACGAACAATCCAAAACATAACGAACGGAAGACGTGACACTTGTTCGCCCTCGACTAATTTCTCCGTAAAATCGATCGTTTTAGAATGAATCGAACGCACCTCCTCCTCCAGCTAGCTAGCACGAGTATTGTCTAATTCCTCGGGCCCATTGTGATGGTAAATGGCTGGCATATCGAGTGACTGGCGCGACTCTTTCTGGCGTATCGAAAGGTAGAATGAACGCAGGTTGGAAGGTGTAGAGTGTAGAGCGAGAGGACCGGAAACGGGATATCTGCATTGAACAGGAAGTACTTGCTAATGTTCGGTAAATAATTCCACTGGCGTATAGCGGGTGAGAGGCGAGCCACTCGGCCGAGCGGCTTTGCCAGTTCGCGGGTCATCGAGCATCTCGTTTCGTCCAATCGAGCAGCACGTGAATGCCAAGCGGCGTGCTTGTTACGCAATGACAGACTTGGAGAGCTTTTTGCTGGTTTGGAGGTTTGTTGTTTTCTGCTGTTTTCGGAAATGTGGTTTGGGAGTGTGAGTTTTTGGTGAATTTTGAAGTAGATGACAAAAAGAAAATAAGATATGTAGTGTTTCAATAGAGGTAAAGAAATATTTTATTATTTGCGGATAAAAATGAATTTGTTTGAATATTTGTTTGAAAAATATTTAGATCTCCCACAGGAGGCTTAAAGTTATAATTTTCTTCGAATTTCTTTCATATATATTTTTAATAATGAATGATTATGTGATTTTTCGTTTTCAACGCCCAGATGGATGTACAAAATCAAATATATTGAATGACAAATTAACTTTTATCTACACATTTTTTAAATTATACATAAATGGTTCTATCCAATCTAATCTAAATAAATTGCTGGCTATCTAATTGTTGCATTAGAGTAGTATATTTTTGTATACTTTAATTTCACACCTTATTGTTAAACTTTTTCTATTTGAAAAAGAAAACTAACTTAATCTTTCATTAAAAAAATCGAATTTTTAAGAAAATTCTACTCTTTAGGCCTCCTGCGGGAGTCCTAAATATTTTTACTTTATTTAGAAGTTTCATGACCAAAACTTAGAGCTGAATAGCTTTTGGAACTGGAGGAACTGGATGAATACTCTTAGCTTTTTTTTCCAAATGCGCCATTTCTGTAATTTCATCAAAATAGTTAAATAATAAATTAAAGTAGAGGAAATTCTGAATAACTTATGTCTACGACACTTTTTGGTAAAATTAATAGTTTAGCTGCATGAGCAAATTGTATTTGATTGAGATCGGTCGTGTCTGCATCTTAGTTAGCCAAAATTTGACCAAGAGATTCTAATGTCAGTAGGTAGTGTCAAACGCTGATGTTTTGACAATACCTACTGTCAATAGTAAAAATATCTTTTAAAAAAATCTGCTCTGCAGTCTCATATATGTTTGTTTGTGAGCTTTGTATGTTGTTTTATGTTGTCCCCGGGCCGCGCCTGACAAAATGTTAGGTTTTTCAATTAAGTTTTTTGGAGTTTGATTTGATTGTCAATTGTCTAATTTATATCTCATTTCCTACAGCGCTTGGAGAAGTGCCCAGCAGGGCACGAAACATGTAGCGATTGCTAAAGTAAAACAAAAATAAGGAATCCAACCAATTTTTATTGTATTACGATCGATCTCGATGAAATAGAATCTCATTTACTATTAAGTTTATAAATAGTATGATAAAGTCATGTGCCTGGCCACATCAGTTTTTTCAATTGGGCCAATTTTCTTGTAGTATATGTGGGTGCATAGTGACAATGTTCTATCATATATTTTTCGTTCGATACAGTATTATATAAATAATATTTATAGATAATTATATAACATGGTATGTACAGACTTTTATTATTTTGGTGTTAAATCATGTGCGAATTAGACGCTGATTGAACATTTTGAACGTTTCAGTTGTTTTTATTTATTATTTTATGTATATTTTGATTAAGAAACAAACAAAGATATCTACTGTTACCAAGTAACAGTTCATAAATGAGTAATAATTTATCATTTCTGAAAAAACTAACACGAAACGCCTTTATAAAATCCATAGCACCACAACTATTATAGTACAGAAAAGTAAAAGTTGCAGTTATCATTATCAAAAGTAATAAAATGTGTTTCTGTGCATTTTTTTCATGATCTCGTAAGTAATTTCATATACAGAGTTCCCAAAAATGCCTTATATCAGTAACTATATAATTATATTAAATTAACTTGGGTACAACAACGAAAACGACACACGTGTTGAATGCATTAGATTTATTATTATATTGATTAGGTTCAACTAAAAACCGTTCAGATTTTTTCAAAACTTTCTTTTTCGTTACTAATCATAACAGACGAGGGAAGTCTACTCTATTCAACCTCTGTTTTGGAGTACATTTTACGAATGCATCCCAATACGTCTAAATATGAGCAATAGCTTAGTTTAAATCATGTCTACTGAATGTACAAAGAAGAAAACAACCATAGAATTCAAAGAAGTTCTTATTCAACTAACCTATTCACACTATTCACAGCAAATTGACACAACAATATATTTAATCAAATCAAATTTGGAGCAACTTCTTCTCAACATACAAAACCCACCTTGTCATATGTAACACCAAACATGATTACATGTTTGAAAGATAGTATATGTATGCTACATACATACTTACACTCGCTGTGTAAAGTTCGCCATCGTTTCCACCTGATGTAGCTCTCGGGGAATCTTAGTTTTTATTTTTTGACAAAATTTTTGATCTTCAATTACAACGCTCACCATTCAACTATTGTTCACAAAATATCACCTAAATCAAGTAATTTCATATAATGTTTCAACTCCTTTCAATATTTCTGTAATGTCATTAACGCTGGTCTGAAGATGGACGTTAAAACACGAAATTAATAACCTAAGAATAAACATAGGTAACCAAATACTTTGCAGAAGAAATCTTGTTTTATTTCTTAAATATTCATCAACAACGTCAAACTAATGGATGCGTTCATTGACGATATTCATATGCGTACTACGTTTGACAAATTTTGGCTGATTTTATCATTAAATAAAAAAAATTTATTTTTGAGTTGTTGCACTATTTTCAGTGTAATGCTTACCAATATCTTGATGAAACTTTCTTAAATGATTCGTATGGTAAAAGTTGCGGCATCGAGCAGTATATTGATAGAAACACCTCTTAAAGACGACGGGCTGCGCTCGTTTGTTTTCCCTCTCAAACAAATCATTAGCGTTTAAAACGCACGTTAACAACTTAGATCAATAGAGTTCGAGACTCTTCTCGAACTGTTTGATCTGTACTTACGTTGTTTAACGCCGGCACACAAAGCGAGTGTTTGCCCGGTAAAACAGATAACTTTTTTGAGGAATGCCACGTATCTCTTGTGCGTATAGACTTAGAAACTCATCGGAATTTTTTATTGTCTTCGTTCGGCCCATATGAGGAACTATTTGAATATGGGGTTGACTCAGTTTTTTCTTCTTCTTCTTTGATTTTACAGTGACGATCTGATTTTGGGTAATTCCATTAAAGGTAATTCACAATATGGGGCATTCTTTCTGTGTGTCCCAATCCAAAAATGTAAAGTTTTCGGATATAGTTGAAACTTTGGAGAATTGTTGTACTTAATAACAGTAACAAATACCTAAAATATTAGCTCATGAAAAAAAATATTGAGGAAATTACTAGGGGTTGAAGTTTGGACGTTTTGAGTGACACGGTCGTTTTTAGATTAGTGTAACTCCAATAAATCTTTTTATATTTTATTTTTTATTTAGTGCATTTTAACGCATTTTTCATGAACTTTTTAATGTTCACAAAAAAAAATTAAAAAAACAAAAATCTAACACGTTTTTTAACAAGTAATTTTGTATTTCGATTTTTGTCCCATTTGGGTATTTTTAATATTTTTTAAAATAATTTCATTCGAAAGCTGAGACTTTTTCCTATACAATGAGTAAAGATGAAAGTGGGACAAAAGTGGGTTTGGGAGAAAATTAATAATTAAGCAAACGGAGCACCCGCGTTACATACGCCAGCGCGCGTCCAGGCAGTGGCGCGTAGGTCACCCATTTGTATCCCTACTTCAGTAACATCTTATAACATGTATACTTCAAGGTAGGTGTGTTTGAAGACGAATTGCTTTTTCTGGTATTTTATGTTTTTTTGTATTTTTATCTCGTATTTGTGTTGTCTTTGTTTATTCTTGTTTCCTTTTCAGCTGAAATGGATGAAGTAAAATGGGACTTCGATTGTTATATTTGGAGGAATAAATGCATGAATCCTTTTAGAAAACTTGGCCACACATCATCTGATTTACGTGGTATATCACTTAAATGACAAGAACAGTTTCCGTTTCGCCCTAAATCTTCGAAAATTAATAACTAAGTAAACGCAGCACCCGCGCTAAAAACGCCATCGTCAATAATTGTTTCTAGAACTTCGACTCCCGACCTATGATTCCCGTCAACGCAAGCTGTTTTTAGAGGAAACATATTCGATGCAAAATCAGTATCTGTATTATGATCAGATTCTTCGATTTCCGACTCACAAAATTGTCACAAATGTCCATTTCAGAGGGAATGATATAATTAGACAGAGCTGTATCAAGAACAGAAGAATTTGACTCTGCATTCTAATTATCTGTCTTTAATGTATAAAGTTCTTTTCTACATTTAGAAGAAATTTTCGAAGACTTTGATATAGATGGAAACTGTTCTTGTAGTTTAAGTGATATACCACGTAAATTAAATGATGTGTGACCACGTTCTCTAAAACTATTTATCCATTTATTCCAACGAATATGAAAATCGAATTCCCCTTTTACTTGCTCCATCCATTTAAGACAGAAAAAGAAACAAGAAGAACCAAAAACAACACAAATACGATATAAAAAAATCCAGAAAAAGAAATTCGACTTGAAACAGACCTACCGCGCCCTGCTTTCAGAGTGAAGGTTTTTCTGTGGTTTTCCTTTACTCCTCGGCGAATGCTGAAAGCCAAACAACTTAAGACGTGCTACAGACGCGGGCCATAATAATGATAATTCGGGCCTGCCGATGCCCCAGTAGTGGCGAAAGCTGTTGGGGGATGTTGAGCCGTGGATTATTATTATTATTAAATGTTACTGAAGTAGACAAATGGGTGGACCTACGCGCCACGGACTGGACGCTGGCGCTGGCCTATGAAGCGCGGGTGCTCCGTTTGCTTAGTTATTAATTTTCTCCCAAACCCACTTTTGTCCCACTTTCATCTTTACTCATTGTATAGAAAAAAGACTCAGCTTTCGAATGAAACTATTTTAAAAAATATTAAAAATACCCAAATGGGACAAAAATCGAAATACAAAATTACTTGTTAAAAAAACGTGTTAGATTTTGTTTTTTTAATTTTTACTTTATCATACGCAGTATGTAAAGTATTGTAATCATGCCAAAAAAAAATTTTGAGATTTTAGCGGAAATAGGTCTTTATGGGTCCCCTGAACATTTTTGACCAAGGTACAAAAAAATGTCTGTGTGTGTGTGTGTGTGTATGTGTGTGTGTGTGTGTGTGTGTGTGTGTGTGTGTGTGTGTGTACCCAATTTTTGTTAATTCATTTCCGGAGAAACTACTAAAGGTATCGGCACGGAACTTCATATTTAGAAGTTTCATGACCAAACTTAGAGTTGAAAAGCTTTTGGTTCAAAAGGGTCCAAAGGAACTGGGTGTTTACTCCAAGCCTTTTTCAAGGATTTTAGAAATCAGCCGCCATTTCTGTAATTTCGTCAAAATAGTTAAATAATAAATTAAAGCAGAGGAAATTTTGAATAATTTATGCCTATGACATTTTTTGGTAAAATTAATAGTTTAGCTTTTTAGTTTATTCTAAGCCTTTTTCAAGGATTTTGGAAATGAGCCACCATTTCTGTAATTTCGACAAAATACTTAATTAATAAATTAAAGTAGAGGAAATTTTAAATAATTTATGCCTATAACATTTTTTGGTAAAATTAATAGTTTACCTTCAAGAGCAAATTCTATTTGATCGAGATCGGTCGCATCTGCATTGATATGAAATTACATAGTAGCCAGGATTTTGACAAATATTTTTTTGTGTTGTCACATTCGAAAACAGCTGATCTCATCAGAGGTTGGACAGGTTGGAGAACCAGTATGGAACGTGCCGCTGTAGTGCGCAAAATTATAAAATACAAATTTCAAATAAAATAAGATCACCAATTTGATTGTTTGTTGATAAGAAATATCAACCAGTCTTTATATCTAATTCTAAAAATGATACATTGAGAAAATTATAAATAAAGTATAGCGATGAGTGTAGTTTTATTTTAGTATGTTGGTAGGGATGTGTCATGAACAAATATAAATCTGTCAGAATTTGAATACCTTTTTAAGGTGCGTTTTCATTAGTGATAATGGCAGTGGTAGCAGACGCCATTATAGTATTTCCAATAGAAAATTTCTAGTGACTCAAGGTTATGTACATGCAAACTAATATGTGTCATTAACACGATATGTAAGAAATACTATAATTTCGTATTCTACCACCGCCATTAGCTACCATTACCTACCAATCGGAACGCACCTTTCGTCAAAGTGGTACCAACCTAGCATTTACTATACAGAAATCATTTATTTTTTTTAAATACGGATTTCTTAAAAAGCAACACAATAAACGTTGATGTCGCTCCTGTCAAAAACTAGATAGCGCGACTCGCTCATATGCGACGGCGACACTCCGCCTTCGGTGACGCGCCGTATCACCGCTCGTCGCGCTATTCCGTACTTTCGGCATTTGTGACATAAATAACTACTATTCTAATGACGTAGTGTAGGTAGTGTCAAATGCTGATGCTTTGACAATACCTACGATTTAGCTCTATAGAATAGATTCTCATGCTGCTAAACAATTAATTTTATATATTGTATGATAAAGTCATGTGCCTGGCCACATCAAAAACATTAAAAAGTTCATGAAAAATGCTTTAAAATGCACTAAATAAAAAATTAAATATATAAATATTTATTGGAGTTACACTAATCTAAAAATGACCGTGTCACTCAAAACGACCAAACTTCAACCTCTAGTAATTTCCTCAATATTTTTTTTCATTAGCTAATATTTTAGGTATTTGTTACTGTTACTAAGTACAATAATTCTCCAAAGTTTCAACAATATCCGAAAGCTTGTCATGTATCATGTATCGTCTTACATGATCAAATTTTCGAGAAACAGACAGACTTTATTTATAAATGATCTACCAAAATTTGTAAGAAACAAATAGGGTAGCCATTAAAAATCAAGATTCCGAGCAAATATATAAATATTATTTTTATATAAAGTAGAAATAAAGTTTCTTTAGTGTGAAATTCTTTCAAAATACGAGCAAAAAATGTTGAAACGGGGTCACATCCTTAGCGGAAACGTTCTGACCTATGCTCGCCTATAATTTTTAATATCCTCCCTATAATTTAATGGCCTTTAATTAAAAACTAGCGGAGTACAATCAGGTGGAAATTGTGAATGAATTCTCTATAGGAGGTTGAGGTTATGTTATAATGGTAGGCAATCAGGTGATTCCGTTCCACCGAAGACTGTGAATGGTTTTGTTTTGTGTTGTTATTTTTTTCCTATCTCTCTTTTCGTAATCACAGGAAGCTGGTAGTCATTTGTCTTATTACGGGCTTCTGCTGTTACTACTACTACGATTGATGATGCCTTCATTGATATATTTCAACGCTATTACGTTTAGAAATTAAATTGCTGATTGCACCTCTAGATGTTAATCAAAGTTAGAAAAAGTATGATGAGAAGGTTGCTACAAATGTTTTTACTTTATCATAAGCATGAAACTTCATATTTAGAAGTTTCATGACTTAACTTAGAGCTGAAAAGCTCTAATTAATAGTTTAGTTGCAAGCACAAATTCTATTTGATCGAGATCGGTCGCATCTGCATTGATATAATACTATATAGTGAGCCAGGATTTTCCAAATATTTTCAGACTAATGACAGTACCGGTAGTGTCAAATGCTGATATTTTGACAATATCTCACTATATCTAGTGTCAATAGTAAAAAGATCTTATATTGTGATACCGTGTACGGTTCTTGCCTGACGGCGTCGGATAGGCAGCGTGTTCAGCGTGTCCAAACCGCATGTGTTCTGTTTGTTTTTGGTTCGAGGAAGTACGATCATGTATCGAATGGGCTGGGCGACTTGGAGTGGTTGAACATGAATAACACTAGGGTGTTGCATGCAGCAATATTACATCATAAGTTGCTATCCAAGAGGATCCCACAATACCTCATGCGGAAGATACGCTGTAGAACGGATGTCCATAACCATAATTTAAGATTCAGGGGTTTGTTTGCTCCACCTGCCCATCGCGCTGAGCTGTATAAACGGTCATTCTCTTACCAGGTCAGTCACATATACAATGGTCTCAGGGAAGATATGATACATTGAGCGCACATCGGAGGCTGTTTTAATTTTTATTTTTGATTGAAGGAATTAATATATACCCACTTTTTATTGACAAGAACTTTTTGGAGGCTACAATAGAGCAAAATCCCGAAAATATCAAATATACTTATGTATTGTGTATGTGACGTGTTTTTCTTTTCTGTTTTATGGGTGATGATGACCTGTTGGCGTTTAATTTGAGGTGAGATCACTGCGGATCAGTGGACCGTAATTATGGTCGTTTTTTGTTTCTCCTTTTCTGTTTCGGTGGTTGTGTGCTCGGAGAGAGAAAGACGGGGAATGCAAACGCGTTATCAAGTTGGCATCGGCAGTCATTAGTACGTCGGAATTAACAACAATGGCGCTCGCTCTCGCCCTTGGAACAATCATTATCCGGCAGCACAACATCCGGTCCGACAAGAGCAGACCTAATATCGAAACGCGAATGCCTGTATTTTTAGATTAATTTCAGCCGGTTTGCCGATAAAAATTCTTGATGGATCTGGTTTGTAGGCAACAAATAGCCCGGTAAAATGGAAATTTGGAAGGAAATGAGTTAAGAAGCGAACAATAGTTAATCCGGGATGAACATAATTTGTGGGAAAAAAAATATTTCCGCCTGGATTTGAACCGGGAACCCTCTAATTGCCGGTTAGAAGTTCTCCCAATTGAGCTACAGGAGAAATGGAAAATTTTCCAAATTTTTTATTGCCCATTGTCAATTTTTTAATGTTATTTAATCTAAAAACGAATCTTACAATATAGAGTTCTAAATAGTTAAGACGCACAACTTATTAGCAACAATTTATGAAAGGAAATTACATTATTCGTTATCATTCTGAAAAAGGGAGATTTTGCACCACAAAAATAGGTAGCTTTTTAGATTGCATGTCAAACTTTTTTTAATTTTATCAAATTTTATCAAATTTGTTATGTTGTTACAACACGATGGTGCAATTCTAAATTGGTTATAAGTTTTCTGTGTTCTTTCCAAATTGCAAAATCGGGGAAACCACATACTATTATAATGTCAGGCATAATCCTGACATTATCAAGACTATTCGTTTGAGCAACAATACAGTACAACGACAGTTCTCTCTTCAACTCGATGTGCCAGAGATGCCAATGGTGTTATTTAAAAAATATGTCGATTCCGTCTTAATTCAAAAACCATTGAAAGTCGGAAATTTAGTTTACGATAAATATGTGTACATATTTTGCAATTCAAAACCGAGTTTTTTTTTTAATAACAGACCGATTTAGAGATTTTGTCATGTTTCAATACTTTGTGTTCTCACTGTATAATAGCGGTTTTACACTATTGTTAATGGCACTATACGCACTTCTTTATTGCTTAAAAAGTTGTAGAACATTTTGCTTGATAAATTGCGTAGTGTAAAATAATTTGAATAACATTGAATATGTAAAATTCAACAAAGTTATGTTTCTGTCTGCATATCGTCTGGTTAAAACTAAAAGTAACTAACTAACCTTTCAAATAATTACAAAAGCCTGACCACAATGGAGTACCAATAAATATAACGACATTTTCCAGAGAATTAATGGATTTTAAGAATTTATTGAAGTTATTTTAATAACTCTTATTGATCGTATTTTCGTTTAGATACGCATTTATCAACATTTGGCCACAATTAATTCAAGCTTCAATAAAATATAACAAATTGTTAGTTATACTTAGACTTAGATAGATCCCTAGATCTAATTATATCTATAATTTTCCTCGTGGGTGCTGAATTTTCTCGACACGCCATCTACCTAATAGAAAAACAGGTTCGAAACAGCAAAACGGATGCAAATGTATTACGGAAGCCTTCGAGATTGCCATCGACATATACCAGAGATCCACCGCCGACTATTAGATAAAGAATCAATTTCCTCACATCCTACCAGCCTTCCAGGCCCTGGAGGCTTGGCCACTATCCAGCACACACAGGAGGAAGTTATCGTTTTTGTTCGCCTCTTTGTCCACGTTAACTCCTTCGCTTTTGCATCTGCGATACAGTTAGCGCACTGATTTAGTCCATCCGCTATTTGCTATATCCACCTATACGAAGAAGATGGAAGACGTAGAGGAGAAGAAGAAGATAGAAGAAGTATCGAAGAAGCAGATGGAAGAAGATGGAAGAAGTAGAGGAGAAGAACCTGTATGGTGGCCAGGATATAGCTCATTAGGATGGAACGACTTATTAGACGATTTGGCTTACGTAACTTTAAACTTTGTACTTTATCGGAAGTCCTGAAAGACTGTTCACATATATTTTTGAATTATTTACACCGATCGCTTCAATATGAAAAAACAACAAGAAATCTATCGAAAAAGTCTATTCGCTTTTCATAAACAAGCAAAAGTATAGGTTTGTGCCCCAGGGTAGAGTCTTGGGACCAATACTCTTTATTTACTTATTATTAAGAACTATTATGCATTTATGTTTTAACATTTTTAAACAATGTATAGAATATGCAATAAAGCAAAAGTACGGGTATAGTATAGGACAGAAGAAGCAGATGGAAGAAGATGGAAGAAGTAGAGGAGAAGAACCTGTATGGTGGCCAGGATATAGCTCATTAGGATGGAACGACTTATTAGACGATTTGGCTTACGTAACGTCCACGACTTGAGCCGTTTTGGTTTTATTTACGCCGGCTGCCGGTTTCCTCTTCCGTTGTTGCGTTCATTCATGATTTTTTTCGTCGTTGATCGTTCGACTTGTTCTAGCGAGAGCAAGTTGAATGGAGTTCGGGTTGCGAAATCGCGCACGGTCTACCAAATGATCCGATTCGACACGTTCGGTTTTTGTTTTCGACGCCGCGCCAGGCTGATATCCGGTGCTCGTGCTCGTCAAGGTTTTTTGAGATTTTCGACGTTGAGTTGTTATGTATATCACAATTCATGTGACACAACCTCTGGATGAGGTTTGGCATCCTTACAGAATAGAATAAAATGGAAGGAGGAATGCTTAAAGAAAGCAGAAAAGGTTGCCAGATAACATATTATATGTCAATCATACTCCAATCATATACTCCAACTAATGACACAATTTTTAAATAAAAGTATCGCTGTCGTCATCCCCGTGATTTGAAAATCTGTTGTGGCCAGGCACATGACTGTATCATACCATATATTAATAGTTTAGCTGCATGAGATTCTATTTGATCGAGATCGGCCACGTCTGCATTAAAATAAAACTACTAGAACTAGACAGATATTTTGATTATATTTACAGTATGTAATGTGAAAACATCAGCATTTGACACTTCCTGCTATCATTAGAATCACAATATCTGACAAATCCTGGCTAACTAGTTTTAATACTAGTGTTTTAATGCAGTACGAGCGATCCCGATAAAATAGAATTTGCTCATGCGGCTAAAATATTTATTTTACCAAAAAATTTCATAGTCATAATTATTCAGAATTTCCTCTACATTAATTTATTATTTAACTATTTCGACGAAATTCCAGAAATAGCGGCTTAGTTGAATAATATTTCAAAAATGCTAAGACTAAACCTCCTTGTCATACTACATATGATAAAGTAAAAAGGTTATTGGTTCTGATGATTAATATATTATATTAGCATACTATAGTTTCGGGTTTTACCCCGTCTTCAGTGCTAACTACAAAAGTTCATAAAGAATTATGCTCAATATTCCAAATAAGTTTTAATGTATACTATAGTTTCGGGTTTTACCCCGTCTTCAGTGCTAACTACAAAAGTTCATAAAGAATTATGCTCAATATTCCAAATAAGTTTTAATGTTACCATACCGTCTTACAATCTTCTTGTATTTATTATTTATTATTTCTTGTATTTATTCGCGAAAACATAAGCACATGGCTACCCGCAATCGAAATACACATTGACACCAAGATGTTTTAATATTGTTGCACTGTACGTGCGCGCGTGTTTCTCTTCTTCATCGCATTCTCCATGCATTTGCGTGTTGAATTGACGTTTCGCAACCGCTGACGTTCTGAATACTGTCAAAAGTTTCAAAATATCCTGGCTTCCTACTATTAATGTAGACACGATTTCGATCAAATAGAATTTGCTCCTGCAGCTAAACTATTAATTTTACCAAAAAATGTTATAAACATAAATTATACATAATTTCCTCTACTTTAATTTATTATTTCTCTATTTTGACAAAATTACAGAAATGGCGGCTGCTAAGAGTAAATAGCCAGTTCCTTTGGACCCTTTTGAACCAAAAGTTTTTCAGCTCTAAGTTTAGTCGTGGAACTTCTAAGTATGAACTTTCGTCCCGATACCTTTAGTAGTTTCTCCGGAATCGTCTCCACAAAAAACGGGTACACACACATACACACACACACACACACACACACACACACACACACACACACACACACACACACACACACACACACACACACACACACACACACACACACACACAGAATTATGCTCAATATTCCAAATAAGTTTTAATGTATACTATAGTTTCGGGTTTTACCCCGTCTTCAGTGCTAACTACAAAAGTTCATAAAGAATTATGCTCAATATTCCAAATAAGTTTTAATGTTACCATACCGTCTTACAATCTTCTTGTATTTATTATTTATTATTTCTTGTATTTATTCGCGAAAACATAAGCACATGGCTACCCGCAATCGAAATACACATTGACACCAAGATGTTTTAATATTGTTGCACTGTACGTGCGCGCGTGTTTCTCTTCTTCATCGCATTCTCCATGCATTTGCGTGTTGAATTGACGTTTCGCAACCGCTGACGTTCTGAATACTGTCAAAAGTTTCAAAATATCCTGGCTTCCTACTATTAATGTAGACACGATTTCGATCAAATAGAATTTGCTCCTGCAGCTAAACTATTAATTTTACCAAAAAATGTTATAAACATAATTATACATAATTTCCTCTACTTTAATTTATTATTTCTCTATTTTGACAAAATTACAGAAATGGCGGCTGCTAAGAGTAAATAGCCAGTTCCTTTGGACCCTTTTGAACCAAAAGTTTTTCAGCTCTAAGTTTAGTCGTGGAACTTCTAAGTATGAACTTTCGTCCCGATACCTTTAGTAGTTTCTCCGGAATCGTCTCCACAAAAAACGGGTACACACACATACACACACACACACACACACACACACACACACACACACACACACACACACACACACACACACACACACACACACACACACACACACACACACACACACACACACACACACACACACACACACACACACACACACACACACACACACACACACACACACACACACACACACACACACACACACACACACACACACACACACACACACACACACACACACACACACACACACACACACACACACACACACACACACACACACACACACACACACACACACACACACACACACACACACACACACACACACACACACACACACACACACACACACACACACACACACACACACACACACACACACACACACACACACACACACACACACACACACACACACACACACACACACACACACACACACACACACACACACACACACACACACACACACACACACACACACACACACACACACACACACACACACACACACACACACACACACACACACACACACACACACACACACACACACACACACACACACACACACACACACACACACACACACACACACACACACACACACACACACACACACACACACACACACACACACACACACACACACACACACACACACACACACACACACACACACACACACACACACACACACACACACACACACACACACACACACACACACACACACACACACACACACACACACACACACACACACACACACACACACACACACACACACACACACACACACACACACACACACACACACACACACACACACACACACACACACACACACACACACACACACACACACACACACACACACACACACACACACACACACACACACACACACACACACACACACACACACACACACACACACACACACACACACACACACACACACACACACACACACACACACACACACACACACACACACACACACACACACACACACACACACACACACACACACACACACACACACACACACACACACACACACACACACACACACACACACACACACACACACACACACACACACACACACACACACACACACACACACACACACACACACACACACACACACACACACACACACACACACACACACACACACACACACACACACACACACACACACACACACACACACACACACACACACACACACACACACACACACACACACACACACACACACACACACACACACACACACACACACACACACACACACACACACACACACACACACACACACACACACACACACACACACACACACACACACACACACACACACACACACACACACACACACACACACACACACACACACACACACACACACACACACACACACACACACACACACACACACACACACACACACACACACACACACACACACACACACACACACACACACACACACACACACACACACACACACACACACACACACACACACACACACACACACACACACACACACACACACACACACACACACACACACACACACACACACACACACACACACACACACACACAGACATTTCTTGTACCTTGGTCAAAAATGTTCAGGGGACCCAAAAAGACCTATTTCCGCTAAAATCTCAATTTTTTTTTCGGCGCGATTACAATACTTTATTATACTGTGTATGATAAAGTAAAAAATAACTGTATTTTGGCAGCCCAGTATGATACTATTCTGTGAACTGCTTTGGGCAAACTCAAACATATTGTTGGGACATTTCTTATCATCTGGACAACAAAATTAATCTGGACTTGGTTGGTTTATCAAATCCTTCAAATGTTCCAGCAGTTTAAAAGGTAGTAAAAAGGTAGCATAGTAAATTTTAAACTTTGTACTTTATCGGAAGTCCTGAAAGACTGTTCACAAATATTTTTGAATTATTTACACCGATCGCTTCAATATGAAAAAACAACAAGAAATCTACCGAAAAAGTCTATTCGCTTTTCATAAACAAGCAAAACTATAGGTTTGTGCCCCAGGGTAGAGTCTTGGGACCAATACTCTCTATTTACTTATTATTAAAAACGATTACGCATTTATGTTTTAACATTTTTAAACGAACCAAGTACAAAATGTGTTAATGCAAAAAACGGGTATGGTAGAGGAGAGGCTACATCCATTATTTTTTACTGTTAATAAGAGTTTGAGAAAGCATCCACATTCTACACGTTGGTCAATAAATCCTCTAAATAGATGAAAATTGCTTATAATGTCCTCCGCTATACCGTAGCCGCTAATAAACCAACAGCGGTAAATAACTCCACCGGCCGCATATACATATATACACAGTACACAGAACAACAAGTAGCGATGGTGAAGAGAGGGCTCGATGGGAAAAAATGTGGAACGCAGGTGCGCTATTTGCATTGCAAATCGGGGCCCCTTTGGTTTTCTATCCGGCTGACTGCGGCTCTGGGACTTTTTTAATTTTTGGATTTACCTATCCTACGTGTGTACGTATGTATATACTCCGCGCTCTACCATATTATAGTCGACAGGTTAATTGTTTTTTCACCAAGCGCTAAATAAATACTGGTTCTCCCGTCATACATCGCTGACTTACGATCAAATGATTGCGGAGCACGGCGAGATCAGAATCTGGGAGATTGAGGTGACGATTTGAAAAACTTGTTGAATTGTGTGGTGCTTTTTTTGTTTATGTTTATGGAAATAGTTGATAAAAGGCAAAGAAGTCGTTTTTGATAACGGATTTGAGTTTTGGTTAAATTTTGGAGATGTTTTAAAGTAAGAAGATGGTACCCCTACTATAGCTTCTGCAATCAACATATCCCACTCTATCATCAATCGTTTTCCTTTATTTTATTCAACCACTGTCATGGAGTACAGTTTTTGAACGCATTCCCATACCAGACCCTCTTCTCAGTTTAAATCATCTTTACTACACTATGTATTGTAACATTTCGTCTTGGTCACAAAATATTTTAGCTGTTCTAATTTTTGTCTTTTCTCTTTACAGGTAAGCCTTAGAGCCGTTTAATCTTGGCAATATGTTTAAAACGTGAGTATGTATTGTGTATTCTGTAAAAAAACTTTAGAAATTACACAATTTTGAAGAGAAAGGAGAAAACGATGAAAGGTGAAGAGCGTCTATTGACTTACGTCATATTTGCTTAATAAAAACAAAAGTTAATGGAGCTTGAGCTTGGTCTTCCATTTTTTGGTCCATTTATATATTTTATTACTAGTTTGTTGAAGATTCCAAGTAGATTCTCCAATAGTTGATCCCACTGCCATTAGAGCTGTGTCCTGTGCCAATGTGGCGACAGTTTTCAACTGTATAAGGTCACTTGTATATAGTAGGTAGAGAATTGGACCCAAAACACTACCCTGGGGTACCTCAGATTTTACTTGTTTTAGTTCCGAGTATTCATCGATCGTTTTATTCTGAATATATATAATATATACTCTATCTAATAGACTATTCGATGATATTGATTAAATTAAAATTGAATCACTGGTTAGCTTAACAGAAAAATTATACACCATATTGAAGAAGAAAGATGTAGGTGCATGAGAAATAAAGAATTACTTGAAAATATTGAAAGATGTAGATTTGGGAGAAGGTTAAAAACCAGTCATCTCTCATCACATCAGTAAACTACTGTATTTTTTGATTTTTTTTTTTTGGATTAATTTCGATAATAATATTATCAAAGATTCAGTAAACATTTTGATGTGATGTTCAGGAGATTTTTTGAATCTTCTGGTATTATTTTCATATGCGGGAATATTATTTGTTTACTCAAATCTACTACACTATTGACATGATTGGCCCGGAACTTCTCATATCTATCTCTAGCAGTTACACCAAATTTTATATGAATTTTTCAGAAAATATTCCTTCAACACTGTACACTTTCTTTAACAATGTGTGAAAACAATACTTTCTACATTCTTTTGGTACTAACTACCGGACATCAATACCATTTTATGTAAATAGATATTTATTTTATCAATATTTTTTAACGTTTGTATAGTTTCCAAGAAAACATGCGTTTTTTCAAAGAAAAGTATTTGTTACTATATGCAAATTACATGCTAATTTTTTTGTTATCACTAGAAATAGAGTTGACCTAGGTGCTAACAATGCCCTTTTATCCAAATTTAATTCTGTGTCTGCGTAATAAATTTTGCAAGAAGATTTAGAATTTAGAACTAGCTTGTTGAAGATTCCAAGTAGATTCTCCAATAGTTGATCCCACTGCCATTAAAGCCGTGTCCTGTGCCAATGTGGCGATTGTTACAGTTTTCAGCTGTACAAGGTCACTTGTATATAGTAGGTAGAGAATTGGTCCCAAAACACTACCCTGGGGTACCTTAGATTTTACTTGTTTTAGTTCCGAGTATTCATCGATCGTTTTATTCTGAATATATATAATATATACTCTATCTAATAGACTGTTCGATGATATTGATTAAATTAAAATTGAATCACTGGTTAGCTTAACAGAAAAATTATACACCATATTGAAGAAGAAAGATGTAGGTGCATGAGAAATAAAGAATTACTTGAAAATATTGAAAGATGTAGATTTGGGAGAAGGTTAAAAACCAGTCATCTCTTATCACATCAGTAAACTACTGTATTTTTTGAATTTTTTTTTGATTAATTTCGATAATAATATTGTCAAAGATTCAGTAAACCTTTTGATGTGATGTTCAGGAGATTTTTTGAATCTTCTGGTATTATTTTCATATGCGGGAATATTATTTGTTTACTCAAATCTACTACACTATTGACATGATTGGCCCGGAACCTCTCATATATCTCGCAGTTACACGAATTTTTAAATGATTTTTTCAGGAAATATTCCTTCAACACTGTACAGTGTACACTTACTTTAACAATGTGTGAAAACAATACTTTCTACAATCTTTTGGTACTAAATGCTGGACATCAAAAGCATTATTTGTAAATAGATATTTATTTTATCACTATTTTTTAACGTTTGTATAATTTCCAAGAAAACATGCGTTTTTCCAAAGAAAAGTATTTGTCACTATATGCAAATTACAGGCTAATTTTTTTGTTACCACTAGAATTAGAGTTGAGCTAGGTGCTAACATTGCCCTTTTGTCCAAATTTAATTCTGTGTAGGCGTAATAAATTCTACAAGAAGATTTAGAAAATTTGACTTTTTAATATAACTTTTCGGATATGTAATCTTTAAAAATAATTAATTTTCTCAATATCAGCACCTACGTTTTATCATTATTTACACTATATCCAAATTCCAGGATCGTAAACTAAAGCGTTACCGAAAATTACAAGTTGGATAAAATATTTTCGACATTAAAATGTCAAGTATGGAGTGTCTTTTAACTTAAACTTGCAAAGCAAAACGACAGGATAAGACGACGATTTTCGTCAACGAACAAACACGAAATAGCAGCAACATTATAGTCCAATCAATTTACGTAGACACCTATTTCATGCATACTTTCAAACATACACAAGTATGGCTGGACAACAGAGATGGCGATATAAAACAAACGGTCAGGGTTCAGCGTGTAGATTTCCCACAGATAGCCATGGCTGCCTATTGTCTTCGGAACAATCGCACAACCTTTTTTCACAATATTATGGCCGACGTAGACCGTTTATGTGTTCGTTCTTTTTTCACATTTTTCATCGCTCCGGCCGTCCAATTTGAATAACGAACTAAATTCGGTCTAATTGCATTCTAATTGAGCTACAAAAACGAAAAAAAAGAAACAACCTTTAATAATGTATATAGAGATGACGTATACCGAGAATTGTTTGTTCGTTTTATTAATGAGTTAAGTTCAGCACGGTTCGCCGGTTCGGATAAATGTTCACCTGCGGTATGACCTCATCTTTATATACAGGGTGGTCAATACACTAGAGAATAACATCCATATTAATTATTGAATATATCAGAGAAATTATAATTATTGTCTTCGAGATTTCTCCGAGTAGTCGTATGTCACTAGTGGTTTGACACTACTAATCAGTGACTTAAGTATTGAATTTGCATTCTTTTGAATATTTATTTCAATTAAAAGTTACGAAATGCCGTATGAATCATATGAAAAATACGCAATGATCATGCTTTATTCAAAGTAATAACAATGCTGAAATTGCATCCGAAACATACTTCAATCGTTATCCAGAAAGAACACAACCTCACAAATCTATTTTTGAGAGATTAAAAGCAAGTCTCATCAATCACGGGTCATTTAGCATGCCAAGACCCAAACATTACCATATTGAAAATGCTGAAGAAGCTGCCACCAACACAGTTGCAGCCGCAGTTGCAAATCCCTCAACTTCAAGTCGTGAAATAGAAACTGAATCTGGGGTATACAGACGTCGAGCTTTGAGAATCCTGAAGAAGCATAAATTTAGGCCATATGCTTTAAGAAAACAACATCATTTGCCACCAACAGACCCTCAGCAACGAATGGAGTTTTGCCAGTGGTACTGTGAAAATCTTCAGCAGAATCATTTATTTTTAAAAAAGTTATTTGGACTGTTGAAGCCTACATCAGCAGTGCCGGAATTTTCAATAGGCACAATGAGCACTATTGGTCTGATGTCAATACTCACCGTACCGTCAACGTGCAAAACGAAGGACGTTTTGGTTTTAGTGTTTGGTGTGCCGTGCTTGGCGAGCGTATTTTAGCATACCATATTTACGTGGAACATCGTAATGCCGACCGGTACTACGATATTGTAAACCATCATATTGCGAATGAATTTTTGGAGAATTTGCCACTAATGGAGAGGGAAACTATGTACTTCCAGCACGACGGTGCACCACTTCACAAAATAAGAAGAGTAAAGGAATAATTGAATATAAATTTTGAACACCGTTGGATTGGAAACCACGGACCAGTGAGGTGGCCACCACGATCACCAGATCTTACACCTTTGGATTTTTTTCTTTGGGAGCACAGTAAAAACAAATTATATAAAAGATCACTTATGACCTAAATATTTTTATAAACAACGCTCTTCGAAGTATGCGACGAGATATAATTTATGCATCAATTAAAATGGATATCAATTTGAAAAATGGTTATAGTAGTTTGTAGTAGGTAATCTAATTTTTTAGTTTTTTGTTCAGGTAATTCTTTAATTATTTTACTTCGAATAAAACAATATATCCTGCAGTGGTTAACCTTTCAGTTATACCCTCGACATGCCGATATAAAGTGACGATTGACGACTGGAAATTGTAGCATCACGGCTACATACTTTCATGACAGTTTCTTCAGCATACCACTTCCATATCACAATGTTCAGCTTTTGGCATATTCATCTACCCGTAATTGATGTTCTTTTAATCCCAAAAACAAGTTTGTGCGGTCGTGCACTACCTGGATAACGATTGAATTATGTTTCGGATGTTATCACACAATTATTGTTATAACTTTGAATAAAGCATTCGATTATTGCGCTTTTTTCATACTACAAACGGCATTCCGTAATTTTCAATTAAAATAAAAGAATGAAATTTTACTAATTTCACTGATTAGTAGTGTCAAACTACTAGTGACATACGCCTACTCAAAGAAATCTCGAAGACAATAATCATAATGCCTCTGATATATACTAATTTCATGTTATTCAATAAAACGTTACTTTTGGAATATTTTGGACCAGCATGTTATATATCGTTGCAAAGAGGAAAAAATGCTCTATATATTTCAGTAATAGCCAGCTATGGTTTCCATTTAAAAAACACAAAAAAGAAGCGAAAAGGAACAAAAAGGAAGCAGTAAAGTTGCAGTAACATTTTATTCAATTTCAACCCATAGGATCACCTCGTGGATAGTTGGCTGATAACTGTCATCAAAACTTCGTCGATTTACTATAAAATCCTTCACGATTACTTCGATATTTATGCTCCTGAGTGTACGCATACGTCAGACGAAAGATTCGACCTCTTTGTTATAAAACGTACCTATTTACATGCATTGACCATTATGAACAAACAACAGACAGTCGAGACGGAGCGGGCATGTGTGGCTGGTGGCCAACGGCGCGTGAAGACGTCCATAGCCAAGCCCCAGAACGAAATCGCTGTTCCATTGTTCCAATTACTCGGCCACTCGTAATAAAGTAGAGAAAGAAATGTGTCAGGAGCGCTCATAAAAAAATATTTTTTACGGGACGTTGGGTAGCAATTTCGGTGCTGTCGGTGCCGCGAAAGGGGTGCAAATTACCCCTTTGGGCGACGCAAGGGGCAACTTAATTGCTTCCTTCCACCCTCTATGAGAAATTTGTCTAATTATTATCAATGTATTGTGGGCTAGGAAGAATTTGGTTGAGCTTGAAATGATTTTTCTTACGAATGTTACGAAATTTTTTAAAGACTGCAAATGACACTTGTCAATTGGAAATAGCCCTAATTCAATTTAGTTGTTTCTTTGTTTTCGTCGTATAAAAATAAGAAGTCATTTCAAAGAAATAACAACGTCAAATCCAGATCGTAAAGTACGTTATGCAAATGCAGAAATCTGCATATAATATACTGCTAGATAACGCATGAATATTCAGTGGTTGAGGAACCATTGTGGCTGACGCCTTGACCCCTATATATAGCTTATCAACAAAATTTGAATATCGCTGCTCGGAGTCTCGCACACTGACCAAAGTTAACCGAAACCTAACCAAAAATTAAGACGTCAAATATTACGTTACTAACATTTAAAATGCTGAATCGTAAACAGAATGTTTGTAAATCCGCGTCCCATTACTTGATTAGGTGAGTAGTATTATAAGCCCATTTATAATAATACTATAATACTATATAATAATCTTAAAGGTGAGTAACAACAACTTAAATGAATATGTCGGAGTTCTAGAGTTTTGGAAGCATATTTATGAAATTTATTAAAAAAGGTATGTCCAAGCAATGGTATTTATTTATGGTATCGTTATTTGAAATTTCTTACCGAAGGTGTATACAAAAATTAACTGGGATGAATTTTTCCGAAGTGTTAATCCTTATGTTACTGGGTTAATCAGAATTAAAAGATCTACAGCTCAGCATGAAAAATAGGGGGATTGTCATTTAAAAATTTTGAATGTTGATGACGTGTCATATGTCGAAAACAATTAAAGATCGGAAATTTAATTTGATATGGAAATTATCTAACTATGCAATTGTTATTAACCAATAAATTTCTTAAATATTGCATAATATTATATTTTGCGAGACATACCAGGATATTATTTTTTCGTCAAACTAAAACAGAAATAGAATTCTCTCGCTTTGGCCCAATAACAATTTCTTTCGCTAGAAAAATGTTTTTGCTGTGGAGCATTCACGGTACAAGTTTGTTTTGCTCAAAAATTCTAGCAACGTTCGGCGTAGAGCTATAAAACAACACGTTTTTTGTCCAGCCGGCCGGGCCTCAGCGAGTTTGAGTTCGAGAACTTGGTATTGATTTAACAATTTTAAACTTAGGTATTTTTAAGCATTAACTTTTTTTTTTAATAGGTATCTACCCCATAACATAACAGAGTTATTTTTAATTTCTTCAACTAATAGTATTGAAAATTCTTAGAATACCTGTAACTTCTTAAACAATATATTTAACTAAAGAAAATTACAAAAACAATATTACAACTCTTAATTACTTAAAAATATCAATTAATCAAAACAAAATGGAAAAAATGCCAAATATGCTTTGAATTCTCGTATGAAAGCCTACTAAAGATGACAAATGAATTCAGTTGTCAAATTTCGTTGATTAGTAAATTAGCATCTTAGTGAAGTGCAAGTTGCTCGTGCTGTCGCCGTTATTCATCATGGCCACTCTATTCGACATGTTAGCAGGGACCTTCTGTAGTTTTGTCAAAATAGATAAATAATAAATTAAAGTAGAGGAAATTTTGTATAATTTATGTTTATAACATTTTTTGGTAAAATGAATAGTTTAGCTGCAGGACCAAATTCTATTTGATCGAAATCGTGTCTCCATTAATAGCAGGTAGCCAGGACATTTTAAAACTTTTGACAGTATTCAGAACGTCAGCGGTTGCGAAACGTCAATTCAACACGCAAATGCATGGAGAATGCGATGAGGAGGAGAACACGCGCGCACGTAAAGTGCAACAATATTAAAACAACTTGGTGTCAATGCGTATTTCGATTGCGGATAGCAATGTTCTTATGTTTTCGCGAATAAATACAAGAAAGATTGCAAGACGGTATGGTAACATTAAAACTTATTTGGAATATTGAGCATAATTCTTTATGAACTTTCGTAGTTAGCACTGAAGACGGGGTAAAACCCGAAAATATAGTATGTTAGAAGCCAATATAATATATTAGTCATCAGAACCAATAACCTTTTTACTTTATCTATGTAGTATGACATGGAGGTTTAGTCTTAGTATTTTTGAAATATTTTGCAAATAAGCCGCTATTTCTGGAATTTCGTCGAAATAGAGAGAGGAAATTCTGAATAATTTATGAGTATGAAATTTTTGGGTAAAATAATTATTTTAGTCGCATGAGCAAATTCTATTTCATCGGGGTCGCTCGTACTGCATTAAAACACTAGTATTAAAACTTGTTAGCCAGGATTTGTCAGATATTGTGATTCTAATGACAGTAGGTAGTGTCAAATGCTGATGTTTTGGCATTACATACTGTAATTTTAATGCAGACGTGGCCGATCTCGATCAAATAGAATCTCGTGCAGCTAAAATATTAATATATGGTATGATAAAGTCATGTGCCTGGCTACATCAGATTTTTTAATTAGCAATATTTCTTACAAAAACTTAATATTTCAAAAATCGATATTTTTTTTACTCAAAATGCCCACTGTTCGGATGTAGTACTTTTTAAATCTGGAAACGCTGCGCTGGTACAAAACCGATCTTAATTCGCAACATCGGATAGTTGAAAATTAGCCGGTCCTTTGTCCCTCGCAATTAATCAACACGAGAATCGTTCGGATCTGTTCATTAAATCCCTCAACTCTACCGTTAAAATGAGCGACACGGTTCTCTCCCATCTAAGGACACCAGTGGTCTCTCCCGTTTGCGCTGTTTAAACATCGGAGCCGTTCAGTTCAAACATAGGCGGGCGCCAAACCCTTAGATCTAACCATTTTATGTGGCCTTCTTGTCCTCAATAAAGACGGACCACAAAAGATTTACAAGTACCGCGCATTGCAAAATGAGTAATTATTCTCTTCCACCGCTACAGGCCGGCCATCAGGGCCATCAGGTATATCCACGGATTGATATAAACAGCGCCACTTCAAAGGCGCGAGCTGCGAGATCAAACGGTCGCCACGGTTTTTCTAAGATCAATTGTATATAGAGTGGTGTATGGTTATGTGTGCATGGGAAGTATTGGGATCTTTGCACGGGCACTTTGTGCACGCTATAGTGTTCGTTTTCGTCAGTCGTAAGCAAACAGATTAGCGGCCAGTGTAAATATTTCAGGCGCAGTTCAAAGCCGGGGGGAGTGTCGAACCCCAATAAAATTTGGAGTATGGCAATCATTCAAGTGGGAATGTCGATGTCGGTGATGTTCTTACGTCTAGGATTCGAGTTTTTTCTGGTTTCTTTTTGACGAAATACAGGCGAAATTAGGCTAAATTCTGGGCAATACGTAAGAATAGAAAAATTCAGATGAGCAATTGTGGGTTAATTTCATTAGATTGGCTCTAGTTTACGAGATAAAGTCAGCCCACCAAAACCATAAATCAGCCATTGTCAAAAATATTCGGACAATCCAAGTCATACATTTTTCCTAATTTTTAATGTATTGGTAAATTTTCTCCTGTTATAAAATTGCTATTACATCATTTAGACTAAAGAATCTATTGCAAACAATTAAAAAACAAGGAGTTGAAAAATAACTAAAGAAGTTGAACAAAAAGTATAACAAGAATCTCCTCACATTTTCCAAAAATTATCATTTATAATTATTTATTGGTAGGTGGTAGAGCATCGAGTTTTTACTTTATTTTTTACATTTTAGCGTAGATGGAATCCAAAGAGGCATTGTGTTTAGTGATATTTTCTTACAGTAAAAGGCGACAATAAAATTAGCACTCGGTCAAAAAAACTTATGCTACTCACAGGTATTATTCTAATGATTTTTTTTTACTATGGATCTTATAATTATCATAAGTCACTACGTTCTTGCCTTATCCCAAAAGAGAATATTAACTTCTTAAATGGTTGTACTTACATACGTGGATTTTGCAAAAGGAAATTTCCTCAATCTATATCTTTAGGTGTGGGAAAAAGGTTATTAAAATATAACGTGCACAAGGAATTATATAGAATATAATTGGTGTATTTTTATTTGACTTGCAAATCTGTCATTCTAATATGTAGAGGGTCATGAATAAATGTAGCACACCAACCACTTTGCAGGGAACAGATTTTCAAAATAATTGAATAATTTAGCTCAATACCTGTAGCATTTTCTTGTAGGTGGAAATAGCTAAAATAATATTTTATGAGGAATTTAGTGAATAAATGAAATGAAAGAACGAAAATATGCCCTTTTGGGTCCCCTGGCCATTTTTGACCAAGGTACAAAAAAGTGTCTGTGTGTGTGTGTATAAGTGAACCCGTTTTTGTGGCGACGATTCCTGAGAAAGTACGAAAGGATCAAATTTAGAAGTTTCATGACTAAACTTAGAGAGCTGAAATAAGAAAGGTGCAAAGTAACTGGATGTTTACTCTATTCATTTTTCAAGGATTTTTCAATTTTACCAGTTCTAAAATTTCGTCAAAATAGTTAAATAATAAATTAAAGTAGAGGAAATTCTGAATAATTTATGTCTATGACGTCTTTTGGTAAAATTAATAGATCGCGTCTGCATTAATATAAAACTAGTTAGCCAGGATTTGATAGATATTGTCATTGTAATGACAATAGCTGGTATCAAACGCTGACATTTCGGGTCAATAGTTTTAAAATATCCGTCAAATCCTGGCTAACTAGTTTTATTTTAATGCAGACGCGACCGATCTCGATCAAATAGAATCTCATGTTGCTTAACTATTAATAGTTTGATAAAGTCATGTGCCAGGCCACAACACCTTCTCCACATAAATATTGCAAATTAAAAAAAAATATCAACATCTGTATTAGGAATCCTAAGAAAGATTAGTAATTTTCTTACGGTTAAAATATTAAGACCCAAGAAGATAAGAGACCTTTTGAGGGAAAGAATGGATAACAGATACTTATTTTTGTATAAAAATTTCACGTATAGTGTCTTCTAGAGTCGGCCAACTCAATTTTATCCTGTGTTTTTCTTATAAAAATATCAAACATTTACCATTTGATAAAAAAAAACTGAATATGTTTTATCTATAATTTGCTGTATTGCAATGATTTTGTGTATAAATACTTGAGAATAATCCTCGGGAATGTTGTGTTTTGCGACTAAAGCGCAGCGGGTACTGACAAAAATTGTATATTATCAATGCAACTTTGATTGGATTATAAAATTGATAATTTATAATAGGATAAATAAAATACTAGTTTTGTTCATAGCTACTCTGTTTTTGTGGAATTAATTCAGTATCTTTTAATCCAAATTCGAATTCTGCGAACACAATTTAGTACAAGAAGCACCCATTCCAAAAACAAAAAATCAGTCTGTGATATTTAATTGTAATATTCTAATAATATTTTTACTTTATTTATGTTGTTTTGCTAAATATCAATCACAAATTCATTCTAATTTAGTGAACAATTTTCTTAATTGTACCCTGAGAGCACCCACCATAAAATATCGCACCATAGCTACCGTATTCCATACCAAACCGCACAAAAAAAGCGTGTAAAATCAAAGGCCCAACCAAAAATTTCGCGGGGCCCGTAGCGTGAAATTGGTAATGCCCTTTGTGGTTGGTAACAGTGTGTGAACGTCTCTCTAGCAACAGATGACATCTCGGCTACGACGGTGTAGGTGAACAGTAGCTGAAAGATGGGACCGGAGAGGAAGTTGTTCATCAAACGCTTCTAGCTTATGGACCATCGAGGAGGGAGAGGGGAGACATGAAGATGCCATCAGCTGGATGCCCCATTATACTATTCAAGCCAATATATGTGTCACCTCGAAAGTCAGACCGACGCACAGTGTGAACGATTTTTTTTATTTTTTCGTTTGTCGACTGTTGTATTATTTTGGTTCTATTGCTTATACGTTTTCTGTTTTGTGAAGAGTGCTCATTCTTTGTCTTTCGTTGTGCGATAAGTAAACATAATGCCTTTTCTAAATACAGGAAGATGGACTTCCTGTGTTTGAAATCATCAACGATAACATTCGGTATGTTATTGCTTGGTCGCCTTTTGTCAATGGCAAAACATTTCGGAGCTATTGTAAAATGTTTACAGTATAATTTATCAGCTTGCAATCTTTCAGTCTCTTCTTTCTTTTTTTATTTCTTTGCTTCACAAGCTGATTTTTCATTATATCACCTAGTTTCTTGGTTTTCCCCTTTTTGTAACAATTTTTTCTGACAAACTGATTAAACCTTACGCCAGTCCTTCTCCACACTATTTTTCTTTCATCCACAATGTTAAGACAAAACCTTGACTCATCTATTAGTTTATGTCACTAGCAAAATGTTTCTCGATAAATTCAGAAAGTTGGTAATATGCAAGTGTTCAAAAAAGGATGTAATTTGGACAATTTTAGACCTATATTAATGAATAAAAGACAAAACGTCCGTAAAAGATGCGTCTTTCATATAGAGTGTAAGTACTTTCTATACCATAACTTGATTAACAACACACAGGATGTCAAAAATAAGGAAAACATGGTATCAGTTATTCCACTACAATCAAGCCTTAGAACAAATCAGAATAAAAATAACTTCGCTTTGTTCATGATTTAAAACAAAACTACTTTTTGGAAAAATAAGAACCACCCAATGACTTTTGATTAGAAGAAAAAAACAATAAAAGAACAATTGCTGTCAAGTAATTTTCTTTGTTGAATTCTAGCTGTTTATTATTTTAATATGTCATGTCAATAGATATACCATTTTCTGATAATACTATTGAAGTAGGGAAACATCATTTATCCGAGAACTATTAAATAAAACATTTGCAGAAAGACTAAAATTTCTTTAGGAACTTCCAAAACCAATAATGTATATTGAATATCCTCAATTATTGAAATTGGAAATTATTGAAATATTTGCGTGGAATTTTAACAAAGAATATTGAGAATTTTGGCACAAATGCACACAGAAAAGAGATTATTAGGAACGAGAAAACATAATTTCTTGAATTTATTTACTAGATTCAAATGGACATACTCAATCTAAGTAAAATAATTTCTCATATAAATGCTGTCGACAAATTAATTCTTTCTTTATAAGAACGGATATTGTATTGAAAAAAGTACGTACTTATATAATTAAATATTAACTATAAGAGCACAAGTTATTTTCTTCTGAAGTTCTCTAGACTTGCACTCTGGAGTATTGTAGTGCGTCTTTATGATAAGTTGGCAACCATGTTTACAATTCCGACGGTTGTGAAAGTACTATATCATCGACTAGAAAACTCAAACAGGCCAGTTTGAATATTTGTCCAAATAGAAAGCAATACATTAATTTCTCTAGGTTATACCATACGTCAAATGTAATAAATACGAAATAAAAACAGACATGTTTAGTGTAGCGCCATGTACATCTGATGCATCTCTCCTTTCGATAGCATTGGCTCCTGTCCTTGAAGACTAATAAGACTTCACAAATTTATTGTTTCCCAGTCTACCACAAGTTTGTTTCCTTTATACATATATATATATATATATATATATATATATATATATATATATATATATATATATATATATATATATATAAATATATATATATATATAAATATATATATATATATATAAATATATATATATATATATATATATATATATATATATATATATATATATATATATATATACAAGACTTCTACTATAATTTACATACAAAATTAAACCAGAATAGAGAAAGCTCAAACATCTCCATTTAGATCTATAAGATAGCAATAAACAAGATCGTTCAGAGACAGTTTACAATTATCATACGACTACCTGATAGTCACCCGATACACTCTCACGGACTAAAGGTTCCCAATCACGCCGCAGTCTAATCTGTACGATCTTGTAAAGGAGAACAAAACGTCAGTGTAAATTTAGAAGATAAAACAACTGTACGCGCGCGCTGTAACCGACTCAAAAGAGCTTAATAGTCGCTTTAATTAAGATAATTGTTATCGGCACCGTTAACTGGTATTGACAAGTCGAATAGAGCTGTACGTACGACCGTACGCACTCTCGATTGCGCTCTCTAATTAAATGTTTATCGCGGCACCTTTCTTTTTTTAGTTTAATCAAAAGCGCAGGAAGCCTAGGTTAATACGCTCTTAATTATGTATACGTTTCGGTGGGCATGCTGACGTAAAGTGATAGTGGAGACTTATCATTGATGTTTTATAAGAATTACAGTCGTAAAGAAGGTGGTTTGCCTGATAATTTTCTTTGTAAGATAGTTAATTTACCTACTAACATCTTTAGAACAACAATCAAGCTCTACAAAGAGTTAAAAAAATATTAGCGATGCTCTCTATTCATATACCAGAATATAAGTAATCAGTCTGATTTCTGTAATATTGTATTGGATGACATCCGCCCGTGACCATGCTGCTCGCGTGACATCTTTTTCGAGGGAAGTGGGCTTGACTTTTAATATTCAGATCTAGTTTAACAATGGTGTGGCGTGTTGTTTTTGCAAATTGCGTTTTCTAATTCATTTGTGGAATTTGGGCATTTGTTGGGTTAATTTGTAAAATCTGTATTATGGCCCATCATATTTTGTAAGAAATATTGTTTTTTAATCAGAATCAAAATTTTACTATTTTTTTTTTATTAAAGAGAAGAGAATTGTTTTGGCTGTCAAAGTTAAGAAAAATGAAAAAGATAGGTGGAAGATAAATTTTACTACCACACTAGCAAAAAAAAACAAGTGACAACTGTTATTGGAATGCTGTCTTCCTTGTGAATTGAGTCTACTTATTGAGAGAGAAAAAATCTTTCTTATTTAGGTCCACTTATCACATTTTTCCTGTTTTTGGATAAGATAAGTTCATTTGCATTTAATTATTGTATTTTTGACAAATTAAGTATTTGGAAATTTGTCAAATTTTTTGGTACGTTTCCTTCATTCAAAGCCTATTGACTGTTCTTCATTGAAGTTGACAATGCGAATTTATTGTAATTCTTTTTATTGTTTTCAGTGAAAATTTACAGTTTGTATATTATAAGAACGAGATTTACTTAGGTGAAATTCTTAGGTGAAAAAATTATGGACCAATATACAATAAACAGATTTACAATAAACAAATCAACCTATTTCGTTCTATTGACAGTATATTCAGATCATCAGCGTTTGACTCTGCTGTATAGTATGATAGTCATGTGTCTGGCCACATCAGATTTTTTAAGACATGAACCCATTTCTGTCTTACTTTCAAACTTTGTGATATAACTAAAAACAGTACAAGCGATTTTTATTTTATTTTTTTTTAAATTGAGCATTTTTAAATAAGTAAAATTAAACTGTTAGTTTTTAATTAAGAAAACAATATTCTTCACAAGCCCTATTGTTATGTATCTATATGTCAGCGTTTAAATATTGAATTGAATTGTACCTATATCAAAGGAGAAAGCACATGGAAAACCCTATAAACGGGGACCATTTTTTTAAAATTTTGCGTACCCAAACGGGATAAATCTTTCTTGGACTGAAGTAAACATATTTTTAATCCAAAGCAGAAATTTTAAAGAAACGTAATTTCTGTTTGTATCGTAATGTATTTATTTTACTTTGTCCTAGAAACTTCAAAAAGTCATTAACACAAAACAAAAGCTTTGACTCATAACTTACGAGTTAGCTAGACGTTGAATAGAAAAACTGCCCTATTTTTCTGTGTGTGTATATTTAAGCAAATATGAGATATACTTCCGATGTTATTTTTTATCTAGTTCTTCTAACGAACAAACAATCAAAAAACAAATTTAAACATATATAAAATTACATTACACCCTGTATTATGGATTAAGTGTCAATAATATGTCTGAACACAAGATAACAGATTATTGTGTGATTCTTTTGCAAACTGGTGTAAAAGGATGGTAAAATTACGCACCAATCGTTCTCTCATTAACGTCAAAACTAAAAAAGAGTAGATACTAAAATTTATAGGGTCGAAAAATTAAAAGTCTTGACGTTCTTCACATCTTTGGCTCAACATGCGTCCTTCATATATCTTCAAACTTTTTCAAAATAACTTTTTCATTTTTACATTTAGCTCATCAATTACATCAACTCTTCAACTGCTAAAAGATTATTTAACGCTCCCTCCACATCTCATTTCATCCTTCATCCAAAAACCGGACGCACGTACCAAAAATAGCGAAAAAAAAACTCATAGAAAGACAATGGCAATAAATACGAACACCGTCTAGCATCTTAATAATCCGTCAGTAGCTTCGAAGATGAATGAATGAAGGAACGAAAAAGGAATTCGCAAATTTCCCATTCAACCGTCTACTAGAGAGGCGCACAGTCTTCGAATAATAAGTCTCCTCCGGCTCCTCTCGGCCGGTATAGTAGCGAGCGACATTACTACGGCCGGCGTAACGCTATACCCTCTGACGTAACGTAGGCGCACAAAAAAATCCTCCACATGGAAGCAAGCTTGAATGGTTTCGAGTGGTTCTCTCTCCTAGCCTCGTTTTGGGGCCTACGCTACTTCCGGTGGCGTACAGGTTAGGGTAGGGTGGCGGAGCCCTTATGTTTCCGGTGCACCAACCCTCCTACACCTTTGTATATGCAGCTCTATCTCTCTCTTGTCTACAGGAGCTCTAGTAAAAAAGAATTCTTTATCTCCCAGTGTTCTTGTAGTTAATTCTTTTATTGTTGAATAAAAGATTTTCGTTTTGACATGGGTCATTATTTTTTTGTGGGTGGGTAAGGTGTTGATAATTTGATTCGTTTGTGATTGATTATTGTGCGATTCTTTTTATTACTGGCGGTTTACCAGGATGATAAGTGTCCACATATGTTATCTTGTTAATATGGGAAAGATCAAAGAACTATTTATTGCAACCTTTGAATATCGTATTGCAACTTAACGATCAATTTCGTTAATTTAAAAATCTGATGTTGCCAGGCACATGACTTTATCATCTTTATCAATACATAAAATTAATAGTTTAGCTGCATGAGATTCTATCGAGATCGATCGTGTTTGCATTAAAATAAAACGAATTAGCTAGGATTTGACAGATATTGACAGTAGGTATTGTCAATAAATCAGCCTTTACTACTACCTACTGTCATTAGAATAAAAATATCTGGGAAATCCTATATTAATGCAGACACGATCTCGATCAAATAGAATTTGCTCCTACAGCTAAACTATTAATTTTACCAAAAAATGTCATATACATAAATTATACAAAATTTCCTCTACTTTAATTTATTATTTAACTATTTTGACGAAATTACAGAAATGGCGGCTCATTTGCAAAATCCTTGAAAATGCATAACAATATTGCTATCCGTATTCCGCACTTGAAATACACATTGACTTTGTAAACACCATGGAAACACCAAGCTGTTTCAATATTGTTTGACATAGCGTACGTGCGCGCGTGTTTCTCCTCCTCATCACATTCTCCATGCATTTGCGCGTTGAATTGACGTTTCGCAACCGCTGACGTTCTGAATACTGTCAAAAGTTTCAAAATTTCCCGGCTACCTACTATTAATGTAGACACGATTTCGATCAAATAGAATTTGCTCCAGCAGCTAAACTATTAATTTTACCAAAAAATGTTATAGACATAAATTATGCAAAATTTCCTCTACTTTAATTTATTATTTATCTATTTTGACGAAATTACAGAAATGACGGCTCATTTGCACAATCGTTGAAAACTGCTAAGAGTAAATAGCCAGTTCCTTTGGACCCTTTTGAACCAAAAGCTTTTCAGCTCTAAGTTTGATCATAAAACTTCTAAATATGAACTCTTGTCCAGATACCTTTAGTAGTTTCTCCGGAATCGTCACCACAAAAATCGTTTACACACACACACACACACACACATATATACACACACACAGACATTTTTTGTACCTTGGTCAAAAATGTTCAGGGGACCAATAAAGACCTATTTCCGCTAAAATCTCAGGTTTTTTTCGGCACGATTACAATACTTCATCATACTGCGTATGATAAAGTAAAAATTCTAATTCTTTCACGCAGCACATAATTATTTGAACTAAATAAATCTCTAAACCAATGCATTTTTATCCGCCAAGAAAAATTTATTTGCCTGTATTGAAACAGCAGATTTGTTTGGAGGTTTATTCCCAAAATTCATGTTACCCATGTTTTTCTTTCTATCTACGAGGTGTTGATAATTTGCTTTGTTTGTGATTTATTATACACACATAAAAATTTTACGGAGTGAATTCGCACGTAGTTAATCGTACACAAAAAGGAGTGAAATTTTCTTCGAAAATCAGTTGATTGTATCTTAAAAATTGTTGTTATACATAATTTCGGAGTTAATTTAACTACACAGCAGGTAGTTGAAAATAGTTGATATCCGACAAGGTGAAAATTTTCACCGGCTCCAGCACGACGGTGTGAAATAAAAATTAACACCACCCAGGGTGTTGAAATAACTGAGAAAACGAGAGAAAATACTTTTTTTTATGCATTCAAACTCCGCGTGGAGTGAACAATTTCCAAAATGGTACGATTTATTTCAAAAAGTGAAAAATTTGCCCTCTTGGCAACAACAGTACGTCATAACGTCGCCACGAAGGCGGTCGCTTCGCAGTTCGGCCACGGGACTTGTGCTGTAGGTTAGGAGTGAGGTTAGTTTTTGATTACTTGTAATATATTACATATTAGTAACCTATTTGGCATGGAGCAGTCTATTTTCATCTCCGTGTTAAATACGAAAACAATAACAGAGAAATTTTAGGTTTCGTCGCATTTAATACGACAAGTATGTAACGACAGGTAGGTACTTGTGCGTTGTATATTACCCATTGGTTATGGTCACAAGCTTTTATATTTTTGAACATTTCAGCTACATTATAATCATAGTGACTGTCATTGAAGATTGAGACGTATTGACCGCACCCTGTGCCAGGGGATGAGGTTTAATTACCAATGAATAAAATATATGTTCGTAAGTTTTACTTACTACGAATGTATCTGATAAGTATTAATTCCCATTTGTATTACAGTTTTCTTGTCTTAAAAATTAAGTATAGAAGAAGAAACCGCACATTTTACTATTCCATGAACGTCACGGCAAGTGGAAAGCAAAACTTACACCAGTTTTTCACCACGAATTCAATACATATGTAGGAGAAGTCACCAACAACTTGCCACAAAGGTACAGTGATACATTTTAAGCAATGTAAGATATATTTTCAAACAAAATAGTTATTGATATTGCAGCTTGAGACATATTTACCGCCTCCGTGTGCCAGGGGGTGGAGTGACAGTAAAACTGATACATGTTTAGTCACGTAAGTATTATTTACTACATATACAACTGATACGCATTAATTTGGTTTTGTATTACAGGTTTCTTTACCATTAGAACTTAAAAAAGGAAGAAGTGGAGCATTGCCTGTTGCAGTTGACAGACAAGACGGTGTACTACTGATTATTATTTATAGTATATTTATATGTAAGTATTGTGGAATAGATATAATATTGAACAAAATAAAGGATTGATATCTAAATTACATGAGTATTTAAATTAATAACTTTTCTGTGTTACAGTCACTGTCACTAAAAAACAACTAACTAAACTGTTGTTTCTTATTGACTAGTGATCAGAACACAGAAAACTGATTAATTGGCATATTTTTTATTTTTGCTGGCCCCCGCATCATTTCTCCCTTTGGTATAAATTTAACTCCGTATAGGATAATTTTAACACCCGCGCGGTGAAACAACCAACTCCCTAAAGATTTATTTTCAACTCCTTTTCAAATAATAATAACTACAAAAGGAGTGAATGTACTCCCTAAAAATTCAACTCCGTCCGATCTAACTACATGCGCAAATGGTCGCGAGGGAGATCCATAGCGGTGTTGAATCGGTGTTAAATCCAACTCCGTATTTTTATGTGTGTACGTATTCTTTCTTTTTATATTGTTTCTCGACGTGGTATCTTTTTTTTTCTTTTCAAATAACAGGTGTTTAATCCAGTAGACACCGGTCTGTCACTGCAAAAGTATCAAGTTGCTTCCCATAGTATATATAGTATACTAAAGGACGGAACATTATGGTCTTGTCATTCGTGGGAACAAAATACCTACAGATTTCAGCGTATTCTAAAATGTACTAAAAAGATATTCATACATTATTACTAATTCTTACTAAATTAAATTAAAAGCAAATAAACTATAGAGTATTCAATGAAGTAAATATTGTTGGTGTCAAAGAAATACGTTTTGATCCAAAAGAATAAATTCAAATGATATATTTCTTAAAATAAAAGAAATCTTTTCTAACTGTATAGACTGTAGAGTGTAGACATTATGATCTGACGTTATTCTGGTTTACCTACTTTACGCAATTTTTGTAGACTATTCAGGATGTGCTGAAGTGAGACGAAAAACAAAACAACGCGCAAGTAGAAGTGTTTTGCGATCGCTTTTGAGAGGAAATCGTTAATAATTGTTGCTCATTAGCAATTAAAAGCGGCTGTTAGCGGTATACGCTGCATATATTAAAATGTAATAAAATCAACGCAAATTGCCGTGTAAGATGCGCTTAAAAGGTTCCATCATTTGTCGTCTTTGTACAGGATGTTGCTGCATATTATTAAGTTGTTTGAGGTAAGTGGTATAATGGAAAAATAAAATTGCCAAAAGAGATAGTACTGATAATAAATCCTAAATCTTATTTTTTGATTTTTAAGTTTATCATAAAATTACCTGTGTGTTTTGTTATAGTCAAGTCATTCTAGACTTTTGATATACGTTGTATTCGGAAGCTGAATTGTTGTAGCTGGAGTCACTGGACTATTATTTAACATAATAATACTAAATAACAAAACTTATATACCTGTCATATTTTTTCGAGTAACATTCATTTAATGTAAAAAGAGTCAACTTAGAAATACTTTCAGTTAATTTTACGATAAAATATTATGATCAATCTTGCATATTTTTACCTGCTAAATCTCCAGGATATAAAAAAATTGCAAGGCGATACATATTTTTTTGTTATTATTAATAAGCATAAGCACTTTATCATATTGAAACTAATCTAAAAGATTAACCATCAATTTAAATCTGAATTCTTAAAACTAGGTACTTGTCTCAAATAGGCTATCCACGGATGTCTTATATTTTCATTGTCCTAAACAAGAAGCACTAACACTTCACTCACTTTGCTCTCCTTTTTACACATTTTACTGGTTCACTAGTTCGAAGGGTTTAGTCCTTTTTAGTCTTCTCACTAGATTCTGGTTGTCCAGTAGCTGCATGGCCTCCTCGTTGACGTGATGACTTAGGCGAGATTCATGCTTAGTGGCGAATCTTTGTATCTCTTGGATAACTTCTGGGACACCAAGATCCCGATGCAGGTCACTATTCCGAATGTACCAAGGATCGTTAACCATATTCCTTAGTACTTTATTTTGGAAAGTCTGGATTCCTTGTATATTGGAGTTTTTCGCGCAACCCCAAAGCTGGATGCCGTATAACCAAATCGGTTTGAGTATTTGGTTGTAAACTTGTAGTTTGTTCTGTACTGACAACTGAGATTTCTTCCCAGAAGCCAGTACACTTCCCTGTATTTGATGTCAAGCTCTACTTTCTTCTTCTTAACATGTTCTTTCCACCTTAGTTTTGTATCCAGAGGCATACCCAAATACTTTGTAGTGTTCGCATATGGAACTATGGCGTCGTTAATCTTGACATGAGGTATGTCCTCGATTCTTTTGTTTGTAAAGTTAATGTGGACAGATTTCGGTTCGTTGAGCTTGGTCTTCCATTTTTTAGTCCATTTATATGTTTTGTTACTATTTCCCAGCTGTGGTAGGTCACTTGTATACAGTAGATAGAGAATTGGCCCCAATGCACTACCCTGGGGTACACCAGATTTTAATTCTTTTAATTCCGAGTATTCATCGAATTTATTCTGAATAATTTATCAGATATAGCTCGACGTATTGTAAAGGTAGCATACTCTTAGCTTTGAACATAAAGGCACTTCATTCTTAAAAGTTATTCATAGTTTTATTAGCTTCGAACCATGTACATAATTCCGACACACATGTCTGATTAAAAGACTAAATTTGTAAATAATTGGTAGGTAGTGGTTAAAAGAGTAGTACACCGTATTATTATCAAAATATAAACCATTTTTAGTCAGCCTTAATAGATATTAGATACAACAAGCAACCTTTCAAGTTGTTCAATACCCGACTCTCTATCAAACAGAACATTATGCAAGGTCCAGATCGGCCTGTCGTTCTCTCTCTCACACACACACACACTCGGGCACAGACACAAGCAAAACTGCGAAGCAGGTGTGTTGGGGGAAGACTCGAAATCGGTGGTCAACTCACTAACTACAACGCCACGGAGTATAGGCACAAAATTCTCTCACGAGAGCCAAACGCGAAAGAGAGACACCCGAGCAGGTACACGTCGGGAGCGCCCCGAACGAGGCTACGCATTTTCATTCATAACCTTCTCTCTACGCTGCACCGCACGAACGCGTGGTAGAAAATAGGAGAGGGGAGTATAGCCGAAGACCGAGACCTCTCTGTCGCACAACACGGAGCGATAGTAGAACCCAGAGGGCCCTGAAACGTGAAACGTCCGTTTTTAAAAGCACAGGTGTTGATCGAAGTGCTCCGAGAGCTTTATTCGCCGCGAACGCGACATCAGAAGTGGGATTTTTCGTGGTAAAATTGATAATTTAGCCGTGGTGCGTGCATAGTTTCTTCTCGTCAATTCGAAAGGCTATTTCTAGTGTCGGAACTAAAATTAAACTGACACCACCACGCGCGCGGTTTGTGAATGAATACATGAATGAAACTACCGAAGAATATACCGAAGAAGAATTTTTGAGGTTTTCGTTGGTGTTTCGGCGGAATTTCTCCGGTGTTTTAGTGAAAATGTTGACTTGAGACTGGGAGACTTTGAGTTGGTGAGGTGTGCTGTGATTTCGTCAACTATAAACATGTTTTGTACATAGAGTGCTTCGAATAATCTAGTCATCAAGGGCATCATCAGTTGTATTGGATGATGTGCTTGGATTTAGGCATGGGAATCAAAACGATGAAAGCTTTTAGCAGGCCAAAAGGTAACAATCGACCAGAAAACTTTTGTTATTAAAATTTCTTATTAAAATTTCTTATTAAAATTAGGGTTTTTCATATTTGTGTCATGCGCTTCAATTTCTACACTTATATACAATTGCAGACGAGACCTTGTCGCAGGTAAACACCCCTAACACCTTTTTCGAAGAAGACAAGAGACATAACTGTACCTTCTTTTGTTCTGATGACTCTTACTATACAGGGCATCTCAAACTACGGCGCCAATACGTACAAATTCAGAGACTCTCAACATTTTAGTATTAAAGTAACAGTATTAAAATATCTGTCAAATCCTGGCTAATTCGTTTTATTTTAATGCAGACACGATCGATCTCGATCAAATAGAATGTCATGCAGCTGAACTATTAATTGTATATATTGTATGATAAAGTCATGTGCCTGGCCACATCAGATTTGTTCGTAATATTACTAAGCCACTGCTGACATTCACTTTTTAAATTTCGTGTCTATTTCTATCAAAAACTTCTTCGTAATTTCTACTTTTACTCTTAATGTTTCGTGCACAAACAATACCGCGATAGTAATCGTAATCGTGGTAGATATGGTGTAGGGTTATATAAAGCGTATAAATGCAAAAGAAAACTTGCCATTTTGTAATAATTTGAGTTAACCGTGTACTCCATAGGTGATTTTGATGAAGAAAACATATTTTTCTCTGAAAAACAGTGCTACAATTTGCTAATCGTATTAAAAACTTCATATAGCAAGTTTCATCAAACATTCGACAAGTACTAGTCAAAATTTTGATCGCGTTCATAACTATTTAAAACTTGAAACGTTAAAGGACAATGAAAGTCCGTAATGAATCACTTAATAACTTCCTGCTTCTGTGGTACAGCCCACTGACATCTCTATTATCTCTACATTCTGTCATATCAACTCAAAACAGACGCGTGTGATAACTATTACGATGTACGAAACTATATCTACATTCTACATATATAGGAGAGGGTTTCAACGCCCGAAAACACGAACAAAAGGACGTTTTGGCGTCCTTCAGACTTGCCGAGCATTTGGAGGCCACATGTTGGTCCCGGTCGTGCACAGAATATGCAGTTTCTCGATCATTTATATCGAAGCAACTGTCTGCATACGTTATATTTATATTACCGACGAAATAATAACACTACGCTCATATTTAATAGGTTATATTGTATGAGTAATTGTTTTGTTGGTAAAGTAGTAATCCCAGCTGTCAATATTAGAATAATAAGAAGAATAATAAGAAGAGGTATGATATTTGAGTGTTCTCTGGTGTCTCTTGATAATTTCCTAAATTACCCTCATTTATCTCGAGTATCGGAAAGGAAAAAATGGCCAAAACCGAATTAGGCGTATAGGTTATGTATTCTTTAAGTTTAAACACACCAAACTATATCTATACCCCGGATAATATATACAAATCTCCCACAACATCGCTCGGACCCTCACAAACTCATCACTTAAGCCCTCTCGATAAACAACATGACAAAAAACACTCGAAATTTCAACAAGACGTTAACCTAACTAAACGAAACTGAAGAACTTTTTTTAACAGCGCTTTGTTCTGTGCAACAAAACGCCCCGTATCTTTGGTATTTATAAAACATCAACAGGCTAGTAGAGACTAGCAGTAAACCACTGGGTATCCCATCAATTTAGGGCCTTGTAGACCGCAGGCTTTTGTTACTCGATTGAACATCAATTCAACACGAGTGTATTATATTGTCCGCAGGCTGATGCATGTTGAATTCGGATAGTCGCAGACAATCGGAAATTATCCGAATAAATTAAGTGGGTATCTCTTGAAGTATTTCGAGAGAATTGTCATTAGATTTTGTGGGTTTATTGGTAAATAATAGCAAATTACTGGGGAGTTGTATTATTAACTGATTCTATATTAATCAGAAAGAATCAGAAACTATAAAGTGAATGAATAAACTGCCTTATTTTATTCACTGGTTGTCATATAAGATTTTATCACAGTAGACACAATTTTTACTTAAAAACTAGTATTATTAATTTGTATACTTATTACTATTTGTATACTAAAATAAATACCAACAACTTTGCGTAAAACAGTAAGTTGTAGCTGCCATGAAAGGAGACAAAGTTCTGTTCTTCTTAGGAAATAAACACTGTTATTCACGTTCAGGACGACTTCCTCGACATTCTAAACATATCGGAGCTTCTGTTTTAAATCCCTAAGCACCCTCCCATCATATTTTTACCGAGATAAAGGCACGCGACACCCGAAGAAAATGTTTATTTATTAAACTGCTGTTTCCTCTCGAAGCTAAACATCTCCATCCTTACTCGATGACAGGCTTTATCTAAGCTGTTTACGGCAATTAATCAGTTCCTACTAACTGAAATTATCGTCAAAATGTCTCCGAAAACAAGCGATTTATCGATCTACAAGTAATATGGTCCGTCGAGCCGGATGATTTTCGAATTCAATAGGATCGAAAACAGTGGTTCACTGTGGCGATTGTATCTCGGGCTCTCTGTGCGCGTTGAGTGAATGAAACATCAATAAACCTGTTGCTGGTTGTCGTGTTGGAGTCGCGTTTCAACTGTCTGGTAAACGTGTTACGATTTTTATTAGAAAAAGAAAAGGAAAGTCGACGATACCAGTTTCTTCCGTGCTGCACTGGTATTATGAGTTATAGGTTATCCTCTGGTGTGTTTATGGTGGTTCTTTCGTTGCTTCTTGTACATGGGATGGATACTGTTTATTCTGTCATGATTTGGTATATTATTCAGTGTCGGACTGGCCCGCTTGACCGATAATAGGTAGGCAAAGCAAAAACTTGTCGGCCGTTTTCAGAAAGACATAAGACATAATCACAGATAAAGTAATATTTGTTATTATGGCTTAAGTTTTTCATTAAAGGAAACTGATCCATTTCGTATGAAAGTATGGAAACATGATGAACAAAATCTGAAAACATGAGGACAACTGAAAATTATTGAGTGAAATTGCGTCTTGGGTAAAATTATTTGCCCTGAGAAGCAATCCCAGCTGTAAAATTTTCCATTGCGTAAGGTTTTTGCAAAAAAAAGGGTCAAAATGATCGTTTTTTGCAATTTTTACAAACAGCTGAACCCATTATCCAAGAAACCTTAAAATGGTTTCATATTGAACCTTAATTTTTGCAGTTTTACCTGAAAGCCTCCATTAAAAAAGCAACAAAAAACGCAATAACCTGACATGATATGCAACTTTCAAGCTAAATTTTGTAAATTACCATTAAGACAATTAACTTATCTATCAATATCCGTACTAAAAATATGCGATCAGCATTTACAAAAGTGTCTATGACGTCATAACTCGAAAACAATTGAAGGTCGGACATTAAAATTGATGTAAATAAGTATATTTTGACAATTACCACCGATGAACATGAGATTTTGTAAATTTTAGTAGAAGCTGTAGGTAGGTGAGAGTGGTACACAATAGAACACTGCATGTGTTATTAGATTGCTATTAGTGTGCCTATATGAATACATAGAAGGGACAGGAGATTTACAATTCATCAACATCTGTCAGCTAATTAGTTTTATTTTTAGTTGCACTTAAACATGTAAAAATTACATTATACAGAGTTGTTTTTATTTTTATGGAATTTATATTTATTTTTTACTGTATTGTTCGAATACTCTGCCTATTTTAGGCTTACTTATTTTGGGATCAACTAATTTAAAAAACTAATTTAGGTTTAAATTAGCTCTCCGATGATACCTCATACATACAACCTTCTTGCCTACATTATTTCCAAATCTCGTATCAATATCACCCACTTCCGGTCAAACCGGAACGGCTCCAAATCGAAAGTTGATAATATCACTATCTTTTATTCCCCTCAACCCCGGTCAACTTTTGTCCATAATATTTACTCCGTGCAGCAAAAAAGCGTTCTTGTTACTTTAAAATTTTGAATGCTGAAAATAAAGCATTTAAGATAAAATGGTTAACAATTGGTTGTAATTTTGTGTTTATTTTCTAAAATAATTTGTATTTTATCATTACAAATTTATTTTGAGTGGAAATTAACATGTTTCCTTCTATACTACTACCTGTTCCATTCTGTACCACAAGTGGTACACAATGGAGCAAATAATATGCTGCTATATATTCAATACTAACTACTCAACACATTCTTTTAGTCAGCTTAGGTTATATTTATGGTGTATGTCAATTACATATCACTATTCTAAAAACCTGTTCCATTGTCTACCGCTCTCCCCTATACCAAAAACAACTTTTTGATTCTATCCACATAATAAACTTTCAGATATTACTGAATTTCACTAAATATTTACTTTAATTTGATGTTTTTTGACAGGCTGATGCTAACAATTAGCTGTAAAATATCATAACTAAACGTTTTAAGTTAATTTAATACTCAGATATTAAATTTGGATATTTTATTTAAATTTAAATCTTAAAACAATGTTAAGATAATTGCTTTCAGCAATTATCTTAACATTGATTTGATTTCAGTATTTTCTAACTTTTCTAATTCTGCTTTAAATTATATTGTACTTTTAGGGCATAAAGTGTTTCTTCTTTTTCGACCACCCTATATTTCAATAGTGGTATCAAGTAAAAAAAAATTACAATAACCTTATTTACAGCCTTTACTACAAATAAATTTAAGTAAACACACGAATCACTCTATATACGAGATCTGTAGCTTTTCTTAGTAAGCGAATACCACTAATAACTTAAAATTCATCTCAACTGTCACCTATACATCTTATTTGACCCACACCACCTTCACACATGGCATCAGAACCATTTAAACGAAACATAACCAATTATCTAATTATCCAATGAAACACCCTTTAAACAATCTTTAATTGTTGGGCCTACTCGAGATTTCATAGAGCGTAATCGAATAAAGACAATTCACACCAATCAGTGCGACACAAGAACGGAGTGGGACACAAAGGAGGCTTCGTTCCAGAGACCTTTCTAGCACATGCTCTCGTTGTCGGGTGTACGTACGTGGTTCTAAATCGAGATCGTCTCTCTGTGACCGTTTCATAATTAGGAGAATAATTTTAATAGAATAATTTGACGTCGCTAAATGTTACTTCCGGTGATGCGAGCGCGCTCAATTGCCGTCCTCTTATATAGCTAGCTACTGCTGCTGGGACCATGTGATGATGATATGGCGTATGATTTCGTGGACGTTGTGGAGTTTTGTAGAATTTTTAAGATTGAATGTTTTTTTATTCTTTTTGAATGTTGAATTTGTATTGGAATTTTAGAATGTGTGGGGATCCCGACAAATAATCAGGGTTTTTCGGGATCCCGGGATTATAAAACTGAATCCCGGGATCCTAAAAAGTTAACACTAAATTATTTTCTTATTTTTTGTGGAATGTACTGACCTATAATAAATCAATTGCACTGCTATTTTCTAAGTAGGAACACCTATACCCTCAACAAAAAATACAGCCTGTATTTAAAACAGAAAAAAACTGATGTGGTCAGGTTCATGACTTTATCATACAATATATAAAATTAATAGTTTAGCTGCATGAGAATTTATTTGATTGAGATTAGTGGGGACTAAAATAAAACTAGTTAGATAGGATTTAACAGATCTTTGGATACTATTGATAGTAGGTATTGTCAAAACATCAGCATTTGACACTACCTACAGTCATTAGACTGAAAATATTTGTCAAATCCTGGCTAACTATGTAGTATTATATCAATGCAGATGCGACCGATCTCGATCAAATAGAACTTGCTCTTGCAGCTAAACTATTAATTTTACCAAAAAATGTCAGGCATAAATTATTCAGAATTTCCTCTACTTTAATTCATTACTTAACTATTTTGACGAAATTACAGAAATGGCGGCTCATTTGCAAAATCCTTGAAAAACGCTTAGAGTAAACATCCAGTTCCTTTGGACCCTTTTGAACCAAAAGCTTTTCAGCTCTAAGTTTGGTCATGAAACTTCTAAACATGAAGTTTCGTTCCGATACCTTCAGTAGTTTCTCCGGAATCGTCGCCATAAAAATCGGGTACACACATACACACTCACACACACACACATATACACACAGACATTTTTCTGTACCTTGGTCAAAAATGGTCTGGGGACCCAAAAAGACCTATTTCCGCTAAAATCTCAATTTTTTTCGGCACTATTACAATACTTTATCATACTATGTATGATAAACTAAAAACATAAACGTAAAAATCAAGAAATTTATGACGCATTTCTTTACCTGGATTCAGTGATGTACTACAGAATATAAAATTAGTAAATAGGTAATAAAATACAGCGAAACAGTTTCTTCCAGTTTAAGGATTTTACCATAAACTGAAAAATAAAATATTTTGGTACGAAGCATCTCGAGTTTGTGATGAGCAGTGACAGCGGTAATATGGTCTTTTTTGACGTTTGTTCATCGCATAATTGTTGATTTTTTCGGTTTTCTAGTGGAGAAGTTTTACCAAAAAGGGGATTATCTACGTGAAAAAAAATTATAACCAGTCCAACAAATCTTAAACCTACAGTAGCACACCTATGTAATCTGGGAAAAGGTAGCAAATGTCAATTTTTTACTGTTTGTACATTATTATTATTTATTATTTATTATTTATTTTATTATTATTATTATTTATTTTGTACATAGTGAGATGTATATTTTAAAAGATATTTATGTGATAAAATGGAGATAGATATAAATGTGTAAATATTCATATTCACCGAATCGTAATTTGCCGACACCTAAAAGCATAAAAGTAATTACCAACAAAACTGTATCGATCTTTTTTAGTTTTGAAGATATCAACAACAAATAACCTATATAAAGTAATTATTGTTGAGTTTTTAAGGATTTCTCAGTTTGAGAGTTACAAAATATGATTGCGCTATCATATCCTTTGTTGATAAGTGCCTTAAGAATGTTTGATTTCCAAATGTCTAAATAGATTGAGTATTATAAACAAAAACTTAAAAGTTTCCGTTTTTAGTTCGGTTCTTCAAACTTTCTCACTTGACAATTCGATATTGGCATGTTCAACATCATGAAAACGCGCGATACTTATCACCTGTTTCAAAATTTTCATATACATATTAATAAATAAAGAAAATCGCCAATAACTTTTGCAAAAAATAGATAGTGATAAGACTTAAATAAAAAAATGTTGGAGTATTTGAACTGTATTTGAGAAAACCGAAAGACGTACAAGTAATTAATTTTTTTCATGACAAGAAATTGAGTATTTAATATTCTAAGAAGTAGCACTGAATATTTCATTAGTTTTGAAAATTAAATAACGTCTTCACATGAGTAAACATCCATGACTTATGAATTCTAAAGTTATTCAATTTTATCTTAAAGAAGAAAGCAAAAAATTCCTCAATATATATTGGCATCAATATGACAAATTGAAAATTTGGCTCGATCAAACAATTTCTTTTGCCGTGACTATTCTTGAAACATTTTACAAAAATGCAACAAAATGAACAAATTTAATATGTAAGAGCAAGTTATTATCTAATATAGTATATATTTTGTTTATTATTGATGTTAATACGCACACTTTGACACCTTTCACCTTTTAAACCGTCAATTTTGGTTTTCTACTTGTACGATAAAATTAAAAACGTTGATCAAGTTTCGGGGTAAAAGATATTGTATCATCCCAGGCGTTTTGATCCGGCAATTTGCACTTTTTTCATGAATGGGATCAATCTCGGGATTACAAAATCTTTAATTCCGAAACTCACGAAGTACTGGTACCTACTTACTTTCCAAGACTCAGGTATTTATTATTTCTATTATTCTTATACCTATTTGTTCCTATACCTACTATATTGTCTACATTTTTGTATCTATTCAAGCAGTTAATATTAAAATAAACAACACAGTAGCTAGAATCTACATTAATACTCTAAGAGCCAAGTTCAGTATAGATCAAGACTCAAGGGGAGCAATTTCAGTTGATGATACCGATAATTAGATGGTAGCTGGCTGCACCGGATGCAGTAGCTCACTCAAGGCACCGCCAACCTTGATCATAGCAACGCTTTAACTTTAATATATCGCGACTACTTCTCTTACCTAAAATTACCCCTTCATTCAAAGTTATATTTCAACGCAATGTTTTGTAGTTCGTCATAAATAATTGGAGAAATTTAGTTTTGATTAAAAATTAAATTTATACATTATTAGGTAATATAAAATAACTAAATTTGTGGATTTTATATATAATAATGTAATATAATGTCAGGTGAAAATGCTTGTAGGGGGGCATTAGTCGTAATTAATGTCCGTTTTTCTCTGCAGCTGTTAGCGAAACAATATCGTAAATAACTTCTATAGACACCTGTTTTATTTAATGTGGTCGTTGGGCTCGGTCGGTATTGCCAACTGGGAACTAACTGACCGCGCCACAATTCAGGGGTTAGGTTAGAAACCGTTGGTAGAATGATCACTTTATACCTTAAAAAAATATCAAACCAACCACGTTCCAGGGCACAAAAAAACAGACACCTAATATTTTGATAAAATTGTATGTTAAATAAGTTTTGCCACGTTTGAACGATTTTAATGGTTCTCTCATGACATTGTAAATAAATTTATCAAGATTATAAATCATCCGCTTTTAGAATTTAAAAAAATTTATCACTTTAGGTACATACCATTTATTTGTAGAGTTTGATATCGACAATTTTATAAATGAAGATACTGGATGTACAATAAAACATCACAAGTTAAATACATTTACCATTGATTTGAGCACTTTGCATTTAGTGTCTTCAAATGTTTGCTTATATCAGACTGCATGAAATGGAGGTAAAACAAATGAATGCTTAATATAAAATGTTTTTTTTTGTATCTTGATTGTGTACTCTATCTAAACGATATAGTAAAAATGTTTTGGTAAAAAAAACATGTACCAATGCCTCAATCCAATGCACTAGGATTTGTGTATAAACATTTATAGATCCTTGACATCCTGAAAAACTAAAGTTGTTCAATTTATCTTACGGTATAAAATCATAGTAAATTACTGTTATTGTTGTTGTAATTATTGTTGTTGTACGACAATTATTTCTTATTATTGGAAGTAATTTTTATGACATATGTTTTGTAAACGGATAGTAAGTAGGCTTTTACGGTTAATACGAATCCGGCTTCAAATGTTGAATATAACCAGATTTTGAAAAAACAATCAGGTAAAAAAGATCTTGATTTTGGCAATATTAGCCAATTTATTCATACACAGATAGAAAAGATTTCTGTATTTACTTTATTGAATACTCTAGTTTATTTGCTTTAAGAGCTTCATGGAGTTGGATAATATATTTAAGTGAAATGAATATATAATAATAAATATAAATAGGTATCGGGACGAAACTTCATATTAGGAATTTCATGACCAAACTTAGAGCTGAAAAGCTTTTGGTACAAAAGGGTCCAAAGGAACTGGAAGTTTACTCTTAGCCTTTTTCAAGGATTTTGCAAATGAGCCGCTATTTCTGTAATTTCGTCAAAAAAGTTAAATCATAAATTAATGTAGACGAAATTCTGAATAACTAAAGTCTACGAAATTTTTTGGTAAATTAATAGTTTAGCTGCATGATCAAACTGCAAATTGATTGAGATCGGTCGTGTCTGCATCTTAGTTTGCCAAGATTTGCCTAATAGTTTCATTCTAATGTGTTCTAATGTCAGTAGGTAGTGTCAATCCTGACAAAATGTAACTTTTTACAATTGAGTTTGTTGGAGTTTGATTTGATTATCAATTGTGTAATTTATTTCTCATTTCCTATAGCGCTTGAAGAAGTGCCTTGTAGGACACAAAACATGTCGCTGATTGCTGAAATTAAACAAAAATAAGGAATCCGACCACTTTTTATTGCATTAACATATCTGTCAAATCCTGGCTAACTAGCTTTACTTTAATGCAGATACGACCGATGTCGATCAAATAGAATATCATTTACTATTAATTTTATTAATTTTTGTTGTATGATAAAATCATGTGCCTCCCCACTTCAGATTTTTATTATTTGTTAGCGATTTTCTTACACATTCATCGATATTACCAAGTCATAATAATTATAAAAACGTTTCCCATTTCAAACTGCAGAGAGAGGTCCCTCCAAATTCAATTCTTATTTTACGAAATTTTATTTTATTTTTTTCTAATTTATTTTAGTTATTAGGTTTATTCTTATTTTTGAATTTATAGCCGTATCAGATAAACCTCCTACTACTTTATAAAAATAAATAGAAATAATCCAGACTCTAAAGCTATAAAAATTATTATAAATATAATTTTTGTGACCTTTAAAATTTATTTAAGTCGACCATCATACGTCTTTGCAATAAAAAAGGAACCACAATAATAATAATTAATATGTTTGGTCAGATTGTCAAGAAGAAAATTTAAGAATAAACTGAGTCTGTAGTTATTTATTACATTTTTCATTTTGTTTTTAATCCGGCAAATGTATGTCTTTGTCATCATGTGACTTTTTGGGGTTATCTATGAATATTCACCTAATAAATTATAATTCCAAGTTAAATATGAGTCATATATAAGTTAACAAATTGCATAATTTTGAAGAAAAAAAAGAACAATTTACGAAGTTTTTCCTTTAACTGCGCAAATTCAGACTTTGGGACTAAAACAAAAACTCTAAATCGAAAATCAAATCAACAATTCATATGTCCTGGCATAGAGTTCTTGAGAAACTCACCAAAATCCTTAATATGCTGAAAAATATTGAAAATCTGTTAAAGTTTACAAAAGTTATTGAATATTAAAGCTAAAAATGTAATCTTTTACTTGTACCTCTGCATCTTGCACCAAAAATCAGATTTTGGGATTAATCAAGGACCAAAATATTAGCTCTTGAGACGGCTGTGTAACAGACTACTTTTGAAAACCAGTTGAAATTGCCTAATTACTCTATAGAGTGTCTCAAACATAGACCACAAAAAATAATGTTGTTTCTCCCAGAATATTAAGGCCCACGAATTTCTTTTTCAAACTTACAAACACGCGTTATAATCTTGACGAATTTGTTTACAATATTCCGAAAAAATCATCCAAATCCGTCAGTTATTACAAAAGTTATCGACAATCAAACTTTATTAACGCGGATTATTTATAGAGTCAGTCCCACTTCTGATGTTTCACCTCGTGCATTTTTGACCGTCGCCGATTCACGGCATATTGGTTATTTGATCCAGAGGGCGCGTGTATGCTCGACTTCAGCATAGTACGTGCGTATAGTAAAGTTGATGCGCGTGTCACGCTGCGTAAAACTAAGAGGTTTCGCGGTTCCGAAACGATTCCGGGAACATTATTTTCAGTGGGTTAGATAATTAGCATGGAATCAATTGGTGAGAGACCAGCGCCCCCAGGAATAGCAACCGAGTAAAACCGGAGAGAGCCCAGGTGCTGCGGCGCGATAGTCGTAAAGACGACGGTTTTAACTGCTTTTTCGCTGTACGGACTCGCGCGCCGAGCTAGCTGCCGGTGACCATGCTTGAACCGCCGGATTATTATTAGTTACTTTGCGAATAAACCGAAGAATGCGATGAATTTAAAAATTTGCCGCTGGTCGAGTTCGTGATTTATCGGTATTTTGAGGAGTGAGTAGCTCGGCGTATTTCTGGTTTTATCGATGGGGCAACATGTGACGACATGTTTGGCCAGTTTTATCGGTTTTTGGTGGAATTCGATCACAGAAAAAAACGAAACCTATTCTGCCAAGATTTGTAGGTGACGCTGTATGTTTGATATGGTCGTCTAAAAATAAAGAAGTGAGAGATATCAGTACAAATGTGGATCTGTGATGGTTTGGGCTGGAATCAGTATAGACATCAGAACTGATCTTGTTGTGGTTCCTGGTAAACTAAATGCCATGAATTACATCGAAAACACCTTGGAGGCCCATGTGGTGCCTACTGCATATGGCGTCGGTCAAAATTTCATCCTAATACAGGACAATGCAAAGCCACATACCGCCGGCATCACCAGAAACTTTTAACAAGAACGTGGAATTCAGGTCATGAAATGGCCGGCGTTAAGTCTTGACCTGAATCGTATTAAACACGTGTGGGATCAGCTTGACCGACGTGTTCGCAAGCGGCCTAATCCACCACTAACAATACAGGAACTGACACAAGCTCTGATTGGGGAATGGGAAAGCATACTCCAAGAATCTCTTCGCAGACTAGTGCGAATCTAGTGCAATCCACAGAAAATCCAACTGTTATCGATACTAAGACAGTCATTTCCATTGTCTTAAGCGTTATTAAATTATATTTTTATGTGTAACTTAGAAGTACCTATTGGAAGATAGGGATTCAGCAATCCTTGGAGTAACTAAGAGTTGTACCATTGTTTTTTTTAATTTTCTTAAGTTAAATATTCATATTCTTTTGTTTCAACAAAGGTACAGTTACTGTGCATATTACGTCAACAGAAAAAGAAAAACAAATAACGAAATCACAAACATCAATATTCCAAATATTATATACATTAAAATCACGAGCAAAACAAGAAATGTTTAATGACAAATAATATATTTGTGTGGTTTTGCCTGAACACAAAAACACTATTTGATCGAAATCGTGTCTGCATTAATAACATGTAGCCAGGATATTTTGAAACTTTTGACAGTGAATACTGTCAAAAGTTCTGAATAGAACGTCAGCGGTAGCGAAACGTCAATTCAACACGCAAATGCATGGAGAATGCGATGAGGAGGGGAAACACGCGCGCACGTACAGTGCAACAATATGAAAACATCTTGGCGTCAATGTGTATTTTGATTGCGGATAGCAATGTTCTTATGTTTTCGCGAATAAATACAAGAAAGATTGTAACACGGTATGGTAACATGAAAACTTATTTGGAATATTGAGCATAATATGAACTTTTGTAGTTAGCACTGAAGACGGGGTAATACCCGAAAATATAGTATGCTAGAAGCCAATATAATATATTAATCATCAGAACCAATAACCTTTTTACTTTATCATATGTAGTATGACAAGGAGGTTTAGTCTTAGCAATTTTTAAATATTTTGCAAATAAGCCGCTATTTCTGGAAGTTCGTCGAAATAGTTAAATAATAAATTAATGTAGAGGAAATTCTGAATAATTTATGACTGTGAAATTTTTTGGGAAAATAAGTATTTTAGCCGCATGACCAAATTCTATTTCATCGGGATCGCTCGTACTGCATTAAAACACTAGTATTAAAACTAGTTAGCCAGGATTTGCAAGATATTGTGATTCTAATGACAGTAGGTAGTCTCAAATGCTGATGTTTTGACATTACATACTGTAAATATAATCAAAATATCTGTCTAGTTCTAGTAGTTTTATTTTAATGCAGACGTGGCCGATCTCGATCAAATAGAATCTCATGCAGCTAAACTATTAATATATGGTATGATAAAGTCATGTGCCTGGCCACATCAGATTTTTTGTTTATCAATCTAGGCGGGTATAAATTGGTGAAAATATTAGAAAATTGTTAAATAAACACTACCTAAATTAATTTTGCCGATATTGTATTACGATTATACAAAATTATATCATTTTTTAGTACCTACACGCTTATATTAATTTTACCTCTTGTTTGTTTGTTTGTTTGTTTAATTCTTGTAATCGATATTTTACCTACTTCCCAATGTCCAATTTAGTTGTAATTTTGCATGTGGGCAGATATCCGGTGACAATGAGCAAACCAATAAAAAAATAGACAATAATTGAAAATTTGCTAAATTTGTCACTTAAATTAAATTTGATCAAATATAGTTCCATACAGCGAGCTCGTAAACTATCGAATCATAAGAATCTTTTTCAAACGGATTATTTTTTAACTCCTCGAATTGATTTTTTTTATAACCGAAATACATATTTCCGTGTAAAATTCTATTGTCAATCTTCAATTGTTACTGACTTATGACATTATCGAGTTTGTTTACTGATTTGAGTAGATTTTGTAATTAAGAAAGTCTGAAATGATAGTGGAGCATTTTCGAGAAAAGGATAATTGAAAATTGTAAAATTTGATAACTCTAGGGGAACATGGTGTGAGGTCAAAATGTAAAAAAACACATGAACCAGCTGAATCCAATATCGTAGAAACTTCAGCAGGACTTCTCATGGCAAACTTTGTACTTTGAAATGCTGAAATGCTGAAAGTTTGTTAACAAATGTTGTTGAACCACTTAAAGCGATTTTCTACGAGGTCTGTAAAGAATTAGAATCAGGATAACTAAAACTATAAATTTTAGATCTTCAGAACGACTTAGTAAATCTTAGATGGATAAATCTTTCCATTCTTAAAAAGAGCAGCATATAACATTATAAAGAAAGAAAGAAAAAATAAATTGTTCTGTTGGTTCAACATGCTTGTGCGAATTAATGTTTTCAACCATGAATATCATCAAATCTAAATACAGATCTCGACTCACACTGTCATTATTTAATAGCCGTTTTACACTACGCAATTTACTACACAATTTAGTACACAATTTGTGTAGTAAGTACGTACAACAACACCTTAAACAGAAATTGTGATGTATTTTCTTATACTGAGTAGTTTGTCTAGGAATTGATCCATTTTCTGTTTACAAATTTCATTTGCTTACTATCTTCTTGTGCATCTTCTTGCGCAATAATTGCGTAGTGTAAAAGGGCTATAAAAGTCATCCTCAACAATATGATTGATTTTGTAAATATCTTTATAACATTTTTCCGTTGGTAAAAAATATCAACGGTTACAAACAAAAAAAACATAAACGATTTGCTATTCTTCGACAGTATTAATTGCTCATCTGTCCGACGTGCTCAAACGGTCGACCACTCGCGCCTCATTGATATGCTCAGACGGCAACGGCTGAAGAATTTTATTGGAACTGGCTTGTGCCAACGCGGCATCAATATTCCGATCACGCGGATAACGCGTCTCCGAACTTACTTAACTATATATAATTCGGCGTGCCTATTGTTGTTGATGTAAAACCGTCGTCAAAGCAGACGTAAAAACTCCATAGATGGAGCCACCACCACCACCTCGTGACGTAACATTGACGTTAATTTTTGTTGTTGATTTTCGTCAATGATAGATATTGCTAGTTGATAAAGTTAAGAGTATATTATTATATAAGTTTTATGAGACGTCACATTGGCGCATGAGTTGTTTGGGGCACGAGGAGCGGTAGCGATGAGTGCCATGACAAAATCTTATTGTGGATAATTTAAGCTACTTAAGCCTACAAGTTTTAAAAAATAATTATCGGGGCGCAACTACACAGAAAGAAATTTTTGTTTGATTCAAATAAATATGCATTGACTCAAAGAAATTTGTTGTTTCAGTAGAGGCAAAGAAATATTTATTTGCGGATAAAAACGCATTTATTTGAAATATTTGTTTGGTAGAAAGAACATTGATTTGTGTCAAACAACTTATGTTTCCAGTTAAAAAGTTTGCAATTTGTGTATTATAAGAAATGAGATTTATTTACTTCAAATAAATATGATTGTGTTGAGTGAAAGAATTACATTTTTTTAAATTAACAAAATTGTTGGTCGAGTTAAAATGCTTAAAATTATTAATTTGTTGAAGGAATTAATAGACAAGAATTTTTCGGAAGACTCGCCATGTGTCACCACCTTTTTGGGATGTCGCACATCCTGGACCAGTGATTGGTCTTCCCAACCCAACATATAGTCAAGGTTAAGTTAGTAAAGTGTACTTTGATTTGGAATCGCAAATTGAACCTGCAGGCACTGTACTCTATAAGTTCTATACTGTCGATCACGCGGCTTTATACTCTCGATATGTACGAAGTGCGAGGAGCGAGTTTACAGCGCCATCTAACAATACAGTTGGATGACATTAAACATATATTTATTTGAATCAAAATATGATTTCTTTGGTGGAAGTAAACCTATTTTAACGCCAAAACAAAAATATTACTTTAAAGGAAATAAATCTCTTCTTGTGTACAAATATATTTATTTTAATCAAAATATGATTTCTTTGGCGGAAGTAAACCTATTTTTAAGCCAATGACAAAATATTACTTTAAGCGAAATAAATCTCTCCTTATATACAAATTTATATGTTAGAATCAAAATTATATTTCATTGCTGTAAAGAAACGTTTTTTTTTTAAATCAAAACTAAAATATTACTTTAAAGGAAAGTAATTTTTGTTTGTATCCATATATATTTATTCCACTTAAATAAATATTTCAAATAAATTAATCTCTGCAAGCAAATAAACTAGAGTATTAAATGAAGTAAATATTGTTGGCATCAAAGAAATATGTTTTGACCCAAAAGAATAAATTCAAACAAATACATTTCTTTGAAACAAGAAATCTTTTCTATCTGTGTATGATCACAATAGAGCTTGGAGCAATACTTTAACCCGCAACGGCTACTGTGATAAAAACTTATATGACAACCAGTGAAAAAGGATATAAATATAGAAACATAACTTAAAAATTTAACTTAAAAATAGGGTCTAATAATTATAATAGTCATAATAGAAGTGTTTGGCGGTAGCTGATTACTGATTAGTTACCTCAAAGAACAAGAACTTACTAAAGAATTGTTATAACGCTGAGGCTTATACATTTACACTAGGGCTTCCAATCCCGGGATCCTGACAAATTATGAGGTTTTTCGGGATCCCGGGATTATAAATCTAAATCCCGGGATCCAAAAAAGTTAAATCTATATTATTTTCTTATTGTTTTCTTGTTTGGCTGATCTGCAATAAATCAATTGAGCAGCCATTTTTGAAGTATGAACTTCAACCTACAACAGCATCTTTTCTGATTAAATTAAGTATCAAGCATAGTATGTAAGCTGTTTACACCAACTTGTTGCTATAATAGGAAGAGCAGATTTTGCAAGAAGTAGATATAATTCAATATTGTCGCAAACAGGAACCTTTTCAACTTGCTTCAGTCTTTTTAGTTACTATACTACCCTCCACAAAAAAAAAAGGTTGTATTCAAAACAGAAAGAAAAATAAACATAATAATAAAAAAAATTGATGGGGAATTCTTTAACCTGTATACGGTGATACATACAGAATATAAAATTAGTAAATAGGTAATCAAATATAGGTAAAATGTTTCATCCAGTTTAGGTATTTTACCAAGGAATGGAATTTTGACAAGGAATGGAATATTTTATATTCTATGAAGATTTCATTAAAGATTTCATCAATTTTGAACAATAAATAACGTCTTCACTTGAAAACGCGTTTAGAAGTCTTCATTAGAAGTTCATTATAAGTCTTTTTCGAAACAATAATCTTTTTATCTAAAATGCAAAGAGTTAGTCTACTTGCATGATAAACATCCATCTTAAAGAGAAAAACTAAAATTCGTCAAAATGGTTTATTGGCATCAATATGAAACATTGAAAATTTGACTCGATCAAACAATGTCTTTTGCCGTGACAATTCTTGAAACATTTTACAAAAATGTAAATTTTTTTAACAAATTGCAAGATGCAAGAGCAAGTTATTACCGAATAGAGTTTAAATTTTGTGTATTATTGATGTCAATACGTACACTTTGACAACTTTTACCTTTTAAACCGTCAAACCAAGTATTTCGTGATTCACTAAACTATTTATTGGGCATTAACAATGTGCGATTGCTAGCGATTCTAAAAATTCATTATGAATGCAAAGTACAAAAAAATATTTATGCAACTTGAAATGACACAAGGTTTTGCCTGAAACTCTCATCTTTGGATTATCTACCTTTTTTTTGTTTCCTCTTTTGAGGTTTACGTCACAACCTTCGTAAAAGTTTTCGGGTAACTTTTGAATTAACAGGGTCGCTACAAACTTATGATCAGGTGCCAGTAGAGCAAATATAACAGCAGATGGCCACGTGCGTCGACCGGCTGAGACGCAGGTGCTACACCGCTGTTTATTATTTTAACGTCGGCATTCGCCCCTACAAGGTACTACAACTACAACTGCAGCACAGCTTTCGTAAAGGAATTTAATCACGTTGGCTATGGATATTCCAAAGAAGTAATTTATTTTTACGATTTACGTCGTTAACTCTCCATAACCAAACGAGATGTACAACAAAAACAGTAATAACAGGTCACAAAAGCTGTTTAAGAGTGGGTAGATGTGAAGAATATTTCACACAAACAAAAAGTTTTTGAGTAAAAAATCACTAGATTTTGACGTTAGGGACAGAATTTAATGACGATGTAGTAATTCTGAAATTAAAAATTATGGAGAAACACCAGAAATAATTTAGGATACAATTAGTTTAGACAACAGATTTCTATGACGTTTTTTTAATATAATAAACCCATTTTTTCTTATTTCAGATATCCCAACCCAGGTACCGCCACTGACGCCCGGTACCAACAAGACCATGACAGAGGCCCTTAAATTGTCGTTCGCTTCTTGGGGTAAAGAACAGCAGCGGTTAGAAATTACCAAAGGTAAGACTTCTGCTACGAAAATTTAGAACCTGTATGTTTCTCCAGCATAATACCTAATCTGTAACATTTATTTTATTTTTACTTTATCATACGCAGTATGATGAAGTATTGTAATCGTGCCGAAAAAAAAATTGAGATTTTAGCGGAAATCGGTCTGTATGGGCCCCCTAAACATTTTTGACCAAGGTACAAAAAATGTCTGTGTGTGTGTATGTATGTATGTGTAAACGATTTTTGTGGCGACGATTCCGGAGAAACTACTAAAGGTATCGGAACGAAAGTTCATATTTAGAAGTTTTGTGACCAAACTTAGAGCTGAAAAGCTTTTGGTTGAAAAGGGTCCAAAGGAACTGGTAGTTTATTCTAATCCTTTTTGAAGGATTTTGCAAATGAGCCGCCATTTCTGTAATTTCGACAAAATAGTTAATTAATAAATTAAAGTAGAGGAAATTTTGAATAATTTATGCCTATGACATTTTTTGGTAAAATTAATAGTTTAGCTTCAAGAGCAAATTCTATTTGATCGAGATCGGTCGCATCTGCATTGATATGAAATTACATAGTAGCCAGGATTTTGACAAATATTTTTTTGTGTTGTCACATTCGAAAACAGCTGATCTCATCAGAGGTTGGAGAACCACTATGGAACGTTGCCGCTGTAGTGCGGCAAATTATAAAATACAAATTTCAAATTAAATAAGATCACCAATTTGATTGTTTGTTGATAAGAAATATCAACCCGTCTTTATATCTAATTCTAAAAACGATAAATGGAGAAAATTGTAAATAAAGTATAGCGATGAGTGTAGTTTTATTTTAGTATGTCGGTAGGTATGTGTCATGAACAAATATAAATCTGTCAGAATTTGAATTACCTTTTTAAGGTGCGTTTTCATTAGTGATAATGGCAGTGGTAGCAGACGCCGTTATAGTATTTCCAATAGAAAATTGCTAGTGACTCATGTTTATGTACATGCAAACTAATATGTGTCATTATCACGATATGTAAGAAATACTATAATTTCGTATTCTACCACCGCCATTAGCCAGCATTACCTACCAATCAGAACGCACCTTTAAACTTGGCGTTTCGTCAGAGTGGTACCAACCTAGCATTTACTATACAGAAATCATTTATTTATTTTTTTTAAATACGTATTTCTTAAAAAGCAACACAATAAACGTTGATGTCGCTCCTGCCAAAAACTAGATAGCGCGACTCGCTCACATGCGACGGCGACACGCCGCCTTCGGTGACGCTCCGCATCACCGCTCGTCGCGCTATTCCATACTTTCGGCATTTGTGACATAAATAACTATTATTCTAATGCCGTAGTGTAGGTAGTGTCAAATGCTGATGCTTTGACAATACCTACGATTTATCTCAATAGAATAGATTCTCATGCAGCTAAACTATTAATTTTATATATTGTATGATAAAGTCATGTGCCTGGCCACATCAGATTTTTTATTCTAATACAATTTCATAATTCTCCTTTTCTTTACAATGTGCTGTACAAATCTTAAAACTCGGTGTAGTAGTTCAAAAGTTATCAAACATCAAACTATAAGTTGAGTAGTAGGTAGCCGGAATTTGTTGTTCATTGTTAATTCAAAATTATAAAAAAATGAGACCACTGGCCATATTCGAAATCAACAGGTCCAAATTACCAAAAACAACTGGACAACTGGTCCCTTTTCACATCCACGCACACGTATATACATAATTATTACCAATTTTCTTTAAAAATGAATAGCCAAATACCTTTAGATGGAAATATTTGGTTAAGAAATGTTGACATAGTCATTATCACCACGTAACAAAAATTCTTCAACATGAAGTTCTGAAGTTTTTCTTATTTTTTTTTTCGTTTTCCTTATTCGGTTCTTCTACACGGATCGCTTGGAGTTTTCCCAATTCATTCTACTGAATATTCATTTTCATATCTCGCCTTTAAATTTTTCATTGTTTTAACATTACAAAACGACGGTCACGTCGCGTAGCAAATATGTGCAATCCGCTCACAATGATTTCAGACTTTTAGCGGATGCTGGCCGGTCACACTGTGCTGATTTTCAATGAATTACCCAACTTTCACAAATGAGCGAAGTCGAACCAAGTTTCCTGTACGAATATATACGCGTAAAGATAAAAACTAGCTAACATTGACCCCTACCTATCGACTATAATCCGCTACACAGATAGAAAATGTTGTTGCAATAATTGATTCATTGATTAAAGAAATTATTAATTTACTGAAGGAATTTATGTGGACTTTTATTGGCAAGAATTTTTCGGAAGGTACACAGAGAGAAATTTTTGTTTGATTCAAATAAATATGCATTGACTCAAAGAAATTTGTTGTTTCAATAGCGGCAAAGAAATATTTATTTGCGGATAAAAACGCATTTATTTGAAATATTTGTTTGGTAGAAAGAACGTTGATTTGTGTCAAACAACTTATGCTTCCAGTTAAAAAGTTTGCAATTTGTGTATTATAAGAAATGAGATTTATTTACTTCAAATAATTATGATTGTGTTGAGTGAAAGAATTACATTTTTTTAAATTAACAAAATTGTTGGTCGAATTAAAATGCTTAAAATTATTAATTTGTTGAAGGAATTAATAGACAAGAATTTTTCGGAAGACTCGCCATGTGTCACCTCCTTTTTGGGATGTCGCACATCCTCGACCAGTGCTTGGTCTTCCCAACCCAACATATAGTCAAGGTTAAGTTAGTAAAGTGTACTCTGATTTGGAATCGCAACTTGAACCTGCAGGCACTGTACTCTATAAGTTCTATACTGTCGATCACGCGGCTTTATACTCTCGATATGTACGAAGTGCGAGGAGAGAGTTTACAGCGCCATCTAACAATACAGTTGGATGACATTAAACATATATTTATTTGAATCAAAATATGATTTCTTTGGTGGAAGTAAACCTATTTTAAAGCCAAAACAAAAATATTACTTTAAAGGAAATAAATCTCTTCTTGTGTACAAATATATTTATTTTAATCAAAATATGATTTCTTTGGCGGAAGTAAACCTATTTTTAAGCCAAAGACAAAATATTATTTTAAGCGAAATAAATCTCTCCTTATATACAAATTTATATGTTAGAATCAAAATTATATTTCATTGCTGTAAAGAAACGTTTTTTTTTTAAATCAAAACTAAAATATTACTTTAAAGGAAAGTAATTTTTGTTTGTATCCATATATATTTATTCCACTTAAATAAATATTTCAAATAAATTAATCTCTGCAAGAAAAATAAACTAGAGTATTCAATGAAGTAAATATTGTTGGCGTCAAAGAAATATGTTTTGACCCAAAAGAATAAATTCAAACAAATACATTTCTTTAAAACAAGAAATCTTTTCTATCTGTGTACAGTAGACAAAATTTCAACGTGTTCCAAACCTATGCATTCTTGGAATAAGTTATAAAATAAAAAATTGCGTTAAACCTCCGATATATTCTGTAACGATAGTTGGATTAACATGGCTTATGTGTAGTTAATTTTTCTTTTGTAACGATTTAGTTAAGTACATGAAATAACAAGCTCCTGATTTTGTGATATTTGTTTGTGTAAGAATTCTGCTTAAAAAACATAAAGAACATAGTGCACGCTCCTCCACTGTTTGAAGTTATGGCGTGTTTTACGATAAATGTGAATAGTGGAGTTATTACACTCTGAGGCTTTGATGTTGAATAACTTTTATAATCTTTTACTTATTTTTATGATTCTTTCTGGGATTACTAAACAAATTCATCATGCTTATCACCATCCTTTAGAATTTTGAAAAAAATACGTTTTTCAATTGCTATACCGGGAAAACCAACGCCATGTTTTTGTTTGGTCGACTGCTAAAAGCTGTATCAATTCCCAATTTCTTTTGTTTTGATTCATCCCAATAACTGAATTTTTGAAAAACAGCTTTAAATGGTAAACCCTTTATTTTTGTGATGGTCTGTAAATATTTTGTAAAATACTCCTTTTTTAAAATTTCGGCATTTTATTGTTTGTAACACACGATTTATGAAGAATCTGATTTCGTATATCAAAAATATTTTAAGTTAGCATAATAGATATGGATGATATGGATGTTAAAACTAATTTTACAGTATCTTTTTAAAGAGATGTATGAATTCTTGTAATTAAAAGTTCTATTTGAAATTAAATTGAAATCAAATATATCAATTGCACAATTTTGAAGAAAAAGCTAATTTGCCAAATTTTACTTTAACTGAGCGATTTAACAGATCTTTTAGATCTTGGGACAAATTAAAGATTAATTTAGTTAGGCTTGCACAGAGTTCTTGAGAATCTAACCAGAATCCACCAAAGTATAACAGACTGCAAGTTTAATTTCTTTTTTCGCAATTGGCAAGGGCGCGTTATATATTTGATACATTTGTTATGTTCTGTTCTAAAAATAATCAAAATACGGAATAGTTATTCAACATTAAAGCTAAATTCAAGTGAAAATAGTTATTACGTAAACTCGTCAGTAATGTAGAATCATTACTTGATTCTACATTACTGACACGTTTCCGTGTTAATTATTATTCGCTTCTTTAATTGATTAAAGCTAAAACTGCAAAATTTACTTGAAAATCTGCATTTGTTACAAACATTCAGATATTGGGATAATATAATATTTTACATTCACATATTTTCCTCCGACAGTGAATAGATCTACTTAAAACCTAACATATTCACTAAACTAGTATTAATATATATGTTGTTTTATTAATTTCCCTAATAAAAGTTCCCAACATTAATTTATTCCAATAACTACGATGTTTGGTCCCAATGTGCAATGGCTAGTCTTTCCAGACAACCCACTATCTCGGACTTTATTATATAATTATAAGTTGCAAAAAAGTTTGCAACTTATAATTTTATTCAATTCAGACCGGTTTCGCCCTTTTTGCCAAGGGCATCATCAGTGAATGCTAAAAATACATGAAAATCGTTATTATTATATGCACATGCTACAGACGATTGAATGAAAAACATTTAATGTACATGGTACATTAAAAAGTATATTTATTTGAATTAAAATATGATTTCTTTGGCGGAAGTAAACCTATTTTTAAGTCAAATCAAAAATATCTTCTTGTATACAAACATACTTGTTTGAATCCAACTTAGATTTCTTTAGTGAAAAGAAACGTTTTTAAATCAAAACAAAATTATTACTTTAAAGGAAGTGTCCAAATATATCAATTTAACTTAAATAAATATTCCAAATAAATTAGTCTCTACAAGCAAATAAACTAGAGTATTCAACGAAGTTAAATTGTTGGTGTCAAAGAAATATGTTTTAATAAAAAAATATATCTATATTTTAAAAAACAAGAGGTCTTTTCTATCTGTGTAGAGTAGAAGTCTATATATTGAGGATCGGGCCGATCTGTGATGATTCTCAACAAGATGGTGCCAATTTATTGTTAAAAAAAGACCTCCCAAGTTGGTACGCCTACTTTAAATGGCGTTAAACAATATGATAAGTCGGCATGCTAACAATGCGGAATATATGTGTCTGTACGCGCCAATAATCCTTGAATTGAGCGTCCATACTTAGCGTTCTTTGTCGGATATGTAAAATATTTAACAATGGTTATTATGGTAAAGTTCAAAGACCCTGTCTGTGATAACATCGCAGATGATAACGGGTATTATTACGTTGCACATTTTTAGATGTATGCATTAAAACATATTATGCATAGCGGTGGTCCAAACGCTCAACCCTGTGGAACCCCAAACATACTAAATCATCCTCAAGACTCAACACACCTCAAAGAATATCATCAGAGTATTACAACTTATCGATTCAATTAAATATCTATACTATAACCAGATGATAAATTTCCAATTCTACTACATTTTCTATCCAATTTAAAATCAATCACATCGCTAGAAATACAAATTTTGCCATCACGAACGGGAAATTATTTTCCCCGAAGAAACTAGAAATTGGAACTGTTACATGTGAAAAAGGAAATAGATTTTCCCCGAATGGGAATCTCGTTAGGGGACTCGACAATTTCCTGATCAACCCCTCCCTTTTTCTAGCGAGAAAATCCACTTCTAGAAGGTGAGTATTTCTCTTATCGCGCCACAGATTTAAACCAAACAAAGGATCACTAAATAGCTCCACCAAAAACCCTTGTTTGCCGATATTATTTCACTGAATCAACCTGCTTAAGAATTTCTGTTTGGTCTTCGAGATATGCACACAAACGCGCCGACTATTGTTCAATTCTGTCAATATTGATCCCAGCTTAAAAGGTAAACTATATTACATGCCTTTATTGTATCCCACAAAAGGAATTTTTCGTTATTTCAGAAATAACCCCTCTCAGAGATTTTTTGGAAACAAGCCATACTTTGTACCAAGTCATCAGAAATATTTTATGACAACATTATGAAGATTATGGCTGTGTTTTTAATGTAAAACAAATGCATCCTGGAAACAATGGAGAAGCGTGCGTGTTCCATAGGCACGTGATGCCACGTCAACGAAGAATTCTCTATCACTGTTGTCTTCTCTAGTTGTTGTTGTTAGGCCAGCGTGGCCATGAATGCCAATACATTCTCCTCTTGTACGCTTGTACCACAATAAGTGTAAATCTCTGTAAACAGGGGACCGACATGTGTAAATAAACGACGTGCGGCCAGGCTAGCCAGCGGTTAGGGTACGTGCTAACGAGGTTATATGGCCAGCCCATGGTATTTTAAAACAACCTTTTATCGTATATGTGAAAATTGGTATTAATTTGTAACGATTTGTTTTGGTTAGATACGACGGCGGACTGAATAAACCGAGCTGTATTTAGCGATCGTGTGATAGGAGGGCGTAAAATTGAATTTGAGGTTCCTCAAGGTAGAGCTCCGGGACCAATGCTATTTATATTACTGTTTTCTTTTAACTATATTTAATTAGAGAGTGCGATTTAAGCGTGCATTAATTAAATAGATGTGTGCATTAAACTAAATATTTTGTGCATTAAAATAATAAATATTGTGCATTATAAATATGAATATGTTACATAAAAAATTACATATTGTGCCCTAGAATGGGTAACCTGTGCATTAAAATAACACATAAGAGAATTCAATAAATGTAAATATGACCATTTTGAGGCCGATTTTTTATAAAAGTATCATATATGTTTTTAAAATGCAGAAAGGAGCATTGAGTTATCATTTAAAGAATATTGACGTAAATATTGTTTAATAACGGATAGCAGTTAAATAAAACTGTCTTCATTTTGCAAGAATATTTATTTTGGTACTAGTTTCAATCAACAGATAATTATTAGCCAAAAGCCTGAAAAACACAAAACAATCAAAGGAAATAACGCAATATTGTAACATAAAAAATCACTGATGCATCATTCTGTTGCCTGACGTCTTGTACCTCTTATAATTGATTTTGATTGTAAGTTTAACATCTTTATACCAGTTTAAGGCATATTTAAGTGATTTTTCTGTTATAATTTTGTGTGATTGTTTTGTATTTTTCTGGCTGTTGGCTGATGATGATCTGTTGGTCGAAACTAGTACTAAAGTAAACATTTCGGCAAAATTAAAAGTTTATTTAAATTTATCTCCTATCCTTTATTAAAATGTTTGCATTATGGACCCGTACCAAAGTAACGATTGTATTTATTTATTTCTTGTTATTTAAATGTACATTTACTATAACTAAATAAACTCTTTACTAAATAAATGCATGATTTATTAGTTGTAATTTCTACAGTTAACTATATAGATTCTAAATATAAACGAATATAACTTTACATCAAACTGAAAAACCGTTTTCAAACGACATTCCCTAAAAGCTAATTTCGCTGGCATTTTTAGCCAGACACTCGCTGGCATACAATGGCCCCCGCACGGCTGGAAAAAGAACAAAGGTTTACACACGTATAAAACGTACATTTGACGTATTCGTGCATGTGTGTGTGTATATATGTGAGGCACTTGCTTAGCGATGCGTGCGACAGGGAACGGGGAGTCACAGGTCGACATTTGAAAAAAGGCGGGCGCGCTGGCGCTCGCAGCGCACTCTGGCGGGCGTAATAAACCGACTACAATTGATGAGCAGTCGACCGTTGCATCACTATCAAAGTAAAAATCTGCAATTACGTACCTGGTAACAATGGACACGCCGGCATTATTGAGATGAATTTGATGTCAAACTGGAACGTTGAAAATGCGAATGACTGTGTGGATGCTAGGCTGGCGCGAACTGGTCAGGGAACGATAAATGAACAAAAAAACGTAGGTACGATTTTATGAAAACAATTGATTAAATTATGGTAAAGCGTCATGATAAATGATTGTAGTCGAAGTATACCATGATATAATGTAAAGATTTCTGGTTGCCGTTCTATTTTAACCTATTTCAAGTTTGTCTAACATGGGCATTGCCTACTTCGACTACAATCATTTATAAGAACCTGTGTTTGCAAGACGTATGTTTGTAAGACGAAGGATGTGAGTGAGAAGGTAAATAAGCTGGGCTTCAGAACCGAGATTATGTCAATACCTATACATTTCATGCAGAATTTTTGAATCACTGATTGTTTTCAAATAATTTCAATATAAATATTGTCAAAGATTCAGTAAACATTTTGATAGTATGTTGAAGATATTTTTCTGAATCTACTGGTTATTTTCATAGACGGGTGAATTATTTCCGATGTTCTATAATTTTGCGTCTAAAATGACTAATCTATTCCTGTTTTTTAAATGATCATTTGCAAAAATTTTATTCGCACTTTAAACGTTTTTTTTATATTTTCACGAAATACAAAAGTATTGTTAGTTATTACTTCGCTATTCTTATTAATTTACGTCGCTAAGAATTGGTTAAAATAGTCGAAATTGCAATTAACTGTCTGATTTCTGTCTTAAACAATTATTTTTTCCTGGCTCTAGTTTTTTACTGTACAGAGTGTCCGCTTCTCGCGAGAGTTTGTTTATTTGAAAATGTATGAAATCGTTTAAATAGGAAAAAAGTTGTAACAAAGCCTTAAAGAAAGAATATTTTTGTTTTACTTATCATACATGGTATGATAAAGGTCTCGGGACGAAACTTAGAGCTGAAAAGCGTTTTGTTCAAAAGGGTCTAAAGGAATTGGATTTTGACTCTAAGCATTTTGCAAATGAGCCATCATTTGTGTAATTTCGTCAAAATAGTTAAATAATAAATTAAAGTAGAGGAAGTTTTGTATAATAAAATTTATGTCTATGAAATTTTTAAGCAAAATTAATAATATAGCTGCATGAGCAAATTCTATTTACCTACTGGCAATAGTATCAAAATATCTGTCAAATCGAGGTTAACTAGTTGTAGATTAATGCAGACACGATCGATCTCATGCAGTTAAACTATTAATTTCATATTTAGTATGATAAAGTCATGTGCCTGGCCACATCAGATTTTTAAATCTAGATAATAACAAACAGTAAAAAGTATTACAAAATTAATGTTATTTTCTGCTTTTTTTAATTAAAATTGTAATAATTACACTAAATTCTTAAAATGACATTATATTATCGGTTATTGATCACAATTTTGAATTTTATTTTTAGTATTTAATTTACTATTAATACAAAACGTATGAGGTACCAAAATTGTCCTTCAACTTCTTCTGTATTTCTTACGTTCTTTACTTCATTTCGATTTCAATTACGTATTCGTGCTTCAAAAATTGTATTTCTGACATAAAGACTTGTACAGCGACACAAGTCATACCGCTATATTCACGATGTTCACTCCAATAATTCGCTCGCGTACAAACATATCGCCCCAATTTCCAAAATTACGATCTCGTAAATCGAACACGCACAGTGATATTTTCATTTGCGAATAGATGAAATATTTAAAGCCGATAAATACCCGATTCGCAACTGATTTAACGTTGTGTACTTGCCTCCGTAAGAAACGATTAATAATTTGTTACACTAGTACACGAATTTGGAGCAGCAGTTCTAAAATCACACTTAGATATAGTCTACTGAAATATAGTCTACTAAGCAATGTAATATGTACACAGATAGAAAAGATTTCTTGTTTTAAAGAAATGTATTTGTTTGAATTTATTCTTTTGGGTCAAAACATATTTCTTTGACGCCAACAATATTTACTTCATTGAATACTCTAGTATATTTGCTTGCAGAGATTAATTTATTTGAAATATTTATTTAAATGGAATAAATATATATGGATACAAACAAAAATTACTTTCCTTTAAAGTAATATTTTTCTTTTGATTTAAAAAAACGTTTCTTTACACCAATGAAATATAATTTTGATTCAAACATATAAATTTGTATATAAGGAGAGATTTATTTCGTTTAAAGTAATATTTTGTCATTGGCTTAAAAATAGGTTTACTTCCGCCAAAGAAATCATATTTTGATTAAAATAAATATATTTGTACACAAGAAGAGATTTATTTCCTTTAAAGTAACATTTTTGTTTTGGCTTTAAAATAGGTTTACTTCCACCAAAGAAATCATATTTTGATTCAAATAAATATATTTTTAATGTCATCCAACTGTATTGTTAGATGGCGCTGTAAACTCTCTCCTCGCACTTCGTACATATCGAGAGTATAAAGCCGCGTGAGCGACAGTTTAGAACTTATAGAGTACAGTACCTGCAGGTTCAAGTTACGATTCCAAATCAGAGTACACTTTACTAACCTAACCTTGACTATATGTTGAGTTGGGAAGACCAAGCCACTGGTCGAGGATGTGCGACATCCCAAAAAGGAGGTGACACATGACGAGTCTTCCGAAAAATTCTTTTCTATTAATTCCTTCAACAAATTAATAATTTTAAGCATTTTAACTCGACCAACAATTTTGTTAATTTAAAAAAATGGAATTCTTTCACTCAACACAATCATAATTATTTGAAGTAAATAAATCTCATTTCTTATAATACACAAATTGCAAACTTTAACTGGAAACATAAGTTGTTTGACACAAATCAACGTTCTTTCTACCAAACAAATATTTCAAATAAATGCGTTTTTATCCGCAAATAAATATTTCTTTGCCTCTATTGAAACAACAAATTTCTTTGAGTCACTGCATATTTATTTGAATTAAACAAAAATTTCTCTCTGTGTAGGTATGTTGCTTGTTCAATGAAAATAGTACAGGTTATGGTATGAGAGACATACATGTGAGTGTGTGGTTGCAACAAATAAATAAATTTAAGGATATAACGTTATAAAATTAGTTAATTTTGATATCTGTCGACGTAGGTGACAGTTTATAACGTAGTCATCCGGTTAATACAAACAAACTACATGCCGCAAATTGTTTATTACTGACGGCGCTTGTGTACTTGTGCAAAGTTTAATATCATTAAATATGGAGGTTATAGATACTGAAACTGACTATTTCATTGATAGGATTGCACAAAAAACTTTTTGTTTTCCTCTAAATTATGTTTTTGTTTCTTTTTTTTTAGATCCCAGGCAATGGACCGAGAATCATGTCCTGCACTGGTTACGTTGGGCTACAAAGGAGTTTTCTTTGTGTGGCATCGACCTGAGTCAATTCAAAATGCGCGGCAAGGACATTTGTGGTATGGGCAAGGAAGCCTTTGCCCAGAGGGCGCCAGCATTCGTCGGAGATATCCTGTGGGAACATCTGGAACTCCTCCAAAAAGGTAAAAGTAGTGGATAGTATTTTTAAATTTCGTTAAACAAGAAAATCATTTCGAATTGACATAATATTTCACCTGAACCTTACTACCTCATAAATATCTTTTATTATTAATATATCACAGTTATACTTTTTTTAAATGGCAACCCATTTTTTTCTTATTAATTTTGGTAGATCATTTACATAAGAAAATTTTCGAGAAAAAGACCTTTAAAAATTGCAAAATATTAATAACTTTAGGGTAAATAACTTTTGTGAATTGAATATGAAATTGCGATAGAATTAATTCAACTGAAAACGAAGAGTTTTGAAGAAAGTGGGATGTAAGCATCAACTTCGTAAAGTTGGGATAAAATCCAGACAAAATCTTATTGTCGATATTTTTACTCCGCTTTAGCGTACTAGTTTTAATAAATACTTAACAGGGCGCAACTATGATCACAAAACAGCTTGGGGCAACACTATGAACCCGCAACGGCTACTGTGATAAAAACTTAGATGACAACCAGTGAATAAAGGATATAGATATAAAACTAACCTAAAAAGTTAACTTAAAAAAAGTGGTCTAATAATTATAATACTCAGAATAGAAGTACAAATGAAAATGTTTAACGACATACTTTATCAAAGTTATATTATAGATTGTGGCTGTAATTTTTGATTTATTTAAAAATTTACATCCCACCTGTATGTCAGCACATTATTAACCGGAATAGAAGTGTTCGGCGGTGACTGATTAGTTACTTCAAAGAACAAGAATTTGAAGAAAAATTGTTATAATTGTTATATAGATTGTTTTTTGACGTTTCTTAAAACCAATGAAATGCTTCCTAATTTGTCACAAGGGTAAGTTTCAACCAATTATGTCATTATTATAGTGGGAATAAATCTCTTGTGATTATTCTCGGGAATAATCACTGTAGCTTTTATTTGCCTAGCAACTGTCAGATACTTGTCAAAATAATTACTTAATTGTGTTAACGCGAAATGGGTGAAAGTCATCGGTTTAGTACCTTTTCTGATGCAGAAATTACAAAAAAGATTTTAGAAACTACTTCGAAAAAACTCTAATAAGTAATCAGTCTATATGGAGACAATTTAAGACCTTCACCAAAGAAAGAAATTATATTCTGGATCAATCTACTACAACAGCTACTCTGGCATTGATTTTAAAACATTGGGCTTATAACATGAAAAGAAAAGACGGAAATGATTATAAAGAAGCAGTAATAAAGACAATGTGGAATAAAACGGCAAAATTAGTTCAAGAACTTTACTTTAATAAGTATAACAGGTCCTTTGATCCTTTCCATGATATAAAATTCAGAAATGCTCGGAATGCAAGAGATGCAAAAAGAAAAATTTTACAAAAATATCCTGAAAAGCAAAAACAAAGTTCTGTGGCACTTTCTAATACAGAATTGTTGCAAATTTTTAACTATTGGGACGAAGATACACCTTGTGGATTGCAAAGAAAGTTTTTCACGTTGCATCGTATGAACTAGCGTGGAGGGGAGGAGAAGCTACGAAATGTTTAGTTAATTATTTTAAAAAAGAAACCGACATAAAAAGATTAAATACTGGCCGCATTGAATACAATCCCATCTTTACAAAAACTGCACAGGGTGGAGCACAAAGGTGCGCTAATAGTAAATGGTTGACTCCAAACATAAATAACCCAGATATTTGCCCTGTTCGTCTTTTTGAAAAACTAATGAGTAAACGTGAAGAAAATATTAAAACCGAACGCTTGTTTCTTACTCCAAATCCGGCTTGGCAAACTCATGGTTTTTGGTATAAAAACGTTCCTGTGGGAATAAATTCCATTTCAAAATGGATGAAAGAATCCGCAGAAAAAGTAGGTCTAGACACAGTTACTAAAAAAATAACTAACCATTCTGCCAGATCAAGTGCAGTAAGTAACCTTTCAAAAGCTGGTGTAGGAGAACAAGAACTAATCAAGGTCACTGGTCATAATTCTGCAAGTTCGATTAAACCATAGTTACAATTGAACCAAGAACATCATTCAAATATAATAAATAATCTTAGAGAAAATACGCAGGACGAAACACTTAATATAACAAGCAATTCCAAATTCTCAATAAATAATGAGTCTCGAAATATTTTTAATAATTGCGTTTTTCATTGTACTAATTTAAATTGTTAATTCTTTTAATATATTCACAATGTGTCAACGATATTTTCATATATTGTAAGTAATAATTAATTAAATATAAATTTTTCAATAATTTTATGATAGTTTTATTGATCTTTTTTATTGTACAAATTTGTGAATCAAAAAATAATCTAGTCAAATATAACTCGAGAGTTCCAGAAATTAGAAAATAATTTGACAGATTTTGTTCAAACTTGTTGCCATTTGGCAATAGTCACGAGAGCCCGCAGGGCTCGAGTGGCAACAAGTTTTCAAACAATCTATCAAATTATTTTCAATTTATTCTCACTCTCTTGTTATATTATTACTGAAAACGTTACTAAAAACGCCGAAAACAGTGTTAGAATGTGTGCACTGTGAATGCAGAGTAGAAAAACGTGATTTTGAACTGACTTAGAACCAAATGGTTGTTAGTCAGCATTTCATAAAAATTTCAGGTTTGTATTACTTTTATCTTCCAGGAGCCTTCAATTGTGGTTAAAATGTTTTTTCATTACGTCAAATTTTTCTTACTAGTTCCCAGCAGAGGTAGCATTATAAATCGTAAAATATTAAAGAATTTCTCAAGTCCGAAATGGATTTTCATTAATAAAACTAACCCTGTACGTACGTAGGGACAGTAGGGGTCGCTAGTAGACGGACCTACCCTAATAGCCTCCTACGATACCACACTATTCCCAACGGTCTCTCTCTTGTCTTGTTTGTTCAGCGGACCTGCAAATATACCTACGTATATTATAAAAATATCCGACTGTGTGTCAGTGGTGTTCCCTGTCCGTCTGGGCCTTGTTTAACCGCACGAAACGAAGAAATGAACAACGGACTCGGACGTTGAATTGTAAAATTGTCCGTAATTATACTAGCCAACCTACCGGCATCGGACACGCGATGTTTGTTGTCTTCTATAGCCATACAGTCGAGGGAATTGTGAAAATAGGCAATAAAAGGAAAAATCCCTATTTTATTTTCTATAAATTTATATAAGTATCGTCTGAATTTAACGTATAAAAAATGTTTTTGTTCGATTAAAATGTTTAGTTAAAGCATTGATAAAGTTTTTTTAAAGTTTGAGAATTTGAGTTGGTTAAGTTACAGATGTGGAATCAGTTATATAAACACCTCACTAAAAATAATAAACAGAGCCATATCGCAACGTTTTTTTTTTTAATTTTAAACACCTGTAGCGGTGAAAATGTAGTAAATTTGTTTTTAAATGAATTCCTGAAATTACGGCCATACACTCCTCGTAAACATGCGTGCCAACCTACTTACGTATGATCATGATGTGCTAAAGTTTTTTTAATTGAACATTTATGAAAATAATTGGAAAAAAATGTAAGAGCAACGAGCAAAGGTGCTTAAAATTTACCTGTTCTTAAGGGTAAACATTGTCAAAATTGTTAAAAATATGCTTTATTAATAAAATAGAAAACAAACATTATTATTCTATTCAAAGTACTGTCAGTAATTTGACAATATGTAGTATGACAAACACTGACGTTTAGACAAAACCTACTGCCAATAGAATCAAAATATCTGCCAAATCCTGGCTAACTAGTTTTATTTTAATGCAGACACGACCGATCTCGATCAGACAGAATCTCATGCAGCAAAACTATTAATTTTAAGTACAGTGTATTCATTTCAAAAGTATCTACCCTTAATAACTCTTGCCCTGATGCCCTGATGAAACCTAAAATTCTCTAGGTAGCATTTTTGAACTTCCCCCTCGATATCTTAATCGACGCGTTTCCACTCAAAGCAATAATCGCATCAGGTCAAGAGTTATTAAGGGTGGATACTTTTTAAATGAACACACGGTATAACTTAATGTATAGGAATATCTACACACTTTTATTAATCTAATAATTCTGATAAGTAAATTTACAACAGTTAAATAAAAAAAGCTGTGTTCTTTTTTGTTTGTTTATTATTTTTTCTTAACTTTGCAACCGTTAGTGACTGTTAAGTATTCTTTTAAGGTTATGAAAAATACTGTAAATGTTTTTCAGGTCATTTCAAAGAGAAGGCAATGAAAAAGAAAAGGTTTTGGCAAAATCCTAAAACACATCCACAACTATATGACGATCTTATATTTCGTCTGTTCGTTACAAGCGGGCGTTCGTTATAAGCGGAGTTCGTTATATTCTGGCTTGACCTGACTTTTGACACGTAAAAAATACGATATAGTACAATTGAATAGTATTTTTCAAGTGATTATTAGTATTATTATTAAGTCTACATTCTTCTTTAATTCTTTTGTTTTTTTTTTTGTCATTTCAGACGTCGAAAAGGAACGTATTCTATCCGCCAACGTTCCAGCGAACATGTACGACAACATGTGCGTGCCGGAGATGACCGCGTTCATCGATTACAATCAAGTATCGATGATCCAAGGAGGTGACGATAGGAAAATCATGTCCAGCACCCCGGCGCCAACTCACACCCCCTCCCCTGCAGCCACGAACAACAACAACTTCATCGAAGGTAGGATTCGTTTTCTATTCTTTAAAACTGAATAATCACGTAACAATATTAAAAGAGCACAAGTTCTCTAGACTTGCACTCTGGAGTATTGTAGTGCGTGTTTTGTAATAAGTATAGGCAATCATGTTTACAATAGCGACGATTGTGGAAGTATTTTATCATCGACTAGAAAACTCAAACACAGCCCAGAACATTTGTACAAATATAAACCAATATGTACTATCGTGGCCATATATTATGTCCCTTCTTTTGACGTCGATTTTTTCGCAGAACTAGGGGCGAAAAAATTTGAAAAAATTCTGATGCTGTCCTTGATTAATATGCTACAACTCATAAAAATTAGATAGCTGTATATGTTGGCGTTTTCCCGATTTTTCCAAATTAAGAAGAATTGGCGCTGTTTTTGCCCTGTAAATTTTATTCGTTTAACTTTAGCAATTAACTACTCCAGAAATAATCTATAGATTTCAACGAATTAAAAAGTAAAATCACCTGCAGAATGCTAGTTTTCAATGTGCATTTTTGTAAAATCATTGGATTAGTGGTTGACCCACAAAAAGCTACATTATGGAATGCCAGCAATTCCATTATTAATAATTCATGGGTTTAAAGTTTACTACCTAATCATTGTTTATCATGAATTTTTCATACAAAAGATCGTGCTGAAACTCCGCGTGAATTCCGACGCTCTACTGTCTTTGGGGTGCTGCGGGGAAGGGAGGCGTTAGCGGTGCTGTCATGTCGGAGAGAACCGACACAGCTGAGAGAACCGGAGCAGTTTATTATCAATACACAAAAAGAAAGATAACTTGTCAATGCAGTAATTTTAACTAACAATTAAATTCTTAATTTTTGCGTAATTTTGATTATAATACGAGAGAAATCTCTTCTATCGATTAGCGTTTATGTTTTCTTCAGTTTTATACAATAAGGTTGTAAACAAGATTTTGATGGAAGGGGATAGATCTAATAATACGGAGTTAGCAGATTTTCCGATTAGTGGTGAATACTAAATTAAGTTTGCTTGATAAACCCAAAAAATATTTGAAAAGTATGCCCGATCTTGTTATATAAATATTCAAACTATTATAACAGTTTCAACAGTTTATTTATTAATAATATTTAAATACATGCACAAACAATATAAAATAAATACAACTCTTGATATATTACATATATTAGAAACGTCAGCGCTGAGCGTATAAAACTTAGAAATATCAAAAAACTTTTACAAATTTAGCATCGTAAATTTGTAGACACATAGATTAATTTGCAGATCGCTCATTAATTTTAAATGCTAATCCCGAAACCCGATTTAAATTGCCAAGAATTACCATGGGACTTCCAAATGCCTGTTCGTGGTTCTGTTATCTTATTGACCCATTTTGCCATTATTTATTAATTCGGTAATCTGTCGCCGGATATCCAAATTTCATTGGCGAGGCATAATCGCCGTGTCGTTATATGTATTGTGTCCGTAAACACTGTTCTCCTAGTAACTAATGCACGTGCGATCCGCCACTACTTGCAGCGTCGCTGTCGATCCCTTCCCCCGCTCGCCCGTAAGACCGAAGAGCGCCGCGTCAATTGCAGCAATCATGAAATGCTTCAACTCGATCTTTTGTAGGGAAAATGCAAGATAAACAATGATTATGTAATAAGCTTTAAACCTATGAATTAGTGGGTGGTAGCCTATCGTCTATATTTCATTATTCTAGCTCTTCTAATAAAGGAATTGCTGGCATTGCATAATATAGTTTTTTGTGGGTCAAGCACTAATCCAATAATTTTACAAAAATGCACATTGAAAGCTAGCATTTCGCAGGTGATTTGACTTTTTAATTCGTTGATATCTATATATTATTTCCGGAGTAATTAATTGCTAAAGTTAAACGAATAAAATTTACGGGGCAAAAACAGCGCCAATTCGTCTTAATTTGGAAAAATCGGGAAAACGCCAACATATACAGCTTTCTAATTTTTATGAGTTGTAGCATATTAATCAAGGTCAGCATCAGAATTTTTTCAAATTTTTTCGCCCCTAGATTTGCGAGAAAATGGACTTCAAAAGAGGGGACATAATATACGTCAAATGTAATAAATACGAAATGCAAACACACATGTTTATAGTAGCGCCATCTACATCTAGTGTTTTTTATTTCGAAGCTCTGGAGAGAAGTTTGCTACAGTTCCTCATTTGATATGAGACGGGAGCCTTAAACACATTTTATTGGCTATCCATCGCAATTTCTGTGTGTTTACTGTTTTCGAAACTGATTTTATCCACCGTACAAACGTGTGTGTGTGTGTGTGTGAGTTACCGTCTCTGTATGTGTGATTATCTTGCGTCACTGTGTTACAACGACTGTCACGGTGAGATGGCCACCACTCGCAATACCTCACTCATCTAGGTTAATATGTTATGCCTAAAATTATACAGCTTCGTGTGTTCATGGTTGTTATTATTATGTACTACGTACTGACTTTGGTCTGTTGTTGCTCGGTTTTTCGTAATTTGCGATTTGCGATTCGCCCATGTCACACGATGTCGCCAGCGCACTCTGACGTCGTAATTCGCAATTAATATTGTGACACTCGCTGTTTTGTCTGTTTGTGTTTTCTAAAACATAACAACGGTTTGAGGCAAAATTATAATAAGGTTTGCGCGACGTGGTGGCTATAGAAACCTTTTTATACTTATACATTTTTGTTTGCGATATTTCGACCCGATATTATGAATGTTGAAAATTCAAAGATTATAAGTTTTAATGTGTTAGATTAAAACTTACAATCTTTGATTAAATAAATGTAAATGTACAGTAGGGGTGCGGTTTTTCCCGCGCAGCTCCTAGGCCACAATAGGCCCTTTGAGCTTTCCCCTCACTACTACGCAAGTCATATCGACAACCAGAGATGTTCAACTGGTTGCCGGGCCCCAAATGCAGTTGTCAAAATTCTATTTATAATTTTTGTGAAAAAGACGATTTAAAGTAAGAAAATATTAATATTTCTTAAAGAAAAACATCAAACTTTGTACTTTTATATAAAAACCAGTAATTTTTACGAAATTTGATGTAAAAAAACTTAAAATCGGAACATAATGGACAACTTTTGAGTACGGATACGTATTCAGTGCAAGTAAATCTATCGAAAACGCCATTTCACTATTCTTTAAAACCCCCCATTTTTCACAGTCATAAAATTTTCCAAATTTGTTATTGCCTATTATTCCATTATTTTTCCATGTAATGCCATAAAGTTATTTATTATTATTCCACCAATAAGAGAAAATTCAACAATCAATTAAAATCAATTTTAAAAAATGTATACAAACTATTTACAAGTAAAAAGGATATCAATGACGTCAACCTCAAAGGAAAATCGAAGGTTAGGTATTGAATTTGATGTAAAATTGTAAAATGTGTATTTTGAATATAATGAATATGTTCAATGCACTAGAAAAAGGCTTTGAAATTTTGTTTTGATTTGTTTTCTTTTTTAATTTATGTCACACCTTTCATTTGAAAAAAAAAATAATAATATCTGTCAAATCCTGGCTAACTTGTTTTATATTAATGCAGACACGACCGATCTTAATCAAACAGACTTTCCTCATGCAGCTAAACAATTAATTTGATCAAAAAATGTCATGGACATAAATTATACAAAATTCCCTCTAGTTTAATTTATTATTAACTATTTTGACAAAATTACAGAAATGGCGGCTCATTTGCAAAATCATTGAAAAATGATTAAACATCCAGTTCCTTTGGGCTCTTTTGAACAAAAAGCTTTTCAGCTCTAAGTTTGGTCATAAAACTTCTAAATATGAAGTTTCGTCCCGATACCTTTCGTAATTTCTCCGGAATCGTCGCCACAAAAAGGTGGTACAAACTTCATATTTAAAAGTTTCATGACCATACTTAGAGCTGAAAAGGTTTTTGTTCAAAAGGGTCCGAAGGAACTGGATTTGCATTGCTCATTGCTGCAATTTCGCCAAAATAGTTAAATAATAAATTAAACTACAAGAAATTTTTTATAATTTATGTCTATGACATTTTTTGCTAAAATTAATAGTTTAGCTGCATGAGAAAAATTCTATTTGATTGAGATCGGTCGTGTCTGCATTAATATAAAACTAGTTAGCCAGGATTTAACAGATATTTTCATTCTAATGATAGTAGGTGCAATAAATTTATTGTGATAAAAGAAAGCAAAACATTGTTTACATTTTGACGTATGGAGGAAAGGCATGCAACAATTTTGGCAAAAGTTACAAACAAATTTCTCTAGCTACACACCGTAATGTGTCTTTAGCAGTCGATACACAATATTGTCATTTAGGAATTTTACGAATCACCAAAAATTTGACAAGGAAACAGACGTCAAAATTCCAAACAAAAGCCCTATTTCATCACAGCAACCTTATCTACGCCACTGTACCTACCAGATGTCATGAGGAAATCAGATAACAACCTTTATCTCGGTACTCAGGCTCCTGATACGGGGTAAGTCGGACAGTTTTTCGGCTACTTCCGGCATTAGATACCACAATCTTTATTGCCCCACACATTTCTAATCGCACAGATTTAAAATATTTCGATTTCACTCCAGGAAAATAACTTGCAAAAAAAATTTAAAGGGTAGGACATACTCTAACGAAGCGAAACATCGCGAATCGAAACGAATCGAAACGAAACGAAACGAATCGAAACGAAACGAATCGAAACGAATCAAAACGAATCTAAATGAATCGAAACGTATCGAAACGAATCGAAACGAATCGAAACGAATCGAAGCGAAACGTCACGAATCGAAGCGAAACGTCACGAAACCAAACGAATCGAAACGAATCGAAACGAAACCAAACGAATCGAAACGAACATAAAAATCCGAAGCTAAACCTTGACTTTCCGGACGCAGCGCGGCGCGAAAACTACGCGCCGTACTATTGTTGGTACAACAATAAACAATTAAGAATTATAAAAACATATATGCGGCCCGCGAGTAATCAGACCCGAACCGTTTAGCAAACGTGATGCAGGTGGGCCAAAAGAAGAAGACGAACCGAGCCGCCGTGGATGTTCTGCGGTGCTTCGTCCTGATAGTGAAAGCTAGATAAGAGTGTTTCGTTGTTTCTGCGCGACCGGTATTGCACAGTCGGTGCAACAACGTGTTCTTCTTCTTCTTCTATACGAAGTTCGGACATGCTTCGCTACCAACAATAACTTTGGACTCTCTACTATTGCGAATCGTCAGTCGCAATAGGCCCGACTCTTTTTTCAACTCTTTTCGAACGCTTTTCGACTCCTCTACCACTTTTGCTCTTCATTATTTTGTCGGTTTCCGAACGGTGAAGTGTGCAGCGTCGGATAGTGATGCGTTAGTCTCGAATTGATCAATTGTTTGTCGGAAGGCGGTGTGTTGATTGGTTGCTTGAATATCGTGAGTCATCTGGATCGTATGTGATATTTTTTTACGTGTCCGAAGCTTCTAATGGCTGTTGTTTTTAAAGGTTAGTTTTATTGGTGTTTTTAGTTCTTCGTTGGGCATGTTTAATGTCGGTTTAATCGAAGCTAGTCGTGGTTCTGGAAATTGGTCCATCGTACCGGATTAGTTGGTCAGTGTGTGAACTTAAACCCTTCTTTTGTTAATCAATGCAATTATATTTAAATTCGTTTTAGTTCTGTTCTACATGAAACAATGCATGTAAAATTTATGGATAAATATCAAATTATGGGTATAGCTCTGCTACAAATGCCATTAAAAAAGTTCTGAAAATATGTAAACATTTTGGAAAATAATTCCTAAAATAAAGATAATAAATATGAAGTTATGATAAAATATATTTTTGCCCTCATCTACATATCATCGACATGTTATGTGCGGGTTTATAAAGCCTTAGATTAGTATAAAGTTGTATTAAAAATGAGCTTATCAAAACTACTTGACTACGTGGTACGTAACTGCTAATATAAAGAATCTAGCCAAATTACCTAAATATTTGACAAACTAAGAAGGTTTTGAAAGTTTGATTATATTTAAATTTATATTACCGCGAACATGTCAGATGCTTGGAGGAACTATCACAATATACCAAATAGGTGGCGGCATTTATAACCACCAGGTGGATAGTTCACGAACAAAATTTTGTGGGGCCAGAAAATCGAAACATGCACACACAGAAAATGTGGAATTATGTGAATACGGGCAAAAAGAAATCTTCGGAAGCAATTCGGTACATCGAGAGTGCCTTTACCCTCAAACATTCTCAAGAGTTGGTTTGTAGAAATAAATTCCAAAATTGCCGTTATGTTCTAAATTTATACAGAAATATATCTTTATCTTTTATGTGTCAGACTAATGATTTTCGCCGCAAATAAACTTCATTTGAGTATTCATTTTTTTCAATTCGGTAAAAAGTTAGAGCTGATAAAAATATCAATAAAACCGTATTTGAAGCGCCTACAAGTTCTTAAGGAATTGAGAAAACCAATAAGTCAATATGAACCTTTTTACTCGGAATGACATTTAGTTTTTAGAAGAAAATCTGTAAAAAGTTTTATGTGGATTTTATTTAGTTACTTAAATTTATTTACTTTTTATTGTTGTATCGCATTGTTTGATATTTATTCTATCTTTTATATTTCTTTGTTTGTTAACATTTCAAACCGTTGTTACTTCTTAAGGAATAGAAAAAACATATAAGACCATATAAAACATTATACCTACTCAGAATGACATTTGATTTCTAAAAATTAATTCTGCTGAAAAAAGGATAGACTATTAATGTATTTATATTTTTTCTAATTAATGTTATTTAGTAACTGTTATTTAATAATCGTTTTGATTTTGAGTATAAGTTATGTCAATGTTTTTGGTGCTCCGCGAATTTTTCTTATGATCAAAAGTGCTCCCTGACTTCAAAAAGGTTAAGAACCACTGCTCTAGAGTGTTAGTCGCAGCGCTTTATACCCAGTCTGTAATTTATCATTAAAACCACAACCCTTGAGTTGGAAAATTAGTATCTTATGCTGTATAACAAAAGAAAATTCTTAGTGGTAGTGTTATTGCTTGAAGAAAAGCTGAAATTGGCGCATGAGTTGTTTGCCCTAAATGATGTCTCACAATCTTAAAAAATTTAAATTTAAATGTCATCACAAGTGCTGGTCACACCCGTCACAAATATTTCAAACAGCTTTGTATACAATTTTAACCAAGTTTGAAGTCTTTCTTTCGTTTCTTTTTTTATACGAATAAGTCAAATGTCTTTCTGGTTGATATCTTTAATATGAACAATTGTCCTAACTAATAACTTGCCAAAAATCCTCGTTTTCATTTGACATTAAATTGACCCGATAACACATTCAACAACAAGTGGAGGTCGACTGGCCAGCTGGTCACACCCGTCACAGGTATTTCAAAGAGCTTTGTAAACAACTTTAACTCATTTTTCGATTAGTTTTGTATCAGAATAAGTGAAATATGTACCTTATGGGTCATGCTGTATAAGAACAGTTTAAGCATTCTTTGAGGTAGTGTCATTGCTTGAAGAAACGCTCCCATAAATCAAATAAAAACGATTTCCACACCACTTTTATGTCTAAAATCGTGACAACAAAGTAAATTTATTAAATCCGTTTCCTGTCTACATCTTATTGACATTTGAGACAGGACGTTAGTTCTTGCGAAATAACAACCAGCTTCCTTCGATTTTATCATTTTTTCTCTCTCCTTCCATCAGCCTTCTTAATTGACATTACCATGATTTGACCATTATGCATAACAAAACCCCGAACGAACATAACGATGAAGTTAAAGAAAGTAACGGTTAAACGAATATGTCTTATAAAACGAGTTCATGCGCCATTTTTGCGTTCTGCTTTTTTTTCGGTCTCTTTGCGAAGACACCTTGGGCCATGCCCACTTCCGCTCAAACATGTCCGCACACCTTTGCTCAAATACCACGTGCTGTAACTGGAGATACCTCGCCAATGGTACACACAATGCTTCGAGGACCTCTTATACTGGGGTTGGGGTACACCCCTTCAAAAGGAAGGAAGCTACCCCAAGAACACGTGCTCATAATGAATACTTGATATACAGGGTTACCGAAAAAAAAAAATTGTTCGAAGGACCAATCGTGAAGTATATGGTTTGGGGTTGGAGTTTTTTGGTCTTTTGATGACTGTAAGCGATGTTTTTTTTGTAGAGGGTTTAATGTAGATTGGTAGTGTTGACCGTACGATAAGATAAGGTTCTTTTTTTGGATCTATGGTGGCGTATTTCGAAACGTAAAATCTATTTTGGTGCCATGTTTGATTTTGTTATCGAAATTTTCTTGTATGCAGTAGTAAAGTTTATTTGCAGTTGTATTTCAGTTTGGTTATATATGCTTGAGGAAATATTTGGTTGAAATCAGCAAAAACTAACAAACATTTATCTCTACATTGTTTTGATGTTTTGATTTTGTCATTTTTTGATGAAATCTAATAAAATTTGTTTATTACTAATATCAAATAAGAATCTTTAGAACTGCAAGCTTGCATTTGTGCCAATTATTATGAAGTCATTTTTGTGTCATTAATTACCCACTAATTCATAGGTTTAAAGTTTATTACATAATCATTGTTTATCTTGCATTTTCCCTACAAAAGATCGAGTTGAAGCATCTCATGATTGCTGCAGTTGACGCGGCGCTCTTCGGTCTTTGGGGCGAGCGGGGGAAGGGATCGACAGCGACGCTGCCAGTAGTGGCGGATCGCACGTGCATTAGTTACTTGAACAACAGTGTTTATGGACACAATACATATAACGACACGGCGATTATGCCTCGCCAAAGAAATTTGGATAATCGGCGACAGATTGCCGAATTAAAAAATAATGGCAAAATGAGTCAATAAGATTACAGAACCACGGACAGGCATTTGGAAGACCCATGGGAATTCTTGGCAATTTAAATCGGATTTCGGGATTAGCATTTAAAATTAATGAGTGATCTGCAAAATATTCTATGTGTCTACAAATTTCCGATGCTAAAGTTGTAAAAGTTTGATGATATTTTTATGTTTTATATGCTCAGAGCTGACATTTGTAATATATGTAATATATCAAGAGTTGTATTTATTTTATATTGTCTGTGCATGTATTTAAATATTATTAATAAATAAACTGTTGAAACTGTTATAATAGTTTGAATATTTATATAACCAAATCGGGATATACTTTTTAAATATTTTTTGGGTTTATCAAGCAAACTTAATTTAGTATTCGCCACTAATCGGAAAATCTGGTAACTCCATATTATTAGATCTATCCGCTTCCATCAAAATCTTGTTTACAACCTTATTGTATAAAACCTGAAGAAAACATAAACGCCAATCGATAGAATAGAATTCTCTAGTACCGGGTCACATATTATAATCAAAATTATGCAAAAATTAAGAAGTTAATTGTTAGTTAAAATTACTACCTTGACAAGTTCTTTTTGTGTATTGATAATAAGCTGCCCCGGTTCTCTCAGATGTGTCGGTTCTCTCCGACATGACAGCACCGCTAACGCCTCCCTTCCCCGCAGCACACCAAAGACCGTAGAGCGTCGAAGTTCACGCGGAGTTTCAGCACGATCTTTTGTATGAAAAATGGAAGATAAACAATGATTATGGAATAAACTTTAAACCTATGAATTATTGGGTAGCCTATAGTCTATATTTCATTATTCTAGCTCTTCTAATAACGGAATTGCTAGCATTTCATAATATAGCTTTTTGTGGGTCAACCACTAATCCAATGATTTTACAAAAATGCTCATTGAAAGCTAGCATTCCGCAGGTGATTTTACTATTTAATTCGTTGATATCTATGGATTATGTACCCCAACAATTAATCTTTAAATAATGATTTGCAAAGAAAATGAAAATAACAAACGACTAAATCTCCAAAAAATCAATTTCCGCTTATAGAATCAGGCAACAAATCATTTAAACACCACTATAAGTCCACTATACTCGTATGTATATACATAGTTATAAGACGACAGACAAGTCATCAATAAAATAGCAAAACTAACAGTATATACCCGGTCCGTCCAACTCGACACAGGAAATTATAATTCACTTCCGCCGATACACCTATGATACCGCGGCGCAAAGTCACATTAAAAACGACACATCCCGCGACCGGATGGGCACATTCTAATATTCATTATGACTCGGGTTCTAACCTGTTCCACAGGTTCGACTCTAATGATGGCGATTTTTTTTATCACTGGTCAGCCGGCAAAAGAATCCAACCGCTTCCTGGAAGCTGCTCTGAAGCCGGTATTATCTCAGAGGAGACGACTTACAAATTATAATTAAACTCCTACAAGTGGCAACAACCCGATATGTATAACATAAATTTGCAATTAGTGGCGAATATAATTAATAAGCGTCGTAATTCATCGCGTGCATTTTTGATGGGTCGAATAATGTGATGAACGCCATCTAGGCGGAGGAAATCGTTATTAACAAGTTGTCAAAGCTTGTACGAACAAATTTATGCGTTTTACCTGAGCAAGCAAGTGTTTATTACAACGCGAACGCGTTATGTGGGAATCAGGACACACAGGATATAAAGAAGAAAGTTTTAGGTTCGATTTGTGCAAAGAATTATCTTAGAATGGTAAAGATATGATTGAAGAAATGTACCTGTTATAGACGGTGGTCATTAGAAATGTGTTGTTTTAGCCAATTTAATCGATTCTCACATTCTAAATAAGAAGATGTATTTCAATCTGGTTGGTTTTTGCAAACCTTCTTTTAACGTCTTCGTGTACCAACATCTTTCAAGATTTTTAAGCAATTCTTCTCTGTACTGTACCCGCATTATTCCTCTTCAAAATGATGTATCACTTTTTTCGTTAAGCTTAATAGTTTTCGAGATATCAATAAAACCATGAGAGGACGTTATTTTCAAAAAGATCCTGTTATTTTCACAATAATTTTTTAAAAATCATGAAGATGTAGGTATGGGTTATAATATTATATGTAGGATATAGGTAATCAAAGTTTGTGTTTGACGGAGAGAAAGAGTAATCTTAAAACTCTACTAAAAATTCTTTGCTTTGTTAAGTCAATATCATTGCTAGATCTAGTGTCTATTGAGATAATATAATTCGTAATTAAAACATAAAACAAACAGTTTTAACAAATAACAGTATTCTTAAGAATTTTCAATATTATTTGTTGAAGAAATCCAGAAATTCTGTTAATGCTCCACCACAAGAATAACATTTTTCTAGTTGAAAGAAATTGTTATCGTGTCAGGTCAGGATTTTTTCTGTTTCAGTTTTTATGTTTGTTTTAGCTGAATTACTAACGCGTCTCGCAAAGTATAATAATCTGCAGTTTTTGTGTGGCCTTGCATGTAGTAGCAACAACAGAGGTCCAAAAGTTATTTCGCACTACCCTGCGGAACTCCAAATTCATCAAAAATTCAATTTCCCGCGTTAAATCTAAGTTTTTCCGTTGCCGACCTTTTGCATTGACAAAAACAACTTCTGCTTGTCTTTCAACAAGCAGAAGAGAACTGACCTTGGCTGAGCCGTGACACTCTGGCATTGTTTTTCATGTGAATTTCTTCCGAACAGAATAACAATTGGTTCCATTAAGAGTCATTATGCAATAAAAAAAACATAGGGAATTATTTATGGTCAATTCTGTGCTATCAGTGAGAAAGATCGACAGACGGAAATCGAAATATTTGCTCTCGTAAAATATTTCATTTAATCGCAAGAAAAAAACATGTAGTTAGAAACAAAAGCTACGCTTGTGGACGCGTATCTCGACTATTGGTTTGCATATGTTTATTTTTCGTAACCAATGTCGAGCCGAATCTAGAAAACTGATAAGGTTGTTATCTGGTTGTGGTTTGCGTTTATCAGACTTTACTTTTAAAGGAAACAAAAACTCGATTTATTTAGTATGAAATGGCATTTAATAAACTTGTTATACTCTCGACAAAGGCAGCTTTTAAAAAGCTTTCAATCGCATAATCGAATTTTAAAACGAAGTTAATTATAAATCCCTCCCGGTCCGGTGTTTGTGTTACGACAGGAAGTCGGTATTGTCTCTATCCTGTTGAAAAAAATCGATATAAGAATAAGGAAATACCAAGCTAAATAAATAAACTAAAGTTCAATTAATATTATTAGTACGGGTAAAGTCGGTCACCGGATACTCGGATCTTTTTTTAAAGTATCTAGGAAATAGCGAAAGAAAAACAAGAAAGAAACTATGTTTGATGACCGGAATTTGAAGTCAAAACACGAAAAAAGAAATGATGCACACTGCATATCCTGGTATGCAATTTATTTTTAGACACCATCGATTAAAATAATTCTCCAACGCAAATTCTGGGGTTCCGCAAGGTACCTAAAAACCAACCTTTGGACCACTACTATCTTTTTCAATGCGATTTCTTCTAGATTTTATTTTTATTTTCCATGTTCCCCGACGTTCTGCGTTTGTGTGCGTTCGTGTATGTATATAGTACATACGGACCGTGGCTTCTGAATACGTATTGTACAATATCCGGTCTGTAGAGAGGAAATACCGCAACCTGATACCTCGTACACGTGATTTGCCTGCGTGAATTCAGAAAGCCCATAGGTGCTGCTACCTAGGGCTGAAACTAGGAACCACGATAGCGGATATATTGACGCTATTGTCGTATAGACGCGGCACGGACCAAAATTTACCGTATTTAAACGTATTGTAGGTGGAGATATGGATATGAATGAAATCGGATGAAAGAAGTTCTTCTTATGTAAGGTTATGTTCGAGGCTTGCATGTAAATATGTGTACAAGATAAAGGGATTAATCTTCAAATTGTTTGTTTTGATTTTATAAGTTAGAATATTATGAATAATTGTGAATTCTAAATCGAAGGAGTGACTAACAAGAAGTTAAATATTATGTACGTGTCTAGTATTTGTTAATATTATATTTAAACATCAAGACAAATAGAGATAATGTTTTTTAACACTCCAGACTTTACCGCAGATATCGATTTGTGTGGAAATTGTTTAGTTTTCATATTTTAAATTTGATTTTTGAATTCCGTTGATTTTGTTTTTCCGCAACGTTCCTAAAAAAGCACTTTTGTTCCACTATTATTCCTAACGCGATTTACTGCCGTCGGAAATACGGTGTTCCGCAAGGTGTAGCGAGATATCTTTGGCCCACTGTTGTTTATAAAAATCGAACGCGAGTCTTTTTTGTCAAATTAGGGGGTGGTATAGTACGAATTTGTTTTCTTTCTGAAACTTTTAATTTGATTTTATGACAGTATTTTATTGTTGTACCTGTAGAAATTATGAAGTATATATATAGTGCTGCAAAAGTAATAGTAATAATGTAGAATTGAAATGAATTCTGTGAATTGCAAAATCCTGAAAAAAATCAATTTGCCGTTATATTCCTGTAAAATTACGAGAAATTTGTAATATTACATTGCAGATGTGTTTTTTTTAATACTTCAATATCAAATTCGAAATCGAGGCTATCTTTTTGGTTTTGTTTTCCCCCCTAGTTTTTGATTATCACCAAATCGGGTGTTCCGCAAGGTGTAGGGAGATAGCTTTGGACCACTGTTGTTTACAAGCGATCCGTTCTTTTTTAAATTAGAATTAGATGTTTTTTTTGTTTGTTTTCGCGTTTCTATTGATGAAATTATTATTAAAATATAATACGAAATATATTTGTATTCTTTCTGCATCTTTTAATTAAATCGTCGTGCATTTGTTTTAGAAATTGCCTTTGTATTTCTTTAATACCTATGATTCTATGGCAGTATTTTAATGTTGTCATTCAAGCTTCTAGAAGTTATGAAAACATAGGTATACATATTAATATAGTATACAAAGTAGAAGTTTTTTGGCCTTATATCTTTTATGCTTTTCTAATTATGTCGCCGGAAGTCGGAAATCCGGTGTCCCGCAAGGTGTGGCGAAATACCTTTGGACAATTGATGTTTCTAAAAAATGCGAAACCAAGAGTTTCTTTTCCTGGAATTAAGATAGTTTGAAAATCGTTTTCATTTCTGTATTTGATTTTGCCGTATCTATAGAAGAAATAGACCTGTTTCTATAACAAAAAATTGAATAATTTACACCTAAAATGTCTACCAATATTAAAATAGTAAAAAAAATGCCGAATCTGGTGTTCCGCAAGGTATCGCCAAACACCTTTGGACCACTACTCTTTATAAACTATAAATCATCGAAACACAAATCCAAAGCTCTTCGAGCACATCGACTAGCAACTATCAGGCGAGTTGACTCGACGCTAGTAGGTACTTCACATGAACGCAAGTGGTGGGGGGAGTAGTTCGGCTCCGCTAGGCCGCGCCGCGCGCTCCTACCACAGGGTGGCCACTCCAGTCCGCTCTCAGCTTCGGTGACGCACAGTACTCGCGACGCACACTCCAAAATCGCCCGAAACGTGTTCAGTGTGACGTAAAACGAACCGGAAGGAACCACGGAGGGTTACGCCAAGGGCGCCATGGTGCTACAAGTGTTGGATCTAGTCAGTACTACCACACACGAACCGTTCTACGGCGACTGTCCCGTCCAGACCACCTATACAGACCTGGATATTATAAACGCCTCACAACACACCACCTGTACGGTGGTACCTCAAGGTATGCCGCCCCCCCCGTATACGGTACAACCCCCTGATAACGAATCCGAGGTTAAATTTCGCGATTTCGAATGATTTCCAGCCGGACATCCGGTGTTCCGCAAGGCATAGCGGTGAAGCTTTGGACCATTGTTGTTTATAAAGTTGGATTTGATCGGGTTTTTGCTGGAATTTGATGTGGGTTCTTCTCGTTTTATTGTGACGAACGTTTGAGGTAGTTAAACGGTATATATAATTGAAGGAAATTAGTTATCTTTGGCATTGTTATTAAAAATTAGTTTTCTTCGTCGTTTTATATAGAAAATATGTAACTTCTGTGCGTTCTTAGTGTGCTTTTCTTTGATTTACTTTGCTAATAGTTGCCCGTAATACATTTCAACAGGTTTTTATCGATCGTTTTTCACTCTTTTTAACTTAAACGGCGGTGGTCGGACTTCATATGTGACGCCGATTTCAATCTCGACAGCGTTGTTACTTCCGGTCGTGACACTTCTGTAAAGTAATTACTATTAACTCGAGCATTAAATGCAATCGTAAGAACGTGTGTGGGAACTTCGATATCGATGTTTTTATTGAATGAAATTAGAGTATTTGTAACGATTTGATGTGTTTTTGCGATGTTTGTTTACTTTGAGATATAATCACACGGTAAAATAAATATGTACCTACTTTATAGAAAAAAACTAATGAGATTTCTGACTTGTTTGCTATAGCTGTTAGTTGTGGAAGTATTATTCTATGCTTTATATCTTAATTTTTTTGCAATAAGTACCTAATGTACACTGCGGGAAAAAAAATAACGATAAAATTTTTCAATTGCTCATATTTCCAATGAATTCAGTAAATTCAAGCCTTTCTTTAAAAAACAAATTGCTTATATTGTGCAGATTGGAAAACATACATATTACTATATTAGCAATATTTGAACGTTTCAAGCTAATGTTATGTTACTTTACATAAGTTTTCTTGTGGGCGCCATGTTTGATTTTGACATTTTAAAAGGATTTTTCTTGGTTTCTTTTTTACATATACAACACTTGTTTGACTGTATAATTTAAGAAATTTTTTATGTTCTCAGTGTTTTGGAACTAAGCCATTATTTTTATTCAACTAAAATTATGACAGTTTTCTTTCACTTGTCTGACGGTCAGCTCTAGGCAGTTTCTTTTTCACGTAAAAATTGCATCTTCAGATAAAAGCTATCGAAACAAAGAGGAACAACACAATGGTTTCAGTATCCAGGCTGATGTAAGAAATGCTTTTAATTTAAAAATGTGAAAACAAATAAAAAAGAGGACTTGATTAGATTTCTCGTGCCTGTACAATATTTTTATTGCAAACGTCCAATTCTGCTCCTTTTTTTAGCAAATACAATTTAAAAAATCGTTTAAAAATTTCACCCTGGGTACGAACAAATCAGCCTGTATACGATGCTATAAAATTTCTATTGTGCTTTGTTACCAAAAAAAAAGACAAATGTCATTACGTATTGATTTTAATACACCTTTCATTTCACATGAAAATGATCCGATATTATAGTAAACATAACATTGGATTAAAACGCTACTGCTATTGCAAATATTGAGAATTGAGTAAATACATTGGAAATACAAGTAATTAAAAATTTCTATCGTTTTTCTTTTTTTGCCCCCGTTGTATATGTAGTACGTATTATATTATACATTATATAGAAACTTAAAAATATACTATATAATAAATTAAAAACCGAATTGCGTAGTTGAGTTAACATGGTGTTAGGATCATTGCCAACATTTGGTTTTTATATATCGGTGCCATTTTTTGTTGTACCATTTTTACTTTTTTTACGTTTTAACGTTATTTGCGATGCTTTACTTGGTTTTCTCAAAAACTATACAAAATGCAAAATTTTGAGGCAGAAATTATGAAGTCAGTCTAAATATAGATATTCTCAAAAACAATTCACAATTTTTCAAGTCATCATCAAATAAAAATGTGTTTATTTGAATCAGACTATGTAAGAAACTGAATTCTTTCTTATAAACAAAAATTTATTTACGTTAATAAAATATCTGTTTATAGGGCCAATATATTTTTTAAGAAACGGATTTTTTTATTCAGCTGTTTCTTTTTCTACGTGTGTACGAATATAGGCAAAACTGGGAGAGCTGAAGGTGATTCATCGCTTAAAATCGTATGGACCAAGATATGAACGTACCGCGTGAATTGGTTATTAGCTGTGTATATTAAGTTGCCTACTAGGTAGTTCGTTCAAGATTAATATTTAATTATTAAAAATACTGTTATTTAATTGTGATAATTGTCCTATCTAATTTATATATCCATCATTAGCATGTTTAACAGAAGCAAAGTGAAAACATACCAACGAAAACATCTTGTTCACATCACACATTCGCGCTCGAATTGGAGGTTAGGTTGCTACCGCTGTCATTCGTTCTTATGGTTCTAAGAACAGACGTACTTTTTTGTCTTGCCCATTTAAATTATACAGCAGACGTATGAAAAGTATGCTATTTCGTTTTAACACGCGTCAATATTTAGAAATATTCTGTAACGTATGTCTAAAATAACAGCTGAAATCTATGAGTAATCTTCAGCTCTCCCAGTTTTGCCTATACAAAAAACATGTACCTACTGCACACAACGAAACGTTCTCTCAATTCAAAGCAGCCTTTGTTAATCCAAAACATCAGTTGTTTTATACCTATATACGAAATAATATATATTGTTGAATTGTTCATTGAAGAAAACCGTTGTTTTTACCGGATGGCTTACTTTAAGATTGTACAATTTTAAGCGAATACTATACTTATTTGACTTATGCATCTGTGGCGCCATCTATCGCCATTCTTCACATTATTTTCCAAACAACGACATTCTTAAATCAAAACAATCGCTTTCTTGAAGCAAATATTTAGGTTGTTTTATATTAAAGATATATTCTTAGGTATTATAAGTTCCTATGTGTTGCCTTAAAACAAAAATATGTCAATAATGTTATTTTCTTAACATTAGACAAGCATTTCTGTGTATGTAAGTACGAGTAAATACATATTTTTACTGTTTTTTTCTTGCCTACATTGCACACTGTGGGCCAAAAACGTTTTAAAAAACAAGGGTTTTACATTATAATTGAAAATGAGTAAAAATAGGCAATTGGATATCTCGTGTCTGTTTTTGTTCCAAACGTCAAATATCCACTGTTTTTTTAGTAGAAAAAATAATAAAAAACCAACGTTTTAAAATTTCAACATGTATACGAAAAATCATTCATTTTATATTTAATAATGACCCGAGATTATCAAAATTATCGCAAAAATTTGGGCTGAAACGTTTTTTTCTTGTGAATCCAATCTTCACTATACAGACAATTTGTTTTTCGAAGAAATATTATTGGAATTACGAGTATAACCAAAAATGTTTACTGTTTTTTTTTTGTTTCTTGCGCCTACAATGTTATACTTAAATCGCTTGCTATCGCTCTGGAGAACACTTAAAAGAGGGTGGTATGGTAGACCAACGTTGGCACCAAGTTGGGGCCAACTGTTGCGTACAGCTGACGGCCCGCCGCTTCCATATTCCGTATGCTGCCGTCACCTGTTGCCCCCGAACGCTCGTGCCACGACACATTCCCACAAAAACACCCTTAATTCCACCATAATACCTAACTGGGCGCGAGCATCTACGGTCCTGCGGTTTGGCGGGCAATTGTTTTCATGATTGACGTTTCGAGGTGACAGGTGGACGCGTACGCGTCGGCAATGCAGCCTTCTATATGCCGGTAACGCGATAACGCGCCCGGCGACTTCGACGCTAGCGTAAGATACAAGCCTCAGTTTGATGTGCAAATGATCGATCGAGTTGTTATTTTGGTTTTTGTTTGTTTTGTTTGGTTTGTCGGCGCATCGGTTCGGAATTAATCGAGTGAGTGCTTTGGTTGATGTACACAGAGAGAATTTTTTGTTTGATTCATATAAATATGCATTGACTCAAAGAAATTTGTTGTTTCGATAGAGGCAAAGAAATATTTATTTGCGGATAAAAACGCATTTATTTGAAATATTTGTTTAGTAGAAAGAACATTGATTTGTGTCAAACAACTTATGTTTCCAGTTAAAAAGTTTGCAATTTGTGTATTATAGGAAATGAGATTTTTAACTTCAAATAATTATGATTGTGTTGAGTGAAAGAATTACATTTTTTTAAATTAACAAAATTGTTGGTCGAGTTAAAATGCTTAAAATTATTAATTTGTTGAAGGAATTAATAGACAAGAATTTTTCGGAAGACTCGCCATGTGTCATCTCCTTTTTGGGATGTCGCACATCCTCGACCAGTGCTTGGTCTTCCGAACCCAACATATAGTCAAGGTTAAGTTAGTAAAGTGTACTCTGATTTGGAATCGCAACTTGAACCTGCAGGCACTGTACTCTACAAGTTCTATACTGTCGATCACGCGGCTTTATACTCTCGATATGTACGAAGTGCGAGGAGAGAGTTTACAGCGCCATCTAACAATACAGTTGGATGACATTAAAAATATATTTATTTGAATCAAAATATGATTTCTTTGGTGGAAGTAAACCTATTTTAAAGCCAAAACAAAAATATTACTTTAAAGGAAATAAATATCTTCTTGTGTAAAAATATATTTATTTTAATCAAAATATGATTTCTTTGGCGGAAGTAAACCTATTTTTAAGCCAAAGACAAAATATTACTTTAAGCGAAATAAATCTCTCTTTATATACAAAATTATATGTTAGAATCAAAATTATATTTCATTGGTGTAAAGAGTTTTTTTAAAATAATAATTAAAATATTATATTACTTTACAGGAAAGTAATTTTTGTTTGCATCCATATATATTTATTCCACTTAAATAAATATTTCAAATAAATTAATCTCTGCAAGCAAATAAACTAGAGTATTCAATGAAGTAAATATTGTTGACGTCAAAGAAATATGTTTTGACCCAAAAGAATAAATTCAAACAAATACATTTCTTTAAAGCAAGAAATCTTTTCTATCTGTGTACATATGAACTTTCGTCCCGATACCTTTAGTAGCTTCTCCGGAATCGTCGCCACAAAAATCGACCTTTAAAAGGAAGAAAGCCCAAAAGAAAACCAGAGCCCAAAGCACCAATAAAATCAATATTGGAAATACTCGAGCCTTTTTTATTTATCACTTTATTAAAATATCCAATGGAATGGAAGTATTTATTTCTTTATATGCTTTTGAATTTATTCTTTTGGATCAAAACATATTTCTTGAATGTATATATAGTAAATAGTGATATCCAGGCGGGACGCAAATTTTTAAATAAATTAAAAATTACAGCCACAACCTGGATTTGAACCAGGGACCTTTGTGTCGCTAGCACAATACTCTACCAACTCTAGTTATTTGCTTGTAGAGATTAATTTCTTTGAAATATTTATTTAAGGCAAAAAATAGGTATCTATATTTGGATACAAACAAAACCTACCTACTTTGCTTTAAAGTAAAGTATGATTTCTTTGGCGGAACTAGTATTACAAAAATTATATTTTAAAGGAAAAAAGCTCTTCTAGTGTACCAACATATTTTATGGTTGATTATTATTTTATTAGCAAAAAGATACAGTGTAATACAGTCAGATAACATATACACCTTGGGTCTGTTTCCATCTGCTTTATAATGTTTTACAAAAATTTAGTAAAAATTGGTATAGTATTACTTATTCTTTAGTAGGTCTAGTTCTCAATGAGTATGGTTACGTTTAAAATCTCTTTCAACATCGGCCAGGTGTATCGCAGACAGGCTAAAAGCAAGGCTAATTCGCTATATACCTACCATAGACTCAACATTGCGTAACAATATTTTTCCTTTCTAACCCATAAGCGCGCAATGCTATAGCTATAGGTAATCCGAAATTATCTGGCACACAGTTATAGTAGGTATTATTTCATTCAAGTGACCAACGTAAATAATGACAACATTTGTGAAGGTGAAATTTGCGAATATTGCAACAAGTGTTGCTTGTGCCTATACCTGGATTGTTTTACATAATCAATCATACATATTTTCGGATTTATCTTCTAGATTTACCTACACACAGAAAAAAAAGAACAGTGGTCCAAAGATTGCCTTGAGGAAGCCAAATTAACATTCCAAACAACACCTTTTCCTTTATTTAACTTTATTTAACACATTAACATCCAAAATTTACGAGAGGTTCCCTAATCTTTCAAATCTCCCAGCAAAAAGAAACACCATTAGAATTCTGACAAACTGTTATTTTAAATTTTATTCAGCGCTATACTTCTCAGCTGTCTTTGGAGATGTCATCCCACGCATAAAACTGAAATTATAACCAACCTCTTTGCCAAAATATCAACACCTCTAAGCATAAAGATAAGAATCGCATTATAAAAAAAAACCTACCCCAAAAATGACGCAATTTCTATTCGTTTTCCCTTCACGTAAGATCGTAATCGAAAAGGTTAAGAGTTTTCAGTGTGTGTGTGTGTGCTGGTTATATACACAGTAGGCCGTGGAACCGTCACAAGGCAGGTGCTTCAGGTGCACCTGTTCAACACCAGTTTATATTTTTAACGTAAACTGCTCTTGCAGGTCCTTCTCACTATATATATATGCCGAGGAATATCTCTTCTTTGCTCGACAACCTTTGAAAAAGGAAAGCTTGAGCGAGAAACGCGTCGATTACTTTTTGGTCTTCTTCGTAGCCTTTTTGCGCTCGCGTAATCGGCGGTATGTTTAATTATAATAATGAGGAAAGCGGCCGTTATCGATTAAAAGCATGGGTAAACGCATAACTATAAGCGTATCGCGAAGAATTTATAAACAGCAGTGGTCCAAAGGTTCTTCGGATTGCCTTGCGGAACACCAGTAACAAACGACACCGGACGACGAAATTTGGCAAATTAACAGCTGATTCGGATAGGATTTTTTCCGGGGAATCCGAATTTGGAAACGGAAATCGAAAATTATGTTTTGTTTTTGAGAAAAATCGCCAAAATATGACGGTATCCTAAGTTTTTAATATAGAACGATCAAATTTTAGAATTTATGGCTGATTTTCATAGGTTTTTTTCCGAGGAATTTGTATTTGTATACTGAAATTCTAAGAAATTTTTCTAAATAAGAATAGAATGTAATTATCTGCTTGCATGTACCGGGTGTTACCAAAACTATGAAAAACTCTTAAGACTACTGTACGATTTATGTTCAAAGCTATACAAAATTGTTGTTTGAAAAATGTATTTGGTGATATTAGAGGTCTTTAAATACGAAATTATAATCACCGCGTGTTGCCAAAAAGATAAAACAAGTAAATAAAAAAACCTACATCTTCAAAGTAATGCAAAAACATTATTAGAACAAAGTATTTCAAAATACTAGAAGGTATTAAGTCCAAAATTATATTCACTTTCCATATTTCATATACATGGTTGTTAGGTATGTTTAAAACACTTTGTGTTAAAATATTGTTTTTAACATGTTTTAAACCAAAAATATTTTGTTTTTGAACTAGGTATTTTGTTTTAAACATGTTTCAAACAGTTTTTTTAAATATTTAAAACACTTTGTTTTCAAACATTGTTTTAAACATGTCTTAAAACAGTTTCCTTTAAATGTTTAAAACACTTTGTTTTAAACTATATTGTTTTAAACAGTTTGTTTTAAATGTACTTTTATACGTGTTTTAAACTACCGATATTTGAACAGTTTTTGTTGTTTTTCAGAAAATATTACTGTAGGTACAATATCAGTAGTAGCAAGAAAAATAAGGAATGAAAAGATGCCAATTCAAATACTTACAAATAAAATAATTGCATAATTTAAAACATCTTTTTTTGGTGTGTGATTTCAAACATGTTTTTGTTGTGTGTGATTTAAAACCATTGTTTCGTTAAAAAACATCATTATATAAAAGAACTGTTTGTTTTGTTTAAAATAAAGGAAACCGTTTTTATAACAATAAGAATCCATATACAAGGACGAAGGAGATTATAATATTGTATTTAGTGCCCTCTGATATTTTAAACACTTTTTTCAAATAACATTTTTGCATAGTTTTTAAAACAAAAGGACAATCTACTATTTTGATTTTAGGGTTAAGACAATCCAGAATCTTTTATGAAGAATATAATTTTCTAACAATATTCAAATAAATTTTTTTGCCACATATGTACAATACTACAATTTAGTGCCGGACACGGCATACTTTGATGCCTAATAACTGTGGTAGTTTTTCACTGATTTTCATTATTTATTCTGTACATTCGAATGAAATTCATCAAGAATATCATATCTACCTTCAAAACTTTTAAAACTAAATTTTCGCGTTGATTATATTAGAAGAAACAAGCTTCCATGCTACTTGTAGAGGTTTTATATTATTTTCTTTTTTAATACATCCCAATACCTATATGAATTTGTGTAGAAGATACAGAGTTCCAAGTCAAATTTTGCACTATTTTATTATTAGAAACCTACTTACTATATCGACTACTAAACCTACTAAGGACTATTTATTACTATCGTTACCACTAAGCTAAATCATTGCAATGGTATGTGATAATTTTAATGAATTTCTTTATATGATGAACAAAATATTATTAATTAAGATTATAGAAGTTATTGGACATCAAAGTTTTAGCAAAATATGTACCAGAGGACACCACACAGCATTTACCATACAACAATTGGATGCATTTTTAATCAAACTTATAATCCTTGAACATAACAAAAACTCCACGAATTACTCATTCAACAAAACCATTATCTCAAAAACCACAAAACTTTGATTAACACGAAAAAAAACAACCACATACTTATCTAATCTATAATATAGTATAACTCCATTATTACAAAATAACAAAAAGCTTCGTTAAATAACTTATACGCACAGAAGCTCCGGATGGAATTTCAACAAAACGCCAAACAAAAGATAGTATGATAAATACGAGTTAGGTTCATTAAAGTGGACTGGTTACCGACCGAGTCAGGAAAAAACGCCGTTACCCGGTCGGTAAAAATGGTCCCCATTAATAAACAGACCTGTTAAAAGGCTCAGGTGTTGCCATTTGTCTTCAGTTGTTTTTCGTTTTCTCCCATTAAGCTAGCTTTACAATCTACGTAGGTATAATTTGTTGGAGCAATTTTTAAGCTAACAAATCAAGAATTCTAAGGAATTTTAAGCAAATTAGAAACGCTATTTTTATTGTGAGCATAAATTTGATATCGGGTTTATTTTGGTTTGAGAATGTACGACCGACATGTTGTTATGACAAGGTTTACTGCACTTAATAAACATTAGATTTATTCTGACCATATATCTGCGCGGTTTGTTAGTTTTGCTAAGGGAATTCCTTTGGTATTTATGCGATTGCTGAGCATTGTCAAAATATTGAATTCTATACACAATAACAAAATTCGACTGGATTTGTGTTCACCTTGGTCGATCCCATAATCAAATCAACACAGTTTTTGACCTGACTACTCCGAATTTTGCTAGAATCTGGTGTAATTGTTGTCAGAAATCAAATATTTATTCAACCCTACCATATAGTTCGTTGGTTGTGGCAACAGACTCATTAGTAACTACAACAAATACTGAATTTGTTACGATAACTACAATGTATTTGCCATAGAAAATAGGTACAATATGCGTTTTAGACTATTTTATTAACACGTAAATGTGTTTATAATTTCAATGACAATTCTGTTTTCATTGTAATCCATTTACGAACTTCCGAGTTTGTGCCCAGCTTTTTTTATCGGTATATTATGACGTTTCATGAAGATTATTTAAGTTACATTACATATATAACACGAACATAAATATTGATAATATTTTAATATTGAAAATAATCCTAGTAAGAAGGATGTACCTGCACACAGAAAACTGATCTCTCGAACGAAGAGAGAATTCTTGGACTTTAAGTAGGTATCAAGGATAAAATGTTCGTTTATACCAACATGTTGCTATAATTATAATAGTATAATAGTAACAGATTTTACAAGAAGTAGGTAAATATAATTCAATATAGAGGCAAACATCATTTTCAGCTTGTTTGTCTTTTTATTACCTCAACAAAAAATACAGGCTTCATTTAAAACAGAAACAAAAACATAAACGTAAAAATTAGTAGCGGATTTCTTTACCTGTATTCAGTCATGGACTACAGAATATAAAATTTGTAAATAGGTATAAAATACAGCGAAAAAATTATTGAAAATAAGTAGAAAATAAAGATATAAATTAATTCCGATATACCTATTTAACTGTGAAATGAAACCAAATTGTACCAAAAATGATTTGTTATTAATCGTTGCTATATATTAATCTTTCGATGGTTCACTCCAATCGAACGAACGATATCATTTCTTGTTCCTATTTTCAAGTTTCTTCCAGTTTAAGAAATTTACCTTACCTAAACTAACGAAATATTTCGGTAGATTCAATTTTGTTTATTATTGATACATTTTGGTTTTCTACTTCTAAGGTAAAATTTGAAAACGTCGATCAAGTTTCAGGGTAAAAATATTGTCCAATCAAGTTTATTTTAGGGGTTTCTTACTGACTGGATTTGGTAACTTTTGGCATCCCAGGCGTTTCAATCCGGCAATTTTTCGGTTTTTTCATGAATCCTGGGATCCCGGGATTACAAAATCTTTAATCCCGAAATCCCGAGATCAGTATTTTCTCCGGGATTGGAAGCCCTAATAGGTACTTACCAAACACGGGAATAAAACGCTTCTTCAGTTAATGTTAAATGCTACGTCAGAAGAACTGGTCTCAAAAATTTCAGTGATGTTAAAATTATTATTTGGAACTCTTGATTGTTGAACAGAGCTAGAACTTTTAGTGTATACAAAGAAGCAGTATTTTCGAATTTAGATTCCGTCAATCATACAGTACGATGCCGGATTTCCGGTATAAAACTTAGGACGCTCGAGGAATACTAAATCAAATCAGGGCTGAAATCCTAATTTTAACGCCGCCAACAATAAATATATATGCGTTGTATTATAAAACACACACGAGTCCAGGATATCCTCCCTATATACATCTTTTCTCTTTTCTTATAAACATTAAGCGTCAAGTGGTACAACATTTATTATTTTAATCTACTCCATCTTATGGAACACAATGCGAAAATAAATATTTTACGAAATTTACGATTCGTCTGTCATCTTTCCCCCATACAAGATTTTCAAACATCCTCTTGTAGATCAAAAGATTCCCATTCAATAATGTAGGTATTATTATAAGTATTAGATATTTTGTAATCGCGCAACATAAAAATTCTTTGTTATTTTTAGAGACCTTGAAGAACTGTAACGCTTCTCGTTTGGGTGAATATACGTAAAAGCTAACCTAAAAAAACGCGATTTAGCAAAGTAGCGTCCAAGGCCTGCTGTGTGCAACACACGAGTTGCTCATTAATTGGGTTACTTGATTGTCTACATATCCTCAAGAGCGGAACAAATGATTTAAAACGATAAAGGTCGTTTTCTATACTGTTCTACCATGGAAGATCGACAATTGTTACCGTGTGCAACCAACTTGAAAACTCAATTATTAAGTTAATTATGTTTTTTGTTATTTTGGCATATCTGTCCTGCTCATAACAGAAAACAGGTCACATAGCGGCGCCTGTACTCACCGAATGCAAATATGGAAACCATACTTTACATATTGTTTTTTTTATGGTGTTGCCTGTCTGGAACTGTCAATTGAAGCACGTCCGAACTGTTCGTCGGAGTTTTTTTAATCATTTTTGGAGCCAACGCAGTGTTTTATAAACAACAGCGGGCTAAAGGTTGTTAGGATTGCCTTGCGGAACACCAGAAACAAACAACACCGGACAACGAAATTCGACAAACTAACAACTGATTCGGATAGGATTTTTTCCGGTGAATCCGAATATGAAAACATAAATCCAAAATTATCTGTAGTTTTAGGAAAATCGCCATAATATGACGATATGCAAATTTTGTAAATCGATAGCACGATAGCAAAGTTATATTTTGAGATTTTTGGGTCATTTTTGGAGCCAACGCAGAGTTTTATAAACGACAGTGGTCCAAAGATTGTTCGGATTGCCTTGAGGGACACAAGTAAAAAAAGCACAGGCCGACGAAATTTGACAAATTAAAGACTGATTCGGGTAGGATTTTTTCCGGAGAATCCCAATATGAAAACGGGAATCCGAAATATATTTAGTTTTTGAGAAAAATCGCCAAAGTTTGACGATTAGCAAATTTTTCACATTTTTAAAACTTTTAAAAACTAATTATTAATGTTTTTAAGTTATTGTTGTATACCTGTCCTGTTCACTACAGCATAGAGGTCACATATAGCGGCGCCTATAGTCAGAATGCAAATATGGAAACCATAGTTTGCATATTGTTTTTTGTTTGTTGTCAGTCTGGAACCCTCAATTGAAGCTCGTCCGAATAGTTGATTACAATCGCAAAGTTATATTTTGAATTTTCATTTTTGGAGCCGACGCACTGTTTTATAACAACAGTGGTCCAAAGGTTGTTAAGATTGCCTTGCGGAACACCAGAAACAAACAACACCGGACGACGAAATTTGACAATTTAATAACTGATTCGGATAGGGTTTTTTTCCGGGGAATCCGAATATGATGACAGAATCCTAAATCAGTTTTAGATTTTGAGAAAATTCGACCAAATGCAAGTTATTTTTGTATATCTGTCCTGCTCATAAGAGGGTCACATAGCGGCGCCTATACTGGGAATGCAAATATGGAAACCATAGTTTGCATATTGTATTTTATGGTGTTGCCTGTCTGGAACTGTCACTTGAGGCACGTCCGAACTGTTCGTGACGATCGTTAAGTTATATTTTCAGTTTTTTGGGTCACTTTTTAAGCCGGCGTAGTGTTTTATAAACAACAGTGGTCCAAAGGTGGTTCGGATTGCCTTGCGGAACACTAGTAACAAATGTAACCGAACGGCGAAATTTGACTATGTAAGAACGGATTCCGATAGGAATTTTTCCGGGGAATCCGAATATGAAAACGAAAATCATAAATTATCATTTGTTTTTGAGAAAATCGCCAAAATTTGACGAAATTCGAACTTTTTCACATTTCTAACGCAGTAAAATCCTCCCACCGAAAAAAAGAAAAGTCGAATCGCGTTCGGGCGCGCGCGGTCGAGATCAAACAAACAAAAGCCGACTACGTGATGACGCATCCTGGACCAAACGGAGAGTAGAATGAATGGGCGTGCACCGACTCGCAATTAGTCGAGAGTTGGTTGGGCGTTCCCGTTTGGTCCAATCCGGTCGCGTGCGCCTGGCAACGGTCATCTGGGTGACCCTGTGACGCACGCCACTGGCCCGCAGCAGCCGCCTACGATTGGGCGGCTATTGTTTTAGTGGGCAGTCGCAAATTCCGATACAGTTTTTGCGCGGCGCTCCGCGTCGATTTTTATTTTTATTATTTTCTTTTTTCTGAGAAGCGATGAAATCGCTGCGTATTTTACGCCTCGGATAATAAACAATCGGGTTTAAAACAAACGATGGTCGGAGAGGTGGGGGGATCTTGCGCCTCGCGAGGGGTCAGTCGTGATTTTCTGGTCAATATGAATTGGACGTTTGATGATTTTTGTGCGTTGATTTGAGATGAATTTTTCTTTTTTTGAGGATCTTTGGTGATTTTTGGCTTTGCTTGTTTTAGGAGGCTATGTTAGAAGTCCGACCTGCCCGCCCACGGAAGACATAAGGGATGAGGGCTCACCCCCTCCGGGCCCACCCCCAGGCATGTTCCACATAAATAGGAGTCCTGGATATCATCAACTTAAAGATGGTAAGTTTATCTATACGTTTAATATTTTCGTTCAGTTCTTCTTTTCTGCTTTATATTAATTATCTAAGAAAACTAAAACAAAAATGATTTGATTTGGGACAAAAATTAACACCAGAACAATTGGCACCATTTTTTATCAAACTAATTAAATCTCCTTCCAGTTTCTAAAACAAACTGGGACCAAGTTTTTGAACACCTCTACTTCTGCGGCTTCTGCCATTGAGATTTGCAACATATTCTGAAAAGAAAATTGGCACCAAATTGTCAAATGTCTGTTTTCTATTAGATTTAACTTCATAAAACTGTTATGGTTTCACTGGTTTTTCTGTGATTTATGATTGAAAATTGTCTCTAAACTCATCGTTTTACATCGGATTTTTCTCAAAATTGGCACCAAATATGGTGACTTCAAATTTTTGCTGTACTTGTTGTATACCTATTTTATTATTATTTGGCATCAACATATCATCATCAACAAAAATTGCACAAGAAAATTAACACAAACAAAGTTTGGCACCAAAATTAGATAAAAAAAAAGCTTTACGTCAATATTTGCTCCAAACAAATTGACACCAGCTTTGGCGCAAAAAAATCCAAACTCCCGAATATATCGTGTATTAGATTTAATAATAATAAATCTTTTATGATTTTACTGATTTTTTGTGGTTTGAAAGTAATTTTTTTTTATTTTTGTGTTTTTCTTAAAATTTGCTGCAAATATATATGGTGTTTTTAGATTTTTGCTGTACCTATTACTGGCGTGCTTTCGTAATTCTGTTTCACAAATCGTCTCCCAGGAAAGAGTTGAATAAGTTTGGAACAAAAATTGGCACCAATGCTCTTTTTGGGTTTATCTATATATAATAATGACTGAATGAATACCGTTCTAAGATAAAATCGGCACCAAGTATGGTAATTTTTACTCTACTGGCTAAATGTTTTACAAATCGTCTACCAACCAAGATTTTAATTAAGATTCGCGCAAAAATTGGTACCAGTATGCGTTTTCTCTCGATTTTTACAAAAGGAAATTGAGACTTGATTAACAATTGATACCAAATATTGTGATTTTTGCTACATCAGTTGTATTTTCATAAATTTGTCTTACAAATCTGATCCCAGGAATGATTTTTGATAAGTTTGGAGCAAAAGTTGGCACCATTGATTAATTATTGATTGCTCTTTAAGAGTTGATCTTATAATGGGATTTACATCGCTTTAAGATAAATGTCGTTTCGATTATTATGGTTACAAAAGCATGGTGCCATAGAACATGGCACCAACAGTCACGTTAACAAAAGTTGACACCAACAATTTTGGCACCAAACGTTTTTCTATCAGATTTTTCTCAACATTGGGCGCAAGTATGGTGATTTTTGTGGTAGGTACTGGCTGTATTTTTATAATTTTTTTACAAATCATCTCCAATCGCAGTATCGAGCAAAAATTCTGTCTCAAAAAAAAAATTGCGTAAAAAGTATTGGATTCCTAGAATTGGTACCAACCAAATTTGGCACCAAAATTGGCGTCAACCAAATTTGGCACCAACATTGGTTCCAAATTTTGGCTCCAAATTTTGGTACCAAATTTTGGTACCAAATTTTGGTTCCAAATTTTGGTACCAACAATGGCACTATTTTTTTACAAAAATTTCTTTATCTCTTTTAGGTTACAATAAAGGTTCGTGCCCGCCGAGTGAACCCGGTACCTACGGCATGGAGGGCCTATCCTCTATGAGCGCCGAAGACCAACAGCAGACCCAGCACTTCCTCACGCAGACGCCGCACTTCGCGAGCAACGATGAGCACGAGTACCATTCGTTAGACCACCAAACCCAACCGCCCTACCTACCCGACAACTCGCCCGAGTTCTACTCGAACAACATCCTCGAGACCAAATACAACCCGCACGCTTACATGAAACCGTACGTCTCCAGGCGGTTCAACGACGGCTACAGCGACACCTACATCAACAATTTCGACACGTCGCCCTATCAGACGGTGCCGAACGCCGGCGGCGAGCAATGGGGACATCCCGATATGGGACATTTGACGCATCCCCATGGCCATCCAGCGTTTTTGACTGGCGGTATGAGCGGTAGGGATGCCTTGAGTCAGTTGGGGCAGGATACCAAGCCTATGATTCAGAATGGGATGTTGACTGGTTATCCGAGTAGTGGGAACGCTGGTGGTGCTTGCTTTACCGGTACAGGGCCGATTCAGCTTTGGCAATTCTTGTTGGAATTGTTGACGGATAAGAGTTGCCAGGCGTTTATCTCGTGGACTGGAGACGGATGGGAGTTCAAGTTGACCGATCCTGACGAGGTTGCGAGACGGTGGGGGCAGCGGAAGAACAAGCCGAAGATGAACTACGAGAAGCTGTCGAGGGGGTTGAGATATTACTATGATAAGAATATCATCCACAAGACGGCGGGGAAGCGATATGTCTATCGGTTCGTCTGCGATCTGCAGAACCTTCTTGGGTGAGTCTTTTTTTGATATTGTATTTTTAAGTCTTTTACCAAAAAAAGTAAGGTTAGAATCTGATTTGATAGGTCTTTCAAACCTAAATAAGTTTTAAACTAAAGAAAAAAATCCATTCCACCAATTAGATCTGTGCAGCTTCTTGCACTTACAACTTGCATGCAATAAATTGCTTCGAAACGAAATTGCTTGAACATCAGAGAAATTGCATTAACTATATTTTATTGTCTTCGCAAAAAAGTAAGGTTAGTAAGTTTTAGTAAGGTTTAAGTAAGGTCCTTGCAATATTTAGGCTACTTTTACATGTATGCTATTCGAACCCGCAATTTCAACCAAGCGATTTTTCAAAATCGCATGCAATTTTATAACACCGTGATTTTATTTTTTGGCTACAGTAGTCGCTTTGGGTTGGTAGGAAACATGACCTTGCTTGCATTGTTATTAAATCTTTGTTTACGCTTTTCTTAAACACAAAATTGTTCTCGTAAAGCGTACATTTTTATTCATCTATACACAGTGTTGCCACATACATTTATTTATGTTTGCAAGCTTAAATTTCTAAGAAAGTTGCTAGAATCGCACGCAAATATCGCACGGATGTAGAAATGAGTCTAAACGAATGCAATTTTTTCAAATAATTATATGTATACAAAAATGGCATAATGTAAAATCGCATGCGAGTTGTCGCATCATTGAGATAATAGCAGGTTCAAATTGCTCACATCTGTGCAACTTTTTAAGGGCTTTTAATTCAAACTTGATAAAACGCTTCTCCGATGTATCTGCAATTCATAAAACAACGTAATACGAAATAACCAAGTGTTATATGCAATAAATTGCAACTTGCATGCAATTTCAATTTCAACCATCAATAACTTGCTCGCAATTTCAACTTGCAAGCAATAAATTGAATGCAAATTTTAACTTGCTAGCAATAAATTGCATGCAATTGCAACTTGCATGCAATAAATTGCTAGCAAAAATTAAAATTTGCATTCAATTTATTGCTTGCAAGTTGAAATTGCGAGCAATTTATTGCTTGTTGAAATTGAAATTGCATGCAAGTTGCAATTTATTGCATATACGTAATACGAAATAACCAAGTAACACTTGGTTATTGCATATAACATATGCAATAAATTGCAACTTGCATGCAATTTCAATTTCAACAAGCAATAAATTGCTCGCAATTTCAACTTGCAAGCAATAAATTGAATGCAAATTTTAACTTGCTAGCAATAAATTGCATGCAATTGCAACTTGCAAGCAATAAATTGCAGGCAATTTCAGCTCAGAAAAATACCACTGAAAATTTGAAAATATTGATAAATCTGGGGGAACCTGGAAAATTTATAAATGGAATATTTGAAAACTAAAAAGACGAGATGTTAGCAATTAAAAATGTATACCAGCTGAACTCGATGTCCTTTAAAATTCAAATGTTTTTCAGGCATTTACAGCGATTCTTTATTAAGTGGTGTGAAGGAACTTAATCTACAATAATCTACAACGTAATAACTTGACGTAAAATCGTAATATGCAACTTTCAACCCCGGATTCATATTCAGCGCCAAGAAATTAATCAAAAAATGCCCTCCTTGGCTTTCCATTCGCAAACAAAAATTATCAATATTGTTACCTTAATTTTCAACTGCCTTTTTCTCGTAATTTTTCTTATGTAAGGCTACGGAAAATTTGTATGCTGGGGGTCACCACTAAAAAAAAGTCGATGAATTATAGTTGAGGGGCTATCGACTGTCGATGAATTTGATAAAAAATGTATATATTGCAAGCAATAAATTGCAAGCAACTTCAACTTGCAAACAATAAATTGCAAGCAACTTCAACTTGCAAGCAATAAATTGCAAGCAACTTCAACTTGCAAGCAATAAATTGCATGCAACTTCCAACTTGCAAGCAATAAATTACATGCAATTTCAACTTGCATGCAGTTTCAACTTACATGCAATTTCAACTTGCAAGGAATAAATTGCATGCAACTTCCAACTTGCAAGCAATAAATTGCAAATCCTAGAAAATTACGTTAAAATCTAACGAATTTAGAACTGATTCTGAACCCAAATTTCACAATTTTAACCAAAATTTACCTTACTTAAATAACGTATAAGCAAAAACAAGAACTAACCTAAAATTTTTATTCTTTCAGGCATACTCCTGAGGAGTTGCACGCAATGGTTGATCTCAAGCCGGAAAAGAAGGAAGACGACTGAAGACAAAGCGCTGCGTCAGCTTCCGATAGCAGCCAAAAAGCCCACCCAACCAACCCCACCCTCGCCAAAGGAAGAAGAACAAACATAACCTACAAAAAAAAATTGTCCGTATCAAAAGAACCCCAAAAACCAAGCAGACCGAAAGCGTGCAAAAGAGATATACGTGGAGCGTCGCGGACTTGGCAACAAAGTCGAGAGGAATCTTCGACCGAACGATTGAAGATTGATCGTACGAAGCTTCCCGGAGTTGAGGTCCTGACGTGGAAGCGTTAATCGAAAGATCGGAAGACTATTGCAATTTTTCAATTGAGCCCAATGAAACGTTCAGTGTGATTTAATTATATTTGTAGTTATTAATTAATTAATTGATGATGATGATGTCGATGACGATGAGATAATATTGTGAAATGTATAAAGTTTTAAGGTTATTTTATAGAGATAGGTAGATAGATAGCGCTCTCTGTCGTTCTTTACTTTCGTTTCTTTGATTTATTTTCTTTATTTGTTTTTTTCGCTCAAGCGAGGGCTTTTTAAGTTATTATCTTCAGATTGTGTGTAAATATAATATTGTGATAAGAGTATATAGACGACCTTCTCAAAATATATAGTTTATATTTGTCGCGACCCATCGGGTGTCGCATAATTAATGAAAAATACAAAAAATATTTTCTTCCCGTTGATGTAAACTACCCGAGCCCGATTGTTAGATATTTTTATAAATATTACGGTTAAATAATTAGAAAAAAGAGTTATTATTATTAAAAAGTTAAACGCCAAATCCGTGACACTACGCGTATACATATACAAAATATATATAAATAATAACAAACGTATTCCTCATATATAAAACAAATCCGATTTCTCGTACCAAAACTGTAACGTACGAGAAACCGGACACCTATATATAGAAATACGTTACCCCGTCCGAATAACCAATAAAATTGTTGTTCTTCCTTTTATTCGTTTGTTTATTGTTGCGACGGGGTTACAAAATAAAATTTCGCTTCTCTGTACAGTTTTTCGGCGACGATGATATGATATGTTGACTTTTTTTAAAGATGGTCTCAATTTTTAACGTAATAATGTTTTTTTTTTTGTAATAATGTGTAAGTTATTGAGAAGCACGTCGACCTATGGCGACCGGGGTCCTCGTTTTTAAGGGGGCCCCCGCCGTGAGTGTTACTCGTATGTTTTATTCTCCATTCGTATTAGCTATGTATTATGAAAATGAAAGATGTCTCAATAAAAATGTTGGTTTTTACCATTCGTCTTGCGTTTTTGTTTAGATAATAGCACAATAAGTACATTTAAATATAGAAATTTAAGCAAATTAAAAATATAATGACTGAAAATGTTGATTTCCTGTTGTAGAACAACCGATAAGTAATAGATATTCAAGGCATTTGATGAATATGAGACAAAATTCTTAGCAATTTCAACAATCATCTCTGATATTGCAAGTTGCGTCTAGCTCCATATTGGAAACCACAAAAACATGTTACTTTTTCCTTTCAAAAGTCACGCCGAGATTGCAACTTGCGTCTAGCAACAAAGTTTGATGGCAAAGACGCAACATAGACTCCAAAGAACTGCTGCATGTTGGGTTGCCTCACCACTCGGTTTTACCGGTAGGTGTCCCATTTTGATGGTTATAAACGGCGGCGATTTATGCTATCATGGGGCCGTGAGCAATTTTTAATTTGGAGACCCCCATATACAATGTTGAATTAAGAAGAATAATTTTTTTATACAAAAATAATATATACTGATACATATATTGATTTCCGGGTGGAAACCGCGTTGAGGACTTTGAAGCAGTCGACGTTTTGCGCTCTGTTGCAAGGGGCATCTTCAGGACTAAGTAATCAAACCAAGTGCTCTAAAAATTGAATATATCGGACTCTGGTTTAAAATTAGTAGGACAAATGCAAAAAATTCAGGCCAAATAGATAGATAACATTACGTCAAAAATAGCGGTCCACTGTGCTGTTTTAAGCAACACTCAAAAGTATCTATTAACCCTACCCTTGTAGAAGAATTCAGTTTGTTAGTCTCAAAAACTATCGGTTTTTGTAAAATATAGCTAAATTATCTTTTGCGTTTGTTTGTTTTTACGGACAACAAAAATATGTGAGATTCTTTATAATGGAAGCTGTTAACAAATCTCTACATTTTATAACAAAAACAAATACATTTGTATGTAAAATTTCCAATAATTGACATAATCGAAAAAGCATTAGAGGAAAAAAAGGTTTGTTCTGCAGTCTTCCTAGATGTGGCGCAGGCTTTTGATAAAGTCTGGCATGAAGGACTGAACAATAAATTAGGAAGTAACCTCCCGACACAGTGTGCACAACTATTAAAATCTTACCTGACTGAGAGATACTTTAGAGTCAAACAAGGTGATGCATGCTCTGTCCTTAAGGAAATAAAAGCAGGAGTGCCGCAACGTAGTGTTTCAGGACCGGTCCTTTACCTACTCTACACCAGTGACCTCCCAGCATTAGAAACTAATGCTGTCGCAACTTTTGCAGACGACACGGCCATCCTAGCTGTTGGGAACAGCAATGAAGAAACGACGAGAAAACTCCAAACAGCTCTTGGTCATTTTCAGGTCTGGACAAAGAAAAAAAGAATCAAACTGAACGAACTCAAGTCAGTACATGTTGACTTCACCAACAAGAAGATACAACACTTCCCGGTTACTATTAATAACCAAATAGTACCGTACGCAAACACACCCAAATATCTCGGCGTGACATTAGACGCCAGGCTCCGCTGGAAAGACCATGTCAAAAAGAAAAGAGAGGAACTAGGAATCCGTTATAGAGAGATGTACTGGGTGCTAGGAAGAAACTCTACGCTGTCTGTACATAATAAGCTTCTCTTGTACCAGCAAATTCTAAAACCCGTGTGGACGTATGGTGCTCAACTCTGGGGTTGCACCAAAAAAAGCAACATTAAAATTGTCCAGACCTTCCAAAATAAAGTATTGAGATGCATTGTCAATGCGCCTTGGTACATTAAGAATGACGATCTCCACAAGGACCTCATAATGGAGTTTGTTTGCAAAGAAATCTAAAAATTAGCAAGATGTCACGAGGAAAGGCTTCACCATAACGTGAACGTTGAGGCCATCCAGCTCCTCGACAACACCGCATTAGTCAGAAGACTCAAGAGAAAGAAGAAGATTTATTAAAATAATAATGTCAATAACATTAAGCATTAAAAAATTGCATATGGCTGGTAACAAAGGAAACAACTGAAATAGAAATCTTTGTTTTAGAAATAAGTTTCTTTCATCAGAGTCCGCGGCATTTTATATAGTAGATCTATTGCAACGCAGATGGCGCCAAAACAATTTCCGTAAACTTGTAAAGTAAAGATTTTGTAAAACAATTACAAGACAAACTAATTATTTTAGAAGAATTATGTTGAACTAATTAATTCTTATAATTTGTAGTCTATCAATTAACTATTTTTTCAAAATCGTACTTATAGAATTTTATTTTATTACAGTTTATATCAATGCTGTGAAAAAGATTCGGATAGTTTGTTTTTCCTATCAAAGAAAAATCACATTGATTTTCCTCTTTCAAGCCATTAGTTTTACTATTCTATTTAACATATGCTATTTATCTTCTTGCACCTATCACCTACACAAGTTCAAGGAACGAACAAAACACGAAATAAACCTCTAATACCCGACACAAAACCAATAATAGCTCAAAACAATTGGTTACATATAACGCCAGCCTGAACGGTCGTAAACTCGAAAACTTTGACACTAAAATTACTAAAGTTAAACTTGGTTTTGTGTTCGAACGCCCTTAACCTTGTCCATACAACGAAAATTCCCTCATAAATACAATATAACCTTTTAACCTGTTACAAAAAATATTTCTTCCGCCATATCTTTGTCTTTCTGTATAGCGACAACACTTAACTGACTTCTTCAGATGAAGTAGGGGCCGGAGAAGTACAAATTTAGAACATAGTCTCGTCGTTCGAAAGATTGTGAGTGTATGGGTTCCAAGTTAAAATCAGTTCGCGTCAGGAGTTTGTGTTGAAAACGCCAAGAAAATTTTGTATTATTGTTGTTAGTGTTCTTCCATTTGACAGAGTTTTGAGTTGGAAGAAAGAAGAAAGAAAAAAGATAGAAGAGATGACACATCTTAATGTTGCTGTCAGGGTTAGACCGTTATCTGAAAGGTAAAAGAAACTTGAAGATTTATGGTTTTGTTTGTAGATTTCATGTTAGTTATCAGTATCTAGTAATGGTTTTTAAAATAATTTATATTTAGAGATATTAACGGAGACGTTCATGCTTTTATTGTTTGTTTATGTATTGCGTAGGTATATTATGGATTCCGAATTTATTTTCGGAATATTTGGGTTCCCCTAATTAGTATTTCAACGACGGTTTTGTGGATTCCTGCCGGTTTGGTAGATGTACAGGGTGTTATGCAAGTAAAGACGAATTTAAAGTGGTCAATACAATAGAAGGACGCCCAACAAATTTACTCCTAATAAATGAATCCCTTAAAATTAAACTAATTAAATTAAAATAATCAAAATTTATCATTTTGGGATGCTGTACTTAAAAAACTCATTTTAGCATAATCTAGTGCTAAAAAGAATTATTTTTAACACTGGGTTTCAGAATATCACAAAGAACTTAAACATAAAAAATGGCAAAGTATTCTATGACATCGAATTCAAATAAATGGACTGTATAATATTCTTATTTTGTCAATAATTTTTTTAATGTGCTACAGTGTCCGGCAGTAAATTTGGAACATTTTGTTTTTGAGTTTCTTGATTTTCTGAACAGATAATAAATATTAAAAAAAGTTTCCCACTAGTTTTCCCACCATAAAAAAACAATACCAGTATAAGCCTACGTACTTATTTAATACCAGTATCTTTATAAATAAAAAAAAACAATTTAGGGCTGTCGAAAGAGCTGTTATGAGAGTTAAAAACAATAAGTGTGCATAAGTGCCCACCACAATTATCTTAATTATCTCAATTATCTTAATAAACAAAATATTTGATGAACTTTTGATTTTGCATCTTAGCATAGCATTGCAAAGGTTTCCAATTACTTAATCTGTCGAAACTACAATAATTGAAACCAGCGGCGCGTTATGCCATCATGGGGGCCTGGGCAATTTTGAATTTGGGGGCAGAATAATTACAAAAAAAAACATAAATAATAATTAAGGTATTTATCTTTTTGCAACAACATTTAATAGAAGCACCTACATGATTATTAAAGTAACAACACATTATGCTTAAGAATCACAAAATAACTAATATATGTATAGCTTAACAATTTAAAAATTAAAATTCATACCAAGTAAACTATATTATCTTAATAGTTAGAGGGCATGTTTAACAAAATATATTTTTATTATTTTAAATATTTCAAAATCTACGTTAGTTCATTCTTAAATATACGCCATCATCAATATATACCATAAGGTGGTTCAAAAAAGATTGCCAAAATTTTTGTGATGATAGAAAGTAACGATACCCCAAATAGTTTCAAAATACAAAAAAAAAGTGGACACGTACTTTTTTGTTCGATTTTTTAATGGTGCCTGTCGATGCGTCAAATTTCCACAACAAAATTCATGGGAAAAAGACATTTTTCGAATTTTACGTATTATACAGAATTTGACCTATTATACATATAGATTTGACGCCCCTAACCCGCCTCCACAGTGCAATGAAAACTACCCTAAAATGAAAAAAATTTACATTCCTCAGAAATTTGACTGTTCTCATCATTTCATTCTCTTTTTTCTCATAGAAATTAATCGTATAAGTCTAGTGGAATGGATATAAACATTTGTCAGTTAATTACCCTTTGCTTAAACAAATTTCTATTTGATTAAATTGTTCGTTTTTCTCGAAAATCCGCCAGAATTCTGTTTTCTGAGGTCGAAATGGCAGTTTATTATGTTAGAGTGAACCAATCATTAAAAAATTTCTTCCTATTGTTTAAACAATCAATTATTATTCATTTTAACTTTTTTCTAATTATGATAGAAATGTCAGTTTTTTTGTGAACCTAACTTATAAATTTCATTGCCTATATTATCTAATAAACCTACATTTGCTTAAGCAAATGCTATTTGTCTAAACAATTTTGTTAGGTAAGCCAACTGTTATTCTCAGGTGACATCATTTATACTTGGATGGTTTTCAATATTTCATCAAATTAGAGTACAGAGAACAGTTTCCAGACAGCAACAAATTAAAATTATATATAAAAGAAAATGAAACTCCTCAATTTCCCTAAAAAAGGATTTTAATCAATCATTTTTTTTTTCGAATAAACGATATTGAAAACGAATAATATTGAATATATTTATTATAATTATTTAAACAATGGAAATCATCCCAAAAAGTTCTTTTATCTAAAATGTTGACTTTTCTACCAGGTTTAGACAAATGTTGAAAATGAATAATAATTTATTGTTTAAACAATAGGAGGATTTTTTAAAATGAATAATGTCACTCTAAGATAATAAACTGCCATTTCGAAGTCAGAAAAGTTGGAAAGTCCTCTACAAGTCCTGTAACTTTAGTCTTAAGTTTTCTCAAACCCCGAACAATTATTCGAAAAATACCAAAAAATGACTCAACAGGCACCATTAAAAATCAAAATTTCGAAAAATATTCGTGTCCACTTTTTTTGGATTTGGAAACGATTTGGGGGTATTGTTGCTTTATAAATAAAAATAGCCAATTTGAACCACCCTAATATACAATATACATACGTCTTCTGAATATGTACTTAGTGCAGTTTTCATAGTTTTTTTGTGATTATTATTACTTCTATTAAAATGTAATTTCCTCTTTCTTTTCCTAACATTACGTAAGATTCCGATTCCATATCATTAAAAAACACAATTATTCCGAATGCCTTCTGCGATATAAGTTTTAACAAGACTAACTTGTTACTTGTCAATATCTGGTCCTCAAAGCTTAGAAGAAAGTAACCAAATAAAAGGTTTAGGAAAAAACTTAGGCTAGACAATTTTAAAATGATTTCAACCGTGTTAATAGCTCGTCGTTTTTGAAAATGATTTAATTTATAAATACGAAATACTTTTAAATATAAAGTGTGTTTAATTTCTAAGCATTTCAAATTTGTAGCTTAAGCAATTTCCTAAAACTTTTATTGGAATCTTTTTCTTGTCAACTTTTTAGAAAGAAATATATTAAGTGGTTACGTTTCTTTTTATACACACTGTGTAATAATAATGATTTTAAAAGATTTACAGTATTTTGCCGTTCGGAATTTTTATTTTACTGTCTCTTTTGGAGCATTCATCTTTACAGAATAGAATTCCAGACCAAAAGGAAAAGTATCGACCGAAAATCTTCGAAGGATTCATACAGTTTTTCTCTTCTAACATAGTCAAGGGTTTCTCATTAGTCCCGTACAGTATTAGATAAAGTTTCCTTTATTGCAAAACAAAGCTTGTCTTTAACTGCTAAAACTGCCTCCACTCTTTGGGGCCCCACATGCAAGGCTACTCTAAAGTTCAATATCATATGCTTACTACGGTCATTTATTAATTGCCTAATTAATTTATAGCTTATAAGAGATTGATTTTGGTCCCCAACCAGCAGGGGCGCAAATATAAAATTCACTATTCTTGAGACGGTAATAAATTAGTTGAAGATTAGTTAGGAGCCTCGCTGAGAGGAGCCTTAAATCTGCTTGAAACGTTAATGAGGATTGTCATGGTGTGGTAGTCTACACAGAGAGAAATTTTTGTTTGATTCAAATAAATATGCATTGACTCAAAGAAATTTGTTGTTTCAATAGAGGCAAAGAAATATTTATTTGCGGATAAAAACGCATTTATTTGAAATATTTGTTTGGTAGAAAGAACATTGATTTGCGTCAAACAACTTATGTTTCCAGTTAAAAAGTTTGCAATTTGTCTATTATAAGAAATGAGATTTATTTACTTCAAATAATTATGATTGTGTTGAGTGAAAGAATTACATTTTTTTCAATTAACAAAATTGTTGGTCGAGTTAAAATGCTTAAAATTATTAATTTGTTGAAGGAATTAATAGACAAGAATTTTTCGGAAGACTCGCCATGTGTCACCTCCTTTTTGGGATGTCGCACATCCTCGACCAGTGCTTGGTCTTCCCAACCCAACATATAGTCAAGGTTAAGTTAGTAAAGTGTACTCTGATTTGTAATCGCAACTTGAACCTGCAGGCACTGTACTCTATAAGTTCTATACTGTCGATCACGCGGCTTTATACTCTCGATATGTACGAAGTGCGAGGAGACAGCGCCATCTAACAATACAGTTGGATGACATTAAAAATATATTTATTTGAATCAAAATATGATTTCTTTGGTGGAAGGAAACCTATTTTAAAGCCAAAACAAAAATATTACTTTGAAGGAAATAAATATCTTCTTGTGTAAAAATATATTTATTTTAATCAAATTATGATTTCTTTGGCGGAAGTAAACCTATTTTTAAGCCAAAGAGAAAATATTACTTTAAGCGAAATAAATCTCTCCTTATATACAAATTTATATGTTAGAATCAAAATTATATTTCATTGGTGTAAAGAAACGTTTTTTAAAATCAAAACTAAAATATTACTTTAAACGAAAGTAATTTTTGTTTGTATCCATATATATTTATTCCACTTAAATAAATATTTCAAATAAATTAATCTCTGCAAGCAAATAAACTAGAGTATTCAATGAAGTAAATATTGTTGGCGTCAAAGAAATATGTTTTGACCCAAAAGAATAAATTCAAACAAATACATTTCTTTGAAATAAGAAATCTTTTCTCTCTGTGTATTACGGAAATGAGTTACCAAAATACTGCTTTGTGGACCCCCTGTTGTTGGGGGCCCTGGGAAAATGCCCATTTTACCCATGGGATAACGCGCCTCTGAGTTTATTTAAAAAATAACAAGAACTGCAACCGTATGCATTTCATAAGAGATGTAAATGCAGCCAGGGGAAGACTTCTACCGGTCGTCGTGACAAAAATAGAGTCATAACATCCGCTAGTGAACAGCAGAAAGAGAAACCTCTAAACTTCCCGGAGTTTCGATTATTTAAGCGAGTAAACAGAAAGTTTTAAAAATATATCTATCTAAAGTTGCAAGAATAAAACATAAAGCTGTCATATCTCCAGGATTATTTTTCCTTATACTTTTCAACATTCAATTTTGTCGCATGCGAATGCCCTTGAACAGTGTTAGTACAAAGCAGTGAGTAAATTTGGGATCAGGAACCCAGTAGGAATGCCTTCCTGCATGTTTACTATTGTGTAATTGGTGACTCACCACAGCCGACTAGATAGTAAAAATGTCCGATTGGCAAGTTGCCCTCGCTAATTGCTAAGACAGGTTGCAAGATATCAGAACGCCTAACGATTTTGTTTAAATTATGTAGGTATTTAGATTTAAATTAAATAAGCTAAGATTTTTAAAGTTTAATATTGGAGATTTGGTAAAATATTTGTTGTGAAATATGTAAACTAAAAATATCTAATTATTGAATTACTTCATTTATATCCATATTTAAATTGAGGTACCTGCTTAGTGACGCTGCATGATATATGGATGCAATGGCTTGCAGCGGATTCCAACATTAAAATTAATTGCATCATTCCCTGTGGGACATTTCGAAAATTTGTGGCTTCACGGTTTCATCCAGTCGAAATTTATACGTTGGCGTTTATAACGTTTTGTTCCATTACGCCATTACTTAGGAAATGGCCTAAAATGTATGACTAGCGATCGAAAATTGGGTCTTAAAAGACTTATCCTAAATCGAAAATAATTATTTATTGCATAAATAGTCTAAAGACCAATATCTGTAGTTAATTCAACTTAATTCTGCACTGTTTTTTGTTCACCAAGTTTTATTTATTGTTTGTTATTTATTTTTTCAGGGAGTTATCTTCAAATGCCATTCCAATAATCGAAGTAGCTGAAAATATAGTTGCCATAACAAATTTAAAGGTAAGCAAAGTAATAGTCTTAGCAAATTAGACAATGTGATTGATGTGTTATAATTATAATTATATAAGTCAACGTTTGAAAATACCTAAGTGTAAAAATTGGGTACCTAATCGATACAACGCACATGTGAAGTTAAAAACACGTTTCACGTTCTCGACCACTGCGGCCGGCTGGACAAAAAACGTGTTGTTTTTTGGCTCTACGCCGAATGTTGCTGGAATATTTGAGCAAAACAAACTTGTACCGTGAATGCTCCACAGAAAAATATATTTTTCTAGTTGAAACAAATCGTATCGGGTCAGTGCGAGTGTTGTTTTTATGTTTCAATTTCCTTGTGAAAATAATATCTTGGTATGCGGCTTGCACGTGTTTGTTTTTGGTGCATTACGAACGCGTCTCGCAAAATATAATAATATGCAGTGATTCTTTATAATTCTAACTATTAATAATATATTTAATGTTTGATACTAAATTTGTCCGACCATTTCTAGTTTGCTTGTTCTTTAAAAAAACGCTAACACGTCAATCGTCAAAATACACATTTCCATATAAATTTACAATATTTAATATTGTTTTTGACCTATGACGTCATTCGACATTCTTTAAATTGGCGGTTCCAAGTTCACTTTAAGTTATAATTTTAATGGCAATACCTAAACATTTCGGTGTAAATCTTATTACAATATTATGAAGTATATTTGGTTGCCTACTCAATTCGAGGCCAACCTTTATGGCAACTCCTTTTTACTTGCTGATCTTTAAACTTCTTAATTCTTAATGCACAGATAGATAATTTTGTTTAACCCAAAGAAATATTTTTTTGATGAGAGACAAAAATATATTCATTTGCTACAAAGAATTTGACACAAAACAATATTATTTTACCACAAATTATTTGCCTCAAATAAATGTAGCAATTAAATATAAAATGTATAAATTTTTGCCTCTATTCAAGCACGCATTTATTTGAGTGGACCAACAATTTCTATCTGTGGGGTATCATACAATAGTTCGGGCTTTAGATAGGAACATTTTCGACAAACATTAAATAAATAAAACATTGATAATTTTGTGTAAATATAACACACAGAAACATCCAAACCAATTTTAAATTTTGGACTTTCACTGAGCATCTCCGTGTATTGTAAATATTCAAGAGAACTCAGATCAAAATTTGTTAAAATTTGTTTATTTTGAGTTATAGCGCCCCAAATATGCATGACGACATTTCTTTTTGCAGCCGTACATATTTTGTCAACCATTTGGCAAGGACTTGTCAAAACTTTGATAGTGTAACTCAGGCATCATAATAGTATATTAAAATACAAGTTTTATAAGACAAAAATTGGCGCAGGAGTTGTTTTGGGCACGACGAGCGTAGCGAGGATGTTCTTGACGTATGTTCTTGTTCTTTTGTTCGTTTTTGCTGAGATTGAATCGGAGCTGAAATCAACATATTTTTGAGTAGCTCACATCACTTCAAACGAAGTCTTCTTTTTTATTTTTGTCATGTTCAACTAAAGAGCACTTCCAAAATCAGCCTAAAGCCAGCCTGAATACATTGTGTTGTTCCTTTTTTTTTAATATTTTTTATTTGAAGAATTATGTTTTACGAGAAAAACAAACAGCAAAAACCAAACCGTCAGACAAGTGACAGCAAACTGCCATAATTTTAGTTCAATAAAAAACGATGTTGACTTTAGTTCCAAATCACTGCAAAAGCAAAATTTTATGTTTTTGTTGCAAAAACATAAGAATTTGCAAAAAAACCTACAGCCCTATAATTGTAGTACAATATGGAAACAGGTCAGAAAAATCCTCCAAAAATTTCAAAATCAAACATGGAGCCCACAAGAAAACTAAACGTTGGCCATAGCTTCTCCACCGTCTTTAAAGATAACTGAATGGAATCGTTTTCTTTTAATCTATGGAAACGTCCAATTCAACTGCTTTTTTGAGTAAAAACAGCAAAAAAAGATGTTACAAAATTTCATCCTGTATACGATCCTATAAAATCTCTACTGTTCCTTTTCACCAAAAGAGAACAGATGTCATTACCTACTAGTTTCATTACACCTTTCATCTCACATTAAATTGACCCGATATTATCAGAAATGTTGCATAGCCATACACAAAGCAACATTACATTGGATTAAAATGTTCAATTATTGCAAATATGGTATCTTTTCAATGTTCACAGTATAAAAATTAGTTTATCAAAGAAATGCTTGAATTTACTTAAAAATTTGAGCAATTGAAAATGTGTACCGTTTTTACTTTATCATACGCAGTATGTAAAGTATTGTAATCGTGCCGAAAAATTTTTTTGAGATTTTAGCGGAAATAGGTCTTTATGGGTCCCCTGAACATTTTTGACCAAGGTACAAAAAAATGTCTGTGTGTGTGTGTGTATGTGTGTGTGTGTGTGTGTGTGTGTGTGTGTGTGTGTGTGTGTGTGTGTGTGTGTGTGTGTGTGTGTGTGTGTGTACCCAATTTTTGTTAATTCATTTCCGGAGAAACTACTAAAGGTATCGGCACGGAACTTCATATTTAGAAGTTTCATGACCAAACTTAGAGTTGAAAAGCTTTTGGTTCAAAAGGGTCCAAAGGAACTGGGTGTTTACTGCAAGCCTTTTTCAAGGATTTTAGAAATCAGCCGCCATTTCTGTAATTTCGTCAAAATAGTTAAATAATAAATTAAAGCAGAGGAAATTTTGAATAATTTATGCCTATGACATTTTTTGGTAAAATTAATAGTTTAGCTTTTTAGTTTATTCTAAGCCTTTTTCAAGGATTTTGGAAATAAGCCGCCATTTCTGTAATTTCGACAAAATAGTTAATTAATAAATTAAAGTAGAGGAAATTTTGAATAATTTATGCCTATAACATTTTTTGGTAAAATTCATAGTTTACCTTCAAGAGCAAATTCTATTTGATCGAGATCGGTCGCATCTGCATTGATATGAAATTACATAGTAGCCAGGATTTTGACAAATATTTTTTTGTGTTGTCACATTCGAAAACAGCTGATCTCATCAGAGGTTGGAGAACCACTATGAAACGTGCCGCTGTAGTGCGCAAAATTATAAAATACAAATTTCAAATAAAATAAGATCACCAATTTGATTGTTTGTTGATAAGAAATATCAACCCGTCTTTATATCTAATTCTAAAAATGATACATTGAGAAAATTATAAATAAAGTATAGCGATGAGTGTAGTTTTATTTTAGTATGTTGGTAGGGATGTGTCACGAACAAATATAAATCTGTCAGAATTTGAATTACCTTTTTAAGGTGCGTTTTCATTAGTGATAATGGCAGTGGTAGCAGACGCCGTTATAGTATTTCCAATAGAAAATTGCTATTGACTCATGTTTATGTACATGCAAACTAATATGTGTCATTATCACGATATGTAAGAAATACTATAATTTCGTATTCTACCACCGCCATTAGCTACCATTACCTACCAATCGGAACGCACCTTTCGTCAAAGTGGTACCAACCTAGCATTTACTATACAGAAATCATTTAACTTTTTTTTAAATACGCATTTCTTTCGACATTTGTGACATAAATAACTATTATTCTAATGACGTAGTGTAGGTAGTGTCAAATGCTGATGCTTTGACAATACCTACGATTTATCTCTACTGCTACAGAATAGATTCTCATGCAGCTAAACTATTAATTTTATTTATTGTATGATAAAGTCATGTGCCTGGCCACATCAGATTTTTACTTTATCATACGCAGTATGCTAAAGTATTGTAATCATGCCGAAAAAAAATTGAGATTTTAGCGGAAATAGGTCTTTTTGGGTCCCCTGAACATTTTTGACCAAGGTACAAAAAAATGTCTGTGTGTGTGTGTGTGTGTGCGTGCGTGCGTGTGTGTGTAAACGATTTTTGTGGCGATGATTCCGGAAAAACTAGTAAAGGTATCGGGACGAAAGTTCATAATTAGAAGTTTCATGACCTACCTTAGAGCTGAAAAGCTTTTGGTTAAAAAGGGTCCAAAGGAACTGGTAGTTTATTCTAAGCCTTTTTCAAGGATTTTGCAAATGAGCCGCTATTTCTCTAATTTCGTCAAAATAGTTAAATAATAAATTAAAGTAGAGGAAATTCTGAATAATTTATGCCTATGTAATATTTTGGTAAAATTAGTAGTTTAGCTTTTTAGGTTATTCTAAGCCTTTTTGAAGAATTTTGGAAATGAGCCGCCATTTCTGTAATTTCGACAAAATAGTTCATTAATAAATTAAAGTAGAGGAAATTTCGAATAATTTATGCCTATGAAATTTTTTGGTAAAATTAATAGTTTAGCTTCAAGAGCAAATTCTATTTGATCGAGATCGGTCGCATCTGCATTGATATGAAATTACATAGTAGCCAGGATTTTGACAAATATTTTTTTGTGTTGTCACATTCGAAAACAGCTGATCTCATCAGAGGTTGGAGAACCACTATGGAACGTTGCCGCTGTAGTGCGGCAAATTTTAAAATACAAATTTCAAATAAAGTAAGATCACCAATTTGATTACTTTTTGATAAGAAATATCAACCCGTCTTTATATCTAATTCCAAAAACGATACATTGAGAAAATTATAAATAAAGTATAGCGATGAGTGTAGTTTTATTTTAGTATTTTGGTAGGGATGTGTCATGAACAAATATAAATCTGTCAGAATTTTAATTACCTTTTTAAGGTGCGTTTTCATTAGTGATAATGGCAGTGGTAGCAGACGCCGTTATAGTATTTCCAATAGAAAATTGATAGTGACTCATGTTTATGCACATGCAAACTAATATGTGTCATTATCACGATATGTAAGAAACACTATAATTTCGTATTCTACCACCGCCATTAGCTACCATTACCTACTAATCGGAACGCACCTTTAAACTTGACGTTTCGTCAAAGTGGTACCAACCTAGCATTTACTATACAGAAATCATTTATTTTTTTTTAAATACGTATTTCTTAAAAAGCAACACAATAAACGTTGATGTCGCTCCTGCCAAAAACTAGATAGCCGACTCGCTCATATGCGACGGCGACACTCCGCCTTCGGTGACGCGCCGCATCACCGCTCGTCGCGCTATTCCGTACTTTCGGCTTTGTGACATAAATAACTATTATTCTAATGACGTAGTGTAGGTAGTGTCAAATGCTGATGATTTGACAATACGTACGATTTATCTCAATAGAATAGATTCTCATGCAGCTAAACTATTAATTTTATATATTGTATGATAAAGTCATGTGCCTGGCCACATCAGATTTTTTCTTTATTAAAGTTGAAATCCATTATGCAAATATTAAATAGGTAGGTGTTCACAGAAAGGCCTCTTGGATTTTGCATATAAAATTTATTTTACTTGGTACCAAGTAAAATAAATTTTATATGCAAAATCCAAGAGGCCTTTCTGTGAACACCTACCGTTTTTTCTTTAGCCCACAGTGTATACTATTTTTCTACTTTGCGACATCAATTCTACATAAATTTCGAAAATGGCGGTTGTCATCCTACCATCTAGAGTAGTTTTATCTTTAATAGTTTGTAATTGTAGTAAAATTCAAATTCAGAGCGCTCTTAGAAATCTCCTAGAAAAAGATCTCAAATCTTAAAGTAAATCATAGTACTTTTACCAGAAAATCAGATCTTTCTTCACAATTAGTGTCCTCGAATCATTGACAGCGTTCCTTTGAAAATGTATGAGCTGTGTCAAAACAAAAAAAGAGCAAACACGCAAATGTAATCTACAATTTGGAGGCATATTTAGAACCACAAGGTGGAAAAATTACAATTTATATTCCCCTACCATTTGAAAAAAGAAAAACAAGGTACAAAAAATACTTAAATCAACAATTTTATATAATATAACAAGTATAGTAGATATTCGTTACTTTATTGGTATATCTACTAGCTTCTGTATGTATCCTCGAACTGGCTACAAAGTAAGTACCAACACAAAAATACATTTATAAAACGAAAAAAGTTGGTAAAAGTGAAAAAGGAGCAACGCTTTCAGTAATGAAGCTAAACTTGTGTAAACATGTAGGTTTTTAACATTGTAGCCACGGTACGCACTGCCAGCAATTCAGTTCTAAAAATACCAAAAGATCGTTGCAGTGAATTTTAAACTGTCAAAATAATACGTAACCTTAATGGTTTGTTTTATTATTTTATTTATACATTGTTTTAATGAGCTTATGGAGAAGGACGTTTTTACTGTTGTCCTAATTTCTATTTATTCTTAAACAGTTCAAAACGTGCCACAAAAGCTTAAATTGAAACTATTGAAAGCTGTTTTTTACCCTCTAGATAACATCTCAATCCTTCCAAAATGTTATTTTAGTGTATTTCAGTGTATTTCAGCACCAAAGCTCCAAATGCCAAACAAACTCCAACTACACATTAGCCAACTAAGAATATAACAGCTCGTAACAGAGCAAACGTAATGTCCTCTTATTAATTTTAATAGCCACGATGTTAAGGTTAGCTTTCTTCAGGCTCTTAGCGTGAATCACCGCCGTCTTGGACATTTTACGGCATAAATAAACCTTATTTACGACATTGGACTTCTAAATTTGAGTCTATACGGCGAAAATAGCAAATATTATACAAGAATCCCGTAGAATTATGGTCAAAACTTAAAGCATGCTCGAAAGTCTTCAATAATTTAATAACTTAAAACTAATACATTAATTTTTTTAGGTGGTTGTTAAAAAATAATAATAATATGAGTTTGTTTTTGCACTTAGCTGTCTACCTACGAAAGTTTCTGAGTTTGAACGTAACTCTATGGGACACCTGGTATAATGTGAACTCTTCTGAATGCTTTGGTTGACATACCATCGGCAAGGCGATGCGCCCCAGGTCAATAGAATATAAATAACCCGAGGTGTGTCTACTACAGGTGCCTACATGCATCGTACGCTACAAAAATAGATCTAGTGGCGTCGAAGGATGGCGAAAATAAACAAAAACACTTGTTTCTGTTGTGAACGTACGAACCTAAAGATATGGCAAATTGAAATTCTTATATAAAAGGGAGGAAGACACAATTCAATAACAGAAATGCAGTTCAATTGTAAGAAATAACTTCTACTGTAAAAATATCGTATTTTTTGTGTGAAATTGAAAAAATTTACAGTAAAATTGCTGTAATAACGCTTGAATTTCACAAGAATATCTCAATTTCAAAGGAAACAGCAGATATTGTAAAAGTATTAACTGCGAATTCATTTACAGCATTTTCCTGTAACTTATTACTAATGATTTGATTTAATTTTACAGTACTGTCATTTCTTTCACTGCATCTTTGCTGTAGTTTATAACGTTAACTTTCTGTAACTTAACAAACATTTTCTATATCTACAATATACATACCGTGTGTCCATTTCAAAAGTATCCACCCTTAATAACACTTGAAGGGTGAAGGGATGAAACCTAAAATTCTCTAGGTACCATTTTTGAACTTCCCCTTCGATATCTAAATCGACGTGTTTCCACTCTAAGAAATAATCGCATCAGGTCAAGAGTTATTAAGGGTGGATACTTTTGAAATGAACACACGGTATACTAACTCCCGTAAAATATTAACAAAAGGAAAGAAAAGGCAAACACATATCGAAAGGAATGAACATCAGCAATATCTTTGATAATAATAAAATCTAAATAAATTAATTGAAAAAAAAAATATAATAATATCAAACGTTTTACAAAAAAAAGATGTTGAAACATTCGATATGCGTAAAAAAGGGTAACATACCATCAGGTATATTTTTTTATATTTCTGATTTGAAATAATGTAGCAAAGAAATCATCAAAAACGATTCTAATCTTATAAATTCTGGCCTAACTCTGTAACTATTTACTTCAGAAAAAAAAGACTAGAAACAATTATAGCAAATTTGTAGAGAATTGTATCTTCTTAAAATACATTCATCATTTTTTTTTCTGGTGTTAATCAGATATTTTCAAAAACTGACTAATTCTGCATCATTTTACCTAAAAAAATTTAAGGGTTCCAATTTAAAATAAGAACAATAACACGCTTTGAAGTTTGACAAGTTTGACACTAGATTTTGGTCAGCCTGTATAATTTGGATCACTGACACTTGGTGAACGAGACTACTAGATCTAACTTAATAAGCACGTCGCAAAATTTTATTAATGAGGTGCATTTTGTGGCTTTTATTGATTTTTTAAACCAACGATCAAACATAAATTTGTTTGGATTTTATTTTTTTTTTGTGGTGCAGTCACTCAACCGATTTCAATAAAATTTTGATGGTATGTAGGCAACCATACTTCCTAGGCAACCATGCTTCCAAATGTGTAAAAAAATATACAACGTGCAATTTAAAAAAATATATTTTGTGAAATAATTTACGCAGAATGACATTTATGTTCCGAAAAAACGTTTAGGATAGTTGAACATGTATACACATACAAACAGGTATATTTTAAATCATATCTCTGATTTCAAATTTTCAAAACTGACTACGCCTACATAGTTCCATAGCTGCTACACACAACTATATACAACATTGTAAAGGTCGCAAAAATTCTCCTAAGGCAAATGACATCTCAGTGGGCGCATAGCGCATACCGAGACAATTTTAGCATGGTAATTATGGTCGTTTGCCCCTCATGCCATCTAGTCTAGTTCAAACTACAGACGCTACGGTCGGCGACAAGACCGCGAACAAGAACCGACGATGTCGAATGATTTAATGCCTTCATTTAGGCCGGTAATTTGACAGATGCCTGCCGGACGCCAACTTTGATCTAAATCTGAATTTCAGGTGCCAGAGCAATACGCAGGCGACAGCAGAGAGCGAGTGCGACGATTCTCGTTCGATTTCTGTTTCGACACTAGCGCCACGCAACATGATGTAAGTAGAAACGATAATAAAAAATAATAATAAGAAATAATAATAAGAAATAATAATAAAAAAGTTTTCGTTTTCTTTTCTGGTGTCAATGATGTGACCCTTGATGTTTGGTTGTAGATTTTAGGCGATTTCTTGTGAAGAGAAATTCATTTAAAGAATAATTTTGACAGCTTAAAATTTTGATGGAATCTTTCTAGGTGTTCCACGTTGTTAATGACGTCATTGGCGACGCAGTGAAGAAAAAATACCACACCTGCATCTTAGCGTATGGTCAGAGTTCTTCTGGGAAGACCCATACTATGATGGGTTTCCACGAAAATCTCGGTTTGACGCCCAGATTGTGCGAAAAAGTATTTTCGTACGTAGCAGATGTTGAGACCGAAGACGAGAAGGCAAAGGTTACTATAAGGTAAGCAATACAAAAACTATAACTAATCATCAAAGAAATAATTGTTTCTCCCTCATTTAAAAAAAAATCTGTTGTGGCCAAGCACATGACTTTATCATACTATATATAAAGGTAGGTATTGTCAAAACATCAGCGTCATTAGAATGAAAAATATCTGTCAAATCCAACTAGTTTTATATTAATGAAGACACGACCAATATCGATCAAATAGAATTTGTTCATGCAGCTAAACTATTAATTTTACCCAAAAAATGTTATAGACATAAATTTTACAAAATTTCCTCTACTTTAAATTACTATTGAACTATTTTGACGAAATTACAGAATTTGCCAATGGAATTCTTTTGACATTTTCTTTTACTACTTTTACAGAAACCGACAAAAATATAAATTAAGATTCACATTGTTAATTCAAATAACGATACTTTTTACTTTATCATACGCAGTATGATGAAGTATTGTAATCGTGCCGAAAAAAAAAAATTGAGATTTTAGCGGAAATAGGTCTTTATGGGTCCCCTGAACATTTTTGACCAAGGTACAAAAAAATGTCTGTGTGTGTATGTATGTATGTCTGTGTGTAAACGATTTTTGTGGCGACGATTCCGGAGAAACTACTAAAGGTATCGGAACGAAAGTTCATATTTAGAAGTTTTGTTACCAAACTTAGAGCTGAAAAGCTTTTGGTTGAAAATGGTCCAAAGGAACTGGTAGTTTATTCTAAGCCTTTTCGAAGGATTTTGCAAATGAGCCGCCATTTCTGTAATTTCGACAAAATAGTTAATTAATAAATTAAAGTAGAGGAAATTTTGAATAATTTATGCCTATGACATTTTTTGGTAAAATAATAGTTTAGCTTCAAGAGCAAATTCTATTTGATCGAGATCGGTCGCATCTGCATTGATATGAAATTACAAAGTAGCCAGGATTTTGACAAATATTTTTTTGTGTTGTCACATTCGAAAACAGCTGATCTCATCAGAGGTTGGAGAACCACTACGGAACGTTGCCGCTGTAGTGCGGCAAATTATAAAATACAAATTTCAAATAAAATAAGATCACCAATTTGATTGTTTGTTGATAAGAAATATCAACCCGTCTTTATATCTAATTCTAAAAACGATAAATTGAGAAAATTATAAATAAAGTATAGCGATGAGTGTAGTTTTATTTTAGTATGTTGGTAGGGACATGAACAAATATAAATCTGTCAGAATTTGAATTACCTTTTTAAGGTGCGTTTTCATTAGTGATAATGGCAGTGGTAGCAGACGCCGTTATAGTATTTCCAATAGAAAATTGCTATTGACTCATGTTTATGTACATGCAAACTAATATGTGTGATTATCACAATATGTAAGAAATACTATAATTTCGTATTCTACCACCGCCATTAGCTACCATTACCTACCAATCGGAACGCACCTTTAAACTAGACGTTTCGTCAAAGTGGTACCAACCTAGCATTTACTATACAGAAATCATTTATTTATTTTTTTAAAATACGTATTTCTTAAAAAGCAACACTATAAACGTTGATGTCGTGTCGATCCTTCCAAAAACTAGATAGCGCGACTCGCTCACATGCGACGGCGACACTCCGCCTTCGGTGACGCCCCGCATCACCGCTCGTCGCGCTGTTCCGTACTTTCGGCATTTGTGACATAAATAACTATTATTCTAATGACGTAGTGTAGGTAGTGTCAAATGCTGATGCTTTGACAATACCTACGATTTATCTCAATAGAATAGATTCTCATGCAGTTAAACTATTAATTGTATATATTGTATGATAAAGTCATGTGCCTGGCCACACCAGATTTTTTACGTTTATTCGTCATCAAACTTAAGAATTTCTTGTTTATCGAGCACCCTGTAGGTTGAATAAAAATTCTGACTTTGACCAGAGACATTTTAAACTAAAGCTAAAGCTGTATATAAACACCGCTTTCGCTATTTTTTTAGCAGTGTATAATAATAACTAAAGCTCATCTGTGGACATACTGTATATAACAGACAACAATACGTAATTGTTTGCGTGACTACCTATGTGAACTGAACATACATATGGTACGATAATAACAATTGCCACTTACGCTTCGAGTAATTATTGTATCAGACATACGTGATGTAAATGTCTACAATGTGCACAGCGCACATTCCTAACAGTTTGTGTGCGTATAGGATATGTTAGGTTATGTATGTTAGCATGTCAACAAGTAGGCTAACAGGCAATTAGAAGCGATGAAATAAGCAAGCATTAACACGATACAGAGCTAATGGAATTTGTGTCTTTTGCTGATATTTATTTGTCTGCTTAATGTATTTTAAGTTGTTGGATCACATGTGTTTGATATGAAAGTAGAAATAATTATTTCTGAGATGATACATAGCTAGTAGTAAACAATACCCTGTACAGTAACTATAAGATATATCGAAAATGAGTAACGTTAAAATTAGTTACCGTCTTTTGTTTTCGAATTATAACACAAAACTCGATTTTTCGCTAATTTGATAATTGTCGATATCTTTGTTGTTTGTTAGATCAGACGATTGATATTTGCACGTTTTTCAGGCACATGCTATGACTGAAATAAATAGAACATTTTTTCCTCTTTTCAACGATATATAACATACTGATCCAAAATATTCCAAAAGTAACGTTTTATTGAATAACATGAAATTAGCATATATCAGAGGCACTATGATTATTGTCTTCGAGATTTCTTAGAGTTTTCTTAGAGAAAATAAAAGAATGAAATTTTACTAATTTCACTGTTAGTAGTGTCAATCTACTAGTGACATACGCCTAACTAGTAGATTGACACTACTAACAGTGAAATTAGTAAAATTTCATTCTTGTATTTTAATTGAAAATTACGGAATGCCGTTTGAATAGTATGAAAAGTGCGCAATAATCGAATGCTTTATTCAAAGTAATAACAATAATTGTGATATAACATCCGAAATATAATTTAATCGTTATACAGGTAGTGCACGACCGCACAAACTTGTTTTTGGGATTAAAAGAACATCTGATCAATTACGGGTTGATTAATTTGCGTTAATTTGTGATATGGCAGTGGTATGCTGAAGAAACTGTCATGAAAGTATGTAGCCGTGATTCTACAATTTTCAGTCGTCAATGTTCACTTTATATCGGCATGTCGAGGGTATTACTGAAAGGTTAAACATTGCAGGATATATTGTTTTTTTTTTTTCGAAGTAATGTCCTTTTTTATTGATGCATAAATTATATCTCGTCGCAATACTTCGAAGAGAGCTGTTTATAAAAATATTTGGAACGGCATTGATACATTCAGCAAAATGCTGCCTTAGGTCCTGAATGTCGTTATGTTATCTTTTATATAATTTGTTTTTAATGTGGCCCCAAAGAAAAAAATCCAAAGGTGTAAGATCTGGTGATCGTGGTGGCCACCTCACTGGTCGAAGTTCCACCTCGTGGTTAAAGTTGAGGGATTTGCAACTGCGGCTGCAACTGTGTTGGTGGCAGCTTCTTCAGCGTTTTCAATATGGTAATTAGGGAATCCAATCCCGCACCAAAACCTCAATCCCGCAAATCCGCGGGATTGTAACCATCAATCCCGCGGGATCCGCGAAATTGCGGGATAGCAAACAATAATAATATTCTTTGTGATCAACCTACTAAATATACTAAATATGCTTTTATGCAACTAAAAACAGCGCATAGTTGCAGGAAGATATTTTTAGCATATAGATACAAATACAATACGAAATACAACAGTCGGAATAGTTTAAAAGTTACGTTTTACTGATTTTGGAAGTATTTTCGGAGAAAAGATAACATATATAATGTCTCATCTTTTACATTTGTTGGTTATCCCTATACGTTGAATGGCGTTGAACGACGGTATATACAGGTCCATAGTAAGCAATTGCGAATTGTTTTTAGATTAATGTTATCATAGCAAATGTACATGTGTTTTATTGAGTTTTTGTTAGTTTATAGTGTATGTAGAGTAATATATTAAGGTATAGTTTAGTGTTCGTAATAGTGTTACTGTTCGTCGTATAAGTTTAGTATGCCTGAGTGTATTGTGCAAAGCTGCAAAAGCAACAGCGGCAAACTGAAAATGAGTTTCTAATTTCTTCTCGTTCCCAAAGGATATTGATTGGTAAAAGACAAAATTAAATGTTCACAAAGCTTGTGATTCATCCTTGTCAAGATTGTCTTTATGACTTTATGTTAAATTTATATTTTCAAATGCTGTTACTTTTTACGTTAAAATTAATAAACATTTAAAAACCAACGAAAGTAGAAGGCAATTATTTCACAACACGAATAAAAACAATAAAGCAGCACGTGTTTTCATTCTGTTTTCCTAAAACATTTATTTTAAAATTACTGTCAATAAATATGCTTCATAAAAATATTATTTTAAATATTGTAATAGCTATCTGATGAAAAAAAAATTGTTTGCTGTTCGTTTCATCAGTTTGCTGCTGTTAACGTCGTTGGTAAAATGGGGTAATAATTTCCAATGGGCAACTTTAAACCAGATTTTTCTAAACTCGTTATCAATATGATCTGTTACCTTTGGGGTACCTATATATAGGAAATATATAGGGCTTTAGTACTTATTTCGGTCCTGATACTTCCAAATTCCAAACACAAGATGGCGCAAGGTCATAGAATCTGGCAGACAAAGATCAAAGGTGCCGCCGAGAGTTGCCGTTCTGCTTATAAGATTCTGTGGTTCGGTTACTCAGTAGGAATACCGTCCACTACGGTCTGCTCACTTCGTATCTCAAATTGGTTCATTCCTGCGCATGACGTCACTGCGAGAAGGATGTTGACACGGACACCTAGGCAACCAAATACATCCTTAAGTTTTTGACTTTTGTAGGTGATTTAGGTTAACAAGTTGGCAACCATGCCAACGTTTTAATTATCAACAAGGTTTGAACGTCACAACAACATATTGACTACCATGGCAACGATCGCAACTTCTCGCAATGACGTCTCTTGTAGATACACGTGAGCAGACCGTGTTGGACCGTGAGTAGGAATGTATCGGTCGGCCGTATTTGATGCAAAGGAACGAATCCAGAGTCGAATCGACTTGGCACGAGTCCGTAATTTATGCTGAGTAATTTATTGCTTTCTGCTGCGCTTTTATTCAAGAATTCAGAAAATTGATATCGAATCCCGCAAATCCCGCGCAGATAATCGTGCAACGGTGTTCCCGCGAAATCCCTGCGGGATCCCGCAATTGTGGGATCCAGCATTTGCGGGATTGGATTCCCTAATGGTAATGTTTGGGTCTTGGCATACTAAATGACCCGTGATTGATGAGATTTTCTTTTAATCTCTCGAAAATAGATTTGTGAGGTTGTGTTCTTTCTGGATAACGATCGAAGTATGTTTCGAATGCAATTTCAGTTTGTTATTACTTTGAATAAAGCATTCGATCATTGCGTATTTTTCATATGATTCATACGGCATTTCGTAACTCTTAATTCAAAATAAATATTCAAAAGAATGCAAATTCAATACTTAAGTCACTGATTAGTAGTGTCAAACCATTAGTGACATACGCCTACTCGGAGAAATCTCGAAGACAACAATTATAATTTCTCTGATATATACTAATTTCATGTTATTCGATAAAACATTACTTTTGGAATATTTTAGATCGGCATGTTATATATCGTTGAAAAGGGGAAAAATGCTCTATTTATTTCAGTCGTAGCCAGCTATGTTTTCCATTTAAAAAACACAACTTCATGTTATATCTACAAAACTATTAGAGATATTTAAAATCTGTGAATTCCACTGAATTCTAGTCGAAAAAGTGCCTGAAGAACGTGCAAATATCATTCGTCTGATTTAAAAAAACAAAAAAGTATCAAAATAGCGAAAAATCGAGTTTTGTGTTATAACTCGAAAACAAAAGACGATAGCTAATTTTGGGTTTCACCATTGAGTTTCTCTCAAAAAAAACGACACAACCACCTTTCTCATTTTTCGATATCTCTTATAGTTACCGAGATCTCCCTAAGAATTTTTAATCGTGCCGGAAAAATGTCCTATATAATTATCGTTTTCACCAAATAAGTATATTTTTTATCGAATCAACATTACCGCAAAATAAACCATTGAAAATTGTGAATAAACAACTTTACAGTTTTTTTTATAATAATGGCGAAGGCGCCGGTGGAATATTGAAAATCTCCCCTGAAAATTACGCTGAAACATTGCGCATGGTTGTGAGGTAATTTCGCAATCCAGCGTAGGAAATTGCGCCCTTAGTTGTCAGTTGTTTCGCGTGTCTCGGCTCGTTTTCGGCCGTTTTGCCCTCGGCTCGCACATAAAGTTTTTAGTACGTAAGGTCTCGTCTTTACCGTTGACGTTCAGTGGCGTTCGTGAGACATTGATAGTCGCCGATAGGTGTCACTCACGACAACCGTGAATTTATCACGGGTTCAACGTGACTTTTATTAGAAACCAGATAATTTAGGTAAAAAGATCACAGTTCCCAAAAAGTTTAATTTGAAATTAACACTGAATTATTGGTCAATTGGTGATTCTTAAAAATATATTAATCAACAAAAATATAATTTAACTCGTTTTCCTTTTTTTAAATTTTACAGTTATCTAGAAATATATAATGAGAAAGTGAATGATCTCCTCAATGAATCTCACAGTGAACATAACCTAACAAATCTTAGGGTGAGGGAACATCCTGCGAAAGGAACATACGTTCAAGGTAAAAACAATTAACAACAAAACTCCACGTAATTCAACATCATCGATTAATTTGTATCTATTTTTAACCTATCCTTAGGGCTGTCAGAGCATATAGTGACGAATTCTTCAAACTTACTGGAATTGTTGAGACTTGGTAATAAGAAACGTCGAGTGTCAGCGACATCTGTGAATCCTCAGTCGAGTCGAAGTCATTCTGTGGTCACCTTAAAGTGTTTGGGCGGTGTGAAGATAACGCTGGTGGATTTGGCTGGCAGTGAACGAAGTAGCAGTCATACTAAATCGACATTTTTGGAAGGTGCGAATATCAATAAAAGTTTGGTGGCGCTGGGAAATGTGATCTCGTCATTAGGTGAGTTTTTTTGTTGTTCTTTGTGTTGATTTGAATATGTGTGTATAATTGTTATTAATTGATGGGTTGAAGTAAATAACAAGCTAAGTGCCAAACCATTGTTCCCAGATATGCAGAAAACAGTGTCTGACAACCCAGATGTTCAATATAAAAACTTTTATTTATTTATTCATTTTTAGTGTTTAATTAAGCAAATATTAGATAATATTTTGGTGTTATTTTTTATTTAGTTCTTCTAATAAACAAGCAATTAAAAATGCATTATTTTTTGACACTATTGGGGTTTTTGCAAGCGGTTGCATTCCTGATGGTAAAATCGAAACAAGATCATAATTACTGTGTAAGTATATTAGTAGCGAATTATTTTTATTCAAGTCAACAGTGCCTAGATCACTTTAACACAATATAACAATTGTTTTAATTTTTGGCACTTAGCTCATTATGTACTTCAACTCTTCAAATGTGATTATGATCAGTTTATTTTGCGCTGCTAAGGATACTGTCTAAAGCAACCACTGATCGCCAATGGTGACAGAAAAGGTAAATAAATAGGATACATTTGTTCGTTCGTTCTAATGAAGTAAAACATCTATTGGAAATATAGGGTGTAAGGCAAATAGTGCCAAGGTAGTGATTTTTTGAAATATTCGTAATTTAGATGCATAGCCTAGCCGAAAATTGGTCATAATAATAATTACATCATAACAGGAATAGTACCTGACTCTTGGAAAAAAAGTACCATTATACCAATACAAAAAATTGTGAACACCACCAAATGCGAAGAGTTTCGGCCTATTAACATGTTACCAAAACTAGAACAAATACTGGAAATTATTGTTAAACAACAGCTCAGTGAGTACTTGGATGAAAATCAATTTATTACTGACCAACAGTCAGGTTTTCGTGCTCAGCATTCATGCGAGACGGCCCTAAATTTGGTATTGGCAAATTGGAAAGGAGAATTAGAAGACGGTAAAACGATAGTTGCTGTTTTTGTAGACTTGAAAAGAGCTTTCGAGACAATTTGTCGTCGAAAGTTACTACAAAAATTGGAAACTTACGGAATCAGAGGAAAAGAATTGAAATGGTTTGAAAACTATTTAACAAACAGGAGACAGAAGGTTAGGATTGGAGAAAATGAGTCAAGTGAATTAATAAACAGCTTAGGGGTACCACAAGGTTCTGTTCTTGGACCGGTTTTATTTAATTTGTACATAAACGATGTTGCTTCACAAGTTAAAGCTTGTGATATGCACCTATTTGCAGACGATACACTAATATCAATTGCAGGAGATAACTTACCTGATGTAATCGCGACATTAAACTCCGAACTAGTATCGATATCAAATTGGTATAAAGAAAATATATTATGTTTGAATGTATTGAAAACAAAAGCTATGGTATTGGGAAATAGAAATTCGGTAAACCCTACACCAGACATAGTTATCGATAACACAGTTGTTGAGATAGTGGTCGAATTTAAATATCTAGGTGTCATTTTAGATAATAGTTTGAAATTTACGAGTAATATGGAATATATAGTTAAAAAGGTGAGTCGAAAGATTAGCTACTTAGGAAGAATATCTAATAAACTTACATTAAAAGCTAGAATATCTTTGTACCATACGATTATAGAACCATATTTTTACTATTGCAGCAGTATAATATTTTTGTGTACAGACAAAGACATTAAAAAGATTCAAGTACAACAAAATCGAGCACTCAGAATTTTATTACAAAGCTCCAGGTTAACCAGTGTCGAGTCCACGCTGAGTAAATTAAATTTTTTGAATATTAAACAAGGAACGGTATATCAGGCACTCACGTTGGTATATAAATGCATAAATAATAAACTCCCAAATTATATGACTAATTATTTAACATACAATAGTCAGCAGCATGAATACAATACTCGGCAAAAGGACCACTTCAGATTACCAAAATATACAAAAAGCAGCACACAAAATTCATTTTATTATAAAGCACTGAAGATGTTTAATACCCTGCCAAGTGATATAAAAAACAGTAGTTCGCTAAGTCTTTTTAAAACATCATGTCGGGTTCATGTATTGGCTAATTTTAAGTAGTTGATAAGTTTATTACTTAGGAAACCAAATTTATTGTGATTATTAGTTTCTTTTAACTAAATAAATATCATTATTATTATTATAATAATAAAATATGAGTTACAGCAAAAATTGACTCATCAATATCCAGACAGTATATGCTGCGTCATAAATTTTATTTGGGGTTTCCTTAGAAAGTGAAAGTGAGAGTTTTCCGAAAAAAAAAAACTGCTACATGAAGTGGAGAATTATTTCTATTGTGAGATTGTTGAATTTCTTCGTGCCACCACTAGATATTTTAGATAAATTTTTGAGTTATTGTGTATTATAAACGCGGGCAAAAAAACGATACATATTTTCAATTACTCGTCTTTCTAAAAATATTTCTCTAAAAACCGAATTGCTTATAATGTGAGAACTGAAAACATGCGAGCATATTCGCAATAATAGAACGTATCAATCAAATGATATGTTACTTTATGTTTGGCTAGGCACTATTCCTAATAATATTTGGTCAATTTAATTTGAAACGAAAGAAATATTAATATTAGTAGGTAATAACATTTGTTTGGTTTATGTTCAAAAGAACAATAGAAATGGTGGGTTTTTAGTATACAGGATGAAATTTTGTAACATTTTCTTATTGTTTTTACTCAAAAAGCAGTGGAGTTGAACTTTATTGAACGAAAACATTGTCAAATCACATACTCGAATTATCTTTAAAGGTGATCATGGTCAACTTTTAGCTTTCTTATTGGCACCACCTCTGGTTTTGATATTATAACCAATTTTTCTTCTGACTCACGTAATGCACCACACTTTTTTGACTGTAGATTTTTAACAAAATTGTTCAATTTTTATTTTTTTGATATGTTTTAAAGCTAAAATCAATATATCTTTTTTTATAAAACCAAAATTATGACGTTTGTTTTGACTTATCTGATGGTCAGGTATTGACTGTTTTTCGGGTGAATTACATGTTCAAACGTAAAATGTACAAAATTAGGAGTATAGGTTTATATTGGAAATGCCCTTCTTTTAGAAATGCCAGTTGTACATGAAAAATAAAAAACTTGGTTTGAAGTGATGTTTCACGTTGAAATGTTTCGACAACATTCGACACCATTTACAGCTGAACAACAAGTGTGATACGTCATAGTTGAAACTGAAAAGTTGGCAATGTTTTCTCCACAATATTTAAAGGTAACTCAAGTACACAATTAAATATCACGTGCCTCTTCAATGGTATTGTTACAAACGTCCAACTCCATTGCCTTTTAAGTAACAACAATAAAAAAAGCGATGTTTTATAAAATATCACCCTGTAGACGATGCTATAAAATCTCAACTGTTCCCTTTGACCAAAGCCAAACAAATCTCATTACTTTCTGAGTTATTACACCTTTCTTTTCACATTATATTGTCACGATATTATCAAAGCAGCTGCATATCCATACCTAAAGAAATATACCATTCGATTGAATCGAATATAACATTCGACTGAATCATTTTGTTATTGCGAATATGGTATGTTTCCAATATTCACATTAATAATAAGCAATTCGCTTTTTATGTGTACCTTTTTTTGCATCATAGTGTACCTATTAGGGTTTCCAATCCCGGACAAAATACTGATCCCGGGATTCATGAAAAACCCAAAAATTGCCGGATTGAAACGCCTGGGATGCCAAAAGTTCCCAAATCTAGTCAGTAAGAAACGAAGTAAGAAACGCATAAAATAAACTTGATTGGATAATATTTTTACCCTGAAACTTGATCGACGTTTTCAAATTTTACCTTACAAGTAGAAAACCAAAACTTATCAATAATAAACAAAATTGAAACTCCATTAAGATAATAACTTGGTCTTCCATCTTAAATTTTCGTTCTTGTAGAATGTTTCAAAAATAGTGAACGGCAAAAGAAATTATTTGGTCGAGCCAAATTTTCATTTTTTTATATTAAGGCCAATAAATACTTTGATGATTTTTTGGTTTCTTCTTTAAGATAACTTTACAATTCATACGTCATGGATGTTTATTATTCAAATAGACAAAATATAATGACCCAGTTCTAAATGCGTCTTCAAGTAAACCGTTATTTATTGTTCAAAATTGATAAAATATTCAGTGACACTTCTTAGAATATTAAATATTCAATTTCTTGTCATGAAAAAAAAAATTAATATTACTTGTACGTCTTTCGGTTATGTCAAATATACTTCACATAGCCCAACGCATATTATAAAATACATTTTTTACAGTGCACTTTTTGACACAACTTGTCCACTAAAAAAGCAAAAAAAGCGATAATTGTGCCATGAAAAAATGTAAAAAACGACCATATTACCGCTGTCACAGCTCAATACAAACTCGAGATGTTTACCGAGACGCAATCTATGGCGTACATGCACTCCATGATGAAAAAACATCGTACCTAAATATCTCGTTAGTTGCAGGTAAATTTCTTAAAATGGAAGAAGCTTGAAAATCGGAACATGAAATGATATCGTTCGTTCGATTGGAGAGAAAACCATCGAAAGAGTAATAATGATTAATAACAAATCATTTTCTACTTATTTTCAATACTTTTTTCGCTGTATTTTATACCTATTTACAAATTTTATATTCTGTAGTACATCACTGAATACAGGTAAAGAAATCCGCCACTAATATTTACGTTTATGTTTTTGTTTCTGTTTTAAATGAAGCCTGTATTTTTTTGCTGAAGTAGTAAAAAGACTCAAACAAGCTGAAAATGATGTTTGCCTCCATATTGAATTATATTTACTTCTTGTAAAATCTGTGCCTCCTATTATAGCAACATGTTGGTATAAACGAACATTTTAGTCTTGATACTTAATTTAATCAGATATGGTGCTGTTGTAGATTGTAGTTCATACTTAAAAAATAGCAGCTCAAATGATTTATTGTAGATCAGTGCTCACACTTCAACAATTAACTAAAAAATAAGAAAATAATGTAGATTTAACTTTTTCGAGATCGCGGGATTTAGACTTATAATCCCGGGATCCGGAAGAAGCTCATTATTTGTCGGGATCCCGGGATTCCGGGATTGGAAGCCCTAGTACCTATATATCAATTTAGAAGCTTAATAACTTTTTAGTCTTTGACGATAGACCTACCGAGATAGGGCATTTTTACAAAACTGAATTATCGATCTTTGGAAGTATGTCAAGATATACAGCATGTCTATCCTAGTCCAAGCCATGTTTGAGACTTTTCAGCAAGCTAAACTTTATGTAGACCCTCACTCGTCAAACAACTGTCAACACTTCCTTCCTTTATCTATCATAACTTTTTACTTTATCATACGCAGTATGTAAAGTATTGTAATCGTGCCGAAAAATTTTTTTGAGATTTTAGCGGAAATAGGTCTTTATGGGTCCCCTGAACATTTTTGACCAAGGTACAAAAAAATGTCTGTGTGTGTGTATGTATGTATGTCTGTGTGTAAACGATTTTTCTGGCGACGATTCCGGAGAAACTACTAAAGGTATCGGAACGAAAGTTCATATTTAGAAGTTTTGTTACCAAACTTAGAGCTGAAAAGCTTTTGGTTGAAAAGGGTCCAAGGGAACTGGTAGTTTATTCTTAGCCTTTTTGAAGGATTTTGCAAATGAGCCGCCATTTCTGTAATTTCGACAAAATAGTTAATTAATAAATTAAAGTAGAGGAAATTTTGAATAATTTATGCCTATGACATTTTTTGGTAAAATTAATAGTTTAGCTTCAAGAGCAAATTCTATTTGATCGAGATCGGTCGCATCTGCATTGATATGAAATTACATAGTAGCCAGGATTTTGACAAATATTTTTTTGTGTTGTCACATTCGAAAACTGATCTCATCAGAGGTTGGAGAACCACTATGGAACGTTGCCGCTGTAGTGCGGCAAATTATAAAATACAAATTTCAAATAAAATAAGATCACCAATTTGATTGTTTGTTGATAAGAAATATCAACCCATCTTTATATCTAATTCTAAAAACGATAAATTGCGAAAATTATAAATAAAGTATAGCGATGAGTGTAGTTTTATTTTAGTATGTTTGTAGGGATGTGTCATGAACAAATATAAATCTGTCGGAATTTGAATTACCTTTTTAAGGTGCGTTTTCATTAGTGATAATGGCAGTGGTAGCAGACGCCGTTATAGTATTTCCAATAGAAAATTGCTAGTGACTCATGTTTATGTACATGCAAACTAATATGTGTCATTATCACGATATGTAAGAAATACTATAATTTCGTATTCTACCACCGCCATTAGCTACCATTACCTACCAATCGGAACGCACCTTTCGTCAAAGTGGTACCAACCTAGCATTTACTATACAGAAATCATTTATTTTTTTTTTAAATACGTATTTCTTAAAAAGCAACACAATAAACGTTGATGTCGCTCCTGCCAAAAACTAGATAGCGCGACTCGCTCATATGCGACGGCGACACTCCGCCTTCGGTGACGCGCCGTATCACCGCTCGTCGCGCTATTCCGTACTTTCGGCATTTGTGACATAAATAACTATTATTCTAATACCGTAGTGTAGGTAGTGTCAAATGCTGATGCTTTGACAATACCTACGATTTATCTCTATAGAATAGATTCTCATGCAGCTAAACTATTAATGTTATATATTATATGATAAAGTCATGTGTCTGGCCACATCAGATTTTTTTAAAGATATTATCCCACTAAAATAGACCAGATACAACATTCCAAATTCGATGACTAATCCACCCAATTTCCACCAATTTTTCAGCCGACCAATCGTCAAGGACGCCCAAAGGATACAAGAAGCGTTTCGTACCATACAGAGACTCCGTCCTGACATGGCTCCTGAAGGACACTCTAGGCGGCAACTCGCAAACGCTGATGATAGCCAGTAAGTACCTTACGAAGCGTCGTAAACACCCCCCCACCCCCACTCCATTAAAAACAATTGCCGGCGGAGCTTTCGTGCCCGTCGTCGCCTATAGCCAGGTGCATTTTCCACTAAACTTTTCGCATACCTAACCAGTGATTAAAGTCCTTTGCACAGGACGTAGCGTGGCGCTACCCTTAAAGTAAAAAGTTAGTACAGAATTTACTGTTACAGCCATATCTTCGTCGAGTACATGCTACAATGAGACTGTGAACACTTTGCGATTTGGGCATAGAGCCAAGCAGATCGTTTCCGTGCCCGTTGTGAACGAAGATCCCAGGCAAAGGATAATAAGGGAGTTGAGGGTTGAAGTTGGAAGATTGAAGGAATTGTTGCTCTGTCATCAGGTTAGTGATTTGTTTCTTGTTTGTTATGGTGTAAAATGATAATAATATGAGGAGAATGTTGGAGAATTTGTGCGAAATTGTTTTGTTGGGGTTCTGAGGGTGGTAGGAATGGGAGGTAACTATCAAATAAGAAGGAATCCTGGAAGTATATTTCGGAGAAATTTCACACCAAGTTGGATATTTTCCCTAAAACTAGTGTCCTTTACTGCAGTTTATTTGAGTACATAGTTATGGACATATATCGAAAATGGTCAAGACTTAACTACCGTTTTTCGTTTCGATAACATTGACTCCTGTGTTTGAAGGCGCATAACCCTAAAACTGCTGAACAGAAAAATTTAATGATCCCTTTGTATGTCTCAAAATTGTTTTCAAATAAACGGAAAGTTTTTTGAACAACTTGAGGGAACTGCAATGGGTAACTGTCTCTCACCTTTTATTGCCAACTTGTTTATGAGCAGATTTGAAACCAATGTAAAGTCTATAGCACCATATTTCCCTAAGACTTGGGTTAGGTATGTCGACGATATTTTTGCCATTTTTGACACCAAGAAGTGCAGCATTCAAGATTTTCTTCTCGTTTTGAATTCTAAATTCAACACCATTAACTTTACTGTAGAACAAGAAGTTAACGGCCAACTTCCATTTTTAGATACTCTGGTAGTCAGGAATAGCAAAAATATAATAGAAATTGACGTGTATCGGAAAGATACTAACACAATCAGGTTTATCCCTAATGATTCGCAGCATCCTTTTCAACAAAAATTGTCTTTTATTAGTTGTTTAGTAAATAGGTTATTGAAATTTCCATTGTCCGCAGATAGATATCAGCAAGAATTATTGTTTATTAAGAATGTTGTCATACATAATGGGTACCCTGAGAAAATAGTTGATAGAATGATTAAGAAGCAGAATCAAAAAATGTATGTAAATCAAATATCTACTTTAAATACTTTGTGTGTAGAAAAGAAGAAATATGTTAAAATACCGTTCGATTGTGCATATACAAGGGGTTTGAGAAGTATTTTTACATCACAAAATCTCTGTATAGCATATTCGACTCATAATAGCATAAAAAACCTTCTTGGAAACCCAAAGGATAAGGTAGATGTACTTGATAAATCTGGTATATATTGTATCAAATGTCATGACTGTGAAAAAGAATACGTAGGCCAGACTAGAAGAACAATTTTAACTAGGTTCAAAGAACATGTAGCTCATTTTAAATATAATCGTTTTGAAAAATCTAGTGTGGCTCAACATATTTTAGACACAGGTCATAAAGTAGTTGTAGATGACTTTAAAACTTGTAAAAGCTGTGTCAAATAATAGGGAACTAAACAGCTTGGAAAGTATCTTTATTCACTTGAATAGAGATAAATTAATAAATTCAGACAGGGGACCTATACCTAGTTCGCCATTGTTTGACCTGCTTTAATTAAAACTTGTTTTTACGCTTCAATGATCAAAATTCACTGAGGTGTGAACAACAAATGGGTATATATAGCGTAATTTTTAACATGGACGTCACTTCCACTAGTGATTTGCTTGGACAATATCCAGTAAAGATACTATGAAGTGCTAATCTCTCTTTTTTTCTCTTTTTAGGTTCTACTGAAGATGGCAACATAGTTGCTGAAATACGTATTTAGGTTCTAAAATACTTGTTGTGGTTAGGGGTTTATAATTTTATTAGAAAAATTTAAATAAAGTGTGTCATACTCCTGAATCATTTCTACATAAGTTGTATGACTGTCAACATTTTTTGCCTCTCGGGGTAAACATGAGCGAGGGAGAAAAGAAAGAAGGTACCCGATCATTGCACTTTTAACTTAATATTTGTCTTTCAATTTTTTTTCCTCGTAAACCGCTTGAGACAAAAAAAATTATTCAGGTTGCATTTAGAGCCTCTTTTATAAATTGTTGTTTTAGTTTTCATCAGTTTTTGTGTAATAAAGGTTACGAACAAGGTTTTCATGGAAGCGGATATCTCAGTAATGAATATTAGCACGGTTGACTGCCTCGCACCAAAACCTACTAGCGAAAGAAACTGCGCAAAATATTATTCATGTTTATTTCGCTCTTAATTAATTAACAAATAGTCGGAATGCTATTATATTCAATGGATGTGTATCGCAGGCAATAAGGATTATTTGCATGCTAACTGCGTTGTAATGCTAACATTGGTTACTGAGATATCGGCTTCCATCAGAATCTTGTTCGCAACCTTTATTACATAAAAACTGAAGAAAACAAAAACGCCAACCTATAGAAGGGACTAAAATGCACTAAATGCAACCTGAACAAACACTGAAATTTTTGTAGTAGGTGAAGAAAGTTAAAGAAAAACAAACGCGGAAAGACGAACGTTAATTTAAAACTAAAAGAAATCGGGTACTTTTTTTCACTTCTCTCGCGCTTATGTTTACATCGAGAGGCAAACAATTTTGACAGTCATACAACTTATGTAGAAATGAGGAGTATGACATAATTTTTAAAATATTTTTCTGTTCAGCAGTTTTAGAGTTATGAGCCTTCAAACCCAGGTCTCAATTCTATGAAAACAAGAGTCATTTGAATTTATCAAGTTTTCTTATATTGCAAAAAATTTCATAGTTCACTATATCACAAATAAAGAAAGACAATGTAACGACAATTTTCATTTGCTTCCAGCGAATTTACTGGGGAAAAAGTTTCAAACTGACCATAATCTAATTGTAATTTAACAGGCGCCTGTATGATGTCAAAACGACTCATCATTGGTCCATAAATATTTTTTTGCGATATCTCATTGAAATCATTAGGAATTCAACATATTTCACAGCGGATTCTTTGAGAGTTGTGCTGAAATTTTTGACATTGTAAATTGACTATAGTTTTTGACAAAAGTAAATATTTAAAAATTCTTGTTTTGTATATTTTTGGCACCGATTTTCTGAAAAGACAATTCACAATTTCTATCTTTGATTTAGATTTCACGAAAACAAACATTTCAGGATAACAAATAAAGACATTTTGTGTAAAATAAAACGAAACAGTAAAATACATATAACAAGATAAATCTGACGTGGCCAGGCACATGACTCTTTCCGTATTATACAGCAGTTTCCCAATGCCCCACAGGGGGACAATTGGAGTGTTCAGGGGGCCAACTTGTCAGTTTCCGGGGCATCCGTTTCCAATAATTTACTTTTTGCAAAAAGAAGAAATAAACAGCTAAACTATTAACAATATTTTGTTTTTACCGAAAAATTTCATAAAAATGGCATTTGAAATTTCAGAAATGACCACACATTTCTCTTGTTTTTTGTCTTCAGTCTTGTTTTTACCGTGTCAAAGACTGCGTATTATGACGATTTCATTTTTTTTCTGTTTTGCTATTGTAGTATGCATATCTACCTGTACTGTGACAATGTCAATATCCCTTTGGGGATCAGAATGACAATAAACGATTATTATTATTATTATTAGCAAAATCGTAAACAGACTAAACATTCCAGTTCCTTTGGGCCCTTTTGAACAAAACTTCTTTCAGCTCTAAGGTTAATCATGAAACTTCTAAATATGAACTTTCGTCCCGATACATTTACATTTCTCCGGAATCGTTGCTACAAAATAACGGGCACACACCACACACACACACACAGAAATGTTTTTTTTAGTTTAGTTTTCAGTTTATTTTCGATTTATTTGGTGGATTTTTCTGTATACACACACACACACACACACATACACAATAATTTGTATTTATTTGGTGTTCTTATAATTTAAGAAACTCCAAATCACATATCAATTTGATATTTGTTATTATCAAAACTAAAAAAAGGCAGTGAACCAATAAATTTATTTTAAAAACCCCTAAATTTTAAATTATTTTAAAAATTAGGAATTAATATTGGACTAATGTGTGTATGGATATGAATTGCCAAAATGTGTCAAAGAAAAACCGAGAATTTATGTCCGACCCAGACTTTTTGAATAATTGTTTTAATCGCGTTAACTTTTCTTCAATATCAAAAAGAGCAAAATTACATCGCGCCAACTACAAATTGAAAAACACTAAACAATCACCACTTACACTATACATATTCGCAACTGAATATTACTTTATCATACGCAGTATGTAAAGTATTGCAATCGTGCCGAAAAAAAATTTTGAGATTTTAGGGGAAATAGGTCTTTATGGGTCCCCTGAACATTTTTGACCAAGGTACAAAAAAATGTCTGTGTGTGTGTGTGTGTGTATGTGTGTGTGTGTGTGTGTGTGTACCCAATTTTTGTTAATTCATTTCCGGAGAAACTACTAACGGTATCGGCACGGAACTTCATATTTAGAAGTTTCATGACCAAACTTAGAGTTGAAAAGTTTTTGGTTCAAAAAGGTCCAAAGGAACTGGGTGTTTACTCCAAGCCTTTTTCAAGGATTTTAGAAATCAGCCGCCATTTCTGTAATTTCGTCAAAATAGTTAAATAATAAATTAAAGCAGAGGAAATTTTGAATAATTTATGCCTATGACATTTTTTGGTAAAATTAATAGTTTAGCTTTTTAGTTTATTCTAAGCCCTTTTCAAGGATTTTGGAAATGAGCCGCCATTTCTGTAATTTCGACAAAATAGTTAATTAATAAATTAAAGTAGAGGAAATTTTGAATAATTTATGCCTATAACATTTTTTGGTAAAATTAAAAGTTTACCTTCAAGAGCAAATTCTATTTGATCGAGATCGGTCGCATCTGCATTGATATGAAATTACATAGTAGCCAGGATTTTGACAAATATTTTTTTGTGTTGTCACATTCGAAAACACCTGATCTCATCAGAGGTTGGAGAACCACTATGGAACGTGCCGCTGTAGTGCGCAAAATTATAAAATACAAATTTCAAATAAAATAAGATCACCAATTTGATTGTTTGTTGATAAGAAATATCAACCCGTCTTTATATCTAATTCTAAAAATGATACATTGAGAAAATTATAAATAAAGTATAGCGATGAGTGTAGTTTTATTTTAGTATGTTGGTAGGGATGTGTCATGAACAAATATAAATCTGTCAGAATTTGAATTACCTTTTTAAGGTGCGTTTTCATTAGTGATAATGGCAGTGGTAGCAGACGCCGTTATAGTATTTCCAATAGAAAATTGCTAGTGACTCATGTTTATGTACATGCAAACTAATATGTGTCATTATCACGATATGTAAGAAATACTATAATTTCGTATTCTACCACCGCCATTAGCTACCATTACCTACCAATCGCAACGCACCTTTCGTCAAAGTGGTACCAACCTAGCATTTACTATACAGAAATCATTTTTTTTTAAATACATATTTCTTAAAAAGCAACACAATAAACGTTGATGTCGCTCCTGCCAAAAACTAGATAGCGCGACTCGCTCATATGCGACGGCTACACTCCGCCTTCGGTGACGCGCCGTATCACCGCTCGTCGCGCTATTCCGTACTTTCGGCATTTGTGACATAAATAATTATTATTCTAATGACGTAGTGTAGGTAGTGTCAAATGCTGATGCTTTGACAATACCTACGATTTATCTCTATAGAATAGATTCTCATGCAGCTAAACTATTAATTTTATATATTGTATGATAAAGTCATGTGCCTGGCCACATCAGATTTTTAATAAATTTTTTTTTCAATGCAATACGTTTTCCAGGCGATCGTATAAACAATTTAAGGTTACTTTTGTTATTTTTCTAATCCATTTTGTATCTTCGAAAAGAAGATCATTTGAAAAATGTTAAAATTTATTTTAATGCGTAATTCATAATTCATAAAGTTGTTTATAGAGTGCTGACCCACATCAAAACAAATACTTGACAAACTACTATATATACAGGGCTCACTTACTCATTAAGCTAAGAGTTTGACATTTTGCAGGCTTACCCTGTACTTCAAGGTACAATTCAAGAAATTATTTTTTATTATACAGGGTGTTCCAAAAATGTGCAACGCCATGATAATATATTTTTTTTAAATTGCATGCTATACATTTTTCTACACATTTGGAAGCCTTTTATGGTTGCCTTCATATCACCAAAATTTTATTGAAATCGGTTGAGTGACCGCAGCGGAAAAAAATAAAAACCAAAAAAAATTGATTTTGCATCGTAAGATTTAAAAATCAATAAAAACTACAAAATGCACCTCGTTAATAAAAGTTTGCGACGTGCTTATTAAGTTAGATGTAATAGTCTCGTTAACCAAGTGACATTGATCCAAATTATACAGGGTGACCAAAATCGAGTGTCAAACTTGTCAAACTTCAAAGCGTGTTATTGTTCTTATTTTAAATTGGAACCCATAAATCTTTTTATGCGAAATGATGCAGAATTAAAAAATAAACATTGTTTCTAAATACAACCCCATCACAATTCCCAATATTTTAAAAGTTATTCGCCAAAAACTCATTTTTCAACGTTTCCAACGGCAATTTTAGATAATAAATATCGTACGTGACGTTGAAAAACAATTTATTTCATAAAAAATAATAGACCTATTTTAGATTTGAGTGTACTTAATTAAGTAGTTATTCAAATGCCAAATTTACTGCATCATTTACCTATAGCGGTAAGGACGGAAATGTGGCTATAGGTAAATTTTGCAGTAAATTTAGCAATTGAATAACTACTTAATTAAATACAGTAAAATCTAAAATACCTCTCTGCGTTATATTTTATGTAACAAATTGTTTTTCAACGCCACGTACGATATTTATTACCTAAAATTGCCGTTGGAAACATTGAAAAATGAGTTTTTGGCGAATAACTTTTAAAATATTGGGAATTGTGATGGAGTTGTATTCAGAAACAATGTTTATACTTTAATTCCGCATCGTTTCACCTAAAAAAATTATGGGTTCCAATTTAAAATAAGAACAATAGCGCGCTTTGAAGGTTGACAAGTTTGACACTCGAGTTTGGTCACCCTGTATGATTTGGATCAATTTCACTTGGTTAACGAGACTATTACATCTAACTTAATAAGCACGTCGCAAAATTTTATTAACGAGGTGCATTTTGTGGTTTTTATTGATTTTTAAAGCCTACGATGCAAAATCAATTTTTCTTGGTTTTTATTTTTTTCCGCTGCGGTCACTCAACCGATTTCAATAAAATTTTGGTGAAATGTAGGCAATCATAAAAGGTTTCCAAATGTGTAGAAACATGTATAGCATGCAATTTAAAAAAATATATTACTATGGCGTTGCACATTTTTGGAACACCCTGTATAATAAAAAATAATTTCTTGAATTGTACCTTGAAGTACTGGGTAAGCCTGCAAAATGTCAAACTCTTAGCTTAATGAGTAAGTGAGCTACAGAAGACGGGAGCTTAGTTGCAGGACCCTGTATATATATACAATATATAGATAGATTTGTCATTAACCCACATTCTGAAAATCTTTCTATTAAAAACAAACGCGCATATACAAACAATATGAAACACCTTGACCCTGAAAAAGTTCACGGGCAACAATCACAGCCCCATTCGCATGATTTCCACAGATAATTTTTATTTTCAATATATCTGCACACACACACACACACTACCACACATCTTCAGCACATACATGCATAGCTGTGTTCGCAGCAGTTCGCATCGCGTGACCAAAAGACACAAGACCCTTCCAACACGCAAAACGGAATATTGTAACACCCCAAGACTATTTTAGTAGAACCGAACGGTATTTTTGCGATATATTTGTTTTTTGCAGCCGCCAATACACCACTCTCACATTTCAGCATTGTGTGTGGTCGTAAATAGGCATGCATGATGTCTCCAGTTGACGAGAAAAACTTGAAAGAAAATATTGAAATGTGAAGCCGATAAATTGTGGAAGACTTAAGATATATTCTTTGAAAATTGGTATTGGTTTTGAGGATTAAAGGATACATCGACATCAGGTTTTCATTAGAACATAATATTTCATTTCTTTTTATTATTTTTTTATTATTAATATTATTATATTATTTTATTATTAAGTAATGTAGATTGTACATTGTTTTTGTATTTGAACCTATAGTGAAAAACACGTACACGTATCGTCAATTAGTGGTGAATTATTCTCTCAATTTTTGTTTATATTCACAATAAATTTAATGATAAATGATATGCAACACACAAATAAAGGTAACGTTCGTCTCCAGTTGACGAAAAAACATGAAAGAAAATATTGAAACGTGAAGCCAAAAAATTGTGGAAGACTTAAGATATATTTTTTGAAAACTGGGATTGGTTTTGAAGAGTGCAGGATACATCGACATTAGGTTTTCATTAGAACATAATATTTATTTTCTTTTTATTATGTTTTTATTAATAATATTATTATAATATTTTATTATTAGGTAATGTAGATTGTACATTGTTTTTGTATTTGAACCTATAGTGAAAAACACGTACACGTATCGTCATTTAGTGGTGAATTATTCTCTCAATTTTTGCTTATATTTACAATGAATTTAATGATAAATGATATGAAACACATAAATAAAGGTAACGTTGGTCTCCAGTTGACGAAAAAACATGAAAGAAAATATTGAAACGTGAAGCCAAAAAATTGTGGAAGACTTAAGATATATTTTTTGAAAACTGGGATTGGTTTGGAGAGTAAAGGATACATCGACATCAGGTTTTCATTAGAACATAATATTTCATTTCTTTTTATTATGTTTTTATTAATAATATTATTATATTATTTTATTATTAAGTAATGCAGATTGTACATTGTTATTGTATTTGAACCTATAGTGAAAAACACGTACACGTATCGTCATTTAGTGGTGAATTATTCTTTCAATTTTTGTTTATATTTACAATGAATTTAATGATAAATGATATGAAACACATAAATAAAGGTAACGTTGGTCTCCAGTTGACGAAAAAACATGAAAGAAAATATTGAAACGTGAAGCCAAAAAATTGTGGAAGACTTAAGATATATTTTTTGAAAACTGGGATTGGTTTGGAGAGTAAAGGATACATCGACATCAGGTTTTCATTAGAACATAATATTTCATTTCTTTTTATTATGTTTTTATTAATAATATTATTATATTATTTTATTATTAAGTAATGCAGATTGTACATTGTTATTGTATTTGAACCTATAGTGAAAAACACGTACACGTATCGTCATTTAGTGGTGAATTATTCTCTCAATTTTTGTTTATATTCACAATGAATTTAATGATAAATGATATGAAACACATAAATAAAGGTAACGTTAGTCTCCAGTTGACGAAAAAACATGAAAGAAAATATTGAAACGTGAAGCCAAAAAATTGTGGAAGACTTAAGATATATTTTTTGAAAACTGGGATTGGTTTTGAAGAGTACAGGATACATCGACATCAGGTTTTCATTAGAACATAATATTTAATTTCTTTTTATTATGTTTTTATTAATAATATTATATTATTTTATTATTAAGTAATGTAGATTGTACATTGTTTTTGTATTTGAACCTATAGTGAAAAACACGTACACGTATCGTCATTTAGTGGTGAATTATTCTCTCAATTTTTGTTTATATTCACAATAAATTTAATGATAAATGAAATGAAACACAAATAAAGGTAACGTTCTAAAAAGGACAGGTTGTCGCACAGTTAAAAGGACAGGTAAATGTACAAGTATAATGATCTTTCTCCTTGAAGAATTTAGTTATTTTCAACATGACTTGGGCACCAATATTGTCGTACCAAAATTGTCGCAAAAATTGTTACATTGATCTCTTGAATTGGATGTACATTAAAGATGTAGGGTAGTTAGTCCAAAACAATTTCTGGTAAGTGCCCAAAAAACCTTAAATACAAAGTCTCGCGATAATTACAAAAATATTGACATGAAAATGCTTCAAAATAACTTAGGTATACAAACTAGTTACTCCTTCATAGTTCACAATTAATTAATTTAGCCAGCATTTGACAGATATTTTGATACTATTGACAGTAGGTATGTCAAAACATCAGCGTTTGACACTACCTACAGTCATTAGAAATATCTGTCAAACCCTGGCTAACTAGTTTTAACGCAGACACGACCGATCTCAATTTGAATCTGCTCCTACAGCCAAATGTTTTTTTCGGCACGATTACAATACTTTATCATACTACGCATGATAAAGTAAAAATGTCTGTGTCTGTGTGTGCCCGTTTTTTTTTTTGTGGTGACGATTCCAGGGAAACTACTGAAGGTATCGGGACGAAACTACATATTTAAAAGTTTGATGACCAAACTTAGAGCTGAAAAGCTTTTTGTTCAAAAGAATCCAAAGGAATTAGATGTTTACTCTAAACATTTTTGCATATGAGCCGACATTTTTGTGATTTTAATACTTAAATAATAAATTAAAGTAGAGGAAATTCTGAATAATTTATGTCTACGACATTTTTTTGGTAAAATTAATAGTTTTGCTGCATGAGCAAATTCTATTTGATCGAGATCGTCGTGTCTGCATTAATATAAAACTAGTTAGCCAGGGTTTGACAGATATTTTCATTCTAATGACAGTTAGTGTCGCTAATGTTTTGACTATACCTACTGTCAATAGTAGGTATCAAAATATCTGTCAAATCCTGGCTAACTAATTTTATTTTTATGCAGACCCGACCGATCTCGATCAAATAGAATCTTATGCAGCTAAACTATAAATTTTATATATGTATGATCAAGTCATGTGCCTGGCCACATCAGATTTTATTTAAATAGAAAATACAATATTTTTTAATTTGTATAACCATTGGATTTGAAAGTTTTCTGTAACAATTCTGAACATCTATTAATAGTTATGGTTTCCAATAAAAGAATTCCTAATATTATGATTTCGAGGTTTTTTTCATTTATTCGCATTTAACGCAAGGGGGTTGCGTTTTTTAAATAATTATACCGTTATACGTTCCATTAAAAAAGTCTTTAAGTAGGACACACTGTAAATTAGGTGGTACTTATTTTGTAATTCTTTATCAAGCAGCAGTTTTTCAAAATGTTCCTTCCGTGACCTGAATATCTAATAACTAATAATTACAGTATTTTATTTCATAATGTCAAAATAATATTTAGTTGTTGATATCGGGTGCCAACTTATTAAGTTTTATTTATTCATTTTAATAACACAGCTTTTAAAATTTCTTTTTCAAAACTTGTTTGAGTTTTGATGTTTTTGTTTACATTAAATAAGATATAGAATAATTTAGAACACTGTTTTGACGATAAATATCATTATCATTATAATTATATCTCAACTTAATCGTTTTAAGAATATGTGAAAAGACAACAATAAAATGTATTAAAACTATGTTGATTTTGACAATGCTACCTCAAAATATGGCAACTCTATTCATGAGGCGTAACGATTCAAATGAATTTAAACCAATATTGTCGTCCTTCTAATGTTTATTAATTTGCTATAATCTCAAAACAAAAACTTTAAAAACTTACTAATACCATAAACATCTCTTCTATTTTCAGATAAACCCAGATAGTCGACTAAAACTAGTACTACCGATTACAAACACTGAACACCCAACAAAACAAAAACCATCTACGACAGATGCCTCTACGAACACAGACGCACACCTAGCACCAATCAAAACAAAACAACTACTACCCTATTACCTAAAAAGATCAATCATAGATCGCCTAGACCACAAATCCGACGAGCTCAACTCGCAATGTTTCGGTGACTCCACCACCATAACAAAACAAGAAGACCAACTGCACCTTGACCGCATCCAACAGTTCCTAGATACATTCATATGCTCCACACTGACAAACCTAGAGACAACCAACAAAACCTTCAACATAAACCAGAAAAACCCGATCGCCAAAGTGTGGACGGTGGACCAGGCCACATCCTCAACCGAGAAACTCATACCAGTGATGGACGTAACATCAAACAATGGCGAGAAACCGCTGATTAAACTGAGGAGGACGTACAGCGTTTGTTCCGACATGGACGGACAAAAACCGAAGATGTACGGCTCGCATGAGACTCTGTCCACAAGCAAAGGTGAGAAACTGCGAAAAGCAATCACAGCGACACTTAGAAAGAAGTCAATAGACAAATCGACACCGGCACTAACCAAAGTCGAAGCGAGAGTAGACTCGATAAGGAAGAATCCTATTAAACCACGTTCTGAAATTGTTGCAGCTGTTACCGAACGCCTCTACTCGAAGATCAAAAAGAAAGATGCATCCACTGAGACCGAAGAGGTCACCAAAGAGAATAAAGGTACCATGGCCAGGCTACGTCTTCAAGACATCACACAAAGAGCCATGAGGTATTATAAACGGAAGCATGCCGACACCCAAACTGATCAAAACAGCGTGGTAAGAGTTAAGGACATCAGCACTGACGTTGAGGACCTAAAAATTGAGACAGCACAAATCAAAAATACCACCACGTCAACAGAAGTCCAAAAAACAACCTCCATTGGGACTTACTGCAACCTTAACGAAGGGCACCTGATCCTAACAGCAACCTGCGGCACCCAAGCCGGTGACGAACCAATAGAACCAAAAGACACCAAATCCGCGACTAATCTTCTATCCTTCACCAAATACATACGAGATAAAGAAACAAAAGACAAAATACCCAACCCCATATACACATCCTCAGTCAACATCCACGTTTCCCATAACTACATCAACGGAACTAAGTCCGACAGCATTTCCGGTGATAGTTTAGACGAGCATGGCACGCAAAACGTCAATTTACCCACCCCAGACCTCCTGAGCAACCACAACTCCCTGGAGGCAACAGACAACACAGAAAAACTCAATTTTGCCATGTCCAGTGATACGACCAATGACCCCCATGAGACCAACGATGACCTCAACGAGAAATTCGGTGAAACCTGCCAGGCTAGACCCTCGATAATCCCGCAATTGCTCGGAGAGGCTGGTGTATCCATATCTCCAGCTTACGCACCCCAGATTCATGTTCTCAAGCAAGGAGATCGCGTGAAACCTTTGAGGAAGCAACAAGCCAACTTATGCCAACCGAATATTGTTGACGTTGACGAGTTTTACTTAGCGAATATCACCGAACCGACTATCCTTAAGAGTATCATGAAGCATCCTCAATATGAAGACGATAGTGACTTAACTGATGACACTTCTGAGAATGTCACAGATGCGTTTAATTATAAGAAGGTGAAGTTTCCTGAAGACCATAAGCGTAACTCGCGTATGGTTGACTCCATGGCTAACTTCCTGAAGGAAGCTAGTGCCCTAATGGCGAATTTATCCATTGCTGCGAAGAAACTCGATAGGAGGGATAATACCTCTAGCACGCAGGTGACTTTAGATGACATAAGCGATATTGTCAATAAGAAATCGCGCAGGAAATACAGGAAGAAAAAGAAGACGGATGCCTCGACGTCCTGCCAAACCGTTGACGATGATATCCCTGAGAATAAATACGAAATCCTGGTCAAAAACTCCTGCGATCGTTTAGAGCAATTATCCCAAAGTCCTCTAAAGACAAGGACCTTCCTGGATGAGAGTTCCTTGCATAGATTTCCTCAGCCTTTCTCAGTTAATGATTGGAATGATTTTGCATCACTCCAGCAGGAAGACTCCAGTTTGGAGAGTAATCCAACCTATTCGGATTATGGGAGTTTACCTCGGAGGAAGGTTAGGCATAAGTCGTTTTTGCCTCCTAGTGAGTACCTGAAGCAGTTGACCAACATGAGGAAGCAGATTATTGATACCGCGAGAGATGAGTTACTGCATGACCCACCGTTAGGATTCGACTAAGACTTTGGGAGGTCACCTTCTGGATTTCTATTTGTAACTTGGATGGTCAAAGAATGTACGAATGATAATTTGGAGTTTATGATGGATGATGATGTTGTATTTGTGTGGATTCCGTTGTGTGGAATCCATCCGTTTGTGTGGAGTCAGTTTTTATGTTTGGTTATGTTAGTGAAGAAGATTGATAGAAGATATTTTGTATTAATGGTCAATATTTCTTTTAGAATTATTATTATTTTAGAATATTAGTTCTTTCGAGCCCGTTTTAGAGTTAGGTAATAAGTAATGTTGTAGATACTTTAGTTGTAGGTATTTATACGATTTTTCAGAACCGCATTTCTCAGTGTTTTGTGCCGATTTCTTTTTTGTATTTTAGGCTACACAATATAGGAAAGTTGTAGATAATCATTTGGTATACAGTTAGAAAATATTTTCATACATACTTGAGTTCCACATCAACGTACCAACACAAACTTATGTTGTTTTAAATGGAGCACTATTATCGGTTGAAAAACTATTGAGCCCTGTGTTTGAAGGCCCCGTAACACTGAAATGGCTGAACAAAAAAAATTAAATACAGTGCGTTATACTCCTGAATCATTTCTACACCACAGGAGTGACTACAGGCAAAACTGGGAGAGCTGAAGGTGATTCACCGCTTAAAATCGTATGAACCAAGATATGAACGTACCGCGTGAATTGGTTATTAGGTGTGTATATTAAGTTGCCTACTAGGTAGTTCGTTCAAGATTAATATTTAATTATTAAAAATACTGTCATTTAATTGTGATAATTGTCCTATCTAATTTCTATATCCATCATTAGCATGTTTAACAGAAGCAAAGTGAAACCATACCAACGAAAACATCTTGTTCACATAACACGTTCGCGCTCGAATTGGAGGTTAGGTTGCTACCGCTGTCATTCGTTCTTATGGTTCTAAGAACAGACGTACTTTTTTGTCTTGCCCATTTCAATTATACAGCAGACGTATGAAAAGATGCTATTTCGTTTTAACACGCGTCAATATTTAGAAATATTCTGTAACGTATGTCTAAAATAACAGCTGAAATCTATGAGTAATCTTCAGCTCTCCCAGTTTTGCCTATATCAATTTTTTCTGCCCATCGGTTTAGCCTCGAGCATGAGAGAAGTAAAAAAGGTTACCGATTTTTGCGGTTTTAAAATAATGCTTGACTTTCCGATTTTCTGTCTCCTAAACTACTTAACAAAGTCTCTTCTATAGATTGGCGTTTTTATTTTCTTGATTTTGTATGTAATAAAGTTTTTAAACGAGCTTTTTATGGACGCCGATATCTCAGAAATGAACAATACTATCTGGACAACGCAGTTTGCAGGTAAACAATCCTCATTTATTGTGATACTCATCCATTGATGTATAACATAAAAGTTATTCGGGAATTTTTAATAGTGACGTGAATGTATTCGATTCTGTGCGGAGGCTGGTTCCCCTCGAGGAAAGGGGATTACGCGCGGGAAGCGATGCGAGGTTTCGCGCAATGATTTCAATCGATCAACTGTCAGGACCGTATTCAATATTTTTGTCATTTTCTCGTTCGGTTTTATTTTAGAAACTACCATACGTGTTTTTTTTCTTTACTTGTGGAATTGTATACTTATTCTGTTTTGTGAATTATTATTATTACTTCGCAATATTATTTCTGCCGAATATATCTGTTGTTGATACAGTGCTTCGTTGGTGATTTTTGACAGATACAACAGCTGTGCTTTAGTCAATTGAGAAAGAAATTTCTGACATTAATAATTAATTGTTTTTCTTTCTTGGAATAATACTTACTTTCTTGGAATGAAACTTCAAAGTTATATTACATATTTATATCGCTTTATAAAATTAATGAACATCTGTAATGTGCTGCTGTTTCAATAGTCTCATTAAGCAAAATTTTGCGATTGTTTTCGTTCCTGTCTCGCTATCGTGCTAATACTCGTTGCCGGATATCTCGGCAATTCATGAAAATCTTGTTTATAGCCTTTATTGCAAGGAAAATTAAGAAAGTACAAGAGCCAATGTGTAGACAATATCTTGAGTTATAATCTGTGTTAATTTGAATTTTTTTGGGCAACCGGTTTAGGAAAAAACAATTGGAGAGGCAAGCGTTTATTAAAAACTGCTAAATACGGGTACATTTTTACACTTCTCTAACGCTTCTGCCCAAATCAAAGGGCAGAAATAGTTTATAGTCACTCAAGTTATGTAGAAATCATTCAGGAGTATAAACACTTAATTTCTTTTTGTTCAATCGTTGCAGAGTTACAGGCCTCCAAACACAGGGTTCAATACTTTTGCAACCGGTAGTAGATGTATTATTGCAGTTTTTGTTAAATATATTTGTCCTAACCATCTTAGCAACAACTTGTTAGTTAACGCAAAATGTTTTTTTGAAAAACTGACGTTTTGTCTATGATTATCTACAACATTTCTGTATGAAGCAACGTATGTATTTCATTTCATAAGGCTATTAATGTATTTTGCTCCTAGCGTGAGATACACTGTATATCAAATTCAATGGGATTATGAAATCTGAATGTGTTGGTTATAATAAAAATTGTAGCACGTGCATTTTGCTAAAAAAAGAAGGTATGACATATTTTTTTGTATAACTAGCGGTTTCAAAGATACAGTGTTTCTGAAATAACTGCTAACCTTGAACGAGCAAATCGTTCATTATAATAAATAAAAACTAGCTATGTCGATTTAGAAGTTCAAATCATCGTAGTTAGCTGTTTAGTAGACAACAAAAACGTTTTTGGGAACTGAATCTTAATGTGAATATGTGGTTGTGAATAATGGTGTGAAATTTTATTCAATTTCAAACTGAATTTTGTCTTCTCCATGATATTGAGTAGGATTGTATTTAAATTATAAAAGTGAAGCTACCTACATACAAGAGTATATCTTTTTTTTAAGTTGATGGTGATTATTTTTCATAACTACGTTCATTCTATATTTGAAACGGTTAGTTGTATATAAAAATAAAGTTGTTGAAAACCTCTAAACATCACTGTGTAACCTTAAAAGTACATAGTTTTGAAAAGAAAATCCTACGAAAATTGATGTCTTATTAACACATGATACGCTCCTTAAAATTGATATTAGCCATTTCTATTCTAAAACATCTGAGATTATGTTATATTTTCTAAAAGTTACATTAAAAGTGTTTCTGTTAAATTAGCGTCTATAATTAATAAGAAAAGGTATTGTATACTGATCAATAAATATATTTATAACCAAACAACACTACATGTTTTTTTTCTTTTATTATTAAAACCTCCATACCATGTAATAGCCTGAATAAAAACGCAATAACAAAATATGATTACAGATTCAAAAATATGTGCGTCATACACTAAACAAGCGACCGCCGCAAACACCAAAAATACACGACAACAATAAAGAGGGCGATTTTACATAATCTATTTAAAATGGTAAATGAAAACAGTCACACCCGCTGAACAAAACATTTAACCTATGACAGCTAGAAATAAAACTGAAGATATTGTTAAGGACACTTCTATATTTGGCGGGCCTAAAATAGAAACACACCGTGTTAAAATTGATATATTCGACCGAGGGGTTTGTCTGATAATTCGTACTTACCAACACGACTCTCCAAGGCAGCTTGTAAAATAGAAGATATAATAATTACTACCATTAAATTTATTTTGGCCTTGGTTATTTAGGTAATATTTTTAAATTTTAACGTTAAAGGAAGATCATACCTTCGGGATAGTACAAAAGACTCCTCCTTTTGACATACCCAGTGCCAGGAATACGCAATTCGCAAAATATCAAACTTCCAAAATCCAGTAAGTCATTTCTGATAGTAGAAGTTTGCCATAAAGAATATTTTCCATCGTCGTGTTTTCTAGTATTCCACTCAACTCCCTCCAAAGGAGTTCTGATTGAATTTTACCCAAAAGAAAATCAAAATAACAACACTTCAAACAAGATTTAAAAAACTCACTGATTATACTGCTTCTTATCCCTGTACACAATTAAGTTAGCCTGAGGATAAACCTCTCTAGCCAAACAAGTAAAGTTGACATGAACGCCATCTGTCTGACTACGGTATAACTCCAAATCTTTTTCAGGTTCTGCCAAATAAAAAATGACATAAACCTGACGACGTTTAACAAAAGAAACCTCAAAAGTCAACTTTTAGACCTCATTTTTTAAGTTTCTAACCTTAAAACAGTAACTGACAGACGTCAAACACTATGAGATTTTCTTTTTTATCGACCACACCATGACTTACCAAAAACTATCATACTTTTGACGCTGAAGTCCTCATCAGCAAATGTCGAAACGAAGCATTTATATTCGCCAGCAACGTCAGTTGTTGGGTTGATAATTTTGATGGCTCTGTGGACAGTTTTTGGGTCTGCTGTCGTCTTGAAACTCAGATCGATCTTGTCTTTCAACAGACCTAAACTCTGTGGTTTTTGCGGTGGTACCCATTGGTAAACCAAATCGTTATTCAGAAACCACTTGACCACAAGTTCTGTGTCATCCGGTCGAATGGCATAGTTACAATCTAAGATTGCTGGTTGGCCAGAATCGTTTTTCAAGGCTTGAGGTACCTTTATGTAGTGAATTTGGACTGTTTTTGATAAACCACCTGTAAAATACGTAGTATTTTGTAGATATATCGATGAAACTATCAAATTTTGACTACCTAGATGATTTTTTTATGATTTATGTAAAATCTTGGCAGGTTTAGGATATTATAAACTCTTTTTAAGGAATGACGTTTTTTGAAAATATAAAATGTTACCTACCATAGTTACTTCTAAGTTACACTTAGGGACCTGAATCCTATTGAACACGTGTGGGATCAGCTTGACCGACGTGTTCGCAAGCGCCCTAATCCACCAGAAAACCCGACTGTCAACGTTGTTTTGCGTTATTAATTTACATTTTTAAGTATAACTTAGAAGTAACTAAGAGTTGTAATATTGTTTTTGTAATTATCTTTAGTTAAATATATGCCATTGAAGTATACCAAACTTGATTTGCCTAGAACTATTATTTAAAAAGTTACAGGTTTCGGCACACACGTCCAAATTAACAAGAAACGAGTACTTAGGTTAAAGATATACCGACAAGAAATTGAAATTTGACGACAATATTATATTATTTAATAAATTTTTCTTGTAGGAAAAGCATAGGTTTGGGTATACAAAAATCCAGCGTGGTTTAATTTATTCCCAAGTGAACTCGTTATTTTACCTGGTCTAAAGAAAACCAATATCTAAATACTGCCTATAAATATTTAAAACCGTAATTCGTTCAACCCTCGGCAGGTCACACGCATCACGTCACATCAAAGGGTTAACTTGAGCTTAAATCCAAGCTCAACCAAGTATACCGGGCAAGGTAACAGGCTTACAAACGTCGATATCAATCAAAACATTACAAAATACGAAAAAACTACGCAGTAACTAAGTAAAAACACAGTTTTTTTGCATATTTCTAATACTTGTTCTAAGGAAATTTTGAAATATCATAGGCTGAATGTTTAGATATATCGCAACGCGTTGGGAAATATAAAATACGTAATAATGTCTTATTAATAGGTTGCATAATGGTAATTATTTGATAGAAAAAAGGATTACGTACTTACATGTAAGTAAAAGTATGAGAAATACTTTCATAATTCGGTATTGTTCGTGTTTTTTCGAAAATAACTGCACAGGATTATGTGAATATTTGATATTGGAAGAATGAATAGCACGCATGCGCGTAACGGACGCCACATGACCCTGTTGATAAAATCGCGCTCTAAAATTAGACCATTTCATTCTATCGCATGTAAAATTAATATTTCCATTTCGCTTACAATGCGAAATGTGCTTCGAGGTTATGAATAAAACATAAATTCCCATTTGACGTTTATTTAAATCCTAACCCCCAAATATGAACCATAACCTTCATAAGAAGCGGCGTAACACATTCACCAGCAGCAAGTAGGCTATGAAAAAGAAATCCCTGGCAATTACGCATGTGATGTGGCCGAATTCCTAACCTCATTTGAATCAATCAAACTTTAACAGGTTAGTGTTGATAGTTGTTGTTAATTTGTCATTTATAACTATAAATTTCCGTAAAAATACCACTTCACAAATGGATAGCATAAGAAATTAACATAAAAATGAAACAACACCAAATTTTCCGTTGTTTTCTAGGAGATAAAATGAATGGCTTGTGCGTTAGAAGTACATTACGAGGGACTGCTGGTCTTTTTTTCACTAGTTCGTTAGCAAAGGCTAAGAAGAGTATTGACGCTGTACAGGAAGCTTCGCTAAGAGAACGGTGTTTGCTTGTCGACCATAATGATAACGTTATTGGAACCGCGTCGAAAAAAGATTGTCATACGGTACGAAAAGATGGATCACTGCCCCTGCACAGGGCGTTTAGCGTGTTTCTCTTTGATCACAAGGGGGACCTGCTGTTGCAAAAGCGATCGGAAACTAAGGTACGTTTTAAGGTTATGTCCCATTGTTTGATATTAGTATAGATTTTATTTTAAATTGTATGGAACGCCTGTATATTAATAATAAATAATAGCAAGTTATTTAAATTTTTTGGGTTGAGGTGAAAACGTCCATGGTTAAAATGTTTTACGTTATGATTTGATATTTGTTAGTTGGTGATAATTGTGTTTAATTATTGTGGTTTAATTGGGCAAATGCATAAATTGAATATTTATGGATTGCAAGGTTTACTGAAAATCGTAAATTATAAAATTCAAACCAAAAAATATTTAATGACGACATCTGTAGATTGAATAACGAACTTTGTTTAATTGACGGTAATATAGGGAATAGTTTTTGTATTAGGCGGCAGTACAGATTTGTTCTAAAATTTGAAAAGGGTCATTTTGTAAAATACTACTAGATACTTGATTTATTTAAATGTTTTGAACACACTTCATGCAAAAAGAATATTGATTTATAAGAAATCTGTAATACAAATGCTGCCCACATAAGATTATGGGATTAAAACTAAAAATAAAAGATACGATACAGGGTGAGTCTGGAAGCTACCTCAGAAATTTCATCTTATATAAATTTAGCACATGTTTCAAGCGGTTTAAAAATATTTCGGAAAAAGGTATTTAAAAAGGTTGTTTCTATATATGTGACCTGGTCTACGAAAAAGGGGTTTATGTGTGAAGAGCTTGGTAGCTTTCTTAACGGCCGAGTTATTCGTATTTGAAGTTAGAGTACACACAATAAAAACACAAAATGTAAGAAAATTATTTTAGCTATTTTTTTGTACGTAGTAAAATAAATTAGAGAAATCAAATTTCTTATAAAATACAAACCAAATGATAATTTACATAATAATAAATAATCTATTCTTATAGGAAATAATATTTATATTAAATTCAACCTCTCTAATTTTTGTCTTCTTGGTATCTTTAGCATCTATTTTTTCACTCCGCTTCTTTTTATGATTTGTTTGGTCAGTTTTAGCCTGTGATGTACCTACATGAGGACTTGCAGTTACCTTTACTTTTCTTTTTCTTCAACTTTTTCAGCGGTTCTGGCGCTACTTAGCCCTCGGTGTTGAATGTGTACCACACTGCCTCTCGAGTTACAATCCAACTGATTAGAAAATGTCTGGCATTTATTCACTCAATGTTTCAAAAATAAGAGTAACCTGCTCAAATTCTTCACTATTCGCAATTGTTTTCATCTTCACCATTCAATTTTCACAAATTATAAAATAGTTGTATTGTGTTATACCTTTCAATGGCCGCTGGGCCGCTTAGCCGGAACTGGTTTGTTATGGCCGTGGAAGATAGGTACCATGTGATACATGTACAATATTAAATTTTTCAAAACGTCACAATCCTTCCAACTTCCATACTTCTTTCGTCCAGATAATTCAGAATACCCTGTTCAAACTCATTGTTAGAGTTTCCTGCTTCTTCTAAGCTAAGAATGGCCAAGTTTTCTCTACTTTCAATAGTTCTAAAAAATCCATTCTGGATATCTCTTGTATCGCACGAGGAATTTTGGAAATACATTCCCAAGTGCAACAGAGTTTTGATCAAAGATTTGGGACACAATTTTCAAATCATTATCATCTGTATAACTTAAGCCGAAACCCACTTCTGTATCTCCAGTGGATGGTTCTGATTCGTCTATTTCGATGTCGCTGTTCATTAGTTTTGCCGAAATACATATCGTTAACAAATTATAATGTGTCTTCTAAACACATCACTACACTTGTACCTTACGTATAACTATAAAAAAAATACTTAGAACATGCCTATTCAAAATCTCCACATATATACAGTGTGTTCATTTCAAATCTTCCGAATTTAAATAACTTTAGATGTGAAAATCAAGTGTGAGACAAAAATTTATATACAGGCTGTATCAAAAACACACAAACTAACTTACAAACTTGATAAGACACCAACTGGTTATCTCAAACTTTTATAAGGTCACATTTCTAATATCAAAACCCTACGTTATATTTACAAAAAAAAACTACAGTAGCTATATTTTTAATTTTTTTTAACTTTTGATTTGAGTGGTTTCAGTAATTCTGAGTAACTATTACTAGTAAAATATTACGACCAAATAATATTACCAACAAGGTTTCTCGAATAAGTCGATTTTACGAATTTCTTTCTGTAGGTAGCATTTAAAATATTTAATCCTCACATCGAACGTTATTTGAATTTTGAAACGAACGCCCGTATATAACACTACAAATTTTCCAGATCACATACCCAAACTGTTACACCAACACGTGCTGTTCGCACCCGATCGGGGACATCCCAGGAGAGGACGACGAACGCAACGCGATCGGGATCATCCGCGCAGCGCAACGACGCCTCCACCACGAACTGGGCATCGACATACCCTCGGTTCCGGCGGAAAAATTTCACTACCTCACCCGCATACACTACCAAGACGTAGGCGACGGCACCTGGGGCGAACACGAGATCGACTATATCCTCTTTCTCCAGGCAAACGTCAAACTAAACCCGAACCCGAGCGAGATTTCCGAAGTGAATTACGTATCGAGAAACGATATCGATTCTGTTCTACCGAAATTAAACGCGCCTCTCACGCCGTGGTTCGAGATGATCCTCAAGCATAAGTTGCACCTCTGGTGGGACAATTTGCACAATTTGGCTCCGTTTAAGCAGCACGATTCTATCACGAAATTAGAGAAATGACGGCGGATGAATTAGATTCCTTTAAAAACAGTAAATTTAATGTAAATGTTAAATGATATAAGGATGATTTGATAATACCAAAGTGCGTTGTTAAAAGATCGTAGAGGTATCGGTGATTGTATAGTTGAGTTTGACAGCTGTCGTGAAATTGAGGTTATGGGACGTTGATAGTTGAAATCGATTTTAAGATCTTGTAAAATGTGTTTTGCGAAACGGACTAACGTATTAGGAGGTATAAGAAAAAAATTACATAATAGAGGCCTTTGTGATGTATAGTTGCTTGACAGCTGTCATGGAATTGAGGTTATGGTACGTTGGTAGTTAAAATGAATTTTGTATACATCGTCGTCTATATTTTTGTATTGTCGTCTATATTTTTGTAATGTATTTTTTTTGTACAATTTAAAAAGCATCACACTGTTATTAGCAATGTTATAAATTAAAATTACTTACGAAAGACGTTGTCGAATGTGCTTTAGAAAGCAGAGTAATGTATTTTATTTATTATTTACTAAAAATTATCGGGTATGTATATTATTATTTTTATTGATGACTAACAAGTACAAATCTTTTGGGGATTATTAATGTTATTTTCAAAGAAGTCTTTTGAAGGAAAAAGTATTTTTAGATGATTAATTTGTATGTTGGCTAGGGAAGTTTGTGTTAGTTTTGTATATAATGTAATAATGTGTAAAAGCGAATTAAATGTGGCTGCTAATATGCTGTAGTACAATCGTTAATTCGTTACCTTATGTAAATGAGTCTATTTTGTGCAATATTAGAGGCAGTTTTATTTTAATAAATTTTATTGTAATAAGTTAAGTGTATTCTTTCAATCCTTGCCTCCTTTAAACTACATGCTAAAGCTAAACCACACATGCTGAACCAAAATAATAATAATAATAAGAAATTGAACAATTATAAAATATATTGATATAGTCTAGTCAAAGTATGTTTTGAGATCAAACAACAAACTTCAAACTTGGTTATCAAAAGTTCATTGCAAACATTTTTATGGGGGGGGGGGGCAGTGGTGAAAATTGTAAAATTGTTGTCCAAAATATAGTTCTATGTATATAAAAAAAATTCCAAAAAATTCCTAAATTCCTAGCTAGTTTTTCTACCTGAGCTAGAAAAACTAGTCAGTGTTCTCCTCAAATTCTGGAGTTTCCTCATTATCCTCACTTTCAGCGTCAGGTTGATTTGGCGGCATATTTTTTTGTTAATCGTTAAATATTTAAAAACAAAGGTAGGTAACTATTACTTTTAATATAAAAAATATCTCTTTTACAGGAAAACTGATTGTTCTACTATTGGTAAAACATTTTCATTCCCTATAAAAATGTTTGTAGCGGTGGCATTAGGGTTGACAAATTTTAATTGTGAATCATATAAGCAAAAATATTTGAGATTAAAAATAAAAGACATGTACTTATTTTATGGACACAAATCAACAATAAACTGCCTATTTTTGTTTTGTTTAAAATCTAATAAAATAAATCCAATAGACGTTTTAAGGTTTGTTGTTTCGAGAATTATTAGGTTGTGATTTAATTAATCTATAAATTAATTATATTATTAACTATATTGTTTAGTTCCATTGATTTTTAGCATAAAAAATACATTTTCAATATTTTTTGTTGATTCTTAAATTTATAAACGTTAGATGTTCGCGTAATTATATACAGGGTTAGGTTATTTTTTTATTTTTTTCAATTTCAATTTTTCGTTTAACCGACATCTTTTCAAAACGTGACATTAGAATTTATGAGTCGTCGATAATACGTCGTATTTGACTCACACATAACGGATATAAATCGCTCGCATGATTACACGCTCGACTACGGCTGGCGTATAAACTTCATTACTGCAATTCTTATTGAAATTATAGAATACATTTTTAGTTTAAAAAGGTGCCTAAAATTCTGAATTGTGACTATGTTATATAAAATTATATACACCAGGTTAAAAAAATTTCAGATGGTAAATCCTGAATGTTACACGGCATCTGTCACCGGTCATCCTATCGCCGACGTACCCACCGAAATGGAAGAATTCGAGGCCATTGGCGTGAAAAGGGCGGCAGTTCGACGACTACGTGTGGAACTAGGAATCCAAGATGTCTGTCCAGAAGACTTTTATTACCTTACACGGTCAGTAAAAAAAAACAACAAAAGGAACCAACGAGAAAAAGAAAGCTTAAAACCAAATGTTCCCCTTAAAAAATAATCCCATCCCTCATTAGGTACTATCATCTGGACGTCGGCAACGGTAGATGGGGCGAGCATCACATCATCTACATCCTATTTATGCAAAGAGACTTCAAACTGAGGCCGAACCCTGACGAGGTCAGCGAATTCAGCGTGATACCAAAAGGTTTGTTACCACCCAGATCTTGCCCGGGCAGGGCCAATACGGTTATCACCAGCAATAAACCAAAAAATAACTGCTCCCATGCCCTCCGGCCATATTTGTTTCAAGTTTGGCCCATCAAGGTTTTAACCAATGAAACGAACATGTAACATGCAGGTCCATGTCCTCAGCATCCCCACATTCAAAATTACAAAACATTCTACTTTCGACTACTTTCGAATTTAAATTTTTTTCTAATGCCAAAGTTTTGTGCAAGTTTTGTGCCGCAAACTAGAAGTTTTGTGCTCCATTCGTTTCCGAGTTATAACCATTTTTCTGAAGGGGGCGCTGTGGACATGCCTGATCTAACTTCCAAATTCGAAATAAAATCAAACGTTTTCGACGCTGAAGTATTGTGCTAGTTTTGTGCTGTTTTGTGCCGCATACCAGAAGTTTTGTGCACTTTTCGTGTACGAGTTTAACGGCACTGTTTGTGGCTATATAACTTAAAAACTATTCAATAAGTTTTTATCGACGTTTCGTTATCGACGTTTCCGGTAAAACTACAAGTCCTATGGAAAAAAAGTTAAATGGCAAAGTTGTATATAACAAAAAGATCTACAACTTCTGTATTTACACTTTTTTCACATAACCACAATATTTATGTGAAAAATTCAAATAACCAAGTTTTTGGTTTCTATTTTTATATCTTACAAAAACAAAATTCTTTCCCGAAATAGATTTGATTAATTGTATTAATTTTTTTTCGATATCAGATACAAATTTGACAAATTTTTATCGTCTAATAATGAATTTACAATACTTTTCGCTCCTTTTTCGGCAAATCCAGATGTTGTATCGTAACCAGAAAAACAATGCAGACATGCAACGATGTTTTTGAAGGATTCATATTAATACAATTAATCAAATCTATTTATAAATGTAAACATGATAATATAACACTGAATCAATTCAGATTTAAAAAATATCAATTGGCAAAAATTAAATCATCTTTCATATTGGCAAATCTCCCACCCACAGAAGGTGCAGCAGTAGAACATTGTTACAGGGCATATTATCAGCTTCAAAATTGGCCGGGTAACGAACTGACAGCAACGGATTGGGGCTGGAAGCAACATCAACGTGGCATTATGCCCAAATTTACAGAAAAGGAATTAATTCCGGAACTATTGCTTAAAACGATTTGCTGCAGCTGTTCAACTGGATGTAGAAGTTTAAAATGTGCCTGCCGAAAACATGGTTTCAAATGCACAAATTTATGCTTAAATTGTCATTGTTTTGAAAAATGCTCCAATGTAGAAGAAAAAATACTAGTAATGAATTCCTCCATTTGCATCAGTTATAACGATTTGGGATGAATAAAAGAACTGGTCTTTATCTGATGTAGTTATTTATTGATCTAATGGCTACCAGGTTTCGAACGTCACGTTCACGGCATGACCACACATAACCCCAATACCGAGACACGTGACTACATCAGATTGCTGTAAACTGACGCATGGCCTGATGACGAACGTGACGTTCGAAACCTGGTAGCCATTAGATCAATAAATAACTACATCAGATAAAGACCAGTTCTTTTATTCATCCCAAATAGAAGAAAAAAGCTAAATTGTGGATGAAGAACCAATGCAGACTGGAACTAATATTGGAGGCGAAGCCGGTGATGGTCTTGAAGACTTTGAAGATCTCCTCGAATCTAACGATGTAGACATGCCATCAAAGAAACAAAAAGTAATGGATACTTACAAATGTAAATAAAATTTAATAAATTAACTTTTTTTACTGAAAAAAAGAGCAGCAGTCCCATTTTTTAGATGAAGTACCCTCTAAATCCTAGCTTTAATTATATTTAGAACAACTATTTTCGCATATTTTTTGCAATCTTCGTGTTTTATGGATTTGTAATTTTTCTGTTTATCAATGTAACATGGAATCTTACGTTTGTCGAGTAATTAAAGTATAAAGTTTAATAAATAGCCCAACATTATACACAACGATTAAAAAAAAATCGGATTCAAATTTTTTCCATTTCTTTGCGTTTTTTGAGAACATTTACCATAGTACTGTATACTTTTTTTACACCATCAGAAAGTAGAGATTTCAACGAACAAAAAGCCCACCGACTTTATTAAAAAAGGAGATGCTTTGACGTGAGAATTTTCGATTGAAAATTAGGCTGCTTTTCCGATATTAACTCAAAATAAGATAAAAAATAAATATTTTAAATAAAAAAAATTACAGTTTGTTTGGGGCATAACAAGGCAAGTTTTCACCAAATTTCGGGAAAGAAAATTTTCCCGACCTCAGATCGCCCGTAAATTATTTTTCCTTTCATTTTTGTTATATTCTCTTCCTTCTCCAATGGGTTTCATTCTACTTTTATTTTGTTTGGTTTCAAAAATTATCGACCCTGGTCTATAAATAATCATTGACAATATATGACAATAATCATTAAATAAATTTTTTTCCATTTTAGTTATATATTATAGTATTGACATCGTCCAACCAAACATTGCAAATAACTCGAACACAAAAAGAGCACAAAACTTCTGGGTTTCTGCACAAAATAGCACAATAACAACATAATACTTATGCATAAAAATTTTATTTAATTTTTTGTTGTGAAAGCCTACGTACTTAAATAAATAGTTGTTGGTAGACATTGTTTTTGATTTTCTGGATATATTATAATAAACATTGTTGACATTCACCAACGGAAAATTGCACAAAACTCGAAAACAAACGGCGTGCAAAACAACAAAAATTAATTTGGTTACAGTTTGGAAATTGGGCCCATGGACACCGCAAACAAAAAAAGCTAATAACTCGGGAACGAAATATGCTGTTTTGAGCCGCAAACCAAAAATATTGTGGTCCTTTCGTTCCCGAATTATTAGCAATTTTCGCTTGCGGCGTGGCGCCTATGGACCCAAATTCAAATTTTCAAAATAAAATCAAAATTTTTTAATACGAAACTTTTGTGTTATTTTTGTGTGCCAACCAGAGGTTTTGTGCTCCTTTCGTACCCGAGTTGTTAGCAATTTTCAATTGCGGCGTCTATGTGCCCAAAAACTAGCAGTTTTGTGCTCCTTCTGCTTTCGAGTTATTTGGAATGTTCGGTTGGAGGAAGTCAACAATAGAAATGGTTACTATAATATATACAGAATATGGCAAAACAATTGTTTACAGACTATGTATCATTTACTTGTCAAAATTACTTGTGAAAAGAACACAAAACTTCTGGTTTGCGGCACAAAACCGCACAGAACTAGCACAATACTTTAGCATCAAAAGAAGTTTGTTTATATTTTGAATTTGAAAGGTCGGTAAGGCATGTCCACAGCCCCCCTTCAGAAAAATGTTTATAACTCACAAACGAATGGAGCACAAACCTTATAGTTTGCGGCACAAAACTAGCACAAAACAAACACAAAACTTTGACATAAGAACATTTTGAAATTTCCAACGAGGACAAGTAACACAGCCATGAAAATTTAGCTCATGCAGCAGTGAACCCAGGCCCACGATCTATGGAACAAAGGCTTATTAAGATTACAACCGCGTTCAAGCAACTCCTAAATAATAAAATCTAAGCAATAATTATCAACCATCGAATACCCATCGTCCTATTTCCCAAACTTTATAATAATCCGTAACCCGTGTGGTTACAGGTTACCTATCGGAACATTTGGCAACGTTGAACGCACCTCTGACGCCATTCTTCGAGCTTGTATTCAGGCACAGACTGTTCCTGTGGTGGGACAATTTAGACGACCTCGATTCCTTCAGAGACCGCGAAAAGATCAGCGTCATCAACCATAATTGGAAGAACCAGGAGAACCTCAACTGGAGAGAGTGACCGTTGTGAATTTGTGATTGTCGGTTTGCGATACATGTAATTATTATTATAATAAAAACATTGCTGTAATTTGAATTTCGTTTAGATACTTTTTTTGGGTTAACCGCATTGATAAATAAAAGAGCGAGGGGGAAGATCCCACCACCACCCCGCTGCGTGAAAAATTCCTTTCGGGATTTTCCAAACAGCGACATCTTTCCCCTCGCTCTTTTTTCATCTCTTACCTTCCTGTAATAGAATAGCTACAGATTTTTAATTACCGTAATTTACGGCTTAAATTGCCGATGGTAATTTGCGTCAATTTAAATTTCCGTTGGTAATTTACCAAAATTTTTAAAAACAGTTGTTAATTTACCGGAATTTCTAAATTAATTTCAAAAACCTTCCACCAGTAATAAAATTATAACCCCCTAACCACAACAAGTATTTTAGAACCTAAATACGTATTTCAGCAACTATTTGCCATCTTCAGTAGAACCTAAAAAGAGGAAAAGAGAGATTAGCACTTCATAGTATCTTTACTGGATATTGTCCAAGCAAATCACTAGTGGAAGTGACGTCCATGTTAAACATTAGCCTATATATACCCATTTGTTGTTCACACCTCAGTGAATTTTGATCATTGAAGCGTAAAAAACAAGTTTTAATTAAAGCAGGTCAAACAATGGCGAACTAGGTATAGGACCCCTGTCTGAATTTATTAGTTTATCTCTATTCAAGTGAATAAAGATACTTTCCAAGCTGTTTAGTTCCCTATTATTTGACACAGCTTTTACAAGTTTTAAGTCATCTACAACTACTTTATGACCTGTGTCTAAAATATGTTGAGCCACACTAGATTTTTCAAAACGATTATATTTAAAATGAGCTACATGTTCTTTGAATCTAGTTAAAATTGTTCTTCTAGTCTGGCCTACGTATTCTTTTTCACAGTCATGACATTTGATACAATATATACCAGATTTATCAAGTACATCTACCTTATCCTTTGGGTTTCCAAGAAGGTTTTTTATGCTATTATGAGTCGAATATGCGAAAACTTGTAAAAGCTGTGTCAAATAATAGGGAACTAAACAGCTTGGAAAGTATCTTTATTCACTTGAATAGAGATAAACTAATAAATTCAGACAGGGGTCCTATACCTAGTTCGCCATTGTTTGACCTGCTTTAATTAAAACTTGTTTTTTACGCTTCAATGATCAAAATTCACTGAGGTGTGAACAACAAATGGGTATATATAGGGTAATGTTTAACATGGACGTCACTTCCACTAGTAATTTGCTTGGACAATATCCAGTAAAGATACTAAGAAGTGCTAATCTCTCTTTTCCTATTTTTAGGTTCTACTGAAGATGGTAACATAGTTGCTGAAATACGTATTTAGGTTCAAAAATACTTGTTGTGGTTAGGGGTTTATAATTTTATTACTATTAAAAAAAAATAAAGTAAAGATAAACTTAAGTTTGTAAGATTGTTGAATTTTGCCGAACCGTCTGGATATGTAATATTAATTTATAAATTATTGTGTGTAAGTTACCAATAATATCAAATTAGATGCTTAATACATTTGAAGCTGTTGACGATAGACCTATAGAGTTAGATATGTTAAGATATATCTATTGACATTTAGCAAATCTGCAGTTATTCGGGATAACTCATATTAGAATCGCAAACCAATAATAACTGTCGAAAAGTGCGATACTTTTCCTATCCAAAATGAATTTTTTTCTATCTTTATCCTTACGTCAGAGTAATTTTTTGAAAAATGAACAATTTGACATTAATTGCAATTTTTGACCCGCGCATTTGGAACACGGCCCCGCGCATTTGTTTGAACCCGGCCCCGCAAAAGCTTAGGCCGGCCCTGTATTTAGTGACCTCTCCGAAAGATTTGCGGGAATCCAACAGTCACTAAGACCGATAAAGCCGCAAACATAGAATTTTTAAAATCCTACCTTACAATGTCTCCAGCGATGGTTGTCATCACTTGGACAAACGACATACCTTTAGATGTCTTCATACCTAGAAGCTTCCTGTCCATCGATGCCGTTCGATTTTGGTCCTTCTTGCTTTATCGTCAACATCACGTCATCATTCCTGGAAGCTTCCTGTCCACCGAAGTCGTTGTTCACGTTTGCGCACCGCCTGAAAATTTGCAGATATAATTAATATGTTAAAGTCACATATAAAATATTTGCTAATCAAATTTAAGAGTGTTAGTTTACCTATGATGAGCAGCTCATCATTTCCTCTCCTTGCTTGAGCTTCTACAACTGTGTGGGTACATGGTCCTGGCATGACGCCATCTGCAAAAAATTTGAATTTTCAAGCATGAAACCAAATGCACATTATTCCATCATGCTTTTTTACCTTATGACCAGTATAGTCCTCATCATAACCCCTCCTAATTTCAACAAATGCTCCAGCAACAAGATCCCCTCGTAGGCAGGAATATCCATTCGGATCCACAATGACCCTGACGGTTCATGGAGTATTGACGGCGACGATATAGGATGGCCATTGTGGTGAACATTGCCCAGACTTTCTTGTGTCATCTGCAAAGATATCAAACATTGTATTTCTGACTTAACCATGAAACCAGTTCCAAATTTTACCCAAGGGAATGACTATTTTTTACCTTACGGTCAGGATCGAACTTCTCTTCACAACCACTCTTGAATGTACCCTTGATTTTCGTTCTTGAGTTCCTAAAGGTTATTGTATTTCCCTGTTGATTATGTTGATAGGGAGATATTATTTTCTACTGCTTTCCTACGTCATTGTGCGTTTTAGGTGCTTCTCTTTCATTTCTCTCTAATTTATGATGTCTGAAATGTAGTCTGCCACTTTACTCAGTTTCTCCTGGCTTTCTAGCATGGTCGTGATCACTGTTTCTTCAGTCATTTCAGTACCTACTTCTGTACTGAGACGTATCTTCTCATCTACGATCTTAGGGCATTCAAATAGTTCGTGGTTTCGGGTCTCTTTCTTACGGCAGTTCCGGCATGAGTTGTTTTCTTGCTTGAACTTAGATGACTTCATTCCTAGACCCTTCCTGTTCATCGATGCCGTTCGATTTTGGTCCTTGTTGCTTTAACGTCAACATCTCCTCATCAGTCCTGGAAGCTTCTCTGTCCACCGAAGCTGTTGTGTCCACGTTCGCGTACCGCCTGAAAATTTGCAGTATTAATTAATACATTAACGTCACATACAGAATATTTGCGGTAATGTACCTTGAGCTGCTCATGATTATTTGCCCTTGTTGCTTGATCATCTACGGCCATGTTCCAACAGTACGTTTGCAAGATAATAGGTCATCTGACTATCGGGCACAGTCCCGAATGCTGGTGTGGTCTGCAAAAAACATAGATTGAAATTTCAAGCATGAAACCAGGTCCACATGATTCCATAATAATGTTTTGATTTACCTTACAGGTAGTATCGTCATCGTTGTCAAATCTCTCTTGTATTCAGTTTACCAAGACCGGATGGCCTCAAAATAAATTCAACAATTGCTCCAGCAACAAGGTCTCCTTATAGGCAGAAACCTCTTTTCGGGTCCACAATGTGCTTAACGATTAAGCGTGTTGACGGCTATGTTAAAGGAGGGCCATTATATTGAACGTGTGGCCCGGACATCCTTTTGTCACCTGAAAAAAAATATCAAACCTTGTATTTTTAACTTAACTACGAAACCAGATCCAAATTATTCCGAGAAGAATGCTTATCTTTTTACCTTACGGGCAGTATCAAAGTTCTCATCACAACCACTCTTGAATTTAACCTTGATTTTCGTTCTTGAGTTCATACAGCCAATTGTAGTTCCCTGTTGATTATCTTGATAGGGAGATTTTATTTTCTACTGCGTGTCTACGTTATTGAACGCTTTAGGTGCTTCTCTCTCGTTTCTCTCTATTTATGATGACTGAACTCTGCCACTTTACTCCATTTCTCCTGGCTTTCTACAGACATTGTATTTTCAAGTTTGAAACCATATCCACATTATATCATAATATTTCTTTTACCTTACGAGCAGTATCGTCCTCGTCACAAGCCCTCTTGTATTTAGTTCACGAAAACAGATGACCATAAGGGCTATAGCACTTTTCTTCATAGCAACAAGCAAGCCATAGCCGCTACCGGATCGACTTCTTTTCCCGGTTACATATATTCTGGTCCGTGGTTATCAAACGTGAGGATGAAGACATGTTTCCTGAAGACTTTTCACCGTTTGACATCTTCATCACCTCCATTTATGGATGCTAACTCTTGGATCTATCATTCAATGTCATCATATCTGGTAGTTGCTGGTCAATTGATGCTGTTGTTCACGTTTGTGTCACATCTGAAAATTTGTAGTATTAATTAATTAATCCATTAAAGTAACAAATAGAATATTTTCTAATAGAATTTAAGAGTGGTAATTTACCTATGAGGTACTCATGATTTGCCGTTGTTGCTTCCATCTACGATTGTTCTCCAATAGTACACTCCAAAAATAATGCCCATTGAGCCATAGGACACGGTCCCGAATGCTGGTGTAGGTTCATAGTCTTGGAATGTCGTCCAACTACAAAAAAAGTAAATACCAAACATTGTATTTTCAAGCACGAAACCAGATCGAAGTTATTCCAAAGATAATGTATTTTCTAACCTTACTCAGAGGAACTTCCTCGCTACAACTCTTCTTGAATTTATTTCACGAAGACAGGTTGACTTCAAAATAAATTCAACAAATGCTCCAGCAACAAGAATTCCTCATAGGCAGGAGCTTCTTTTTGGGTCCACAATAAGCTTGACGCTTCATGGATGTGTTGACGGCGACGATATAGGCTGGCCATCATGGTGAACATAGTCCGGACTTCCTTGTCATCTGCAACATATCAAACATTGTATTTCAGTCTTAAGCATAAACCCGGATCCAAATTATTCCGACGAAAATGTTTCTATCTAACGCCCAGGATCAAGGTTCTCATCACAACTACTCGTGAACTTACCCTTGATTAACTCTTGAGACCCTGGTGGACGATTGCACTTCTATTCGTAGCAACAAGCTGTAGAGATATGCCGCCGCTCGACATAGTCGCTATCAGACCGTCTTCTTTTCCTGTTACGGCTCCTCAGGTCATCAAACGTGAGGACGAAGACATGATGTTTCCTGAAGACTTCTGCCTTCGCAAACTTGTGACCACATCAACCTATGAAAAAACGAAAACAGAAAAAGGGTCACTAAGACGGATGAAGCTGCAATATCAAATTAGTTATTCTACCTTTTGACGTCTTTATCACCTTCATCGATAGATGTCATCTCTTGGATCTGTCTTTCGATGTTATTCATGGAAGTCTCCTGTCCATCAGCGCCGTTGTCCACGTTTGCGCATCACCTGAAAATTAAGAATTAATTAATTTATTAGACTCACAGATAGAGTAATTGCTAATCGTACCTATTTAAGAGCGGCAATTTACCTATGAGCTGCTTATCGTTTGCCTGTTATACTTGATCATCTACGGGTTCTTTTCAACGCTATACTCGCAAAATAATTGACCATCCAACAATACGCATTACAAAAAATAGCCCTAAAACATGAAATAAGAATAGATATTTTGCGGGATTTCATTGAGGTTGTTCATTTGGGTTAACCATTAATAAGCCAAGAGCGAGGGGGAAGATCCCACCACCACCCCGCTGCGTAAAAAATTCCGTTCGGGATTTTCCAAACAGCGACATCTTTCCCCCTCGCTCTTTTTTCATCTCTTACCTTCCTGTAATATAATAGCTACTGACTACCAACTACATACCTTCAGTTATACATAACTTGTTTTGCTGTAATCACAACTAAAATCAAAACAACACAAACGTGTTGTTTAAACAGAAACCGGCGCGACGACGTTCGATTCGAGGTATGACATGGAGGACCAAATGAATTCTCCATGTACTTCGCTTCAAATTTCGTCGTATTTAGTGACCTCTTGCGAAAGATATTCGGGAGGACAAGTCACTAAGACCGATAAAGCCGCATCTATAGAATTTTTTTACTACCAGCTACATACCTGCTGTTATAACGACGTGTTTTGCTGTAATCGCACAACTAAAATCAAAACAACACAAACGTGTTGTTTAAACAGAGCCCGGCGCGACGACGTTCAATTTGTAGTATGACATGGAGGACCAAATGAATTCGCCATGTACTTCGCTTCAAATTTCGTCGTATTTAGTGACCTCTTGCGAAAGATATTCGGGAGGACAAGAGTCTCTAAGACCGATAAAGCCGCATCTATAAAATTTTTTTTTACTACCAGCTACATGCCTGCTGTTATAACGACGTGTTTTTCTGTAATCACAACTAAAATCGAAACAACACAAACGTGTTGTTTAAACAGAGCCCGGCGCGACGACGTTCAATTTGTAGTATGACATGGAGGACCAAATGAATTCTCCATGTACTTCGCTTCAAATTTCGTCGTATTTAGTGACCTCTTGCGAAAGATATTCGGGAGGACAAGAGTCACTAAGACCGATAAAGCCGCATCTATAGAATTTTTTTTTACTACCAGCTACATACCTGCTGTTATAACGACGTGTTTTCAGGGCCGGCCCTAGCGTTTTTGTCGCCGTAGGCAAATCTCAATAGTGCCGCCCCCCTGATTGATTGATTAATTACTTTTATAACAAACCAACAGCAAATTATTGAAATGATTATTATCAAATAATAAATTCATGCATCATGAGTCCTTGCGTGTATTATTTTTTATTATATTTTGCAAGACGCGTTAGTAATGTAGCGAAAACAAACATCCTATACACACTACGTACCACGATATTATTTTCTTGTCGAAAGTAAAACGTATTAAGAATTCTATAGCCCGAAAACTATTTCTTGCAGGCATAAGAATGTATTTTTCACCGGTGCATTCATGCGGCATTAATATGTTTACCTCAAATAGTCTGCCCAATATCGGCGTAGTAGGTTTTTTACGCAACGTGTTTGCAAGTCCAGATGTGCGATGTTACGAATCGACATTAAATGTTCATATTTTCGGTACTTTCGGTACAAATATTTGACAGTGCATATGTCGCAGTGCAATTTGCTTAGATTAACAGGATAATAATACTCGAAAACAAAAGACGATAGCTAATTTTGGTTCTCACCATTGAGTTTCTCTCAAAAAAGACGTACTTACTCATTTTTCGATATCTCTTATAGTTACCGAGATCTCCTATAGTACTTTTTTTATGAATATTAGTTTAGCAAACTGTCTCTCGCCCGCTCAGGTAGCAACAGTTATAGACAGGGTTAGAAAAAATCTGCTAAGCAATGTTTAAATTTGGCCCAATGTTAAGGGAGGTAATGAATTTTTAAAAACGTCAACTGGATCTTCTGAAACAAGGTCTATGGACGCAAAATCATTTAACATCATAATTAATTCGCCCGACTATGAAAATAGTATCAATAATACCATCCAAATGTTTACTGAATGAAGACATTATTTTTGAAATTTATTATAAATTATCAGTGGATTATCAGTGAAATTTGTCATGAAATACTTGCATCAAATATCTCCGAAAGTAGCTTAGCAGAACAAAATGTTATATATGTACCATACTAAAGATGAAAAGAATTACTTAAAAATATTGAAAGATGTAGATTTGGGAGAAGGTTAAAAAACGGGTTTTCAGAACCGAAATATTATGTCAATATCCTACACTGTTAAGTCATCTGTCAGCAAACTTCTGTCGTTTTTGACAGAGTAGATATTGACATAATATCTCCGTTCTTTACATTTTCCCAAATCTAAATCTTTGAATATTTTAAAGTAATTCTTTGCTTATCATGTACCCAAATCTTATCAAAATTTTATCTTTAATATGATGTATAATCTGTTCTGCTAAAAGTAATATTTTCGTACATATTGATGCAAGCATTTCATGGCGAATTTTTTAATCACTGATAGTGTTTAATTAATTTCAATAATAATATCATCAAAGACTCAGCACATTTTAATATTATTTTTATAGGCGGGCAAATTATGTGCCTACCCAAGTAAAAATTAACTAGCTTACCATTTCGGCAGCAAATGCTAAACCGTTAAGATGGAGGAATCGCCAACTTTTAAAGCGCTTTCCATATTTTTGGAATGTGCCAGTAAATCATTTTTACTTATAACATTTTCTTTAAGTTTGTGGATATCGCATGAAAACTCAAAAGGATCGTTAGGACTATTTTATATTTCTCTTTTGATTTTTGTATAGGATCACTACACTACAGTACACTTTCATATTAATTTTCCTAATTGATCATATTATTTTTCCTAATTGATTCTAATTCTTTATAAAAGCTAATGAGCTATTTTATTTAAGTATGTCTATTATTGGCTGCTATGCATCTTAAAATATAGGAATGGCCTGAAGCCTGTCAATTCCGATTGTATTTGATTGTATTTTACTATTCCTTTATTTTCTAGATTCAGGCAATATTTTAGAGCCTTTTTTTATAGTAGTTGGTTCAGTTGGTTTTGCCGCCCCTAAACTTTGCCGCCGTAGGCAGTTGCCTACCTTGCCTACCGCCTAGGGCCGGCCCTGGTGTTTTGCTGTAATCACAACTAAAATCAAAACAACACAAACGTGTTGTTTAAACAGAGCCCGGCGCGACGACGTTCAATTTGTAGTATGACATGGAGGACCAAATGAATTCTCCATGTACTTCGCTTCAAATTTCGTCGTATTTAGTGACCTCTTGCGAAAGATATTCGGGAGGACAAGAGTCACTAAGACCGATAAAGCCGCAACTATAGAATTTTTCAGATTCTACCTCGTCATTGATGATTGTCATCAGTTGGACATATCTTTAGATGTATTCATACCTAGACCCTTCCTGTCCATCGATGCCATTCGATTTTGGTCCTTGTTGCTTGATCATCTAAAGCAGGCCATTCACTAGGCGAACCCGGACATGACCTGCGACCGCGACCCGACAACGGACCCATCCGTCAGTGCCCATACATTACCCCGACAGTACCCAAACCCAGGGTTGTTATGTTTTAAAACATTTGTTTAAAATCATGTTTTTAAACATGTTTTAAAACAAATATTTTGTTTTAAATCATTTTATTTTAAACATGTTTAAAACAGTTTGTTTTGAATGTATAAACATGTTGTTTTAAAACATTGTTTTAAACATGTTTTGAAACAAGTATTTTTTTATAAGTACGTAGGCTTTCACGGCCAGAATCATTTAGAAAATAAACTGCTTCCGGGTTATGCCGTGTGTCAAGATTTGTTAATGCTGACGTTTCGCGAACCATGTTGCTCGCTTCTTCAAAGCTAATTGAATACTGAATACAGTTTTCACTTTTCACTGCTGCTCAAACAAACCTATTCCTATTCCTTGCATTTAGCAACCAAGAGATCATAAGACCATTTGTCATTTGCTTATTTCGGTAGGTTTTGCTCTTAATGTCCCATAGGCAGCTGTTTTCTCAATATATATTAATAAACTCTTCCCAAAAATCTTTGTTGTCCACAAACGACATCTTTACGACACTTAATTCAATACTGAATCAATTTACTGACGACGCTGATGGCATAGGGTCCCACAACCTGTCCGGTCATGTCCATACACCATATGTTCGTCGCGGATCGGTCCTGGTCGGGTCGTGTGTCCACTTGTTTTGAGAGTGGACAGCAGACCGAACCACAACTCGCTTCGAACTTGTCTCTCACTACCATACACCAGCGGATGGGTCGGCCGACGGGTCCGAACGGACTGATCCGGCGGACGAGTCCGCCTGTGAATGGGGGCCTTAAGTCTCTGTCTTCATATCTGGAAGCTTCCTGTCTGCCGAATCTGTTGTCCAAGCAGCGACATCTCCCCCCTCTCTCTTTTTTCATCTCTCACCTTCCTGTACTATAATAGCTACTTACTACCAACTACATACCTGCAGTCATAACGACGTGTTTTGCTGTAATCACAACTAAAATCAAAACAACACAAACGTGTTGTTTAGACAGAGCCCGGCGCGACGACGTTCAATTTGTCGTATGACATGGAGGACCAAATGAATTCTCCATGTACTTCGCTTCAAATTTCGTCGTATTTAGTGACCTCTTGCGAAAGATATTCGGGAGGACAAGAGTCACTAAGACCGATAAAGCCGCACCTATAGAATTTTTTAAATCCTACCTTACAATATCTTCATCGCCTCCATCGCTGGTTGTCATACCTTTAGATATATTCATTCCTCATAGAAGCTTCCTATCCATTGATGTCCTTCCCAACAAGTCCAGGTGAGTTGTTCCTTCGACGAACGGCGATAATCCGTAATTCTGATCCATCCACATGATCCTGACTTCCATTTCGTCCATCTGCAAAAAAAACAAACATTGTATTTTCAAAATAACCAAATGTTCAGATCCAAAGTTTTCCAAAGACTTAATACAACATATTAACTTAATAATATTATTTGAATATAATAAATAATATCTATAACGTTCATATTTAATCAAATCATTTCGTCTGTAATCTAGGATCTAGCTTTTCACAACATGGAGTAGGGTCCACAATTTACCTATCTACCAATCACAAGAGGGTTCACAAAAAAAAACTGAGACTGCCTGGCGCGCGGGGGGTGTTGATTGGTCGCACGTGCCTTGCTTAGGGTGTGTTTGGACCTATTTATGAACCTGAGGGACTTTCATTTTGTTGTCCGTTAATTTTCTAAGAACTTCTAAGAACACAGAAAGTGAAATATAGTAAATATACAGGGTTACCCAAAATTACCGGAACACCTAAATAATTCTCCAACCGTAAATAAAAAATCCAAGAGAAAATAACAACACAATTAGGTAAATAGAATTAAACTAAATGTTCAAACTGCCACATTAAAATAAATGCGTAAGCATGTGGGAAAAAATTCTTCACTTGAAGGTCAGGAGTTTTGATTATTGTTCACAACTCAAAAATAAAACATTTAAAAACAAAATATTTTGACAAAAAGTTCTTAGACTTAATCTTAGAACTGAAAAAATAAAAAATATGCATGGTGTTCTATTAGAAAATGAAAACGTTTGCAAATTTCCATAATAAAAGAACTCACTGTATGTTAAAACTATTTCCTAGAATTAATCTTAGAATTAAAAAGCGTATTAATATATAGGGTGTTCTATTTAAAAAAATAAAAGATTACGAAATTTCAATAATAAGATGAGCACTCTGTATATAGACAATATATTTAAACGATAGCTCGTTTAAAGCAAAAAAAAACTTATGTTTGAACAACATTTTTAAAGTTTCCAAAAGCAAAAAATCGAAAAGACCCATTTGAAAGTTGAAAAATGATAAAAAAACCAGGGCCGGCCCTAGGCGGTAGGCAAGGTAGGCAACTGCCTACGGCGGCAAAGTTTAGGGGCGGCAAAACCAACTGAACTACAATAAAAAGGGCTCTAAAATATTGCCTGAATCTAGAAAATAAAGGAATAGTAAAATACAATCAAATACAATAGGAATTGACAGGCTTCATTCCTATATTTTAAGATGCATAGCAGCCAATAAAAGACATATTTAAATAAAATAGCTAATTAGCTTTTATAAAGAATTAGGATCAATTAGGAAAAATAATATGAAAGTGTACTGTAGTGTATTGATCCTATACAAAAATCAAAGGAGAAATATAAAATAGTCCTAACGATCCTTTTGAGTTTTTATGCGATATCCACAAACTTAAAGAAAATGTTATAAGTAAAAATGATTTACTGGCACATTCCAAAGATATAGAAATGAAATGCTTGCATCAATATCTCCGAAAATAATACTCTTAGCAGAACAAATTATACATCATATTAAAGATAAAATTTTGATGAAGATTTGGGTACATGATAAAAAATTACTTAAAATATTGAAAGATTTAGATTTGGGAAAATGTAAAGAACGGAGATATTATGTCAATATCTATTCTGTCAAAAACGAAGTTTGCTGATGACAGATTACCTAACAGTGTAGATATTGACATAATATTTTGGTTCTGAAAACCCATTTTTTAACCTTCTCCCAAATCTACATCTTTCAATAATTTTAAGTAATACTTTTCATCTTTAATATGGTGTAGATTTTGTTCTGCTAGCTTAATACTTTCGGAGATATTTGATGCAATTAGTTCATGACAAATTTCACTGATAATCACTGATAATTTATAATACATTTCAATAATAATGTCTTCATTCAGTAAACATTTTGATGGTATTATTGGTACTATTTTCATAGTCGGGCGAATTAATTATGATGTTAAATGATTTTGCGTCCATAGACCTTGTTTCCAGAATGTCCATAGTTGACGTTTTTAAAAATTCATTACCTCCCTTAATATTGGGCCAAATTTAAACATTGCTTAGCAGTTTTTTTCTAACCCTGCCTATAACTGTTGCTACCTGAGCGGGCGATAGACAGTTTGTTAAACTAATATTAATAAAAAAAAAGTACTTAAGAACCATGTCTACTTGAATTGTCTTAATGGGTTAGCAATGAAGGCCACTGAATATGAATTGAGTAATACATTAGATCTGAAAGAAATTACTCGCGATTTTGCAGAAAAAGGGTTCGAAACAGTTAATTTTAATTTAGGGTTAAACTTTGTATATTGTACTAGTATTCTTTATTCTTTGTTATTTTAAAAGTATTGTTTGTACTAGTATAATCTCCAAAGGTTGCGTTTTTATTACAAATAAATTTCGTAAATATTGCCTCAGTGTTGACTGTATTTTTCTGGATAATGATTTTTGTATAAATCTATAAGACATATCGAAAAATGAGTAAGATCGTCTTTTTTTGAGAGAAACTCAATGGTGAAAACCAAAATTAACTATCGTCATTTGTTTTATTGGTCTTTAGTATTATTATCCTATTAATCTAAGCAAATTGCGCTGCGAGATATGCACTGTCAAATATTTGTACCGAAAGTACCGAAAATATGAACATTTAATGGCGATTCGTAACATCGTACATCTGGACTTGCAAACACGTTGCAAACTCTCGAACGCATTGGCTGGCTCGACAAAAACTTGTAGTTCTGTTGCCGTAAAAAATACCTTCTACGCCGATATTGGGCAGACTATTTGAGGTAAACATATTAATGCCGCATGAATGCACCGGTGAAAAATACATTCTTATGCCTGCAAGAAATAGTTTTCGGGCTATAGAATTCGTAATACGTTTTCCTTTCGACAAGAAAATAACATCTTGGTACGTAGTGTGTAGGATGTTTGTTTTCGCTACATTGCTCACGCGTCTTGCAAAATATAATAAAAAATAATACACGCAAGGACTCATGATGCATGAATTTATTATTTGATAATAATTATTTCAATCATTTGCAGTTGGTTTGTTATAAAAGTAATTAATCAATCAATCAGGGGGGCGGCACTATTGAGATTTGCCTACGGCGGCAAAAACGCTAGGGCCGGCCCTGCGTAAACATGGTATAAATTAAATTATACCGTATTATCTACAGGTTTATTACATTTAAAAAGTAGCAGGTAGACAGATATACCTACAGGTAAATTCACAGAATTGTCGAATTAGATATTTTTCATCTTCCACTATTTTTATATACCTATTTGAAAGTTTAGAAGCGGACGTGAATATCAACTATGTTATTTTAAATGGAAACATAATTTTTTTCTAATTATCTCTCTATGAAAATAAATCTATACTTGTATCTTATTTTCATACAGAAAATGCCACAGTTTTGTTGATTTTTGCTATATCATTTTAATTTTTAAATTACATATCTTAGTTATTTTATTACTGAAGCAAACTATTTTATATTTGGTGAGAACATACATTAAATATGGCCAAACAATATAATGTATAGAACACCAATATATCGTATACAGGCTGATCAAAATTGTGTTTGGCCAAAACTGAAGAGTTATACATTTTCTAGCTTCAAAAACTTTTTTTTATTTTAAAAGGTACACCTATATATCAATAGAAGAAAATCTTACACTCTAATACCATTAGATACTGTTGAACCAAAAAGTAGGAAAACCCAAATAACTAAACAAAATGTGGTATTTACATAAGGTATAAATAAAAATTGAAATAAAAATAATGTTTACAGTTAAGGAACTTTTTAAATGTTCGATCGTGTGTTTTAAAAAAATCTGATGTGGCCAGGCACATGACTTTATCATATACAGACTATATATACAGTGTACCCCACTTAAGGGTGTAACACCTTCATACAATTTTTTTAGTCCAATTTTAGTAATTTTTCTTTCAAATATTGAACACATATTACCCTATTTACTGCCAAAAAACAATTGCCTTCTACAAATGCAAAGCACCTTGTGATGGCAAAATAAATGGCAAAAATCAAGAAATCACTTTAGCGATTTTTTTATCGAAAGACTTTGCTAGTAGTAATTGTTCAGAATTGCCCAAAAACCCTAAATCCAAATTTTCATGAAAATTAAAAAATATTGAAATTTTCCTCAAAAATAATTCGTGCGTAAATATTATTTGAATCAGCAAGGGAAGCAGCTGAAGCACTTTGACAGTTCAGGTTTTATTTCAAACAAATAAAGCACACTTTTTAAGCGTAGCTGCCTATGCAAGTAATATTTACGGACTTTGTATTATTTTTGAAGAACATTTCAATATTTTTTCATTTTCATGAAATTTTGGATTTGCGGTTTTTGGACAATTCTGAACAATTAGTAGGTACCAGTAAAACTTTCCGATAATAAAATTCTTAAAGTAAATTCTTGATATGTATTTCTTATTTTCTTGATTATTGCCATCACAAGGTTTTTTTGCATTTAAAGAAGGCTGCAATTGTTTTTTTTGCAGTAAATAGAGCAATATGTGCTCTATATTTTAAAGAAAAAATTATTAAAATTGGACCAAAAATAAAAAAGATATGAAGGTGTTTACACTCTTAAGTGGGACACACTGTATAAAATTATTAGTTTAGCTGCATGAGATTATATCTGATCAACATCGCTCGTGTCTGCATTAAAATAAAACTAGTTAGCAAGGATTAGACATGATATTCTGATTCTACTGACAGTAGGTATTGTCAAAACATCAGCGTTTGACAGTACCTATACTGTCATTAGAATGGAATCCTGGCTTACTAGTTTTATATTAATGCAGACACGACCGGTCTCAATCAAATACAATCTGTTCATGCAGCTGAACTATTAATTTTGCCAAAAAATGTCATTAGACATAAACAACATTTAATATAAGTACCTACATAATTATTTAAAGTAACAACAGATTATTCTTCAGAATTACAAAACAGGTAACTAATATATAGCTTAACAATTTAAAAATCAATATTCGTAGCAGGTAAAATATATTATCTTAATAAATAGGGGATATTATTAATATTAATATATTATTATTAATATTATTAATAAATGTTTTTATTATTTTAAATTTTTCAAAAACTGCAATAGTACCTACATTCTTAAATACGTCATCATCAATATATACATTAGGGTGGTTCAAGAATGCATTGCAAAATTTTTTGTGATGATAGAAAGCAACGATCCTCAAAATCGTTTCCAAATCCAAAAAAGCGCCATTTTTTTTCTTCGAAAAATTTTTAATTGTGCCTATCGATGCATTAAATTTACATAAGAAAATGCATGAAAAAAATACATATTTTGGTATTTTTCGAATAATTGTTCGGGGTTTGGGAAAACTCAAGATTAAAGTTATACGACTTGTAGAGGACCTTTCAAGGAAGAATTTGACCTAACATACATATGGATTTCACGCCCCCAACCCGCCCCCACAGTGCCATGAAAACTACCCTAAAATGAAAAATTTACATTCTTCAGAAAATTGACCGTTCTAATCATTTCATTCTTTTTTCTCATAGTAATAATTCGTCTAATAGAACGCTTATAAACATTTGTCAGTTAATTACCATTTGTTTAAACAAATTCTATTTGTTTAAATTGTTCGTTTTTTTCGAAATCCGCCTGAATTCTGTTTTCTGAGGTCGAAATAACAGTTTATTATCTTAGAATAAAATTATTTACTAAAAAAAGTCTTCCTATTGTTTAAACAATTCATTATTATTCATTTTAAGTTTTTTCTAATTATGATAGAAAAATCAGCGTTTTTGTGAAATTAACTTAAAAACATCAAATTTATAAGTTCTTTTAACAAAAATGTTAAAACTTTTCTACCAGATTTAGAAAAAAGTTGAAAATGAATAATAATTTATTGCTAAACAATATGAGGATTTTTTAGAATAATGTCACTCTAAGATAACAAATTGCCATTTCAAACTCAGCAAACTGAATTCAGACGGATTTTTGAGAAAAACGAATTAATTAAACATTTAAAATTTGTTTAAACAAATAGAAATTAACTGACAAATGTTTATAATCATCCCACTAGATTTATAATAATGATTTCTATGAGAGAAAAACAGAATGAAATAATTATGTTAATTTTATGAAGAATCTACATTTTTCATTTAAGGGTAGTTTTTCAGGGCACTGTCGGGGTGGGTTGGGGGCATCAAATCGATATGTATGATAGGTCAATTTCTTCCTTGGAAAGTCCTCTACAAGTTCTATAACTTTAGTCTTAAGTTTTCCCAAACAGCGAACAATTATTCGAAAAATATCAAAAAGTTACTTTTTGCCCATGCAATTTCTATGTAAATTTAACATAAAAAATACGGGTTCACTTTTTTTTTGATTTGGAAACGATTTGGGGGGATCGTTGTTTTCTAAATAAAAATAGTCAATTTGAACCACCCTAATATACATATGTCCACTTATTACTTTTAAATATACAATAAAGTGTGTTTCATTTCTAAGCATTTCAAATTTGTAGCTTAAGCAATTACCTAAAACTTTTATTGGAATCTTTTTCTTGTCAGCTTTTTAGAAAGAAAAGTTACGTTTCTTTTTATACACACTGTGTAATAATAAGGCCTTTGAAACATTTACAACATTTTGCAGATAGGAATTTTTATTTTACAGATTGTTTTGGAGCATTCATCTTACAGAATAGAATTGCAGAACAAAAGGAAAAGTGTCTCTTCTAACTCAGTCAAGGGCTTCTCATTAGTCTCGTACAGTATTAGGTATAGGTAATATCTTTTATTGCACAAAAAAAACATGAGTTTAACTGCTAAAATCGTCTCTACTCTCTTTGGGGCCCCATAGGCAAGACTACTCTAAAGTTCAATTTTATATTCTTACTACGGTATTTTATTAATTACTTAATTAATTTACTGCATTGGGGGCCCCCCTGTTATTGGGGCCCTGGGCAAATGCCCATTTTGCCCATGGGATAACGCGCCACTGGCTATAAGTACAAATGCAATCGTCGAGGGTGCGATCGCTCTGAAATCAACCGCGTTTTTGGGCATAACCACGCCAGATTACAGCGCATAATTAACGGCAATTCATAACAACATAATAAAACTGTTCTTAACATTACATTTCTACGTGAAATATTCAATAGAAGCTATCCAAGATGTAACTAACATATGGGAACTCACCTTGCACACAATGCATATTCAAAGTTCTTATAAAATCGTTGAATACACTTTAGATTCACTACAAAACATGGACAGTCGCGTATTATAACTTTTGCAAACATTTTACTAGATAATTACCCCGCTTTACCTTCAAAATCCGATCACAATCGCGGCAGAATGAACAATGTTAACTCCGAACTCAAGAAACGGAAAAATGGCGTCAACTTAACAAACGAATAACGCTAAAAATCAACAACTAATCTTCTAGAACAAAATCACGTGACAATGCAATAATACCGACTAAAACAATGTACACTAACCCGCATATAGCTCGGTATATCGGAGGTAGCTGTGGAAATCATCGATATTGTCACTAATTTATCGGGGTGAAATGGGATAATTGCGTGTTTTATGTACTTCGAACCGCGGGACACAATAACTAACCCTTACTTTGCGACTTCCGTGTTGAAACTAAACTATAGAGCCGTTGGAACAATAAGTTGGACAATTATATGAAACAACCAATCACAGGGCAGTTTTCCGAATGACAGCCGCCAGCTTTCTGTCATTTTTCAAATTATAACGGAATTATTATAACACTAATAAATATTATGGCTTTCCATCATCTTTGAGGAAAACAGCGGGGAAAAATGCATTTTATGTTGTTGAAACTCGCTCAGAAAAACCCGCCCCCCTAAAATACGCGGGATGACAAGGCGTGCAATTCTTGGAAACAGTAGCACCAAAATGCAAGGATACATATGCATGCATAAATACTTACGTTGTTTAATATCCAAAATCCAGAGAATAATGCTTGTCCCATCAGTTTTTTTCTGAAACACCCCGAATTCACTTGATGTCTGTCTTTTGACCATCTCATTAACATACCGAACTGCAACTAAACGCGTTGTCTGTATCATACGTACAGTAAGCTATCGGCTTCTTGTCTCGAACATTTACATACATTAAATGTTCTTATTAGCTGTAACAGATGTCATAAAATCGTAATTCGCCCACTAGAGCTTCTGACACAAAAATCAACCGTACACAACTACCACCAAAGATTGAATGTGCATAAGTACATCTTCAAGCAACCACTTGCATAGATAGTTTGGCGGTAATTATGAATTTAGCCAACTGTAGAGCGGTAATGTAAACTTTAGATTTTATGGAAAAGCTTTTCAAATTTAAAATGATGGTCAGATTCAAGAGAATTGCTTCCTTCAATTTATTTAATTAAATATCTTTTATGTGGTGTATTGTTTTCAAGATTTTGTTAATAAATCCCAGAGAAATCCCCTCAGAATTTTTAAGGTTTTTTAAACATCGCACTTTTCATGCAAAAAGGTATTTTTGCGAAATAAATTCAGTACACTATTCTATATGATTATGAAATAAGAAAAAAACTCTCGACTGTTGCTGGAAAACTTTTTGTAAAGAATGGTTAAACAATAACAAGGCAACAGAGTTAGTGGAAATATTACTGAATTGTCGATAGGAAGAGTTAAGAAAAAATACTGACAAAAACGACAAAATCAAAAATTCTATATAATCGTGTTTATGGATCACCATTTTTTTATTATTACCAAATAGCAAACTGTGATTTAATTACAACACAATTGTGTTTAGTTTTCCTTTAGGATAATTTTATAAATTAAACGCAACTTTTGAATATTTCTCCCTCCACATTCTCGGACAAGTCAAACAGATTACCAACTTGCCAACCCGACAAAACCTACATTCGCCGCTAAGTTCGCTTACCTAACCTAACAGCACATAACCTAAAAAAACCCTCGAAAATAATGAAATTAACTCAAATTTTATATCGCCAACACATTGGCAGGCAAGTTAAACAACATTGGAGGGTCCAAGGCGTAAAAGTAGCCGAAGAAACTGGTGCCAAATCCATACTAGAAAAGCACGGGAAAGTCGTATACGAACCCTCTGATATTCTTCGAGAAAAACGTGAATTCCAGAGGTAATACAATCAAAATTCCACCGCCAATATCTCAGTTTTATTCAATTTTAGAGTGGAAATTGTCCAAACTATACCAAAACCCATACCTTTGGATGAAAATCACCCAAACTGGCACAAGAAAATTTGCTATACGTATAGAGACAGTAACGTACTCTTGGGTGGTTTAAACCAAGCGAAACTCTTGACGAATACGGTTGAAGTACAGGATGGTTTACCGGAAAAGTTAATAGCAAGTGATGTCGACTCGCAGTTAAATGCAAGGGTTAAGGAAATTGTAAGAAATTCGCATTTATTTGACGCTGAACAGGTGAAATTACCGAAAATTAAAGATCCGTTGCGGCCAGCGTTTAATTTTCCGAGGGTTTACGGGATTTCGGATAAACGAGTGAAGTAAGTTTTTTGATTGCTTATTTTATGTAAGGTAAACGTCCCAAATTAAGAAACTATCTTAAAGTCAATATAAAAAATATTTCCAGCTAGTTGGTTAAAATACGAAATCAAAACAATATATAACTTTATTTTAGGACTGTTTGTTGATTTGACATTACGCTTATCAACATACAATTGTTTCTTATTCTACCAATGTTCTAACGGTCAGAATATAACCTAGAAGTTTGACAGATCTTGATAATTGAGTGTTATGCTAATAGTTGATATTTTATAATAAGTTCATTAGCAGCACATATATATTTAAATTCTTCAGATACTAGTTTAACAAAAATTCCTTATCCTATCTGAATTTTGAGCGTTGACCTTAGGTAATTCTGAATGTTCGATGATTTAAAATACAACTTTGTTTTTTTTAGTAAATTAATCGTATCGAAACTCCTGCAATTGATTGAAATGAATTCGGAATTGTCGTCAACCAGAAGCAGGGCAATATTCAATGATTTGTGTTTTTCGTTCCCGTTCAAGAAAGGTGGCAGTCGGATTCAGTTTGAATTGTCAGCAGATACGTTATTAACGTCTGCAAACCCTCTGGGCCAGCTAACGCATGAAGATACGTCAAGTATCGACCTGCCGGAAATTTATCCTACTACAGAAACTATCACATTGAACAAGGAGAATATTTACGAACTGAGGGATTTCTATCGTAAGTTTAAATCGTCAAACAGAGGTACCAAGAATGTATTCTCTACGGGGCTGTTTAATTATTTATTTAAGACGCCAATTGTTAATAGCAAGAAAACAATTGATAATCCCAAATTCATTAGTAAAAAGAACCCAGATTATTGTATGTTTACTTACCGTTATTTTGATTATTTTATTGTACTTACCTTGTAATTTTCTCATGTGGGGCAAAATGAGCTCATAGTGAAAATATTTTGAGTACAATTTCTTAGTTTTAATTTTTTCTATTGGTTTTGTCATCTCAGGGAGTGCATATTTCTCGAGATATGTAGGAGTCTCAAGTTAAAACGACTACCCGGTAGTTTTGCAAACAGATTAGTTTGTATTGTAGAATTGTCAAAGAAAAAAAACTTTTTTCTGTTTCGAGAAAAACTCCATTTTTATAAAGAGTTTTTTGGATTAATCAGTAATTTATTACAATGAAATTTTAGCTATTGACACAAATATATCAAAATGTCATCCGCATACCCTATTCGTTCACTACAACGCAACGGAAATTGGTAATTTATTCGAAGAAGAAGTCACAGAGGAACAAATTCTCGGTAGGACATTGCTAAAAGCATTTACCGTAGGAGCTTGTTACGCAAAACGATTGCACGGGGTAAGAAAATTCAAAATCAAATGTTTAAAAAGTTAGTATTGACTTTGGACATTTTATGTATTCTTTTATTTTTAAGGAAAATACAACAAAACTGCCAAAACCGGTTACGATACAGTGTGTACAGACCGACGGAAGGTTGTTTCACTTTGGTGTGCTGCAGATAAATAGTTTGGCGTTGGATAATCCTGAGGTTAAGAATGTTTGGTTCCATACCAGTAGGATTCCGTTGTTTGCGAGTTGCCGTTATATTTCGGGAAAACCTACTTTGGATGGGTATAATAACGACGTTATAAGGCATCTAATCGGGTTCTACAATAACGAGTAATTTGTTTTTGTAGAGATTAGTTTGAATAAAATTTTATTAAAGTTATATAATGCGTTTTTTTTTTAAATTGTCTACGCTGTAAATAAATTGATGAAATAAATTTTATTTTGTAGCATGAAGTTTTCTATTTATTTAATTTCTTGGTAAATGTTTTAAAACATGTTTTAAAACAAATATTTTCTTTTAAATCATTTTATTTTAAACATGTTTAAAACAGTTTATTTTAAATGTATAGAACTTTTTGTTTTCAAACATTGTTTTAAACATGTTTTAAATCAAATATTTTGTTGTAAACATGTTTAAAAGAGTTTGTTTTAAATGTTTAAAACAGTTGGTTTTAAATGTTTAAAATATGTGTTTTAAACTACCAAATTTTGGACAACATATTTAATTATTTAATCAGCATTGTATGCTGGTCTTTAAAATTTGTATGCATGGATCAATAAAAAAGTCAAAAATCATTTAAATATTGTATTTATTAATAAAACGAGTTCTTTATAAAATACAATTTTTATTCCTTATTTAAAACATGTTTTTATGTGATTTAAAGCATGTTTTTTTTGCAAAGTTATTAAAAACATGTTTTTTATGTTTAAAACATGTTTTTTGCAAAGTGATTAAAAACATTTTATAAGAAAACGTGTTTGTTTTGTTCATAATAAAAAAAACGTTAACATCCCTGATTATTGCCAATAGGTATATTCAAAATTGAATAATTTTAATTATACCACAAATTTATTATAAACTAATTTTAAAAATTCTTGTTTTTATTTCAATACTTGAAAGTAAAACAAAAAACAGCAAGATAATAAAAAATATTTTTATTGACATTCATATTATTTACTCTACCAACATACAAGCATAACATCAACACCAATCACAAACACAAACAAAAATCCTAAAAACTATAAATACAACATACACAACAGAAATACAACATATTAATTACATATTCATTGAACTACTTCTACATGGAACAAATACAAGAAATAATAAATTACGTACAACATAATAATAATACAATAAAAGATTTTCAACATCTTCAGTCCCAGTTTTTATTAAACTATGATTATTGATTATACATACATACATACTTTTTAATTTACATTACATTTTTTTAAGTCTACAGTAAATTCGTAATAATATTATACAGTCTGTCCCATAACTTTACATCATCCCTTGAAGAGCTGATCAAAATTTAGAATTACAATTTTAGTAGAAAGTCGTTAGATTTATTGGCTTTTTTATGAATTTATTAATCCTGTAAGAATGAATTTATTATAACAAAATAAAAAAAGAACTACAGAATGTCGTAAAATAACTGCCAATTTGATTATCTAAATAACATTCAACCATTTTAAATAAGGAAAAGCATGACAAAAACTCCAAAAAATATTTTTAAGATATACTTAATCTTAATTCTAATTTCTGATTCCAAAACTGCAGATTCCTATAATTCGCGAGATTATCGGGAGTGCCGATTTACTGGCTCATCCTGTATAATACATAAAGAGTCATTATAAATGATTGTAGTCGAAATAGGCCATGCCCATGACACTACATTCCTGCCGCTTTACACAAACAAGTATCAAACTTACATTAGGTTATGCAACCAATTTAACAGTTTCGTATAGAACAGTAGTATCATAGTAGTATTCAATTCAAATGAAGCGGCAAACACAAATCTTTACATTGGATATCAGCGCCGACTACAATATTATTTATAATAATCCTGTATGATAAGCTAGCACATTAGGTATAGCAGTACAATTTGATATAGCTTTGTATTTACATGCATTTTCAGATATTTTTTTTTAATAGTTCTACAATGATTGTTATATTTTATTATCTATGATAAACGATTTTGTTGACACTTAATCACTATACTGTATTGTTTCCTATTGCTTTACAAATCATGCATGTAAAAATGGTTATACGGATTATACATTTGTGGAGATGTCAGAAAAATAGTCGTATATTTATACATATTTTGGTCTTGACACTTGATGGTCTACAATAATTCTATAATAAAAAGGTTTAGCTGTATGTTATATGACCAGTAAATCTACAGATATTAGAATATTGTTTAAATATTGGAATTTATAATCATTTTTACATTTAGTACATTTCACAGTTAACCGCCATGTTATATTGCACACAATCCCCATCCACACATTTCTCTAGTAGGTACCTAATAAAATTTACTATTAATTAATAAAATTATATTATTCCTGTATATAGTAAGCAATACCAGAAAAAAAAACAAATTCCTACCGATTATCAAAACTGCCCTCTAAATATAAATATCACATGGATTCTAACCTCTAAAACCATACGGAATCACATTTGGAGCGCAAAGACAACAGACATTTCCTCAGACCATAGTAAGAGCAAAAACAAAATTATTAACACGATAATTTGCGTCACACGGACGCTCTTTTGACTATCGCTCCCGACCACAATATCGTTTGCGAAGGTTGGTAACACGAATCCATCAAGAGCTCTTGGTTTTCCCCGTGACCCAAACCCAAACAATTGCAAGAACAAACTGACATACGATCAATATCAATAACTTCTCCCACAGAATGACCAGCAAGAAGTTTACCATTTACGGCCATGCCTTCACCGTCTAATGTTAAGACGTTATGGGAAGATGACTGTAGTTCGTTATCTTCCCGTCGTATGTCTTCGGCGTTCCTAAAAAGTTAGGTTATGTTATTAGGTTATGTTATGGGTTATGTTGTGGTGGTACTCTTGGGTTCGGGGAGTCAAAGTAAGTACTTACATGGTCATGAAGCGAAGTACTAACAAGTTAATACTGGCTGCAACGACAGCTAAACCAAATAGAATGAAAACTAGACTTAGGGCGACATATCCAGGTTTGTTCTGTAATGCGTTGTCATTCTAGAAAAATAAATAATTGTAAACATAGTTGTTGGAGTATTCAAATTAGTTCAGTATGAAACTTTTCAATTCAAACTGTCAAAAAATTCTAACCTGCAACGCCACGTAATCTCCAAACCCAATGGTCGTCAGGGTAACGAAACAATAATAAAAGCTGTCAAAATACGTCCATCCTTCGTATCTGGAAAACACCGCAGCTCCAGTTGTGATGATAATGGACGATAGAGTCGCTGTTGCAAACATAAGATTCATTTCTGTTGCTTCGATGCGTTGACAGTTGAGATATTTCTTGAATTGTCTGATGACCACCGACGCAAACTTGTTCAAACGCTCGCCGATGCTTTGGAACATGACCAAACCCAACGGAATACCAACCTAAAATAAAGAAAATTCAATGACGTATACTACAATTCAGGTTCAGATTAATCCAGGTTCTGATTGTGCAGGTTTGAAACGTCAAAAGCAGACCTCGCAAAAGCATTGTCAAAGAGGCGTTTGACGTTTGTGTAGCTTGAATTGTTTGTATTGCGGTAACCCATGGTGACGTGAACTGTGTTCATTATCAAAAACTTTAAAACAACCATTCTGGAATCCCTTTTACATAGATTTAGGGCTGGTTATTCAATTCTAGTCTACACCATAAACTGAGTTTAGATATACATAATCCTCATGACTTAAACTCGGTTTATACCTAAACGTGGTTTAAACTGGCATTGAAAAACCCGCCCTTAGTATGCTTAGATGTAACAGTTATCATCTATCATGAATCATGATCGTCCAGAGGCAGACATAACCTCAATTTTCTATTGACAACTTGCGATTTATGATAGTGGTGGCTTAAATGACTCTTGAGAATATTTTCTACGCACTAAATAGTCTAACCTGAATAAATTAACGATTGACAACTAATGCACTTTTTGTTATTTATCCACTTTCTACTTTTAATGCGGGCACACACGATAATGCTACCCAACAAAGCGATTGTTTAAATCAAATGGGATTTTAATTGAACTGAAAGTTCTATGTACCTACATACTAGAAGAAATATGAATGAAATTGCAGATTTATGTATGTAATTACTTTGAGTCAGAGTTATATTATATATAGTGCGCGCGCAAAGTATGGAAACATTGCATAATCTCTGTAACAGGTTGTTATTTTAAAATATCTTTGGGCACATCGACTTTTATTTTTAATTAAAATGCACTTTTGTTTGCACAACAATTTAAATCATAGCACTTGTTTTAAACATGTTTAAAATACTGTTTTAAAACAAAATGTTTTAAACATAACAATCCTGGTTTTAACCCAGTTTTTCTGGAAACCTATACTCCATTTATTAACAAAAAAACAATCTAAAATTGATCAAATTACCATGGCATATCCCATACAGAACGCTTTTCCTCCGGCTGTCACAGGCGTCGAATGACCATAACCTATCATAGCCAAAACAACAGTCGCAAAGTAAAAGGAACCAGCAAATTTCCATTGTGGTCCAGCTTTGTGCGGCTTATATTCTGTAATAACCAATTCCATCATCTTGTAATCATCATCAGATATATTATATTTCTTCTTAAGTGTCCCACTGATATCTAGAACACGAAAAAACAAAATTAAAAAAATCCTAACCTCAAAAGAAAAATTACAAAAAATATACCTTTAAGCATTCCATCTCTCCTTAATTCTTCTTTGGACTCAAGAGCATCAAAAACCGCTGCTCCGACTAGCAAATACGTAAACGTTGTCACAACTAACGATAACGTCCTTACATTTTGTCGTTTCATTGTTTATAAAACGTTTTTAATCGAGTTTTCCTCAAAACGATGGTGTAGTTTTGTTTAATTGTCGAATCTGAGACAAATAGAGGCGTTGAAGTTGAGATTAAGTTGTCACAGGCTGAAAGTAAACATTTTTTGCTCTGGGAAAACTTCGATCGATAGTGCTTTGTAGTTTTCCCGCATAGAGGGCGCTGGGCGCAACATGTGGAAATTTACAGGTTATGTTGTCACGAATGATCTTTTTTATTGTTCTTTTTTTTAATTTAATACGGGATATATTTTATTGATGCTACAATCGAATTTTTATGTATTTTTATTGGTATTTGTATGTTCTTTTTATATATTAAATTACTCTTTACTTGTTGTTTTATTCTGTGAAAACTTACAACAATGTATAAACTGATATCTTGACGCATAACAAGTGAAAATACACTACAGTAGTTTCTAGCAATTATCTATTTTATAGCTTGTGCTTTCGACAATGTATTGTATGTTTAAACAATTTAAAAGTAAGAGCTTCCTATAGGAAGCCGATTGTAGAAGACAATTTTTTTCGCTAATAGTCTTTAACCTGTTGTTTGCAATGGCTGTGGTGGTTGGTGGTTGCTATATAGAAGTGGAAACCTTCTGCAAAGTCCACTTCTTTCCTCGTTCCATATTCATTGCCTACTAGATTAGAACAGCAGTGGTAAATACTGGCATTACGTGCGTGTTAAATATAGTAAACTAACTGTAATAAGATATATAAATTGGAAGTGTTTTGTTATTGATTAATTTTAATATGTGCAAGTTGAATTTTCCTGAAACCATCAAGTGTTATTGTAAGGAGAAAAGTGGGTGTAAAATGTTTGTTGAAAATTTGGTTAACGATGGTGGAACAATTCGTTGCGATGACACTAGTGAGAATTTTCGAAAATCAATGGACATTCCGGTGTTTTACGATAAAGAGAAGTTCAAAAGGTAATATTAGGTTATAATAATTTTTATTGAATTCATTTTATTTTTTATCAAGAAACCAAGTGTTCATTTTATCTAAATAATAAAAGTTTTATCTTCACACACACATACAGAGCTAAAAAATCCAAAATATTGTTATTACAACTAAACTGATTTTTGATTAAAAGAGTTTATACATTTAAACACACGTTGGTTTTTCCTAGCTCATTTATTGTATCCCAATTATCCTATCAAACTTTAAGTTATCTAACATATACAATAGATATCTCAATAAATTTAATATATTATGCCTTTCTATACATATTATTTACGTATTTGAGGTCCATTGCCACACACTTGACTTGGCTTTGCTCTAATTTTGGTTTAAAAGCCTTGCATGTACATATTTCATAAATAAATTAACCATAATATTATGATTTAGTAGTAATACTTGAATATGTTATGGACCAAGTGATCAATCTGGATAGTAATAATAATGGCCTCTGGTATTGATATTCAACAAATCAAAGTTTTTCTTTGCAAACTTTTACTCAAAAATTCTTGGGGTTAAATTGTTATTAGTATTATCAAATTAGACCGTGGGGTTGATATTTTAAAATAAGTCAACGCTCGAAAATACCTAAAGTGTAAAAAAGGCTATATCAATTGAAAGCAACGCATACATATTATGCTGGTTTCCAAAACACGTACAAAGTTCTCGGACAGCTGCGGCCGGCTGGACAAAAAACGTGTTGTTTTCTGGCTCTACGCCGTTTGGTGCTGGAATATTTGATCAAAACAAGCTGGTACCGTCAATGCACCACAAAAAATAGTGCAAGATTTCTTTTTGTTTCAGGTTCGACGAGAAAATAATCTTATTACTAACGCGTCTCGAAAAATATATTATGCAGTGATGCAATAGCAACTAGTTAAATCATTTCCAGTTGGTATTAAAATGGTTATAAAATAAAAAAAAAAATGCGAAAACGTCAAAATACACATTTACATATCAAATAAAATATCCGATCTTTGTTGTTTTCGACTTATTTTTCTTGCTGATCTCATCAGCTATTTTAATTCTGTAAAATAAGGATTTTACTTTGAAAAAAATGTAAACCCAGCTGGTATATTGTATACGCTTTTGGTTGGGCATTTCAAATAACGTGTAAAAAGAACGCACTGTTTAATAAAGTTTTTAAATTATTAAACGTTTAATAAGGTTCTTAAATTATTAAACATGTTTTTCAGTCATTATTTATACAGTACGTTCGAGAATATTAAATACAATAAGAAATATACAGCAATACAGAAAACAAAATAAGTTCGTTTTTGAAATTTGCTATTTGATTTTATTCTTGATATAAAAAAATCTCAACTTTTTTATTTTCTGTATTTTTCAAATTACAAATGCTGAATTCATATTCCGCTCTCCCCTTCTCTCAAACACCCCCCCCCCCATACCTTACCCAACCCACCGTAACGAATAAGGTCGACCGCAGTCCTGAAACCTTCATACCGGATGACTCCCTATTGTGCGCGGATTTATTTTTAAAATTTTAGTGACGTCGTCTCATTTCCGGAAAATCCGGAAGTCATACTAACATCAAGATTATCCCATAAATTGGCATTTTCTGTCTATTAGCACAAATTTCATTCCTTCAGCGTCATAAAAAAAATAAGCAAACGACTTAAATATTGTCTTTTGTATTTGTATTTTATGTATAGCTTGTTAATTTATTGTAGTTGTAAGTAATTCTATAATAATGCTTATAGGAACCATAATATTATTGTGTATAAATTTACAAAATACTAAAAAAAGTATGTTTTCATGTTATTCCATTTAGGCAATTAGGCATTTGGGCAAATAGTAATAATAATAAATCATTATTGGCCCTTGAACTACGTACAAACGTACAAATAATGCAGTATAGATAATAAAACATAAATAGATAACGAAACTTTACATCGGTAATTAAACAAGGTTGTTGTTACTGATGATCAATATGTTAATTGGTATCTAGCATACTATACAGTTTCGGGTTTCACCCCGTCCTCAGTGCTAACTACAAGAAAAAACAGAGAATCAGGCTCAATATTTTGTATTGAATTAAAATTATGACATATATATCAAAAGAAAAGGGGAGCTCTTCGTTTAAAAATTCCATAATAATAAAAAAGGAAAACTTTTGGAAATAATAATAATAATAATCTTTATTTGTCCAACAGTATACACCAATTACAGGACAACGCAATACATCATAAACAACAAGATAAAGACCAAAAAATCCATAAATACAAGAATAATGATGACGTGAAACTCTCAAAAAGCGTTGATTCCAGCTCTGATTCAATGTATTTAACTTAAATTTATTAACTACATAATATACTGTATAATTGTAACCAGTTCTATAATTTTGTGAGTATATCTGTTACTTTTATTGTTATAATTTGTCGAAAGCCGGCTTTTAGAGCCGTTTGCCCGGCACCCGGTGAACATAGAACGGCTCTCAATGTTTTATTGCTTTTTTTTTATTACAATAGCTACTGCTCTTAATTAGCTTAATTACGAACGTTAAATTAAAACAAAGCGAATATACTAAACTACCAAGGCATTATAAATAGAAATTGAAAGTGTTTTTTATTTAGTTATTTTACCATGTACGAGTCGTGTTTTACTGAAAGCCACAAATGTTGTTGTGAGGGTAAAAGTAGATGTAAAATATTTGTTGAAAATTTGGTCAATGATGGTGGTAAAATTCGTTGCGATGCCACTAGTGAAATTTTTCGGAAATCACTGGAAATTCCGGAGTTCTACGATACAGAGAAGTTCAAAAGGTAATCTTGGATAATAATAATTTTTATTGAATACAGTTTATTGTTTATCAAGTGCTCAAGTGTTCACTTTACTAAATATATATTTTTTTGTAAAAAATAACAAAATATTTTTTAAATAGAGTCGAATAAAATGTGGCATTTGTCGTGAGTTAAAAAATCGAAAAATATTTATTACAACTAAACTGAGCTCAGAATAGAAGAGTTTGAACATTTATACTTACATATTTTGGTTTTTGATACTTCCAATTGTATCAAGTAATAAGATATCTATACATATACAATAGATAATCATTAAATCCAATATATTATGCCTTTCTATACATATTGTGTATGTATTTGACAATTATTGCTACACACTTGACTTGTTGGCTTTGCTCTAATTTCGCATAGAAACCTTGTGTGTACATATTTCATAAATAAAATTAACTAATTTATGATTTAGTAGCAATAGTTCTATATATTGTAATATACTATCTTTTTCGATAAACATGAGACGATCAAAAATATAAATTACAAAAAAATACCCAACCAAATAAAGCTCAAGCCAGAAAGTGATAGAAAATTAACAATAATTACCTCTTGCATATTAATAAAAAGTCAACAACACATAAATTCATATGCTTCTTAGGCCAGCTCCTACCAGATCTCTTTTATCATCTTGTTCAGTTGCCAAGATAACAAGAATTGCAACATTCGTTCGAATAATGACTTCATTACTTGAGCTAACTGTCATCATACAACGCTAGTGTCAAAGTCTGTCAAAACCAGTGAACTGTATATACTACGTATGGAAAGGACCCGTTATGGTCAATACGTGATGCAAATGCATTTGGTATGCAACCCGCAGTGCTGTGGGCAAGCTATCTCTTTCTATCTCATACGGTACTATCACCGTATGCGGATTGAATTTAACTTTTTTATTTGTAATATCTTTTTCAATTTATTTGGAACAAATTAATCAACCCTTAACTCTTGCAGAGACTTAAATACATGGGATAATAATCGCAGATTTAATAAAAGTTATACTATTTGCTTCCAGGGGCCAGAAATTTTTCCACGACAACATCTTTGCAATGTTCTATGCGAAATTATTCGGTTTAATAGCAGACCTATCACTATCAAAATCACCCAGCATCTTGGAGTTCACCAACCAGTCAAGTGAGCCACTGACAGCTTATAGAAGATATACATCAACAATATTCAGCATGTACTGCTGGTATTCGTACGATTTAGAACCAGGTTCAAAGTAATCAAAGTAAAAAAAACCATCAACATTCCTGAAATCATTTATTTCCATGTTTTAGATCTTGGAAATCATTGACAAGATTAAGGGCTGTTCATAACATGGCTAGTATGAAATGCCACCAGAACAATATCGGAGGAATAACGCAACATATGATGGCACTGGCGCAATTTGGGTTTATGGGTTTTGTGGTTGGTAGACCTGAGAAAGTTGGTATTTTTAACGCTGATTCAAAAGATTTGGAAGGTTTTATTCATTTTTGGAGGGTAGTAGGACATATGTTAGGAATTGAAGATCGGTACATTTATTTTATAGGCTATATATTGTTTGATGGTTATAGATTTTTTTCCTTTCAGGTTTAATATCTGTAGGGGAAACCTCGAAGAAACAAAAGAAATATGCGAAGAATTGATAGAGCAAGTAGTCAATCCTGCAATACAAGAATGGGATCCTTCTTTTTTAAAGATGGCTACCTCATTGGTTGATGGCTTACGGTCAATGATACCACTACTAAAAACGAAAATTTGGTTACGTCTGCTATTCGATTTAACAAGTGACCCAGATCAAGATAAAATACCCAATATTTTATGTTTGACTTTTTTCGAGAAAATTCATTATTTGTTTGTTAAGTTCACCATTTTTCTATTGCGTCTTGAGATCGTTAAGAATCTCCAGAAGTACAATATGTACCTAATTCTGTATGTGACGCAAAAATTTCCCTTTTTAGCGTATTATAAATATGGATTTAATTACAGGCATACGCACACTGTCCAAAGGTCTGAATTGAGATTTTGTCATTAAAGTTATTAGTGATATTGTTTATGCTAAATGGTGTAGTTATAATTGTAGGTTATGGCTTAAGCTGGTTATTTATTATAGATCAAATTTTCGAGAAAGTTTAGTATTTTTGGGTGTATTAATTTTTGCTTTTCCCCGTCTTTTACAGGTCTTACGAAAAAATAAAAAGTATGAAAATTTTTCTCAAGAACAGCAAACTACGATAGGTACAGTAATAAAATTATTAGTTTAGCTGCATGAGAATCTATCTGATTGAGATCAGTCGTGTCTGTATTTTAATAAAACTAGTTAGCCAGGATTTGACAGATAAATAACTAATTAAATAAATAAATAATTCCTTTATTAACATAAAACAATATTAAATGCAACTAAATAATATTTATATTTAGGGCGGAGATCAGCACTTGTTTTCAAATTGCCTTGCTATTCCACTCAACCCCTTACGCAAACTAGAACTAAAACATAATTGTACCAATAATATAACAATAATTCCGAGAACTCATCAAAACAAAAACAAAACAAAAATTACTGAGTCTAATAATTACACGTATTGCAGCAAATCCAACTAAACAAAAAATCGCACATGCCCATAAAAATTAAAAATCAAAACAGCCTCCGATGTGCGCTCAATGCCTAAAGTCCCCCCTGTTGAGCAAACAGACAACACTTCACCTTTCCCCCAAAACTGTTTAACGATAATTTTTTCATATCTTCCCTGAGACCATTGTATATGTGACTGACCTGGTAAGAGAATGACCGTTTATACAGCTCGGTGCGATGGGCTTGTGGAGCAAACAAACCCCTGAATCTTTAATTAAGGTTATGGACATCCGTTCTACAGCGTATCTTCCGCATGAGGTATTGTTGGATCCTTTTGGATTGCAACTTATGATATAATATTGCCGCATGCAACACCCTAGTGTTATCCATGTCCAACCACCCCAAATCGCCCAGCCCATTCGATACATGATCATACTTCCTCAAACCAAAAGCAAACAGAACACATGCATTTTGGACACGCTGAACACGCTGGCTATCCGACGCCGTCAGGCAAGGACCGTACACGGTATCACAATATGAGATCTTTCTACTATTGACAGTAGATATAGTGACATATTGTCAAGACATCAGCATTTGACACTACCGGTACTGTCATTAGACTGAAAATATTTGGAAAATCCTGGCTCACTATATAGTATTATATCAATGCAGATGCGACCGATGTCGATCAAATAGAATTTGCTCTTGCAGCTAAAGTATTAATTTTACCAAAAAATTACGCAGACATATCCTCTACTTTAATTTATTGTTTAACTATTTTGAAGAAATTATAGAAATGGCGGCTCATTTGCAAAATCCTTGAAAAATGCTTAGAGGAAACGTCCAGTTCCTTTGGACCCTTTTGAACCAAAAGCTTTTCAGCTCTAAGTTTCGTCCCGATACCTTTAGTAGTTTCTCTGGAATCGTCTCCACAAAAATCGAGTACACACATACACACACACACATACATACATACACACACAAATTTTTTTGTACCTTGGTCAAAAATGAGGACCCAAAAAGACCAATTTCCGCTAAAATCTCATTTTTTTTGGCACGATTGCAATACTTCATCATACTGCGTATGTATGATAAAGTAAATATAGAAGAAAATACAGAAATATATAAAATAATGTAACAAACCTCAAACTTATACTAGAAACCATGTTTATACCTTCTATATAACGAAATACATTTGTTTTTCTATTTCTATGCAATAAAAAAGGTTAAACACGAATTTCCCCATTATATTTTCACGTTTAGTTTCACAATCAGAGACAACCCAATACACGGAGAAAGTGTTGTATGAGATTTTACGCCATTGATCTGGAAATTCTACGTTTTGTAGACGCATTTCTACTTGTATACGCGTACAACTGTACGGTAATGACAGTAATGAAAGAGAGTACTGGTGCCAAATAGAGAAAGTTATAATAAACTGTAGATGGTATAATAGCATCGATTGATAACGAAAGTGTAACAGAATTTCCGTGTAATGGCACAGATAAATCGCATTGTTAAGGTGGGCTTCGAAATGAGTAGGCAACTAAATATACTTCATAGTATATTTGGAGTATTTCAACGAAATGATTAGGTATTTCCATTCAAATTATACGTCGAACAGAACTTGAAACCTTTGCCTATAATACAAAAAATATCCGGCTCAATTCTGTCATGTATAGGTGACGAATTCTGTGAATATCGGCGATTTTTTGTTGAACGTAAGAAGACTACAACATAGCCATCAACAATCACCCGATATGGGTGATTCAATTTCGAGCCTTACCATGGGGATCTCGCTTATTAGAGGAGATAGCGCCTATGTTTAAATTTGGCAGTTTCGTATTTTTGTGCTAACCAATTATCTGAAAAGAAATTTAAGCTATCATTTATTTATTTTGAAGATATCCACAAAAAACTGAAATGTTTTTGTTGTTTGATATCGTTGTTAATTTTTTATTCAAAACCAAATGTTGCTCGACATTTGAAGCAAAAACATTCTACAGGTACTTTTTAACAAGAAATGCAGTGTCATTTTTTAATTTGAAATAACATCAAAGGTGGCGGCGTAACCATAGCCAACTTTTGTTTTTCTTATGGGCGCCATGTTGAATTTTGGCATTTTCCGATAGTCGTGTTTTGTCTCATTTCCGCAATGTATAACATGTTACCATTCTTTTTTTAAATAATGGTGTAATAATCAAAAAATCTTTAGGTACCCAACTGGAGCTTGGTTATAGACCGCCGGAGTCGTTGCCAAGCAACGCCAACAAAATGCACTTGGAGCAAGCGGCGCCCTCGGCGTTAGGTTTGCCATTTAACCAAATAAACCTTAATTGTGGTTGATTGTGGATGTAAAATGCCGTTTACCAATAACGAAAGGCGTGATATAATAAGGGTTTATTATTGTTCTCTTAGAAATGTCGCATCGTACAATATTCCTAACATTGGACGGAAATTTAGCGGACCATGGATCGTTTAGTAAACCCTGCAATTCTTATAATCCTCATGGAAATGTTGAAACTGATCAAAGAGGATTTTAGAAATGGTTAACGTTAAATTACCATAATTTGCAATCCTTTAACTACTGGTTGTTAGATTAATGGCGATCTTCGGATTTCTAAGCGGGAAGTAGCCCTTACTTTGGAATTGCCGAAAACACGTGTTTGCAGACCATTACGAACAAAGAAATTGAAACCGTACAAACCCCACACAAGTCAAAGTTTGCAATTGTACGAAATTATTTAAATCAACAATTTCCAAATCGCTGGATTGGTAATGGTGGAGTGGTGAATCCCCTGATTTAAGTCCTCTGGACTATTTTCTTTGGGCAACTGTGAACGACGAAATTTATCACGATACTCGCAGAAATATCGACGATCTGCGGGATCGAATAAAGAATGCGGTCAATGCTATTCCGGGAAGAACAGTTAGAAGAGCATAACAACATGTAGAAAAGCGGGCACGCTTTTATGCCTTCAAGAAAATAGCGGCCAATTTGAACATTTACTTAAAAAATAATCTTTATGTTGTATAAACTTGCTTCATTTACAATCTGAATGTTTTTAATCCAAAGCACTCTTGGTCAGTCCGGCGCCGGCGGTCTGTAACCAAGCTACAGTTGGTTATTTGATAAGCACGACAAACAACAAGAAAAAGAAGCACGTGTTTTTTTTATTATTAAACAATTGTTTTAAAAAATAATGCCTACATGTTATACATTACACAAATACACAATCAACGACAATGAAGGTTTATTTAGTTAAATGGCAAACCTAACGCTGAGGGCGCCGCTTGATCCAAGTGCATTTTGTTGGCGTTGCTTGGCAACGACTCCGGCGGTCTGTAACCAAGCTCCAGTTGGGTACCTGTAGGTTTTTTTATTATTACACCATTATTTTAAAAAGTATGGTAATGCAATGTTAAACATTGCGGAAATGAGAAAAAACGGAAAATGTCAAAATTCAACATGGCGCCCATAAGAAAAACAAAAGTTGGCTATGGTTACGCCGCCATCTTTGATGTTATTTCAGATTAAAAAATAACACTGCATTCTTTGTTAAAAAGTAGCTCTAGAATGTTTTTGTTTCAAATATCTAGCTACATTTGGTGTTAAATAAAAAATTAAAAACGATATCTTAATATTTCAGTTTTTTGCGGATATCTTCAAAATGAAAAATTATAGGTTAATTTTCTTTTCAGATAATTGATCAGCACAAAAATACGAAACTTTGCCAAATTTAAACATAGGCTCTATCTCCATCCGGTATATCAATCTATATCTTCATCTACAATATTATATCTATTCTCCATTATACTAACCAAACCTTATAAATATATGTATAATAGCACATCTCAACTGCACACATACATAATAAATACCCCATACAAGGTCTTAAGCAAGCAAATCTACATTTTTCCACATTCAACACCTGAATTCTTCACGATAGCTATCGATGACATCAACACACGTGATGGCACTAAATCATACACAATCACAAACAATTTATAGTTTTATTTGTACACATTTAATTGTCTACAGTGCAATTAATAAATAATTAATTGTAACGATTTATTGTCTAGTTTGTTGCAATCAAATTATATACATATATATGTATCTAAAGTGACAGAAGAACTACCCACCACTACTTCATTGTACTGCGGTTCTCACACCACACTTTTACTTACGTAATCTGCAAGAGAAGCAGGGAAAACCATGGTGTCTGTCTTTATATGCAGTGACGCGGTGAAGGTAGTGAGCGATGGTTTCTGCAAAAGTATTTGTTTGAAAGTAAAGGTTTAGAAACTTAATATGTAATTAGTTTTTCTTTTTAGTGATTGTGGTTTAGTTCTTCTTTTAAAAATAAACATCGAAGTGCAGTTCACATAGACAAAAAAAATTGAATTTAACCCATAGATTTTTCTGCAAAAACCAAGTGAAATCTGTGTCAAGTCCATCCTTTCAACATCTCAAGCAGCATCCAACCTTGAAAAATGATTGCAACACCAAAAACCGACGGTAAATAAAAAAATTACTATGCCTTCGTTAAATTCATCTAAAAAATTTACCAATAATTTTTTTTTAGGTCAATTTTCTGCTAGTGAATTTGTGGATAGGTTACTGAAAGAGGGTAGCAATGTCAGTTGCGATGGAACTAATAGCGAATTTGACAGATCGCAGTTGCCTTGTTATTATGATCAGGAGAAATTCAAAAGGTTAGCGCTCTCAACGTTATGTACAGTGAAAGCTTTCACTTTCGATTTTTATGTTTTCGCTTGCGTAAGGAGGTTATAGTCCTAAATTATTAAATAACTTTGTTTATTAACCCGGCGCTCTTTTTTTAAGAGGAGTTCGTATATTTTTATGAACATTGCTTGAACTTGATATAGATTTTTTTACTTGTAAAGATATTTTATAATTATATTGGAAATACAAAATATAGAGTTTTGAATCTCAGCTCATACACAAAAGTCATTCACCGCAAATTTTATTTGAATATAGAATTGTCGCCGTAAATAACTTAAATTGACGTTTTAACGTGAAGGTCAACTAGATATTCAGTCCCACGAAAGGAATAATAAAACTCTGAATAAAAAATTTAGGAATTTGACTTGAACGTGGCCGCACAGGTGTTATTTGAAAAAATCTTCGTACACTTAACTTCTAACCTTCATTTTTTTTACTTATGACGTCGTCAACACTTTTTCAAATGTCAACCTCTTATTTTTACACCGATATTGATAAATCTGTTAATTAGTTGTCTTAACGGTAGTTTACAACGTTTATGGCTTCACAAAACAAAATTTTCGAGAAAGGAATACTTGAAAATTAAGGTAATTAGGGTCATATTGATAATATTTTTTTGTTTATGAAGAAAAATAGGCGTTTGCGATTGATTAATTTGCGCTGAATACGGATCCGAGCTTGAAAGTTGCATATATAATCAGGTTATAGCATTTTTCTTGTTTTTTATATACATACATCCGCACACCAGTCAAAGAAATGCTGTAAATGCAAAATTGCAAAACTTACCAAATACCACTTTTGTACATTTTCAATTTGATATTTAATTCAAAAAATCCATGATTCCAAGTTAACTAGTATATGTCATATAAGGTCATAAAATGTTTCCACTACCTGTCTAATAAAAGATAAAATATCAAAATCAGTAAGGAAAAGATGAAGTGGCAATTAAAAACATTCGGCCATACCAATTTATGGTAAAAAAATAAACATCCCCCAGAAATGTATATTTTAATAACTAAAATTCGACGTGTTGAGATTTTTTAAACTAAGAAACCGTCTCAGATATTCAGATAAAACTTTTCTTGGCATCTTAGGCATCTTCTGACGCCAAAATTTGAAAATTAAATGTTAATTTAATGATAATTGATAATTGAAAAATAACAATGCTGGTGTTAATGTCAAACTAATTCAACTAAAACATGTTTCCTAAATTTATCACCAACAATAAATTTTGGATATCAGGGTTCTTCAAAACATAATTTCTTTGTACCGAATTATTCCAAATTCCTTTCATCCGAACAAACAAGAAATACAAAAAAAAAACGTTATATAAAAATCTTATAAACTACTAGGTAATTGTCGTAGTCAATTTAGAAATAAACACATTTTTCGCGAAATGATTTAAACTCAAAACTTTGTTTATCAATCGCAAAATCAGTTGTTTTTATTATTCTATATTTTTGAGGCTTGGAATACTCGTAGAGATTTTTTAGGCCTATATTAAAAAAAATTTATGTGACCCGGCACGAGAGAATCGACCTAACTGCATAAGTATTCATAATCGCAGTTTCAGTGTGAACTCGCCTTCAAAATACCGGAAATATTACCAAACGCTGATCATTTCCTATTCCGCAAGCAAACAAATATTACCGAACACAAATGTGAAACTAATTCGCGTAAAAAGTTTCATAATAAAAGCAATTCTTATGCAAATTTTTGTGGTACAGATTTTCTTACAACATTTTTAGGTTAGTCTTTTAAATGAAGTGGCACATCTTTTTGTTTTATTTTGCACAAGACTTTTAATTTATAATTTTTATTTCTTGTTTCCCTTAAAGTTCGTAGTTATTCTTTTTGTTTTAACTGTACATGCGGTATACGGCTGTCCAGAAACGAACAAAAAACCGTACAGGGTGTTGAACAGTGCAGGATCACATCTGTAGAACTTAGTTAGTTTCTTGACATAAAACACATGTTTACCAAAGATTTTTTTTCTATCTAGGGGCCAGAAATTCTTCTACAAACACATCTTCGCCCTGTTCTTCTCAAAAATTTTAGGCTTAGTTACAATATTAGCAGTACCGGAGATAGCGAAGATTTTAAAGTTTACGAGGATGTCAGATAAACCCATGACCGCCTATAGGAGATACCTAAGCACAATTTTCCATATGGTTGTGTGGTACGACAACGATTTTTCACCTGAGTCCAAGTAAGACATTAGAATTGTTTATATTAAAAAAAAAACAATAAGTACGTATTGAAAGCGAACATAACCTACAACTGTCAACATTGACAGCGTTATTCCAAGATGGCCGCTTAACTTCTTGTTATTAGTTATAGATGGCGCTCCCAGAAATTGTTGGTTATGTTACCTTTGATACCTTTTTCTTGATAAATATGACAATTTCTAACTTTTAGAATATGGAAATCTATACAAGCCGTAAAGATGAAGCATAATTCTGCTAGTAAGCGCGCATGCGCGGCTGGCTTAAGCAGTATTTCGCAAAAGAATATGGCCTTGACGCAGTTCGGTTTCATGGGTTATGCAATTTGTGAAGCAGAATCTTGTGGAATTTATTACGGTAGTAAAGAGGAATTTGAAGACTTTCTTCATATATGGAGAGTTGTTGGATATATGATGGGTATGGATGACAGGTAAGAAACAATATTACTAAATAAACTAAAAAAAACTAACCATAATACATTTTAGGTTTAATATATGTCGTGACTCATTGGAAGAAACACAAGCAGTCTGTCAAGAACTAGTCAAAAGAGTTTTTCAACCAGAAGTCCAAAAACAACACGATCTTTACATTAATCTAACACACTGTTTGGTCACTGGAATGAGCTGCATGATGCCTGTAATGAACCACAGAGTCTTCTTATACTTCATCAACGATCTCTTGACAAAACCAAAGTACATGTCCAGCAATAACAATAGCAACAACAATAATAATAATCGAACTATTGAAGCCAAACATTATACGTTGGGTATTTTTGAAAGGGTGTACCTACATCTTTTGGTTTTGTTCTTTAGTTGGATGAAGTACAACTTCTTCAGGGTGCTACATGTGTATAATATGCATATGGTCTTCTGGCTTATGCACAATTTCCCCTTTTTGGCTTATGAAAAGTTTGGCAAAGAGAATTCGCATGTTTATATTTTTAATGATAATTCGTGAATTTTTTCTTTCTTTGATAGAATAATAGTTTTGCCAGAAATACCAAGTTAACTACCTATGTGATATGTTGTTTATAAAAAGTATAGAATTAATATTATAGTGTTTTTTTTTTTAATTACGTTGACTATGTAAATTAATAAATTCCTCTTCTTATTTCTTTCTGTTTGATTTTGACGACAGACGGGCCTGTTTTGCAGCATCAATCAGCGATGACTCTGAAAACATGATGCCCGATGCTCGTACATAATACCTCCATAATCTCCATAATGCTGGATAATGCAATCATTGACAACACATATAGCTATACTTGCTGCAATATCCACACTGACTTTGCTATTTGAGAGTGAAAATGAATATGAATCACCAGGTGAACAATTCTCGTGCTGCGGCATTTCATCGGTCAGAATGTATTGAGCATTGTCACCCAGATCTATTTTCTTCATTTTATCAATCGAATCATGATTACGTAAAATGAGTGAAAAACTGTCGAGAAAGGTCCCTGAATGCGCAAACCTTTTCAATTCCATCTACACCTATTTCATTGCGCATGGCAAGGATACTTCCGCTATTCATTTCATATCCCTTTTGAACAGATGGGCAACTCGGATAGAAAGTTTGTTCAAAATTCTCACAAGAAACCACGATTTGAAATCCTAAGACACGGTTGCAACTTTCGGCCAATTTCGCATTTGATTTGCACGTTTTACACACCACAACTTGTGAAATTGTGCAGAAAACACAGCAACAAAGTTCAAAAGATAATTAAACGTCATCCGCTTCAACGTTGTAATAAACTTCAACCGACATTACTTTTTTGCAGGTGTGGACTGTGGATACGTTATCAGGTAGAGGCGACTCTAGTTCCAACTGATTCAATGCTTGTTATATGAGTTCTATTTGAAAATCTGCTGCTTCCTTTCGACTCCTTTCGATCCCGATATACTCCGGGAATGTCACTAATTATTTCTGCTATTTTTTACCAACTAATCAAGAACAACACGCGTTATAGCAGACAGCTATAACATTGTGCGGTTAGCGTCAGTTCAACGAACGAACCGAGGATATTTCCACAAAATCTTTGCGTTTTATATTATTTTATGTTATATTTCACAGCATGGATGTAATTCCTCCAAATAAGATAAGAGCGTATAGGTCTCTAGGCTGTAAACTCTCACGCTAAACATTTTGCATGTATCGCTTAGCGAGACACTTGGCAGTATGTACCTTATTTCTAAGATAACAAGACATCGTTTAAGCAAGAAAAAGTTGAGAAACGATATTCAATACGCGTTGACGCCAGCAGCAAATTAAATTGTGAAATATTGTGATTAAATTTGAAAATAAAATAGTACGGAAGTAGAACGTCAGTTTGATGAATTGTGTAATGACCAAAGGTTAAATAGTTATGAGGATAACTTCCGAATTACATAATATATAGATATTATAATTACACAATTAAAAGATAGATTACTTATTCAATTTTATACGTTTTTTTTATTATTTTATTACGATTTATATCGGGGAAGGCCAGCAGACGTATGCAGACGATTTATCTGCAAATTTCCGTTCACAGTTACTAGCATATAGGAATGCGTTCAAAAATGAAATGAAAACATAAATACTGTCTATGAGCTAGCCCAATTGAAGACCCTGCTGCAAAAATGGGCTAACAAAATGTTTTCTTAAAAATGACATTTCTATGTTTTGTCATAGAATACTACATTCTGCATCGTTTGGTATAAAAACGACGAAATTACGGTTATTATATAGGACACTAGAGCATTTTATCACTTATTACATAGTGTACTTTGGTGCAATAAGCGAAGAACTCCTCTAAATATTTCGTTCTTGTTCCAAACAGTTGTTTAGTGGAATGCTTAGTGATTATGCTGGTTGATGATTTAGGCAGAAAACTGACCGATGCGATAAGCGACTTGCGATACGCGATTTCTATAGAAACATATAGGCTGTTGTGTATCGCCGATCTATGTATCCATAGAAACATATAGGATGTCGCGTATCGCTAGTTGCTTATCGCATCGGTGAGTTTTCTCCCTTATATGAAAAGAAACTTCCCTTTCTTTCTCTCTTTTGATGATATAAAGGCAAAAAATCTGATGGGCCCAGGCACATGACTTGATCATACTATTATATACATAATAGTTTAGCTGCATGAGATTCTATTTGATCGTGATTGGTCGTGTCTGCATTAAAATAAAACTAGTTAGCCAGGATTTGACAGAAACTCTGATTCTAGTGACCGTAGGTATTGTCAAAACATCGGCGTTTGACACTATCTACTGTCATTAGAATGAAAATGTCTATCAAGTCCTGGCTAACTAGTTTTATATTAATGCAAACACGATCTTGATCAAATAGAATTTGTTAATGCAGCTAAACCAATAATTTAACCAATAGATATAAATTATACAAAATTTTCTCTACTTTTATTATTTAGCTATTTTGACGATATTACAGAAATAGGGGCTAATCGTCGAAAAATACTAAGAGTAAACCACCAATCCCTTTGGACCCTTTTATGAAGTTTCGTCCCGATACCTTTAGTAGTTTCTCCGGAATCGTCGCCACAAAAAAACGGTTACACACATACGCACAAAAAACACATACACACACAGACATTTTTAAAAACATTTTTTCCTCAGAATTTTATGTTGAATATCTCCGCGTGCTACGTGCTGTCACCATTTTACACACACCCGGTATATTATCTTTTTATTTTGTTTTTTTTTTATGAAATGGAACCTATATTTTTGATATTTTTTTGTATACTGCAAAGTTATTATTTATTTATTTTTTGTTAAAAGATATTAATAAATTTACGAAGGGTGTATCATTTTTGAAGTTCGAAGAATAAAAAACGTCACTATGACACATAATCTAGTGGCTGTCTGGTGAAAAGACTTGCCGAACTAATGGTTGCATTTTGTCACAGTTGGCAACGCTGGTTCTGTTGTCAGTTGGTTGTAAGTTTTTAAAAACACTGATGTGGCCAGGCACATGACTTTATCATACAAAATATAAAATTAATAGTTTAGCTGCATGAGAATCTATTTGATTGAGATAAATCGTGCTGCATTAAAATTAAACTAGTTAGCCAGGATTTGACAGATATTTTGATAGTCAATAGTATCAATAGTAGGTATTATCAAAGCATCAGCATTTGATACTACCTACTGTCATTAGAATAATACTTATTTATCTCACAAGTTACGAAAGCACGGAATAGGGCGACGAGTGGTGATGCGGCGCGTCACAGATGGCGGAGCGTCGTCGTCGCATGTGAGCGAGTCGCGCTATGTAGTTTTCGGCAGGAGTGACATCAACGTTTTTTGTGTTACTTTTTGAGAAATACGTATTTAAAAAAAATCTAAAATGGTTATATTTCTGTATAGGAAATGTTAGGTTAATACCACTTCTACGAAACGTCAAGTTTAAAGAGCTAATTCAAATTCTGACAGATTTATATTCGATCATGACACTGTATGTCACATCCGTACCAACATACTAAAATATAACTACACCTTGCTATACTTTATTTACTATTTTCTCAATTTATCGTTTTTACAATTAGATATAACAACGGGTTGATATTTCTTATCAACAAACAATCAAATTGGTGATCTTATTTTATTTGAATTTTGTATTTTGTACTTTGCCGCACTAGAGCGGCAACGTTCCATAGCGGTTCTCCAACCTTTGATGAAATCAGCTGTTTTCGAGTGTGACAGCACAGACTTTTCTGTGGTGACAGCTCAAAAAAATATTTGTCAAATCCAGGCTACTATGTAGTTTCAAATCAATGCAGATACGACCGATCTCGATCAAATAGAATTTGCTCTTGAAGCTAAACTATTAATTTTACCAAAAAATATCATAGGCATAAATTATTCAAAATTTTCTCTACTTTAATTTATTATTTAACTATTTTGACGAAATTACAGAAATGACGGCTCATTTGCAAAATCGTAGAAAAATGCTAAGAGTAAATAGCCAGTTCCTTTGGACCCTTTTGAACCAAAAGCTTTTCAGCTCTAAGTTTGGTCATAAAACTTCTAAATATGAACTTTCGTCCCGATACCTTTAGTAGTTTCTCCGGAATCGTCGCCACAAAAATCATTTATACACACACACACACATACACACACACACACACACAGACATTTTTTTGTACCTTGGTCAAAAATGTGCAGGGAACCCATAAAGACCTATTTCCGCTAAAATCTCAATTTTTTTTTTCGTCATGATTACAATACTTCATCATACTGCGTATGATAAAGTAAAAACAGCAAATAAAAAATCTGATGTGGCCAGGCACATGACTTTATCATACAATATATAAAATTAATAGTTTAGCTGCATGAGAATCTATTCTATAGAGATAAATCGTAGGTATTGTCAAAGCATCAGCATTTGACACTACCTACACTACGTCATTAGAATAATAGTTATTTATGTCACAAATGCCGAAAGTACGGAATAGCGCGACGAGCGGTGATACGGCGCGTCACCGAAGGCGGAGTGTCGCCGTCGCATATGAGCGAGTCGCGCTATCTAGTTTTTGGCAGGAGCGACATCAACGTTTATTGTGTTGCTTTTTAAGAAATACGTATTTAAAAAAAAATAAATGATTTCTGTATAGTAAATGCTAGGTTGGTACCACTTTAACGAAAGGTGCGTTCCGATTGGTAGGTAATGGTAGCTAATGGCGGTGGTAGAATACGAAATTATAGTATTTCTTACATATCGTGATAATGACACATATTAGTTTGCATGTACATAAACATGAGTCACTAGCAATTTTCTATTGGAAATACTATAACGGCGTCTGCTACCACTGCCATTATCACTAATGAAAACGCACCTTAAAAAGGTAATTCAAATTCTGACAGATTTATATTTGTTCATGACACATCCCTACCAACATACTAAAATAAAACTACACTCATCGCTATACTTTATTTATAATTTTCTCAATGTATCATTTTTAGAATTAGATATAAAGACGGGTTGATATTTCTTATCAACAAACAATCAAATTGCTGATCTTATTTTATTTTAAATTTGTATTTTATAATTTGCCGCACTACAGCGGCAACGTTCCATAGTGGTTCTCCAACCTCTGATGAGATCAGCTGTTTTCGAATGTGACAACACAAAAAAATATTTGTCAAAATCCTGTCTATTATGTAATTTCATATCAATGCAGATGCGACCGATCTCGATCAAATAGAATTTGCTCTTGAAGCTAAACTATTAATTTTACCAAAAAATGTCATAGGCATAAATTATTCAAAATTTCCTCTACTTTAATTTATTAATTAACTATTTTGTCGAAATTACAGATATGGCAGCTCATTTGCAAAATCCTTCAAAAAGGCTTAGAATAAACTACCAGTTCCTTTGGACCCCTTTCAACCAATAGCTTTTCAGCTCTAAGTTTGGTAACAAAACTTCTAAATATGAACTTTCGTTCCGATACCTTTAGTAGTTTCTCCGGAATCGTCGCCATAAAAATCGTTTACACACAGACATACACACACACACACAGACATTTTTTGTACCTTGGTCAAAAATGTTCAGGGGACCCAAAAAGACCTATTTCCGCTAAAATCTCAATTTTTTTTTTCGGCATGATTACAATACTTTATCTTACTGCGTATGATAAAGTAAAAATGTAGATGCTTCAGAACATTTTCTGAATTCCAAATGGCAGTTTATTATTTATCTTAGAGTGGCTTTATTCATTTAAAAAATCCTCCTATTGTTTAAACAATAAATTATTATTCATTTTAAATTTTTTCCTAAATCTGGTAGAATAGTCAAATATTTTTGGTAAAAGAACTTAATAAATTTTGTGTAATTTTATTTGAAATTTGTATTTTATAATTTTGCGCACTACAGCGGCACGTTCCATAGTGGTTCTCCAACCTCTGATGAGATCAGCTGTTTTCGAAGGTGACAACACAAACAAATACTTGTCAAAATCCTGGCTACTATATAATTTCATATCAATGCAGATGCGACCGATCTCGATCAAATAGAATTTGCTCTTGAAGGTAAACTATTAATTTTACCAAAAAATGTCATAGGCATAAATTATTCAAAATTTCCTCTACTTTAATTTATTATTTAACTATTTTGTCGAAATTACAGAAATGGCGGCTCATTTGCAAAATCATTGAAAAGGGCTTAGAATAAACTACCAGTTCCTTTCGACCCTTTTGAACCAAAAGCTTTTCAGCTCTAAGTTTGGTCATCAAACTTCTAAATATAAACTTTCGTCCCGATACCTTTAGTAGTTTCTCCGGAATCGTCGTCACAAAAATCGTTTACACACGCACACACACACACACACACAGACATTTTTTTGTACCTTGGTCAAAAATGTTCAGGGGACCCATAAAGACCTATTTCCGCTAAAAACTCAATTTTTTTTTTCGGCATGATTACAATACTTTACATACTGCGTATGATAAAGTAAAAAGTATTTACAGTGACTTAACTGAAAACCATGCCGACAATAGTGGATATTGGTAGAAATCGTAATCATGAGTGATTTAAGTGATTAGCAGCAGAATATTCCACTAGTTTAACCTAGGTTAAACTGGTTCTACCTGAAAACCGGTTATTCCGGAAATAAAAAAATATATAGATAAAAATATGTATATTAAAGACTGCGTATGAAAAAGAAAAATCCAAACGTGCAAGGAATAACGTATTCGTTTATTATTTGTTGTCCATGTTCTCTATGTCTCTTTCTGTCTATAAGTGTGATTTTGCACTTGAAAAAAAAAACATACATATCGACTTTATTCACATCATGGCATCCACTGTTCGTCATAGTATGGTCGAAAGAATACGTAAAGCAAATACTTTGAGATAGTAAGATATGTTGACATAAATTTTTATGAAGAAAAAACTGTTCAGATTAACGAATCAGTTCTCGGTTTTGTACAAATAAGCGATAAATACGCTGCAAGCTTGGTTCAAGAAATTTAATATTGAGGAAGTTACAGAAATACATGAATTTACAAGATTGCAGGCTACAGTGCTATGATAATGCTGCTGTTATGCCTGGATACAAGACATTCGTATTGATCGCGTTCAAAAGAGGTTGCAGGATCCTAAAATGAACTTTCATAATACAGCTTTAGATTTAAAAGCTCTTCAAATTTAATTTTCATGATGAAAGAGAAGTGTTAAAAAGTTAGTGACTCACTGAAAGAAGTAATTAAAATATGCCATGAAATTGAGATTGAATTTGAAAGACGACAAAGAAGAATGAAAAGAATAGTAGAGAAGATATGAAAGGGACTGTCGACCGTCTATGCAATGAATTAAAAAGTAGAACTGTTCGTTTACAAGAAATATGTGACAAATTTGGATTTGTTTTGTTATGGAAGGGTTCTTTTAAAGCCGAAACCAGCTACTTTAATGAACAGTACGTAACATTTGGAGAAACCTACAGTTGTGATGTGGACGACAAGAATTATTTGACGAAATTTTGGATTTTAGAACGCTGTTAACAAGCCGTGCAAGCCGTCTATATATAGCTGTCACCGCGGTTTTTATTGCCACTTGCAAAAGGTCATTTAGAAAATTAAAATTGAGAGATTTTAATTTCATATTTGAGAGATTCGATGAGCCAAAGTCGATTGTTTGATCTTGCATAGAATGAAAAATGACCGAAGAAATATAGACTTTGATAATATGCACAATTAAGCAATTTGCGTCATATAAAGTAAAAAAGATAAATTTTGTAATAAAGTTTTAATAGATTTAGTTTGTGCCCCTTTTTACCCTATTTTAAAGTACTTTTTTATAAATAAAAAAAAGCAATCTAGCCTCGGAGAGGGGCGCAAATCGATGTTTGCCATAGGCGATATATACTCTAGGTACGCCTCTGGACTATTGTATATAAAGTGATACAAGAACAGCTGTGCCAAGTCCATCTTTCAACAATTCCTGCAGCGTCCATCCTAGAAAAATGATTGCAACACCAAAAACCAACGGTAAATAACAAAATTACTATGCCTTCGTTAAATTCATATATAAAATTTACCAATAATCTTTTTAAGGTCAATTTTCTGCTAGTGAATTTGTAGATAGATTACTGAAAGAGGGCAGCAATGTCAGTTGCGATGGAACTAATAGCGAATTTTACAGATCGCAGGTGCCTTGTTATTATGATCAAGAGAAATTCAAAAGGTAAGGGATTTTTTTACCTGGTAATTTTTTTTTATATAATAGTGGCTATACAAAATATGAAGTTTTGAATCTGTCAGTTGTAGTAGCTCATACACAAAAGTCATTCACCGGCAATATTATTTTAATTTAGAATTGTTTCCGTAAATAACTTAAATTGACGTTTTAACATGAACGTCAACTAGATATTTCCGTCCCACGCACAAGTATTGTTTGAAAAAAATAAACTTCTAACCTTAAATTTATTTTTATTTTGGACGTCATCAACACTGTTTTAAATGTCAACCTCATATTTTTGCACCGATATGGATAAATCTGTTAATTAATTGTCTTAACGGTAGTCCACAAAGTTTACGGCTGTACAAAATAAAATTTTCGAGAAAGAAAGATTTGAAAATTAAGGTAATTAGGGTCATATTGATAATATTTGTTTGTTTATGAAGAGAAATAGGCGTTTACGATTGATTAATTTGCGCTGAATACGGATTCGAGCTTGAAAGTTGCATATACAATCAGGTTATAGCATTTTTGTTGTCTTTTATATACATACATCCGCACACCAGTCAAAGAAATGCTGTAAATTCAAGATTGCAAAACTTACCAAATACCACTTTTGTACATTTTCATTTTGATATTTAATTCAAAAAATCCATGATCCCAAGTTAACTGGTATATGTCATATAAGGTTATAAAAAGTTTCCACTATCATTTAATTGTCGAATAAAAGATAAAATATCAAAATCAGTAAGGAAAAGGTGGAGTGGCAATTAAAAACATTCGGCCATACCAATTTATGGTAAAAAAATTAAATTTTCCCCGGAAATGTATATTTTAATAACTAAAAATCGACGTGTTGAGATTTTTTAAACTAAGAAACCGTCTCAGATATTCAGATAAGACTTTTCTTGGCATCTTAGGCATCTTCTGATGCCAAAAATTAAAAAAAATATGTTAATTTAAAGTTAATGATAATTGAAAAATAACAATGCTCATGTTAATGTCCAACTAATTGAACTAAATAAGTTTCCTAAGAAAGTCAACAACAATGCTAAATTTTGGCTATAAGGGTTTTTCAAAAAATCATGTTTTGTACCGGATTATTTAAAATTCCTTTCATCTGAACAAAAAACAAAGGAACATTTAATAAAAATCTTATAAACTAGTATGTAGGTTGGCGAAAATGGGGTTATTTTTAAATTTGCAATGACAATGGTATATTTGCAATGACGTGGTATATTTCCTTTAAAAAGTCAACTAAAAGCATAAAAATTGGCTGATATACAAGCAATCAACCGTTTTTTTGTTCGTTCTCATAATTTATAATTATTATTATAATTTATTATTAGTTCCGTAAAAGATAAAACGTTATCGCACTTATTTGTTCGCTAAATTTATTTGCATATTATTAAGTAAGTCGTCAAAATCGCAGTTTCAGTGTGAACTCACCTTCAAAATACCGGAAATACTACCTAACACTGACCATATCATATCCGATTCTGTAGGCAAACAAATATTACCAAACGCTAAAGTGAAACTAATTCGCGAAAAAAGTTTCATAATAGAAGAAATTCTTATGCAAATTATTGTGGTGCAAGTTTTGTTACAACACTTTTAGGCTAGTCTTTTAAATGAAGACGCACATCTTTTTGTTTTGTTTTGCACAAGACTTTGAATTTAATTGTTGTTACTGTTGAAGTTCTTATTTGTTTTTTGGTTTTAACTGGGTTGAACAGAATCTGCAACCTGACACCCTGTAACGCTTAGTTAGTTTCAGGACATAATTCACATGTTTACAAAGATTTTTTCTATCTAGGGGCCAGAAATTCTTCTACAAACACATCTACGCCATGTTCTTCTGCAAAATATTAGGCTTAATTACAATATTAGCAGTACCAGAAATAGCGAAGATTTTAAAGTTTACTAGGATGTCAGATAAACCCATGACCGCCTATAGGAGATATCTAAGCACGATTTTCCATATGCTTGTATGGTACGACAACGATTTTTCAGCTGAGTCTAAGTAAGACATTACAATTTTTTATATTAAAAAAAAAATAAGTACATATTGAAAGCGAACATAACCAACAACTGTCAACAATGACAGCGTTATCCCAAGATGGCCGCTTAACTTTTTGTGATTAGTTATAGATGGCGCTCCGAGAAATTGTTGGTTATGTTACCTCTGGTACTTTTTTCTTGATAAATATGATGATTTCTATCTTTTAGAATATGGAAATCTATACAAGCTGTGAGGATGAAGCATAATTCTGCTAGTAAGCGCGCATGCGCGGCTGGCTTAAGCAGCATTTCGCAAAAAAATATGGGCTTGACGCAATACGGTTTCATAGGTTATGTTATTTGTGAAGCAGAATCTTGTGGAATTTATTACGGTAGTAAAGAGGAATTTGAAGATTTTCTTCATATATGGAGAGTTGTTGGATACATGATGGGTATGGAGGAAAGGTAAGAACCAATATTATTAAATAAATTAAAAAAATAACTATAATACAATTTAGGTTTAATATATGTCGTGACTCATTGGAAGAAACACAAGCAGTCTGTCAAGAACTAGTCAAAAGCGTTTTTCAACCAGAAGTCCAAAAACAACACAAACTTTACGTTAGCCTAACAAACTGTTTGCTCACTGGATTGAACTGCATGATGCCTCTAATGAACCACAGAGTCTTATTATACTTCGTTAACGATCTTTTGACAAAACCAAAGTACATGTCCAGCAATAACGATAGCAATAATAATAATAATAATCGAACTGTTGAAGCCAAACCTTATACATTGGGTATTTTTGAAAGGGCGTACCTATATCTTTTGGTTTTGTTCATTAGTTGGATGAAGTACAACTTTTTCAGAGTGTTAACTGTGTATACAATGTATATGGTCATCTGGCTTATGCACAATTTCCCCTTTTTGGCTTATAAAAAGTTTGGCAAAGAGAATTCGCATGTTTATATTTTCAATGGTAATTCGTGATTTTTTTTTATAAAATCTGTTTTGCCAGAATAACCAAGTTAACTACCTATGTGATATGTTGTTTATAAAAAGTATATGATTAATAATACAGGGCTATTTAAATAACGTTGATTATGTACACAATATCGTTTGTAATATTTATTTAATAAATATAAGAACAATTTATTTTAATTTACGGGTATGATAACAAACTAAAAGAAATTAAAAAAATGCTTGCTAAAGATGTGAATAAATTGGGAAATTTTATACGGCTTAAACGCAATGTCCGGTTTATTGTTTATTTTTCCCGGTTTATACGGATTTTCAGAGACCTAAGTTTGTTTACAATAGTATGTGAAGAGAAATTTTTGTAAAATGTTTATGAATGTAGGACGGATAAATAAACTATTGAGTTGAATTGTTACAATTAACTTTTGTTTTGTCACCTAACCATATATTTATAATGGATCTCAAATTTAAAAAAATCTGATGTGGCCAGGCACATGACTTTATCATACAATATATAAAATTAATAGTTTAGCTGCATGAGAATCTATTCTATAGAGATAAATCGTAGGTATTGTCAAAGCATCAGCATTTGACACTACCTACACTACGTCATTAGAATAATAATTATTTATGTCACAAATGCCGAAAGTACGGAATAGCGCGACGAGCGGTGATACGGCGCGTCACCGAAGGCGGAGTGTAGCCGTCGCATATGAGCGAGTCGCGCTATCTAGTTTTTGGCAGGAGCGACATCAACGTTTATTGTGTTGCTTTTTAAGAAATATGTATTTAAAAAAAAAAATGATTTCTGTATAGTAAATGCTAGGTTGGTACCACTTTGACGAAAGGTGCGTTGCGATTGGTAGGTAATGGTAGCTAATGGCGGTGGTAGAATACGAAATTATAGTATTTCTTACATATCGTGATAATGACACATATTAGTTTGCATGTACATAAACATGAGTCACTAGCAATTTTCTATTGGAAATACTATAACGGCGTCTGCTACCACTGCCATTATCACTAATGAAAACGCACCTTAAAAAGGTAATTCAAATTCTGACAGATTTATATTTGTTCATGACACATCCCTACCAACATACTAAAATAAAACTACACTCATCGCTATACTTTATTTATAATTTTCTCAATGTATCATTTTTAGAATTAGATATAAAGACGGGTTGATATTTCTTATCAACAAACAATCAAATTGGTGATCTTATTTTATTTGAAATTTGTATTTTATAATTTTGCGCACTACAGCGGCACGTTCCATAGTGGTTCTCCAACCTCTGATGAGATCAGGTGTTTTCGAATGTGACAACACAAAAAAATATTTGTCAAAATCCTGGCTACTATGTAATTTCATATCAATGCAGATGCGACCGATCTCGATCAAATAGAATTTGCTCTTGAAGGTAAACTTTTAATTTTACCAAAAAATGTTATAGGCATAAATTATTCAAAATTTCCTCTACTTTAATTTATTAATTAACTATTTTGTCGAAATTACAGAAATGGCGGCTCATTTCCAAAATCCTTGAAAAAGGCTTAGAATAAACTAAAAAGCTAAACTATTAATTTTACCAAAAAATGTCATAGGCATAAATTATTCAAAATTTCCTCTGCTTTAATTTATTATTTAACTATTTTGACGAAATTACAGAAATGGCGGCTGATTTCTAAAATCCTTGAAAAAGGCTTGGAGTAAACACCCAGTTCCTTTGGACCCTTTTGAACCAAAAACTTTTCAACTCTAAGTTTGGTCATGAAACTTCTAAATATGAAGTTCCGTGCCGATACCGTTAGTAGTTTCTCCGGAAATGAATTAACAAAAATTGGGTACACACACACACACACACACATACACACACACACACACACACACAGACATTTTTTTGTACCTTGGTCAAAAATGTTCAGGGGACCCATAAAGACCTATTTCCGCTAAAATCTCAAAATTTTTTTTCGGCACGATTGCAATACTTTACATACTGCGTATGATAAAGTAAAAAGATAATTAATAATGAATGGAAAAATAAACCAAACCATGGAGAATCACCATCCAAATACCAAATATTAGGGCTTCCAATCTCGGACAATATAGTTAACCTGGGATTTCGGGATTAAAAATTTTGTACAAGTAGAAAGCCAAAATTGTCGGTTTACAAAATAAAAGGTGTTCAATGTGTGTGTGTATTGACATCAATAATAAACAAAATTTAACCTCTATTAGATAATAACTTGCTCTTGTATCTTAAATTCGCTCAATAATTTTACATTTTCGTAAAATGTTTCAAGAATAGTCACGGGAAAAGTTCAGTGAACTGTTTCTCTAAAAAAAGCGAAAAACGATAATTGTGCGATGAAGAAATGTCAAAAATGACCATATTACCGCTGTCACAACTTATGACAAACTTGAGATGCTTTTAAGCGAGAAGCCATCTATGGCATAGACGCACCATAACAGACAAGCATCGCTCCTAATGTATTTTATTACCTAGTTACTAATTTTATATTATGTAGTGCATCATTGAATACAGGTAAAGAAATCCGCCACTAATTTTTTTTTATTTCTGTACGTTTATCTTTTTTCTGTTTTAAATACAGCCTGCATTTTTTGTTGAAGGTTTAAAACTAAACGGACTTAAGCAAGTTGAAAAGGTTCACGTTTGCCTCCATATTGAATTATATCTACTTCTTGCAAAATCTGTTCTTCCTATTATAGCAACATTTTTATAGACTGAAGTTCATACTTATAAGAATAGCAGCACAATTGATTTATTGTAGATCAGTGCCCTCATTTCGCCAAATAACAAAAAAATATTTAGATTTAACTTTTTCGGGATTCCGGGATTTAGATTTATATATCTATTTAACTTTATATTGTGAGCGCGTAAAGTACGGAAAAATTGGTAAATCTCTGCTCGAAATGGTTTATTAGTTTAAAAAATCCATAGTCACATTGGTTATTAATTTTCAAAATGTTTCCTATCACGTAAAGTTTTTGAAAAAGTTATATATAAGAAACGTAAAATCGCAATATAATCGCAATTATAAGAAATAACAACATCATCGGCTTAAAGATAAAACTCACTAACTAATATTTTGTTACATTTTATGGCGATTAATTATGGCGATTAAGTGTTCTAAGTTGTCTAAAATCCATAAAATCTCTAGGAAATAGCATCAGATTTATTGGTATTCCTTCAGGTTGTCCTTCAGGTTTGCGTAATTATATATTTTAGTTAGTAACTTTTACCTTTAAGCCGACGATCTTATTTTTCACTAGACCTCCCAAACACCCGACCGGCTCCAATGCCCCCCCGCCCCTGGCTCGTGGGCCTGTGTCATTCTCTTACCAGGTCAGTCACATATACAATGGTCTCAGGGAAGATATGAAAAAATTGTTTTAAACAGTTTTGGGGGAAAGGTAAAGTGTTGTCTGTTTGCTCAACAAGGGGGACTTTAGGCATTGAGCGCACATCGGAGGCTGATTTAATTTTAATTAATTTATGGGCATGTGCGATGTTTTGTTGAGTTGGATTTGCTGCAATTACGTGTAATTAGACTCTAGAGTAATTATTTGTTTGTTTTTGTTTTGTTAAGTTCTCTATAAGAATTATTGTTATATTATTGGTACAATTATGTCTTAGTTCTAGTTTGCGTAAGGGGTTGAGTGGAAGAGCAAGCCGATTTGGAAACAACTGTGCTGATCTCCGCCCTAAATATAAATATTATTTTGTTGCATTTAATATTGTTTTATGTTAATAAAGGAATTGTTTATTTATTTAATTATTTATTTATCTGTCAAATCCTGGGTAACTAGTTTTATTTTAATGCAGACACGACTGATCTCAATCAAATAGATTCTCATGCAGTTAAACTATTAATTTTATATATTGTATGATAAAGTCATGTGCCTGGACACATCAGATTTTTTGTTTGTTTGTCCATGTTCTCTAGGTCTCTTTCCGTCTATAAGTCTGCACTTGAAAAAAAAAAGCACACAGAACGACTTTATTCCGATCATGGCATCCACTGTTCGTCATAGTTTGCTAAAAAGAATACGTAAAGCAAATACTCCGAGATAGTGAGATATGTTGCCATAAATTGTGATAAAGAAACTGTTCAGATTAATGAATCAGTTGTTGGTTTTGTACAAATAGGCGATAAAGACGCTGCAAGCTTGGGTTAAGAAATTTAATATTGAGGAAGTTACAGAAATACATGAATTTATAAGATTGCAGGCCACAGTGCTATGATAATGCTGCTGTAATGCCTGGACACAAGACATTCGTATTGATCGCGTTCAAAAGAGGTTGCAGGATCCTAAAATGAACTTTCATAATACAGCTGTAGATTTAAAAGCTCTTCAAATTTAATTTTCATGATGAAAGAGAAGTGTTAAAAAGTTAGTGACTCACTGAAAGAAGTAATTAAAATATGCCATGAAATTGAGATTGAATTTGAAAGACGTCAAAGAAGAATGAAAAGAATAGTAGAGAAGATATGAAAGGGACTGTCGACCGTCTATGCAATTAATTAAAACGTAGAACTGTTCGTTTACAAGAAATATGTGAAAAATTTGGATTTGTTTTTGATATGGAAGCGTTCTTTTAAAGCCGAAACCAGCTACTTTAAAGAACAGTACGTAACATTTGGAGAAACCTACAGTTCTGATGTGGATGGCAAGAATTATATGACGAAATTTTGGATTTTAGAACGTAGTTAACAAGCCGTGCAAGCCGTCATATAGCTGTCTATCGCCGTTTTTATCGCCAGTTGCAAAAGGTCATTTAGAAAATTAAAATTGAGAGATTTTAATTTCATATTTGAGAGATTCGATGAGCCAAAGTCGATTGTGTGATCTTGCATGGAATGAAAAATGGCCGAAGAAATAGACTTTGATAACATTTTTAACATTTTTTGATAACACAATTAAGCAATTTGCGCCATCTAAAGCAAAAACGATAAATTTTGTGATAGAGTTTAATAGATTTAGTTTGTGTTCTTTTTTACCCTATTTTAAAGTACTTTTTTATAAATAAAACTTATGCAATCTATCCTCGGAGAGGGGCGCAAATCGATGTTTGCCATAGGCGCTATTTAGTCTAGGTACGCCTCTGGATATATATATATATATCTATTAGACCATTGTATATAAAGTGATACAAGAACAGCTGTGCCAAGTCCATCTTTCAACAATTCCTGCAGCATCCATTATAGAAAAATGATTGCTACACCAAAAACCAACGGTAAATAACAAAATTACTATGCCTTCGTTACATTCATATAAAAAATTTACCAATAATCTTTTTTAGATCAGTTTTCTGCTAGTGAATTTGTAGATAGGTTACTGAAAGAGGGTAGCAATGTCAGTTGCGATGGAACTAATAGCGAATTTGACAGATCGCAGGTGCCTTGTTATTATGATCAAGAGAAATTCAAAAGGTAAGGGATTTTTTTACCTGGTATTTTTTTTATAATAGTGGCTATACAAAATATGGTTTTGAATTTGTCAGTTGTAGTAGCTCGTCCCACGAGAATAATAAAAATCTGAATAAAAAATGTTAGAATTTGACTTGAACGCGAGCGCACAAGTGTTGTTTGAAAAAAATTGAAACTTCTAACCTTGAATTTTTTACTGGACGGCATCAACACTGTTTTATATGTCAACATCATATTTTTGCACCGATATTGATAAATCTGTTAATTAATTGTCTTTTTGGTAGTTTACAAAGTTTATGGCTTTACAAAACAAAATTTTCGAGAAAGAAAGATTTGAAAATTAAGGTAATTAGGGTCATATTGATAATATTTGTTTGTTTATGAAGAGAAATAGGCGTTTACGATTGATTAATTTGCGCTGAATACGGATCTGAGCTTGAAAGTTGCATATATAATCACGTTATAGCATTTTTGTTGTTTTTTATATACATACATCCGCACACCAATCAAAGAAATGCTGTAAATGCAAAATTGCAAAACTTACCAAACACCACTTTTGTACATTTTCAATTTGATATTTAATTAAAAAAATCCATGATCCCAAGTTAACTGGTATATGTCATATAAGGTCATAAAATGTTTCCACTATCAGTTAATTGTCTAATAAAAGATTAAATATCAGTAAGGAAAAGATGGAGTGGCAATTAAAAACATTCGGTCATACCAATTTATGGTAAAAAAATTAAATTTCCCCCAGAAATGTATATTTTAATAACTAAAAATCGACCTGTTGAGATTTTTTAAACTAAGAAACCGTCTCAGATATTCAGATAAAACTTTTCTTGGCATCTTAGGCATCTTCTGATGCCAAAATTTACAAAATATGTTAATTTAAAGATATGTAATTGATAATTGAAAAATAACAATGCTCATGTTAATGTCCAACTAATGGGACTAAATAAGTTTCCTAAGAAAGTCAACAACAATGTTAAATTTTGGATAAATTAAATATAAGTTAAATTTATTATTACTTCCGTAAAAGATAAAACGTTTATCGCACTTATTTGTTCGCTAAATTTATTTGCATATTATTAAGTCGTCAAAATCGCAGTTTCAGTGTGAACTCACCTTCAAAATACCGGAAATACTACCTAACACTGACCATATCATATCCGATTCTGTAGGCAAACAAATATTACCAAACGCTAAAGTGAAACTAATTCGCGAAAAAAGTTTCATAATAGAAGCAATTCTTATGCAAACTATTGTGGTACAGATTTTGTTGCAACACTTTTAGGCTAGTCTTTTAAATGAAGACGCACATCTTTTTGTTTTGTTTTGCACAAGACTTTGAATTTAATTGTTGTTACTGTTGAAGTTCTTATTTGTTTTTTTGGTTTTAACTGGTTTTAACAGAATCAGCAGACTGACACCCTGTAATGCTTAGTTAGTTTCGGGACATAATTCACATGTTTACAAAGATTTTTTTCTATCTAGGGGCCAAAATTTCTTCTACAAACACATCTACGCCATGCATTTCTGCAAAATATTAGGCTTAATTACAATATTAGCAGTACCAGAAATAGCGAAGATTTTAAAGTTTACTAGGATGTCAGATAAACCCATGAGCGCCTATAGGAGATATCTAGGCACGATTTTCCATATGCTTGTATGGTACGACAACGATTTTTCAGCTGAGTCTAAGTAAGACATTACAATTTTTTATATTAAAAAAAAAATAAGTACATATTGAAAGCGAACATAACCAACAACTGTCAACAATGACAGCGTTATCCCAAGATGGCCGCTCAACTTTTTGTGATTAGTTATAGATTGCGCTCCCAGAAATTGTTGGTATTGTTGGTTATGTTACCTTTGGTACTCCCCTTTTTTCTTGATAAATATGACGATTTCCAACTTTTAGAATATGGAAATCTATACAAGCTGTGAGGATGAAGCATAATTCTGCTAGTAAGCGCGCATGCGCGGCTGGCTTAAGCAGCATTTCGCAAAAAAATATGGCCTTGACGCAATACGGTTTCATAGGTTATGTTATTTGTGAAGCAGAATCTTGTGGAATTTATTACGGTAGTAAAGAGGAATTTGAAGATTTTCTTCATATATGGAGAGTTGTTGGATATATGATGGGTATGGAGGAAAGGTAAGAACCAATATTATTAAATAAACTAAAAAAACTAACTATAATACATTTTAGGTTTAATATATGCCGCGACTCCTTACAAGAAACACAAGCAGTCTGTCAAGAACTAGTCAAAAGAGTTTTTCAACCAGAAGTCCAAAAACAACACAGACTTTACGTTAGCCTAACAAACTGTTTGGTCACTGGATTGAACTGCATGACGCCTCTAATGAACCACAGAGTCTTATTATACTTCGTTAACGATCTTTTGACAAAACCAAAGTACATGTCCAGCAATGACGATAGCAATAACAATAATAATAATCGAACTGTTGAAGCCAAACCTTATACATTGGGTATATTTGAAAGGGCGTACCTATATCTTTTGGTTTTGTTCATTAGTTGGATGAAGTACAACTTTTTCAGATTGTTAACTGTGTATACAATGTATATGGTCATCTGGCTTATGCACAATTTCCCCTTTTTGGCTTATGAAAAGTTTGGCAAAGAGAATTCGCATGTTTATATTTTCAATGGTAATTCGTGATTTTTTTTTTTTATAAAAGGTGTTTTGCCAGAATAACCAAGTTAACTACCTATGTGATATGTTGTTTATAAAAAGTATATGATTAATAATACAGGGCTATTTAAATAACGTTGATTATGTACACAATATCGTTTGTAATATTTATTTAATAAATATAAGAACAATTTATTTTAATTTACGGGTATGATAACAAACTAAAAGAAATTAAAAAAATGCTTGCTAAAGATGTGAATAAATTGGGAAATTTTATACGGCTTAAACGCAATGTCCGGTTTATTGTTTATTTTTCCCGGTTTATACGGATTTTCAGAGACCTAAGTTTGTTTACAATAGTATGTGAATAGAAATTTTTGTAAAATGTTTATGAATGTAGGACGGATAAATAAACTATTGACTTGAATTGTTACAATTAACTTTTGTTTTGTCACCTAACCATATATTTATAATAGATCTCAAATTTAAAAAATGATAATTAATAATGAATGGAAGAATAAACCAAACCATGGAGAATCACCATCCATACGTATTAGGGCTTCCAATCCCGGACAATATAGTTAACCTGAGATTTCGGGATTAAAAATTTTGTACAAGTAGAAAGCCAAAATTGTCGGTTTAAAAAATAAAAGATGTTCAATGTGTGTGTATTGACTTCAATAATAAACAATCTATTAGATAATACCTTGCTCTTGTATCTTAAATTCGCTTAATAATTTTCAATTTCGTAAAATGTTTCAAGAATAGTCACGGGAAAAGAAATTTTTGATCGAGTCACATTTTAAATTTCTTATATTAATCCCAATAGAACATTTTTACGAATTCTGTTTCCTGCTTTAAGATAAAATTGGATAACTTTAGGATTCATACGTCGTGACTTGAAGACCAAGTTCTAAGCGCCTTTTCAAGTAAAGTCGTTAGTTATTATTCAAAATTGATGAACTATTATATGCAACTTCTTAGAATATTAAATATTCAATTGCTAGTCATCTATTGGACTTTACAAAAATAACTTTTTCTCTAAAAAAGCGAAAAACGACAATTGTGCGATGAAGAAATGTAAAAAATGACTATATTACCGCTGTCACAACTTATGTCAAACTTGAGATGTTTTTAAGCGAGAAGCAATCTATGGCATAGACGCACCATAACAGACAAGCATCGCTCCTAATGTATTTTATTACCTAGTTACTAATTTTATATTCTGTAGTGCATCATTGAATACAGGTAAAGAAATCCGCCACTAATTTTTTTTATTTCTGTACGTTTATCTTTTTCTGTTTTAAATACAGCCTGCATTTTTTGTCGAAGGTTTAAAACTAAACGGACTTAAGCAAGTTGAAAAGGTCCACGTTTGCCTCCATATTGAATTATATCTACTTCTTGCAAAATCTGTTCTTCCTATTATAGCAACATTTTTATAGACTGAAGTTCATACTTAAAGAATAGCAGCATTCATTTTGCCAAATAACAAAAAAAAGGAAATAAATAATTTAGATTTAACTTTTTCGGGATTCCGAGATTTAGATTTATTTATCTATTTAACTTTGTAATGTGAGCGCGTAAAGTACGGAAAATGGCTAAATCTCTGCTTGAAATGGTTTATTAGTTTAGTAAACCCATAGTCACATTGGTTATTAATTTTCAAAATGTTTCCTATCACGTAAAGTTTTTGAAAAAGTTATATGTTAGAAACGTAAAATCGCAATATTGGCAACTTTTGCCAATTTATACCATCTGAACCCAATGTCCTAGAAACCCCAAAAGAGTCTTCTAGTAAACCTTAAATTATGTTACAAGCATTTTTACCTGAATCCTGAAAGTTTGTTTATAAGTGATTTTGAAGCATCAAAAATGATTATTTTGATAATATTTATTAAATTTATAAGGAATGGCAGTAAAGTAAGTTTCTTTAGTTTCTTTATGGAAAAGGAAACATTATTCTGATATGCAAAAAAGTACCATTTATCTTATTTTATAGGTGATGAACAATATTATAGCGGTGTTCCAGAAGGTTCAAAGAAAACCTTATATTTCTTAAACTTTGTATTTGTATTCAGCACAAAAATAATCTAAACCGTCTATTTTTCATTCACAAAGCCCATGTTTCCCAGAATTATCAAAATGATCCTAATTTTTAACATGTAGCCCTTCGACGCTCAGAGTTTTCCCCCATGAACCGTAAATTGCGATAATGGCCGTTCGAATAGCAAACGTATTTCAATCAGTTGCTACAGAAAAATGTTTATAACTTTTGCTAACATTGTTGCATAAATTACTAACTTACCTCAAATTGTAGGTAATTAAAATACCTAGTAGCCCTTCGACGTTTGTAGTTTTGCCCCAAGGATAACAACCCATAAATGGCGATAATATCCTTTCGAATAGCAAACGTCCTTGAATCATTTGCTGCAAACAAATGTTTATAACTATGGCAAATATTGTTGCATAAATTTGTATCATACCTCAAATTGTAGGTAATTAAAATACCTAGTAGCCCTTCGGCGCTCGGAGTTTTAATCCATGGAAAACAACCCCTAAATGGCGAAAATGTCGGTTCGAATATCAAACGTATTTCAATCAGTTGCTACGGAAAAATGTTTATTATTTTTGGAAATATGTTTGCATAAATTTTTATAATACCTGAAATTGTAGGTAATTAGAAGACCTAGTAGCTCTTCGTCATTCGCAGTTGCCATATGGACAACAACCCCTAAATAGCAATTATATCCTTCCGAATGGCAAACTTATTTCAATCAGTTGCTACAGAAAAGTGTTTAAAACTTTTGCAAAAATAGTTGCATAACATAACTGCGACGCTCGCAGTTTTTCCCCATGTACAACAACCCCTAAACGACGATAATATTTGTTCGAATAGCAAACATATTTCAGTCATTTGCTGCAGAAGATTGTTTATAACTTTTGCAAACATTGTTGCAGAAATTTCTTTCATAAGTCAAATTGTGAGAAAAATAATTTATATTAATAGTTCTTCCTTGCATTCGGTGTTATTATGTGTGATAAGAAGAGGAACTCATACTATGTAAATATTGCAAAATTATTTGATATTTGTGTATAGGGAAACAATTCTTAGAGTTATTCTAGGCTTATTATATAATAATTTTTTATCTTTGAAACGGTAAATTTATGTATTTTCACAAACGAAACTTTTAACGCGAACAATATAACAAAACTGACCTTAATAATTAATATAGCCTTCCCAAAAATTATTCCTTATGTCTATGCAAACAAACAAATTGTTATAAGTATTTTTTACATGGTCATCCGCTACTGGTCGTGGATTTGACAAACAAACAAAAATAAATCTCATAAACGATAATAATCCGAGATTTAGATTACCCCAGGTAAAACAACACAAACCTTAGACGGATTACGAACATCGATAACCGAAAACTCGACATTCTCCGTTGGAATTTTCGACCGCGACATTCAAACACCTCTAGTTGCGCATTGCTCCGAGGGTGGCGCTGCGGTCAACTCCAGAACAAATCGGACATTTCAATCACAAAACCAGGGACTTTTTACCGCTAGCTCTTTGCAACGTTACTACGCAAGGTAAAGAAAGACAAATCATCAGAGTCATCAGACATCATCGTCATCATTACAAAACGAGCCACCTGATCGACATAACCGACACCACGCCCTTGAAATATACTCAAATAATACACAATGTCACAACCGATTATAAACCCGGTAAGTAATCAATTGTTTCGCCGCAAAACATTCGTTTTTTTAACGATAATTTTCGCTATAGGGTGTCCCATTTGTAACTCAGTTCGATGGACCTCTTTTTCCTGGAAAAATGATTAGAATTAGAGGTTATACGCCCCCTAATGGGGAGAGGTACGTTGAGAATTGTTTTTTTGCGGGTTTATTTCATGGGAATTGTTTGTAGGTTTGACGTAAACTTTCAAACCAAACCGACTTGCCAAGATGATGACGATATCGCGTTTCATATGTCTGTTCGTCTGTTAGACGGTTTTATTGCGAGGAATTCCTTCCGTTACGGTAACTGGGAGGAGGAGGAGGGCGGCCACGAGGGGCTTCCGTTGGCCCCCGGACAACAGTTCGAGATGTTATTCCTCGTTGAACCTGGCGAGTTTAAGGTATTCTTTCTTTATTGATTTTTTTGTGAAACAAGTTTCAAAATATTTAAGTCTATTTATGCATCTTTTTCTATAAAATTGCATAAAAAAAATATTTTATTCAGTTTTTATGTCTAAGAGATGTTTTTTTATCTTCTTATTATCTAGTAATACCATTAGAACCATTTACTTCAAACAAAATTGAATATGTGGCGGTCACACATTAAAACAAAGATTATTTAAGAGAGAAAAATACTGTTTTTCTTCTCTATATGCAGTAGGTAACTTGCTAATATTAATTTTGATCAGCGGAATGTTGCAGTAATTTAAACTTCCTATATATAGTAGTTGGTACTGTAATCTGAGTCTGCTTATCGTAAAATTATAGGTTACGTTTCAAAAAATGTTAACATAACATAAGACTTGAAAAAGTGCATATCTAAAGCATTTATTTATCTAGTAGATATACAGGTGAGTTATAACTAGTATTTTCATAATAACTTTTTTTAACCAAAGATCACTTACAAAAAATCTGATGTGGCGAGGCATATGACTTTATCATACTATATATAAAATTAATAGTTTAGCTACATGAGATTGTATTTGATCAAGTTTGATCGAGTCTGCATTAAAATAAAATTATTTAGCCAGGAATTGACAGATATGTGGATTCTATTGACGGTAGTCAATAATAGAAAATGTCAAAACATCAGCGTTTGACACTACCTACTGTCATTGGAATGAAAATATCTGTCGAATCCTGGCTAACTAGTTTTATATTAATGCAGACATGACCGACCTCAATCAAATACAATTTGTTGATGCAGCTAAACTATTAATCTGAATTATGAATGATAGCAATTATAACAAATTTTGATGAAATTTGGTTGACTTTTGCCCGCTTTTAAAAATTTAAATTTTGTTTTCTCATGACAGTAAATTTTGGGTTTTTCTGTCATGGCACTAAGCTTTTATTGTCATGGCACTTTGATTTTTCTTGTGTTAACAGTTTGTTTTTTTAAAGGTGTGTTTAATTACATTACATTACTGTTATGATATGCTTTTCTTGCAACTTTTCAATTTTCACAATTTTCTATTCGTAATGCTTTGATTTTTTTTTAATTTTCGATATTTAGCCTTAATCAAAGTAAGTAATTTTCTATATAAATATTATAACAAATTTATAAATACTTACTAACTAAACTATAAACTACGTGAATACAAGAGACTTTTTTAAACGTTTGACAAATGTCAAACGAAATACTTCATAAGAATGTCAAATAATATAAAATCACAAAATCCGATAAAAAATAAGTTAATAAAAATTATGTCATACTCTTACATGATTTCAATAAAATTAATAATTTTTATAAATAAATATGAATTTTCCAGTCCGTTTTAAAGTTACAAGTATTTATTTCATTAACAAAAACCACCCAAAAGAAAATCAACGATTATTTTTTAGCAAATTATATTTTGCGGTTTTAATGTTATTACATTTTAAAATTTTAATCAAACAAGATGTTAAATCTATTACATGAGGAACTTTGAAAACAAAAGAGGTTGTTAAAGAGAATTTGTATTGAAATTTCTAAATACCATTTTATTGTTTCTGGAACCACTTTTTTGAATGATTTATTTTTCTGATGAATTATAATTTGTACCGTTTCTTCCAATTTCTTTTCTGAGGTTTTGACATTTTTAACTGAAAATCAATATTATGCAATGCCTAAATGTTAAATAAATATCGTTTACTTCAGAGAAACTGTTATTTTGAATAAATTATATTAGATTATGTTAGTCAATTTCTGTCTTGGTTTATTTGTTTTTTACATTAACCTAACGTGTATTATAGACAATTATTATTTTAGTTTGACAATACGTAATTCAGATAATTACAGTATCAAAATTTTAACATTTATTGTTTATTTGACACGTTCCGCATGAAGTTTATTTGACAAGTGCATCATAAATTTTCCATACATGGTTCAACCAATATGAGAAATGTGACGCAATTGTGTCCATAAAATAAGCTACAAATGTCAAAAAACAATTTGTTCATGACATTTTACATTATTCAGTATCACAGAGTCGTTCAGTATCATATCATCCATGTAATTTGCAAATGTATACCACATATTTCTTTCTGAACTCTTTTGTTGTTAAAATCACAATATTTTCTGGTATAAATAAAAGACAAGTACAGTTTGAAATTTATAGGCAGATTTTATTATACTAAACTTGTAATTGATATTTGTTTGAAACGTGATACGCTGTTGCTATGGAATTGTTGTCTGTAACTGTCAAGCTTGTAAGGTTATGTTAGTCTCTGCTGTCGCCTATACTTTGCAAACTTTTTATGGACACTTCAAGAAGATTATGATGAACAAGTTTTATCGAGCATTTGACAAGGAATTGTCAAAACTATGATAAACTATAATTAAACAAAAGTATGTGTGCCTCCTGTTCAGGTTTAATTAAAAATTAAATAAAAATAAATGTTGTTTCTGCGTTTTACTTCTGTATTTGATCAAAAATCGTTATAAATCATTATTCTTATACTACGATACACATTTTTTAAAACTTTTAACTTCATGAAATAATATTTTAGGTTGCCATCAACGGTAGGCACTTCTGCGAGTTCAAGCACAGGATAGCATATCAGCACATCTCACACTTTGGTGTCGAGGGTGACGTTACGTTGTCTTTGGTCGCTTTCGAAGGGGGCGCGCCCCCTGCGTACCAGGGCGGGCAGCAGCCGGGTTACGGGATGCCAGGGCAGCCAATGTATGCCCCCGGGCAACCCTATGGGGGCATGCCCTCAGCCCCACCTCCATATTCTCAGGTAAGATCTTCGGATTGTTAATTCCGGATCGTCATTTTCTGTTTTGCTTGCTTTTTGTTTCGGTATTTTTCTCTTCTGGGTTATATTATTATATAATAATTGTGTTAGTAAACAATGATGTAGGTTTTAATTGTTTATTTAAGAGGTAAGAACGTATAGTAAGAATTGAGTAATTTTTGTAAGAAATACCGGTTTCTTGGTTGTAATTAAAATTCAAGGTTGTGGACTGTCTAATTTTTTTGAACGAGAACTGGTATTGTTTTTACAAGTATTAGTTTAACGTTATGTGTCTGTATGATAAACATGTAGGTCACATACAACACGAATTATGTATTTATTTTGAAATATTTGAAAAACAATAATATCGCAAAATATTCATTGATATGTTCAATGATATTGAATAATAAAACGAAATATGTATTAAGTTTGAAATATTTGGAGTTTCAAAAATAATAATGTTAGTACCAGTAAATAAATAATAATTCTAAGAATATAATTAATTATATTATTTATAATAGATCACTTATAGATATAATATAAATAATTATATTATATTATAATAAGTCACAATTAAAAGGAAATATGTGTTCAGTGTGAAAAAAATTACAGTTAAAAAATAATTATATCTCTAAATATTCATTGCTATCTTCAATGATATCTAATAATAAAAGGAAATATGTATTGAGTTTAAAATATTTAGAGTTAAAAAACAATAATATCCCAAAATATTTAATAAAATCTTTACTTTATCCAATGTTAGAATCAGTAAATAAATAATATTCGAATAATATTAATAATTTTATTATAATAGGTCACATATAAAAAGAAATATGGATTAAGTTTAAAATGTTTGGAGTTAAAAACCAATAATATACTAAAATATTCAATGATATCTTTACTTTATTCAATGTTTGTATCGGTTAATACATACATATTGGAGAAATTAATACAAAATTCCAAAATTACCTAACAAATTGTTGACGTTACATAATTAAGATTGATAGTATAAGAAATAGTAACAATTTGTTTACATTAATCTGCATTAAATAGACCTATAAATAATTATCATTGTAAAATAATCAATATTTAATTTGATTATTATTGAATACATTGAGACATTTTCAAAAAAATACATAGAATTTGTTTTTCAATTTTATTTTTATACCTTTTTTTAATCACAAAGGATCTATTTTGCACTAAAAATAAAAAAGAACTGTCTTTAAATTAACTTATTTTTATTATTATGTGCTATGCGCTCCAAAAAAGTCGTACACAGCAAATGCAACCAAATAACTGTGCTTCTTTTATAACCTATATGCTGTCATAAGTTTATTAAATTTATTTGGAATAAAGTTGAGATAAAGTTGTAATACTCATGTTGTATCAAATTATCATTTTTTTTTTCGTTTTGCAAACGATTTTACGTTCAAACCATTCAAAACTTGCTAAAACATGATAAAAATTGTGTTTCCTTATTAACTTTTAACACAAAAAATATAACAAAATTAACTTATGCATACAGGTTTGACCATATTAATCTTTGCATTTTATTATCTTAAAAAATATGGAAGCTACGAAAAAAAATACAAATAGGTTTTCTTGGAGTTGTTAGTGGTTTTGTTATAGGTTCCATACAATGTACGGAAGCCATATATTTTGGGATAATCATGTTACGATTAAAATGACCCACCTGTATATAAAATAACCTTACTATCGATTTTCTGCCAAAAGCAAATTAGAACATATTAATTAATTAATATTAATTAATAATTCTCAACCCTTTTCACAGCTTTTGCAACTACAAACACACTTTGCATTCTCATTTCACTGAATTCACTAAACAAAACAAAAAAATAACATCATAACCTTGCTATTTCATAAAGAAACTTAAAAAATTTATCCGAATAAACAAAATTTCTTTATGACATGGCATATAAAAACATAGAAACATCCAGTCTAGTTTAAATGATCTATTTCTAATCGATTTTGATTATTTTCCAAATATATATTGTCACAACCTGGTACAACAACCCAATGTTATAATCGTTGTAAGTGTGCTGCGCCGTAACTTCGCTTCTGACAAAAAATTCCTAACGTAAATTCAACTTCCAGGCAGTAAATCAACCACCACCGATGTACGGTCAACCGCCGATGGGCATGCCGAGTCCGTACGGGGGCGGATACCAATATCAGCAGCCACCGATGTAGTAGACCTCATTACTAATAAAAATATTGCCTTAACCACACCTTCAGCAGGGCACGTAACGTGCGCGCGCTTGTTAGTTTTCATCGTCAATAATAGCGAAGTAAACGGTTGCTTTTTGTCAAACGTACGTCCGTCATACTCCGGGAGTTGACGGATCTGTTGTCACCGTTGCGAATGTATTACTGTCTGTTTTATTTTTTCCGTTAGATGGTGAGATTTTTTTTTTTCGTTTAGGATTACCTTTTTGGATCTATACTGTATGTAAGATATATTTTATATGTAATTTAATCTGTAAATGGTCTAATAAATGATTATTATCTGTATTCGGTGTTTTTTTATTGTTGTTTGTTTGTTTGTTTGACTTGTTGCCAAATTCAAGTTTCCATGTTGAGGTTATGTGTATGAATTTGACATCCAAGTCAAACTTTCTGTGCCAATAAGTCAACCAATACAAAATTTTGTCATAAATCACTTAAAATCACTTCCTAGTAGTCCAAAAATAATTTGATTTTCCAGAAAAAACTCAAAAACTACGAAAACTATTAATAGCTTGAATCAGATATTAAAACCAATAAATTGTGATATGATATGCATTAGCTCAGTATGAAAATTGATTTTGATATGTTAAACTGTTTGGGTTTTGTAAAAATCAGCGTAATCGGAATTTTGTTGAAATGTTTTTTATTTATTAGAAACTCTTAACACGTTTGAGAAGTAACAGATTTTGAATTTTAAGAATTATCTGTTTGACATTTGTTAGAAGTTTTTAAAACTTATAAAATGTTCTTAGGTTTTTATTGTTCAAAATTTTAAATATCTGTTATTTTTAAGTAACTATAATACTATTTATCGTTATAATAGTTACCAAAGAAACTAAACATTTCTAGATTTACCGATGTAGACAAAATTTTTACGCAAATTTAAAATATTTTTTTCAGTTTTATGTTCAATATTTTTTTAGTTATTGACAAAAATATATTTTTAAGTAAAAAAAATAAAATAAAAAAAAACCTCCGTCGCGGGGAATCGAACCCCGGTCTCCCGCGTGACAGGCGGGGATGCTCACCACTATACCACGACGGACTTGAAAAATACCTTCAAATTTCTTGTACAGATGCAATTACACATTAAATATTTCTATAACAATCTAAAAATGTTTTGTTCTACTTTTTATCTTGTCATCATACTTTATAATATGTTAATAAATATATAAATCTTTACTTATCTCGAGTTTCTGACTGCGTTTTATTTCACCTAATAGTCATAATTACTCTCACAAGATGGCAGCAGTTGTGACATCAACAAAAGGTACCCCAAACATCACATAACCTCAATAAATTAAGTTTGTTTACGCTTTTCAGACAAGTAAAGCTATAATAGCAATATCAAAATGGAAATGGACGATCTTCCTAAAGAATTTACCCATAAAATGGCTCCTGGAAATATCATAAGGGCCAATTTACGAACTGTAAAGGACGCTCTGAAATGGGTAAACTTATTTAGTAAACGCACCAAGACGAATTGGATTGTTTACAAAACAAAAACTCCACCTAAGTATGATTTTTATCGATATTATAATTTTTAATCTAAATAATTTTGTCCGTGAAGGTTTTTACTTGATAAGAAATGGATATGCGCACACAATAGGAAGAATAAAAAGGCAAACGAGACAAGCAACGGTGATTGCGAAGCTAGTATTGATATTAAAATTAAAAGATTAACTAAGGCCGCAAAGAATTCCGACCAATATTTAAGTTATAATCCGCCGTTAACAGCGGTTATATCTGTTAATTTACAGCATAAACATGATAGTCCGACTTTAGCCATTCCAGTTTCGTCGAGGGCACAAAAGCAAAATGAAGAAATGAAGGTTAGTTGTAGGCTTGTTTTTCTTTTGTTTTTGTATCACACTGTGGCTCTTTCCAGTTTTTTTGGTTATGTTTCTAATTATGCAATCATATTTTATTGTAGGAGCTGTTTTATAAATATTTCTCGAAAGGAATGAATACAGTTCAAGCACTAAATTACCACATTAAATTATCACTATCTGATAACCAAAGTCAAGACGACGATGTCGATTTGGGTGACGTGACGTTCCAACCGAAAAAAATTATGTACACTTGGTACGAAGATTGGAAAAAGTTGAAAAAACGTGGTAAAAAAGAACCAATAGTAAGCTCGGATGATCAGAGCTCAGAAGAAGAAATGCCGGAAGAAGATGTCAATAATTCCGATGGAAAGTTAAGCCCAAAACATGAGGGGGATACAGAAAGTATTGAAAGCGCTGAGTTAATTGATGTGAAATCAGAAGTTGACGAGTGTGAACTCTTTGATGAAGTTAAAGAATCTGCTTTGCAGGAATTGCATAAAGTATTTGCATTATTAGGTGATGACGGAAGTCATTTAAATATATTACACAGTATTAATTCAAGTTTGAAGGGAATTACGACTAAGGAACAGTCGGTAGAATTTTTAAATGTATTAGGATATGCTTTGAGTTCAGTGAATTAAAATATACAAATAAGAGTGTTCTAATTATTGTATTATGTAGTCGAATCACTGTTAGTAGAGCTCTGAGAGAGATGGGTTATATTTTTTGAGGCTACTAATATAGGAATTCGACTATAAAGTAATAAGTGAATGTTTTGTGAACTTTTTTTATATGCTTTTTATATTCTTAATTACATAATTTATTTTTACTATACAATTTTAGTAGCGTGGTTTCAAAATTTTATATGAATAAGACGATTTTAGCAATTTGGTATTTTTAATTTTCCTAAATCCTCGGATATTTTGTTACCTTTTTTCTTACAGGGTACAGGGTAGACCATTTATTTTTTAAGGCTAAAATTATTTGATATTAAATTTTCCGGTACACGGTTAAATTTTTTGGATTTTTTTATTGATTTTTTTGTACATAAAAGTGTGCTAATAGTTGTGTTTAAATAGTTGCATTTTTAAATCGATTGTATTCAATCAAAACATCATTATTTTTTTATGTAGAATGCAGATTATACATTTCAGGCTTCATGTATGATAAAAACTAATGTGAAAAACTGATTACTGATTTTTCTTAATCTTTCGCGAAGCAACAAAACTGAATTTCAAATATGAACTTAATTTTCCTTAATTCTATAATAGTATTTCGCCGTTCAGTGTGTTTTAGGGAATTAATATTTTGTATATATCTTGAGAATGGCATTTTGTATTGCACATATTACAGTAATATAAATATGTACTGAAATATCCAAACGTTGTTATTCCTTTCTATTTATATATATTTTTTTCCTGTGAGAAATACTTTGCACATATCCATTCTCCACAAATAGATTTTATTGATTTCCAAAATATCCATTTTTATCTCACAGCAATTACACTTAAAAACAAACATCCTAGTCTTAAAAACAACATTTCTGATAGCATTTCACGGCCGAATCCTTCAAACAACCTAAACAATCAACATAAATTATCATATTTCACGCACTAAATAAATTGGAAACACAAACATTTTATTGTCCCAAGCTCTGTTGCGGGTCAATACTTCCAAAAAGCACCACTGGCGCCACAAGCGCAAAATTCAAACTATCTTCTAATTATTACAAGCATTTTACAAATAAAACCAAGTTTAAAAGCTTAATTATTAATCACAGAACACATTAGGAGATGATACACGCTTAATCGATCGCTGAAATGAGTTCATTCAAACTGCTTTCGCATGCAAAAGTTATAAATAACTCTTACCTAACATACACGCAATCCAAGCAGAAGTAGGGATAATAACCCCACCTCTTTTGATGCAGTAAACATACAATACGAAATTCATGAACTCACATAAGATTCTCAAGGTGAATTGTAAGATTATTCTTCAGTGTTAAACGTCTATGCACGATGGAGCCTATTAAAGATCCTGTAAGTATTATTTTTAATTGGTATAATTGCGAATTTATAATTAATAATTGTCTAATAGCCCACGCCATATCTAGGCCCTATCATCGAGGGTTTTTCTAAAGGTAAATTGGTACGAATTCAAGGAATTGCCAGCCCAGTTGGACAAAGGTATCATGATTATTAATCAATATATATATATATATATGTTTCGGAAATAATTGTTAAAATTTGCGATTTCTAGAATTGATATTAACTTGGTCACAAGCGAAACCAAAGATGACATTGGCCTACATCTCTCCGTAAGGTTATTAGAAGGCTACGTAGCTCGAAACTCATACGAAGGCGGAATATGGGGCGACGAACAAAACAACGGAGACCTACCAATACAACCCGGCGAAAGATTCGAAATAATAATCCTTTCGGACGCAACTGAATACAAGGTAAAACCCCAAAACATCAAATTCACAAAATCAAATCCAAAAATTTTTAGGTTGCAATCAACGGGAGGCACTTTTGCGAATTCCCTCTTCGAATTCCAACATCCAAAATATCGCACTTGTCCATCGAAGGTGACGTTTCTCTGGCGTTGATCTCGTTCGAAGAATTCACACCTAGGCCTGCAAATGTCGAGCCCCCGCAGTCAAATCCAATGTATGGGGCCCCGCAGAATTTTGGTCCACCTGGAGGACCTGGTGGTTACGGCCCACCACCCGGGGGACCTGGTGGGTACGGACCTCCTCCTGGAGGCCCCGGGGGATACGGGCCCCCTCCGCAGGGATATGGGCCCCCGCAAGGGGGTTTTGGACCACCTGGCTATCAACCACCACCACCACCACCTGGACATGTAAAGTTTTTCTTTATGTATATAGATTTTAGAGTTCACATTGTTAAATATTGCAACTTTGCTTTTTTGTGATGTTTTTTAACGTTACACTTTTTTGTGTTTTTCATGCAGCACAGTTATTATTTTAAGGTATAAACACTAAGTCACTAATATATTTTTATTGTAATAACTTGAAGTTTGTGTGGTTGTTATATATACTATATTTTATACATACAAATTTTCAGGAAGAGAAAAAAGATTCTGGTTTTGATTTCTTGGAATCCGCTGGTGGGATAATTTCTAGCGCCATCCAGAGTGGAATGGCAGAGAAACTCCTAAGCTCCATCACCAGTGGAGGCAACAACGTATGTATAACCATTAAACTCTTAAAAATAACAAATGTTACATTTTAGCAACGTCTATGCAACGTTCATATTATTATTAATATTACATTCTACTTATATACATAACTACAATAATAGAATTACCACAAAATTCAAACAAATACAAGAAAAGTTACATTTTTTCAACATCTAGACAACGTTGTTTTTACGTAACTTACCCTTATTCTTCCTATGTCATCTCAACTTTTATTATTTGTAATGCAGCAGCCACAACAACAGCAGCAGCAGCAAAATCCCCAATACCAGCAACATCAACAAACAGGTCCAGCACCTAATCAACAACAAAATCCCCAAGGTGGTCCCGATATCTTAGGTAGTCTTGGTTCTCTGTTTACGACCCTAACAACACCACCGCAAACTCAACAACAACAACAGCAACAACAACCTCAGCAACAATACGGACAACAACAGCAACCTGCGCAAGACCCTTTGGGTGGTTTAGGCTCTTTGTTATCATCGTTTACTCACAGTCAAACACAGCCGCAACAGCCTATGCATCCGAGCAATGTTGGTGGCCAACCGTCTGTAGGAGGCCTTGGTAGTGTAGGATCGTTGTTGACAAATTTGGCCGGTCAAGTTTTAACCCAACCAAGAAAGGTTTGTATTTTAACCTTTTAATAAATTTTGTTTGGACTGAATATGTTTGTGATTTTTTAGGATGGGCATTAAGTTGGACAAGAATACTCAAGAAGAGGGCATTATAGTGTTGTGTAATTGTTGTTTGTTAGTTTAATTTATTATTTTAATTCTTAACGTAAAGCTTTTTTATTTTTGTTGGTCCGGTGAGCTTTGTTATATAGTGTTACATTACTACAAAATTTCTGCAACGTTACTGTTACGACACATCTTTGTGATGTTACATTTGCTTAATATAATATATCAGGAATTATTTTGGCAACATTTTATTTATGTAACTCGTCTTATGTCGTGGCAACGTACCAGCTCTACAAATTTATTAACTCCTAAAGTTCTATCAATAATATAAATATTTAAAAGAATTGTGTGAAAATGTTTACTTGTTAAAAAAAAACAGTTCTACTCAAATGTATACGCACTAACAATTAAAGAAAGTACTTGCTTTTAGGAGTGTTAGAAATTAGTTAATATAATGTAAGTGTGTAGACAACTAACTATAAAAAGTGCCTAATTCTGTGGTGCTTATGATCTATTATACCTCAAAATGGAAAACTAGAATTATATTTTTGTATTGTTTTTCTTGTCTGTGAATTTGTTGATCTGAAATATTTTATTATTAAATGTTGGCATTTTACTATGTATATTTAATTGAAATTTAATAAAGAAATGTTTGTTCTGCAGCATATATCTATTGTTTTGAATATTTATTTAATTTATCTACGACTTGCGTATAAATTAGTTTATCAACGACTCTCATATCATAAGTTCATTGCATTATATATGACTATAGAATCCCCATTATGATACCCATCAATGGTTATAATGGCACTAGCGTTGTATAATAATGACAGTTTGTTCAAATAATGGCTACATTCATTGAACGAACTGTCATTATTATAACGCAAGTGTCAAAATATGTCATAACGTACGTGGATGACAGTTATGTGATAGTTTGCCTCGCCATCATGAAACTATTATGAAAAATTTGACACAAATTCAGTTTTGACAAATTCAAATATTTTGGGGATATTTTGCATTGCTAGGTTTCCCGCCCTCAATTTTTGAATCATCTGTCAGGTACTTTTTTTAGACGTCATTCGGCTAAAAAAGAAATTATTTGCTGAAATAGTAGAACGTGTTCAAAACGTGAATTGACCACGTACTGTTCCGACTCCAAAAATAGGAAATCGAGTTTATATAAAGTAAGTAAACCACTGAACCAAACCATTTCTATTGCGAAATAGTAAAGATAAACGTAATATGTGTGTTTATGTAAGTTAATTGACTTTTTCCTTATAGTTTTGCAATACCAATAGTAGGAACTGTAATTGCATCCACTTGCCATCATGGAGAGAATGGTAAACCCGGTAAATACCTCAAAAACACTCCATAAAACAACAATCTAACCTCACTTTTTTTAGGCGATACCATACCTGGGTCACATAGTTGGGAATTTCACCACAGGAAAGACGATAGTCATCGAAGGTATGGTAACACCTCCATCGCAAAGGTACACGACATTCCCTAGTTTATATCGCAATAGATTTTATGCAATGTTCTGTCTTTAGAATCGTCATCAACTTGCAAACAGGCAAGAATATATCCCACAAAGACGATGTTGCCCTGCAGTTGTCCTGCAGGTTGCTTGAAGGGAAAATTGCGAGAAATTCGATTATTGACGGATTGCCGGGCACTGAAGAGATGTCTGGTTTGTATCCGTTAACTGCGGGAAAAAGATTTAAGATCACTATTAAGAATGAAATGGAGAAATATGTGGTGAGAATATATTTGGTTTGCGTTAAATGTGTTAAGATAAGAAATCTACAATATTGAACTATATTTTAGGACATCCCGTTTGTTGATTTGATATTACACTTACAACGCACAATCGTTTCTTATTGTATCTTCGATATTAAATGTTGTATTTGTAGGTTACGGTGAACGACAATACTTTTTCGTACAGACACAGGTTGCCTAGCTCCAGGGTTAACCATATCTCAATTCAAGGAGACGCAAAATTATATATGATTGAGTACGAGTCCAACATATCGCAGGGTGATAATTTTATGCCGATTTACGATGAGCCACCGCCTCCTTATAGCCCGTACCCTGCGACTTCTCAACCCAAGGTAAATATAATACATAAATAGAGCGAAAAAAGGTGAAAAGCTACTCAGCGAAAACACCACTAATTTGGTAAAAATTTGAATATCTTTAGCTTCTAATAAAGGCTTATTATAAATGATTGTAGTCGAAGTATGCCACGATATCAAATGTAAAGATGTCTGGTTGCCGATCCATTTGATTGGAATACCGCTGTTCTACTGTGTTCTACACGCAAAAGTTAAATTGGTTGCATAACCTATTGTAAGTTTGACAATTGTTTGCGGATAACGGCAAAAAATTTCTAACATGGGTTTGCCTACTTCGACTACAATCATTTATAATGAGCCTGTATAATCAAATATGTTATATTTTGTTTGAAAATACTGTCAGAAATTTTAGCTTTTGTTTGTAATAGGCACTTTGTTATTTTTGATTACTTAGTTCTTAAAAATTAATTCGAAAGATTATTAGAACTTTTAATATCATCAAAATTATGGACATTACAAATAACTTCAAGGGAAAATGGTTATTACGTAGAATCAACTAAAGAAGCAAATGATAATCAACCCAGGTGAGGAAAATTTTTGGAAAAACACCTCCGCCTGTATTTGAACCAGGAACGCTCCAATTTCCGGTTGACAGCACTCCCAGTTGAGCTACAGAGGCTGTGGAAATTTATAGGTTTTATCTGTCACTTCAGGACTTGCAATCTGAGTTTTTCCAAAAGCTATCCTCTCCTGGGTTAATAATCATTCGCTTCTTTAATTGATTCTGCATAACTGACAAGTTTATGTAATTACTATTCTCGCTTGAATTTATTCATCTGTATGAGCTGTTTAGCAATAAACATTTAGAGATTCCTAGTTACAAAAGTTCTATCTAGCCCCAATAGGTGTCACGACAGATTTATTTAATTCGAAACTCTGTTTTAAATGAGCTATCCTATGATACTACATACAATGTACTTCCCCTTCAGTAGGCACCATTTTGCAGTTTCCTTGTATGCAGGATATTTTTCACCTGTGACTCTGTTGACTTCAAAATTGATCCAGTACTTTTTCTTAAGAATAAATTTGATCGAGAATTATTGAATAATAACTCTTCCGTTAGTTTGTTGGTTTGTTATTGATCATAAAAAATGTTTTAGCCACAAAGTGCTGAGGAGCCAAGTGTCATGGACACTGTATTTCCGTTAGCCGTTGGCACAGGCCTTGGTGCGCTTGGAACAGCTTTGATTTCCAGTGTAAGTACACAAAAAATAATATTTTTGGTTTATAATTCTTTTGTCAATACTTTATACTACTATTATTTATTGTAATTATAGTTTAAAAAATAATTTTACCTGTTTAATATCATAAGTTACAACGTTTTTATTTAATTTTTGTATGCCAAATCTTTGCATTAGCTGCAATTTTGCTATTTTTTTTGCTATTAGTTTTAAATGTTTACAGTTAGCTGGAAGAAGCAGTCAAAATACCGAAAGTCACGGTCAAAATTGCAGCTGTTCGAAATGCACCAAAGAACGCAACCGCGCTAGGCAAGGGCAGCAGCAACAGTCGTCCGGATGGGGCGGTTGGGGTGCCGGGTTGGCAACAGTGGCAGCCGTTGGAGCAGTCACCGGATTGGTCTACTCGCTGACAAAAAGCAGCAACAACGAAGATAGCGACGAAGATTGAAGGAAATTTAATACAATCTCAAAGTCTAACAATATTTATCTCTGTTCCTGTTATTTTTAACTATTATATTTCTTCATTGGAAATCCCGTGAAATTTAGCCACTATTTTATGTAATTAAGATTTAGATCTAAGAGAATTTTTTTGATGTAAGAGAATATTTTATCTGATAGTTTTAATTTGATACTGATATTTGTTGGAGTTTTCTAATTTTATATGCGCATGTTGTAGAGCTCCCGGTCATTTTAAATAAAATTCGACGATCGATTAAATGTGTTTTATGTTTTATTAAGAATTTTGCTCATTTGCAATGATTTTATTGATCAAATCGTAATATATCAAAACTGCTGCCCTCTGTTTGAGTAAGGCTTGACTGAACATAAAGCTTTTCTAAAAGAGATGGCGGACAGTTAACCTCAAAATCTGTAATAACTAACTTGAATATCGATTGCGTCCTATGTATATATTAAATACATATAAACTAACCTTACTATCCTAGAAGTTCAACGCTGCACCAGAGGCATTATATAAATTCCTGAGGAGATTTTGAAACTAATATGTCTTCGATTGAGAACCACATGTCCTTGAAAGAAAAAGCTGATGCTTTCAAGGACTTGCCTGCGGTTAAGAAATTTATTTGCAGTCTATGCGGGTTCAGGTTTAGCCAGGAAAGGTACCTGACAAACCATCTCAACTTTTGCAAGAACGAAAACCCGGAGCTTAGGTTGGGACCAGGACCGAGTAAGCTATTCGCTTTATCGCTTCCAGTTTTAAATTGTATCTTGCGTTTTGCATTTATTTTGTAGTCATTCTTCAGAGTGAACCTTCTAAAGAGCAGGGACAGAGTGTGGAACTACTTGATCAATGGTCAACAAACGAAGCAACGTACGTATAAATTTAACACATTTACTGCTGAGTGGTCGCTGATCAAATATATTTGAGGGAATACCAGTTCTTGTTACGACAGCTAATGTCTTAAACTCATTTTAAAGAAAAATTATAGTATAGTAGAATATATTAGAGACTTAAATACATGAGCTAATAATCGCAGATTTAATAAAAGTTATATTTTATTCATATATTCCGCCGAATTAAAATTTACAGACTAGAGCATAAAAAACGGGGCCAGAGTGGCCCCGTTTAGAGTAATTTGCACTGATTAAACTGGGCTTTGTAATGCCATGTCAGTAAGCTTGTCATGTCACATTAATGTCATCTTGAATTTTGACGTCATAAATAAAAATGTTGCAATTTAATGAATTTTAGAAGGCAAATTAAAACTCGACTACATAATAAAATCTGCATTCGAGAAATTGTTATTGAATTAAGTGTCGGCAAGAATACCGCGAATAATGCAACTGATGGAACGGAATAAAATTGTAGGTTGACAAATACTGTCAGAGTTTAGACATCATAGGTTAACAAATACTGTCAAAGTAAATGTTACACAACTAAAATTGTTGAGAATATGACCGCCCAATTTCACTTTGCTGTCCCCGTTTTATTATGCTCGCGATGATACTCTCAAATTATATATTAGTAGTTATTCTTTAATTTGAAACATTTACAGTCCAATAACTAATAATAAATAATCATAATTATGGCTACAGGTATAACTTCTGAATAAATGAACTCTGCTCTACCTCTCGATCTCATTTTAACTGTCTTGTTCAAATTTCCTTTTGCAAATTTCTGTCAGATTACATTTGTTAATGCTCATCATTTTTGTTTGGAAACTGTGTTTTGTAATTTGATTTTTTACATACGTATGTAGGTAGGTGCTTTGTAAAAGACCTAATGGAATATTTGGTTATATTTGTTTACTGTCTGCTGAGGCAACGTCCATCTCGCAAGTTTTTTTTTACAGTAGTTAAACCTGGACTCTGAGTCGGAGTCGGTACATTTTTTCCGACTGCGACTCCTCTGAAATGTCGAAACATTGATTGCCAATCCAGCTTATCCTGTCTTGATTTACTTTTTCAGATTTTACATAAAACTATTCATCTTTTGCCCTTTCTCCTTTTATTTCTCCAGATTTATTCTTTATTTATTGGAACGTTTCTTATTTTTTTAGATTTGATATAAAGATTGAATTGGACTTGGATTTCATGGAATCTGTCTCGGACACCAGTTGTCCACTATCCGGACAACCTGTAGGTATTTCGAAGCCAGCTGAAGAACCAACGCAACGTGAAGAGCACATCAACGCACGTGAACGACCAGATAAGCCATATAAGTCCAACAATTGTGACTTTAATACTGCGCAACGTAAACACCTGAAATTACAGAAACAAACGCACACACGGAAGAAATCAGGCAAACTGGGAACGGGTACAGGACAGAAACAATTTAATTGTGAAATATGTGACTATTCTAGTACACGTCGTTCCGACTTGCGACTGCATATGCTCAAGCATACAGGAGATAAACGATTCAATTGCGAAATATGTGACTACTCTAGTACACATCGAGGTAATTTCAAGCAGCATGCGCTCAAGCATACCAGAGAGAAAAGATTTAGATGTGAACTGTGTAACTTTGGTGCTAATCATCGTAATCACTTTCAACGGCATATGCTCGAGCATACAGGAGAGAAGAAATATAATTGTGAAATGTGTGACTATTCTAGTACTCGTCGTAGTGCCTGTCGACGACATATGCTCAAGCACACAGGAGAGAAACTATTTAATTGTGAAATATGTGACTACGCTAGTGCATATCCTGGTAACTTTAAACGGCATGCGCTCACCCATACAGGAAAGAACACATTTAATTGTAAAATATGTGACTACGTTAGTACAGGTCGTTATAACTTTCAGCAGCATATGCTCAAGCATACAGGAGGGACAACGTTTAAGTGTGAAACTTGTAAGTATGTTAGTAAACGTCGTGATAACCTTCAACGGCATATGCTCACGCATACAGGAGAGACAACATTTAGGTGTGAAATATGTGAGTTTGTTAGTAAACGTCATGATAGTCTTCAACGGCATATGCTCCAGCATACAGGAGTTAACGCTCAAGCATTACAAAAACATGAACAAGCTTAAGGCTTCCGTCTCCAGCCCCCAAAACGTGAAAATAACCGCCATAATTATTGCGCCAATCGCGAAATGCTCGCTACTATTCAATTCTGAAGGTCCTTATGCATCTGGCAGTTGCGTCTGATTATTGTCTGCAGTGATACACTATAAAATATAATTAAATGTTAACTATAAGAGCACAAGTTGTTTTCTTCTGAACTTCTCTAGACTTGCACTCTGGAGTATTGTAGTGCGTGTTTGTAATAAGTTGGTAACCATATTTACAATAGCGACGATTTTGAAAGTACTATATCATCGTCTAGAAAACTCAAACACATCCCAGTTTGAATATTTGTACAAATAGAAAGCAATACATTATTTTCTTCAGGTTATACCATACGTGAAATGTAAAAAAATACGAAATAAAAACAGACCTGTTCGAAGCTTCGCTATATGAATTGAGACGGCAGCCATAACCGTCTTTTCCGTTTGGTTGTTCTTTTGTTTACTTCTATTTTGGTTCAACAGTTGCATTTGTTGTTGAGTTACCAAAACAGAAATACTGGTAACATGAGAAAACAATCCTTCGGTAATAGTTGCACTTTTGTTTGTAGTTGTTTTCAGTCCAGCTTCTACTAAATTAGTATTGCCAGTTGGTCCAACCCATCACTGCTTCCTAAAAACTCATTGATGCCATTTATAACAATTTCTAAAACTCCAGTTTTAGATGTTCCCATACATACTTGTGAAAACATATCTTTAAAAAAATCATATTTCGAATGATGACCAATTTACTAATCTGTTCTACTACGACTAGTCATTATATTTATATAGGTATTATGTCTTGTAGACGTAGTAAAAATTGTAAAAAAATTAATCAATAAACTTTTATTTTAATTTAAGATATTATTATAAAAATATCACAAATATTACGGCTCCTGTTACTAAGATAATATTATAATATTTTGTTATTTAATCAATTTATTTATTTCACTTTTCCGTTTACCCATTATTATTTATTTTGCCAGATTAATTTTTTTCTACTTTGCGTTGGTTATGAACTCATAACGGAACCGGTTTCGGTGTCGTTATGAAAACACTAGGTCATAAACATTGGGTAACTTTTAGTTTTCCAAGATTGATGATATTGACGTCAATTGTCAAATAAGGCTGACATCTCAATCGCTATTGGCTCGCGCCAGTCGTATTTGTGAATTTGACTACAACTACCAACTGTTGAATATGAAACTACTCTAGATTGTAAGATGACAACCGAAGTTTTCGAAATGTATTTAAATTTAATGTTGCAAACTCCTCGCTACGCTCGTCGTGCCCAAAACTACTCGCGCGCCAATTTTTGTCTTATAAAACTTGTATTATAATATACTATATCGAACTCTATACGAGTATAGTAACACTTAACAGGATATTCAACGTTTCTTAAATAGATGGCGCTTTAGTTGACAGATAAGTCAGCTAACCTCAAAATCTGTACTCTATTTGTACTTGTACTTGTACCTACCTATTCAATAACTAGGTTGAGGTTTTAATGGCGTCTATTGTGTACATAGAGTTGAATTAAACTAAATTTAGTTGTTTATATATCGTTCAACACTCGGTTCAGAGAGAAATATGGCTATGTTTGAGTACCATTTGGCATTGAAACAAGAAGAAACCGATACATTTGAGGACCGGCCTAGGATGGAGACGTTTATATGCAGCCTGTGCGGGTTCAAGTTTAGCCAAGAAAGGTACCTAACAAACCATTTCAACTTATGCAAGAACATCGAAAACCCTTCTAAGTTGGGCCAAGGACCAAGTAAGCTATTCGCTTTATCGCTTCCAATTGTAAATTGTATCTTGTGTTTTGTGTTTGTTCTTTAGTCGATCCTCTGAAATGTGAATCTGTAGTCTATCGTCAATGTAAATCTCCCAAAGAGGAGGAACAGAGTGCGGAATTACTTGACCAAAAGTCGACGAGTGACCCGTTGTAAGTATAAATTAGTTTATTAATGCTATCTTAATGTTACGACAATATTTGAATTGATTTTACGATTCGAATATCATCGATTACCAGTTTCATCGTCATCTAAAATCAGTGTCTATTATTATCATCGATTTGTTGATTTATTTATTGATTTCTTAATTACAATTTATTTGGATATTCATGTTCATTTTCTAATTAACTTATAACAAACTGTACCCTCTTTTTGACTTAATGTAAATGCTCTATCGCCTTGTTTATAAACTTCTTGTGCCCCCTAGATTTTTCTAGAAAAAAATATCTAATGTAGCTCTATTCACATCATTATCATATTACAGCATCATCTGTCACCATGATATTATTTATGAAAGTACCAATTTTCGGATTTGTTGTAAATTAGGAGGTGACAGAACTGAAAAATGTGTATAAATATAATCTCGTGTTTTGGTAAGTGCTAGTTAAGTCAAACTCTAACTTCGTCTTAATATAAGGGAAGCTTAGCGATTTTTAAGCTTTGTTTTTTGATGGTGCAGGCAACTTAATCTTTAGGGGACCTAAAGCTAAACTTAAAATTTAAGTTGACGACACCAGTATAACAATATGAAGACTCATCTCTTAACATTGTTGGAGAAAGATGTTTTGATTGCTTCTACAGATTATTGTGTATTTGTTTACGTTTCCTAATGTGCTATAAAATTTTTCATGCTTTGACCTTTTCACTATATTCCTTCTGTTTTATGACGCATTTATTTGACTTGGAACGCTTTTTTTTTGCTTTTTTCAGATTTGATATAAAGATTGAATTGGAATTGGATTTTACGGAAACTATTTCCGACTCCAGTGGTGCACTATCTCTACAACCTGTAGACATTTTTAAGACAGCTGATGAACCAACGCAATTTGAGGATCGCATCAAAGTAAAAAATTCACCGGAGAAGACACATAAGTCCACCAAAAGTGGCTTAATTCCTGCAAGATATAGATTTCTAAAAACATACAAACGAAGACATACTAAAACGGAATCGCGCAAAGTGGGTGTCGGAATGCGTACAGTAGAGACACCATTGAATTGTGAAATATGTGACTATTCTAGTACACGTCGTGATCACTTTCGACAGCATAATATGCTCAAGCATACAGGAGCGAAACCATTTAATTGTGAAATATGTGATTATTCTAGTTCGAATCGTGCTTCCTTGCAACAGCATATGCTCAACCATAGAGCAGAGGTACTATTTTTTAATTGTGAAATATGTAACTATTGTAGTACAAGTCGTGATGACTTACAACGGCACATGCTCGAGCATAAGCGAAGGCAACCTTTTAATTGTGAAATATGTAATTTTGCTAGTAAACGTCGTGATCACTTTCAACAGCATATGCTCAAGCATACGGCACATAAAACATTTAACTGTGAAATATGTGAGTTTTCTAGTACACGTTATGCTACTCTACGGCGGCATATTCTCACACATTCACTAGCGAAACCTTTTAAGTGTGAAATCTGTGACTATTCTAGTAAACAACGGGATCTTTTACAACAGCATATGCTCAAGCATACGGGAGAGAGACAATTTAATTGTGACATATGTGATTATACTAGTGCACGTCGTCATCACTTTGACCAGCATATGCTCAAGCACACAGATGAGAAAAAAACATTTAATTGTAAAATATGTGACTATTCTGGTCCACGTTGTGAATTCTTGCAACGGCATATGCTCACGCATACAGTAGAGAAACTATTTATGTAATCGTGAAATATTGAACTATAGTAGTACACGTCGTTATAACTAAAGCCACGTTTACATCCACTTAACTTAACGTACGAAAACTTAAAAATTAATGAAAGTTGAACTCCATTAATTATATGTGTTAATTTACATTCACCTAACGTAACGTTCGGACCTTTTGTCGCCTCTTACCTTCTTCGTTCTCTTTATTTTAGTTTTATTGTTTACTTTACTTATTATACTTATTTTCCATAATATGTATAGGTATTTAGATCTATTAAATCTATTGAAATATATGTTTTGTCCTATTTTTTTTTTAATACTAACATGCCACTTTGCATATTCAACCGCCATACGTTGATCATAGATAAATCCATGAAAAGCATTCTCAAATTTTGGGCTCTTGTAAAGGTTCCCGGTTAATTCTATCACTGCTGCCCTCTGTGTAGAGTGTAGAGTAACACTTGCGAGACATTAAACTTTTCTTAAATAGATGGCGCTTGTATTTATGGGGTACTGTTCAACGATTGGTCGCCGGTGTAACGGTAAAATAACCTCAAAATCAATAATTATCTTCAATACACCTGCTTGAGGTTTAGTCATGGCGTCCTTTGTGTGCATCAAGTTGATATAAACCTAATTCAATTGTTTATGTGGTTCAACACATTCAATACAAGTTCTACACTGCCCTGGAACTACTATTTTAATTTCTAAGGAAGTTCTGAGAGAAATATGGCTACGTTTAAAGACCATTTGCCATTCAAACAAGAAGGAACCGATGCATTTGAAGACTGGCCTGCCATGGAGGAGACATTTATGTGCAGCCTATGCGGGTACAAGTTTAGCCAAGAAAAGTACCTAACAAACCATTTCAACTTATGCAAGAGCATCGCAAACCCTGCAGATAGATTGGGCCCAGACGCAAGTAAGCTATTTGCTTTTACGCATCCAGTTTTAAATTGTAACGTTTGTTTTGTGTTTGTTCTTTAGTCGATCCTCTGAAATGTGAATCTGTCAAAGAGGAGGTACAGAGTGGAGAATTAGATGATCAACCGTCAACAATTGAACCGACGTAAGTATAAATTTCAACTTAACCGCAAAAATTTAAAGTGGCGTTTAACAAAGCTTGGCTTCTGTCAATTAACCAGTTCTGGTAAGTCTTATAATAAAGTATCCAATCAAAACGCTTTATCAAATACAAATAATTGGTTGTATGTTTATTGGTTTGTAAATAAGAACTCAAAACGTTTAAGAAATTCCAACGAATTTGCAACCAGGTTGTTTAAAGGTGGTTGCTGCAAATCATCTTCTATTGCATCTATTTTGCTGTCATTTTTATTGTCGAGCTGTACATATTCGCATGTAGCTTAACAATATCATCTGTGTTTTCCTTTTTTTTAAAGAGTAGACAGCTTTCATGCCGGAATACCATTCTTTCGTGAACCACTTCCACTTGTTTTATAAGGCAAATAATTTCATCAATAGATAAAGCTGTTAAGGTCGGGCAAGAATTGAGTAGGCAACGAATTATACTTTACAATTTTGTAATAATATTTACACCAAAATGATGAGGTATTTCCATTCAAACTACAAGTTAAAGTGATCGCTTTTAGTATTTGCTTGTACACTTGTAGTTTGTTCTGTACTGACAACTGAGAGTTTCTTCCCAGAAGCCAGTACACTTCTCTGTATTTGAGGCCAAGCTCTACTCTTGTCTTCTTAACGTGTTCTTTCCACCTTAGTTTTGTATCTAGAATCATACCCAAATACTTTGCAGTGTTTGCGTATGGAACTATGGCTGCGTTTATCTTGACATGAGGTGTGTCCTCGATTCTTTTGTATGTAAAGTTAATGTGGACAGATTTCAGTTCGTTGAGCTAGGTCTTCCATTTGTTTTGGTCCATTTATATATTTTATTTCTAGCTATATATATTCTATTCTTGCCACAAATAAATAGATATATGATAGTTTCAGATTTGTAGTAGTAGCGCCATCTAGATCTGGTAAAACGTTTTTTAAGCTTTAGAGCAGCAAGTCGACATTTGAATGGGGGATACGGGAACCCTAATTTACATACTTTATCATTGATTGACAGTTTCATTATCATTTAGAATCATTGTCTATTAGTATTGTTACGTAGCTCTTAATGGGGGACGGCTCTAGGTCAGGATGGAAGTGTAAATAAAACTCACACTGGTTTTACATACTGTATAATTGTCGACACAACAGTCTAAGAAAACAGCTGAGAAGGCAGGTCGCTGCCTTCTCGTACAGGTGTCGGGTGTCTCGCTCGTAAATATAGACTAATAACCATTCCCCTTGATACGCCGCTTTACTGTATTTATATCAATTGTCCAAATACGTCATTGCCGTTAATTAGGTTACCAAACGCCGAGGTTGTTCACTTGCCTTTTGTGCAAACTCGGCGTTTGGTATCCATACTAGACACCGCAATCATTGAGGAATTCGGGTTGTTAACTTTATATTTGTATGCAATTTTTAATCGAACACAAAAATAACTTTAATTTATTACTCTTACGTAACAGTATCATCATTTTGTCGATTTATTTATTCATTTTTTTATTTACAATTTAAATGGATATTGTTGTCCATTTTCTAATGAACAGACTATAAAGTTACAACCGCAATATACAAACGCAATAAAATAAAATTACTATTAAAGTAATAAAATAAGTTACAACCTTGAAAACATTTTCAAAGTTCAGGTGATTAATTTGACATGGAATGCTTTTTACTTTTTTTCAGATTGGATATCAAGATTGAATTGGAATTGGATTTCGCGGAAACTACTATTTCCAGTGCCGCTTGCCCACTATCCGGAAAACCTGTAGACATTTTGAAGACAACCGATGAACTTGAAGATCACATCGAAGTGCATGATTCAGCAAGATGTACAGTAGAGAAACCATTTAAATGTGTAATATGTGACTATGCTAGTGTTACTCGTTCTAAGCTTCAACGGCATATTCTTACTCATACAGGGGAGAAACTATTTAATTGTAAAGAATGTGGCTTAGCTTTTACACGTCGTTGGACCCTTGAACGGCATATTCTTACTCATACAGGACAGAAACTATTTAATTGTAAAGAATGTGGCTTAACTTTTACACGTTGTTGGACCCTTGAACGGCATATGGTCAGGATCCATAAACGACACAAAAAGAAAATCCCTCTACACAAAAAGAAAAGGCGTACAATAGAGAAATCATTTAATTGTGAAATATGTGGTTATGTTTTTGCACGTCATTTGAACCTTCAACGGCATATGCTCACACATACAGTACAGAAAATATTTAATTGTGATTTATGTGAGTATGCTAGCAAACGTCATGATGCGTTTCATCAGCATATGCTCAAGCATACAGGAGTGAAAAAATTTAATTGTGAAATATGCGACATTACTAGTACACGTCGCAATGACTCTCAACCTCATATGGTTGTGGATTTCACGGAAACTACTTCCGAATCCAATCGTGCACTATCCGGTGAACCTGTAGCAATTTTGATGACGGCTGAAGAACCAACACGACTTGGAGAGCACATCACGGTACACGAAACACCAGAAAAGCCACAAAAGTCCAACAAATGTGACGCTATTCCAGCAAAACATAGATTTCTAAAAACAAACAAGCAAATTCCCATAGGGAAGGAATCGGGCAAAGTTGCTGTCGGAAGGCGTACATTAGAAAAACCATATAATTGTGAAAATTGTGGGTTAGCTATTGTTAATAGTTCTCACCTTCGACGGCATACGCTTACGCATACAGGAGAGGAACGATTAGCTTGTAAAGAGTGTGACTTAGATTTTGCAAGTGATTGTGACCTTCGACAGCATATGCTCAAGCATACACGAGACACAGTGGCTGTTGGAAGGCGTACAGTAGGGAAACCATTTAATTGTGAAAATTGTGGCTTAGCTATTATTAATCGTTCTCACCTTCGACGGCATACGCTTACGCATACAGGAGAGGAACGATTAGCTTGTAAAGAGTGTGACTTAGATTTTGCAAGTGATTGTGACCTTAGACAGCATATGGTCAAGCATACACGAGACACAGTGGCTGTTGGAAGGCGTACAGTAGGGAAACCATTTAATTGTGAAAATTGTGGCTTACCTATTATTAATCGTTCTCACCTTCGACGGCATACGCTTACGCATACAGGAGAGGCACGATTAGCTTGTAAAGAGTGTGACTTAGATTTTGCAAGTGATTGTGACCTTCGACAGCATACGCTCAAGCATACACGAGACACAGTGGCTGTTGGAAGGCGTACAGTAGGGAAACCATTTAATTGTGAAAATTGTGGCTTACCTATTATTAATCGTTCTCACCTTCGACGGCACACGTTTACGCATACAGGAGAGGAACGATTAGCTTGTAAAGAGTGTGACTTAGATTTTGCAAGTGATTGTGACCTTCGACAGCATATGCTCAAGCATACACGAGACACAGGGGCTGTTGGAAGGCGTACAGTAGGGAAACCATTTAATTGTGAAAATTGTGGCTTAGCTATTATTAATCGTTCTCACCTTCGACGGCATACGCTTGCGCATACAGGAGAGGAACGATTAGCTTGTAAAGAGTGTTACTTAGATTTTGCAAGTGATTGTGACCTTCGACAGCATATGCTCAAGCATACACGAGACACAGGGGCTGTGGGAAGGCGTACAGTAGGGACACCATTTAATTGTGAAAATTGTGGCTTAGCTATCATTAATCGTTCTCACCTTCGACGGCATACGCTTACGCATACAGGAGAGGAACGATTAGATTGTAAAGAGTGTTACTTAGATTTTGCAAGTGATTGTGACCTTCGACAGCATATGCTCAAGCATACACGGGACAATAAGGAATCGGGAAAAGTTGGTGTCGGAAGCACTACAGTAGAAAAACAATTTGTTTGTGAAATATGTGGCTTAGCTTTTAAAACTCCTGCTATCCTTCGACGGCATAAGCATACGCATACAGGAGAGAAACGAGTTGATTGTAAGGAATGTGGCCGTGCTTTTGCACATCAATGGGTCCTTCGACGGCATATGATCCGGCATACAGGAGAGAAACGATTTGATTGCGAAGTATGTGGCCAACGTTTTGCAGTTCGTTGGACCCTTCAACAGCATATAATAAACAAGCATACACGAGACAAAAACAAATCAGGAAAAGTGGCTGTTGAAGAGAAACCATTTAAGTGTAAAATATGTGACTATGCTTGTAGTTATCGTGCTAACCTTCGAGTGCATATCCTTACGCATACAGGAGAGAAAGAATTTGATTGTAAAGAATGTGGCCGTGCTTTTGCACGTCAATGCAGCCTTCGACGGCATATGCTCACGCATACACGACCCAAAAAGAAATCGCGCAAAGTGGGTGTCGAAAGGCGTACAGTAAAGAAACGATCTAAATGTGAAATACATGATAACCTTCAACAGGCTTTGGATTTCACGGAAACTACTTCCGACTCCAGTGGTGCACTATCCGGACAACCTGTAGAAATTTTGAAGACAGCTGAACAACCAGCACGACTTGAAGAACACATCGCAGTACGCGAAACACCAGAAAAGCCACAAAAGTCGAATAACTGTGAAACTGATCCAGCAAAACATGGATTTCTAAAAACAAACAAACAAGGACCTATTGGGAAGGAATCAGGCAACGTGGGTGTCGAAATGTATACAATAGAGATACCGTTTAATTGTGAAATACGTGATAACCTTCAACAGGCTTTGGATTTCACGGAAACTACTTCCGACTCCAGTGGTGCACTATCCGGACAACCTGTAGAAACTTTGAAGACAGCTGAACAACCAGCACGACTTGAAGAACACATCGCAGTACGCGAAACACCAGAAAAGCCACAAAAGTCGAATAACTGTGAAACTATTCCAGCAAAACATGGATTTCTAAAAACAAACAAACAAGGACCTGTAGGGAAGGAACCAGGCAACGTGGGTGTCGAAATGTGTACAATAGAGAAACCGTTTAGTTGTGAAATACGTGATAACCTTCAACAGCCTTTGGATTTCACGGAAACTACTTCGGACTCCAGTGGTGCACTATCCGGACAACCTGTAGAAATTTTGAAGACAGCTGAACAACCAGCACGACTTGAAAACCACATCGCAGTACATGAAACACCAGAAAAGCCACAAAAGTCGAACAAATGTGAAACTGATCCAGCAAAACATGGATTTCTAAAAACAAACAAACAAGGACCCATAGGGAAGGAATCAGGCAAAGTGGATGTCGAAAAGTGTACAATAGAGGAACCGTTTAATTGTGAAATACGTGACAACCTTCGACAGCCTTTGGATTTCACGGAAACTACTTCGGACTCCAGTGGTGCACTATCCGGACAACCTGTAGAAATTGTGAAGACAGCTGAACAACCAGCACGACTTGAAGACCACATCGCAGTACATGAAACACCTGAAAAGCCACAAAAGTCCAACAAATGTGACGATCAAAGACCCATAGAGAAGGAATCGTGCAAAATGGGCGTCGAAATATCTACGGGAAAGAAATCATTTAATTGTGGAATATGTGACGTAACTTTTAAAACATATTATAACCTTCGACGGCATTTGCTTACGCATACTGGAGAGAAACGATTTGATTGTAAGGAATGTGGCTTTGCGTTTACACGTCAGTGTAGCCTTCGACGACATATGCTCAACAAGCATATGGGAGAGAAACAACTTAATTGTGTCATATGTGATTATACTAGTGCACGTCGGGATCAGTTGCAACGGCATATGCTCCGGCATGCAGAAGGGCAAGAATTCAATTGTGAACTGTGCGACTTTGTTTGTATATGTCGTAGTAAGTTTCAACAGCATATGCTCAAGCATACATGAGAGAAAATTGTGCCATATGTGATTGTTTGTAGATACTCTGCTTACTTGCAACAGCATATGCGCACACATACACGAGAGAAAAAATGACTTTCGACAGCATATGCTCAATTTTCATATTAATAATTTTAATAAAATTAAAATGGGAACTAACACGGTTTTAAATTTTTTGGGAAAAAAGTAACTATTTGTTTGGTTTAATTAGTATGAAAATTTTAAATGTGTCGGTTGGTAAATGAAGAAATGAAACTAAATTAAATTGTTTTTGTTTAATTTTTTTTTTATAAATTAAAACTAACATAACAGAGCATCTAGACGCAAGTTTGTTGTTGGAAGACATTTCCGGTCAACACGTTCTATTATTAATTCTGAATATTTGATTTTACCTTCTTATTTACTTTTAACCATTATTCCTGGTTATAGTAATTATTTACTGTCATTTAAGTTACCAATCGTTTATTTTCTCTATTAATTTATATTTTTAAGTGTAATTTAGAAGTAAGAGTTGTACCATTGTTTTTGTAACTTTCTTTAGTTAAATATATGCCCTTAAAGAATACCAAATTTGATTTGCCTAGAACTATTATGTAAAAAGTTACAGGTTTTGAAAAAGTGTTCCCCTAATTTTGTTGAATCATTTTGAGCATAGTTTTTTTAACACATTATTGTTGGTGGCGTCCCTGATTCAGTTAGCACATAACCCATTGAAAGCAGCTCGAACTCTATCTTTCATGTTCTCCTTATCTATTATTGGGTCCTCATAAACTACCGACGGTAAGATATTCAAGGAAAAAGGTTATTTATCGGGCAATTCCGTCATTCGAAGAAGCAACCGTAGACACGTGTTTCGGACTATTAGTCTGATGAGGACTAATAGTCCGAAACACGTGTCTACGGTACCCTTTGTGACTATTCAAGTGTCTACAATAAGAATCTTATGCTGCATATGAAAACGCATCTCGGCGAGAAACCATTTAAATGTGCCCTTTGTGACTATTCAAGCGTGCAAAGTTATAGAATTACACAGCATATGAGAAAGCATACAGGAGAAAAACCATTTAAATGTACCCTTTGTGACTATGCGACTGCATATAGTTGTACGCTTGCACAGCATATGAGAAAGCATACAGGCGAGAAACCATTTAAATGTTCCCTTTGTGACTATGCTGGTGCGTATAGGTCCACGCTTGCAAATCATATGAGAAAGCATACAGGCGATAGACCATTTAAACGTATTCTTTGTGACTATGCAACTGCTTATCGTTGTGGTATTAAAAAGCATATGGCAAAGCATACAGGACAGTAAACATTTAAGGTGGGCTTTGAAATGAGTAGGCAACCAAATATACCTCATTTTGTTGCCAGTATTTCACCGAAATGATTAGGTATACAGTACTCCACTACCCGTTTGCTCTGCATCAAAATTTCTATAGTTTAACTAATATCTAGTTTTTTGTTTATTCGTTTATGTATATGGAATAATCTATAGAAAATAAATAAATTAAGTTTAATAAAATTGCCCTTATTTTCTAACCCCCCTGATAAGTATTAGGCGGTCAGAATAGTAGGTTGCCAGATTTGTCACTAAAGTTTTCGTTTTACTCTGGCAACCATATTTTTCAAACTTCCGATCACTATGTTCAAATTTGGTGGCGGTGCCGGGTAAAACTCCCCGGCTCCGCCACCAAAATTGTCGATTACATTTGTAGAATTTCCGGCTCCTCCACCAAAACAGAACTGGTTTTCTGGCGCGGTGGCGCCAATTAATGGAAAATACATTTAAAATATTTTTGGTGGCGGCGCCGGAAAAACAAGTTCAGTTTTGGTGGAGGAGCCGGAAATTCCACTAATCGCAATCGGCAATTTTGGCGGCGGAGCCGGGGAACTTTTACTAAACTTCGACTATTCGCCAACAGATACATTTTAAAAAGTCGATAGGATATCCACAGAAATAGATATCAGCCGGATATAACCAAAATTGAAAATTTTGGCCGTATTCTTGCCACTATTAAATGAGAAATAAAGCACATGTAAACTATAAATAAATTTTATTGGAAAAAATTAGGTACAAAAGAGAAACATTATACAGAGTGTTCGATTATGTACAGCAGCAAAGAAATAGATAAGAAATATTTTTTAGTGCGCATCCATATACAAGGCGTTAAAGAATACATGTTGCAAAATTTGAGATTTTGAATACATATTCATGGTGGTTGCCCGAGGATCATTTCGTGATTTTATTCAAATCGAGCGAAAACAAAAAGAAATATTTTTAAGTTTGTCCGATTTGAATTAAACAAACCCGAAAATGATCCTTAGGCGATTACAAATAACTTCTTTCAAATAATTTTTCTCGTAACTCTTTTAGTTACTGAAATAAAAATAAAAATAAAAACTCTATGCACTAGAATAAACACAAACAGAAATATTTTTTTAGTTTGCCTGATTTCAATAAAACAAACACGAAAATGATCCTCGGGCGATTACAAACAACTTCTTTCAAACAATTTTTCTCGTAACTCTTCTAGTTACTGAAATAAAAATAAAAACAAAAAATTATGCACTAGCATAATCACAAGCAGAAATATTTTTTAGTTTGCCCGATTTGAATAAAACAAACACGAAAATGCTCCTCGGGCGATAACAAACAATTTCTTTCAAATAATTTCTCTCGTAACTGTTCTAGTTACTGAAATAAAACAAAATCAAAAAATTTATGCACTAGCATAATCACAAACAGAAATATTTTTTAGTTTGCCCGATTTGAATAAAACAAACACGAAAATAATCCTCGGGCGATTACAAACAACTTCTTTCAAATAATTTTTCTCGTAACTGTTCTAGTTACTGAAATAGAAAATAAAATCAAAAAATTTATGCACTAGCATAATCACAAACAATTTTTTTTTTCGTTTGCCCGGTTTGAATAAAACAAACACGAAAATGATCCTCGGGCGATTACAAACAACTTCTTTTAAATAATTTTTCTCGTAACTGTTCTAGTTAATGAAATAAAAAATAAAACCAAAAAATTTATGCACTAGCATAATCACAAACAGAAATATGTTTTAGTTTGCCCGATTTGAATAAAACAAACACGAAAATGATCCTCGGGCGATAACAAACAACTTCTTTCAAGTAATTTTTCTCGTAACTCCTCTAGTTACGAGAAATCCCTCAGATCGGCCATGGGAAAGTCATTTTTTTATTTTTCTTAAACTTCATTTACTGATAATTCGGAAACTATAGGTCGTAGAGGGAAACGGTTAATTTTCTGCGGTAGGAAATAACAGCCTGGTTTCAGAATGGTATCGCACATTACTGTCCCGCACAAAAAAATTAAATAATTCCAAAAATATTTTGAAATGGATCTCCTGGCGCCATCTATGAGTGAGCGGCGAAACCAACGGTACTTCAACGGTTTCTCCAGAGATGGCGCTCCGTATGCTCCTATTTTTAATCGTCGGAATTAATTATTTAATTAATAAACCACACATATTTCAGCAAAATCTCATTAACAAATATTAATCCTAACACCAAGACGCTCATTTTGCTTTTTGTTTCATTAAAATCGGTGGTGATATTGAAAATCGGTGGTGATATTGAAAAACAGTTTGTCAGCTTTAAACGGCGGGCGATAACTCAAAAACTATTGGTCGTAGAGAGGAACGGAAACCGGATTCTGGTAGGGAATTGAAAGCCGGTTCCGACAAGGTATCATTCATGGGGGTAGCTCAAAAAAAGTTTTTTTGGCGAAAAAAGTTCAAAGGGGTTAACCTTCTTTTTTTGTCGATTTTGTCAAAATCAAATTAAGTTATTTTATGACGGGAATCGATAGAGACAGTCGTGCTGATTCCAAAACTGAAAGCCGATTTTTGTTATCTCGCTTAGTTTTTGAGATATTAATTTTTATTTTCAAAATTTTGAAAATATCGTTTTAATTTAATATCTCGAAAAGTGCAACAGTTATGGAAAAGTTCATTTGAAGGAATTTGTTTGTAATTGGGTAAGCATCATTTTGAAATTTATTTTCATTCCGATCGGCCATGGGAAAGTCATTTTTTTATTTTTCTTAAACTTCATTTACTGATAATTCGGAAACTATAGGTCGTAGAGGGAAACGGTTAATTTTCTGCGGTAGGAAATAACAGCCTGGTTTCAGAATGGTATCGCACATTACTGTCCCGCACAAAAAAAATAAATAATTCCAAAAATATTTTGAAATGGATCTCCTGGCGCCATCTATGAGTGAGCGGCGAAACCAACGGTACTTCAACGGTTTCTCCAGAGATGGCGCTCCGTATGCTCCTATTTTTAATCGTCGGAATTAATTATTTAATTAATAAACCATACATATTTCAGCAAAATCTCATTAACAAATATTAATCCTAACACCAAGACGCTCATTTTGCTTTTTGTTTCATCAAAATCGGTGGTGATATTGAAAATCGGTGGTGATATTGAAAATCCCAAATTTTGCCAATTATCTCCGAAACTATGAAAATTAGGGCGAAAGTGTATTACAAAGAAATGTTCGAAATCGTGCGAGGAACATTATGTCATTTATTTCATTCCGATAGGATGAAAATAATTAACCTCAAAATTTTTGCGTTTTTATTTTTTATCTCGAAAACTAAAACAATTACAGCCAATGTGCATTATGACGAATTGTTCGGAGCGATGTAAGGAACGTTTTAGAAAATATTTTTAATTTTTTTTTTTCAGTTTTCAGCTTTGAACGGCGGGCGATAACTCAAAAACTATTGGTCGTAGAGAGGAACGGAAACCGGATTCTGGTAGGGAATTGAAAGGCGGTTCCGACAAGGTATCACTCATGGGGGTAGCTCAAAAAAGTTTTTTTTGCGAAAAAAGTTCAAAGGGGTTAGTTAACCTTCTTTTTTTGTCGATTTTGTCAAAATCAAATTAAGTTATTTTATGACGGGAATCGATAGAGACAGTCGTGCTGATTCCAAAACTGAAAGCCGATTTTTGTTATCTCGCTTAGTTTTTGAGATATTAATTTTTATTTTCAAAATTTTGAAAATATCGTTTTAATTTAATATCTCGAAAAGTGCAACAGTTATGGAAAAGTTCATTTGAAGGAATTTGTTTGTAATTGGGTAAGCATCATTTTGAAATTTATTTTCATTCCGATCGGCCATGGGAAAGTCATTTTTTTATTTTTCTTAAACTTCATTTACTGATAATTCGGAAACTATAGGTCGTAGAGGGAAACGGTTAATTTTCTGCGGTAGGAAATAACAGCCTGGTTTCAGAATGGTATCGCACATTACTGTCCCGCACAAAAAAAATAAATAATTCCAAAAATATTTTGAAATGGATCTCCTGGCGCCATCTATGAGTGAGCGGCGAAACCAACGGTACTTCAACGGTTTCTCCAGAGATGGCGCTCCGTATGCTCCTATTTTTAATCGTCGGAATTAATTATTTAATTAATAAACCATACATATTTCAGCAAAATCTCATTAACAAATATTAATCCTAACACCAAGACGCTCATTTTGCTTTTTGTTTCATCAAAATCGGTGGTGATATTGAAAATCTGTGGTGATATTGAAAAACAGTTTGTCAGCTTTAAACGGCGGGCGATAACTCAAAAACTATTGGTCGTAGAGAGGAACGGAAACCGGATTCTGGTAGGGAATTGAAAGCCGGTTCTATGCACTAGCATAATCACAAGCAGAAATTATTTTTAGTTTGTCCGATTTGAATAAAACAAACACGAAAATGATCCTCGGGTGATTAGAAACAACTTCTTTCAAATAACTTTTCTCGTAACTGTTCTAGTTACTGAAATAAAAAATAAAATCAAAAAATTTATGCACTAGCATAATCACTAGCAGAAATATTTTTTAATTTGCCCGATTTGAATAAAACAAACACGAAAATGATCCTCGAGCGATTATAAACAACTTCATTCAAATAATTTTTCTCGTAACTGTTCTAGTTACTGAAATAAAAAATAAAATCAAAAAATCTATGCAATCTAGCATAATCACAAACAGAAATATTTTTTTAGTTTGCCCGATTTTAATAAAACAAACACGAAAATGATCCTCGGGCGATTACAAACAACTTCTTTCAAATAATTTTTCTCGTAACTCTTTTAGTTACTGAAGTAAAAAATAAAAACAAAAACTGTATGCACTAGCATGATGATGCTGTGATTACAAACGGAAATATTTTTTTGGTTTGCCCGATTTTAATAAAACAAAGACGAAAATGATCCTCGGGCGATTACAAACAACTTCTTTCAAATAATTTTTCTTGTAACTCTTTTAGTTACTGAAATAAAAAATAAAAACTGTATGCACTAGCATAATCACAAACGGAAATATTTTTTTAGTTTGCCCGATTTTAATAAAACAAACACGAAAATGATCCTCGGGCAATTACAAACAACTTCTTTTAAATAATTTTTCTCGTAACTGTTATAGTTTTTGGTATAAAAAATAAAAACAAAGTTTTTACTTTACTTACTGTACTTTTACAGACAAAAATTGAATCGGTAAGTGGAAGGACCGAACAAGTCGAAACTTTTACATTTCATACTAAGATAGAGCCACAGAATATGTCTAGGACACGGAGTACTGGCCTTCCACTCATTGATTCAACAGGTTTCATTTACGCAATAATTGGTTTGGTGATATAATATGATGCAAGATTACCGTTTACCCTTTGTCGGAACGATCCGCGCCTCCTAGTTGTAAACGACGGGGTTCTCTTCACAGATTAAGTGCCTGTTGTTCCCGTTCTCATGCTCTCGGCTCGCTTTATGTTGTAGTCGGAACCGCGTCTGCAGCCTCCAAAGATGAGAGCGACGGAATTCCATTTCGTCAAGCTCGTGCCCTGCCTATCAGGTTCCTGCTGCCGCTGAGGTTGTTCTTCGTACTGCTGAGGCTTAATGTATTTCTCCTCGGCGCCACGCTCGTTCCGCTGCTGGAGGCGGAAGGACCTTCTGCCTCAGATCCGTCAATCTGTCCAATTCTATACAAACGCTCGTGCTCTAACCGCTCTTGTTCTGCCTGTCGTTCCTTTGCCTCTTTCTCTTTCTGCTTGTAGAATGATTCCTCCAACTGTAATATTGAATAATATTAAACTTAATTGACACAAGGAATAACATAATAATCTGACGATAAGTGATAAAATTAAAGAACAAGTTTGCGAATGAAGATAACTGGGAAGTACTTATTTTTTAGCTATAAATAGGGAATTTATTTATTGTTATTTTATAGGATTTTATAAGTAAGAGCTAAAGTTGTCAATTACTTACCAGGGTGGTCCGTTTGAACGCGTTGAATCTATCCTCTTGCGCCGCGATGGTCAACTCGATGTCTTCGTGCTTCCTGATGCTGACCTCGACCAGCGGTATAGTCTCGCTGACCTTGCAGTCCTTGAGGGGGCCGTCGCGTACCGCCAGCCAGGCTGTCGAGCAGGTTCGCGTCGCGCTTGATCCGCTGCAGGTCTAGATTCTGCCGGTACATCTCGGAACGGTCGGACCAGGTGTGCTGCAGGTAGTCCATGCTGTGCTGAAGCGTGCCAATCTTGTCCTGGATCTCCTGCGACATGAAGTGCCTCTGCCCGATCAGCTTGCTTCCCGTCTCGACAAAATTTGCAAACGCCTGCTGCCTGCTGTCCATCTCGCCACCTTGTACTCCTCGTGGCGCTCCATCAGGACCTCTGCCGCCGTGACGTCCTGAGACTCATCTCGTTGATCCACGCGCTAAACAAAGATAATAATAAAATAGTAATAGTATTTAAATAGACCTAAATAGTACCTGACATGAAGAACTTCGTTGTACAACAAGTGCCCCGAACCTTCGAAAACAAAAGATCTGTCCTCGTTCAAACGAGCTCTCAAAAAACATCCACTGATTACTCCACCTTATTGGAAGAAATCTCATTTTGATTATTGTGATATTTTTATTATTATGTATTATTGTTGTTGACGTTAACTGAATAGTTAATAAAGCTTATTTGAATTTGAATTCAATATAAATAAATGAATAAATAACAAAATTTAAACAATTAATTTCAGGATATGCTCACATTTTCGGTGTTTATATTCAAAGGATGTTGGTGAAATCCTGCTTTGATGATGTTTTCTTAATCAATAATATTAGACACATTTTAGTATGGACCTACTATTGTTGCCGTACGCTTTCAGAGATAAATCCATCAAAAATCGTTTGGTCTCAAGTTTTATTTTATCAAACTGATGCCCTCTGTAGGAGCAACGCTTTACGAAACGTTCAACTTTTCTAAAATAGATGGCGCTGGTATCTTTCGAGTTGCATAGTTGCATATTAACCTCAAAAGCAGTAATAACAAATTCGAGGCTAGATAGCGTCTTTTGTGTACATCAAGTTGATAAAAACTAAATAGTTTATGTCTAAGAAGTATACTACAGCACTAGAGATACTGTTTTACTAACTGAAGAGATTCGGAAAGAAATATGACTACGTTTGAATATGTGTCGTTGAAACAGGAAGAGACTGAAGGCGATGATGACTTGCCTGCGATCAAGGAATTTATTTGCAGCCTATGCGGGTTTAAGTTTATCCGAGAAAGGGACCTCACAACCCATTTCAACTCATGCGAGAACATCAAAAACCCTGGGCGAAAACTGGGCTCGGAACTAAGTAAGCTAGCTTTATCGCTTCCTGTTTTACATTGTAACTTGCGTTTTGCGTTTGTTCTTTAGCCGATCTTCAATATAAATCCGAAGAGCAGGTACAGAGTGGGGAATTACTTGACGAAAAATTATCAAGCGAACCGATGTAAGTATAAATTAATGCTTTTTTCAGAGGAAAATTAGACGAATCCCTTTGAAAAATAGGTTGCTACAGTAAAAAAAAACTCTGTTCAGGCGCCAGTTTTTGCACACAGATCAAAAGAAGCTTGCGGCAAGCGCTTGCGACATATTTGCACGTTGTCGGGTGTGTAGGGTTGCTCAGGAGCTCGCGCCGATTGGTAGTTACGCAGCGCTGTATGCGAGCACTTGTTGACTATGAATAGTTGGTCAAACGACAAAGTTTCTAGACGCAAGGCTCTTATTTGGGCCCCATTCTCTTCTTATTGTTTAACAATGATATTGCTGATTGCATACATTTGTCCTCATTTCTGATTTTTGCTGATGACATTAAGATTTATAAGACCATGAACTCCCCATTGGATGGATCAAAACTTCAGAGGCATCTTGAATTGGTGGCCACTTGGGGCGAAGAAAATTGACTTTTCCTAATTGTACTAAAATGCAAAGCATTATCGTTTTTTTTAGGCATAATTACCACATCCCTTTTAATTACCTTCTGCATGGCCAATCCCTGGAGTCAGTCGAGGAGATCAGAGACCTGGGAGTCCTGATGGACAGATCTTTCAAATTTACTAAGCACCAGGGCAGAATAGTTTTAAATGGTTTTTGATGAGATCCACAAAGCACTTCACTAACATAAAAACCTTGATCCATCTCTGCAAGGCTATTGTCCTGCAGTGCCTCTGCTACTGTTCCATTGCCTGGTCTCCTCATTTTTGACAATGTGTCAACCGTATCGGATCCATTCAGCACAGGTTTCTGGCAAACAAGGCTGGTTCACCAATGAACTGATTTTATCACGATTACTCCCACCTGTACACTAGGTTCAGCGAGAATGGAACTTGCTGTGCCTGCGTTTTCGCGAGTGACCTTTTGAGTTTTGTTTTGACTTGTTCAGTTTATAAATTTACAGTATTGAATTTATTTTTTGTTTTCTTTTGTGTTTCTTTTCAATAGCGCCCATGAGATTTTTGTACAATATGTTGTCACACAAGGCATTATGCCCTTTAAGTTCTAAATAAACAAATAAATATCAAAGTGAATCGTGCATATGGAATCCGAAGGATATAAACCCCAAAGATACAAAGAACGTGGTGAGATTTTAGGGATTTTGACTAAAGTTATGTTTTGTTATTTTCGGTGGTCAAGAGTTTAGGAATAATCCCTTCCAGTATTGTCGTGGGTTTACGGGACATACTGTATAAGAAAATATAGATTCACCTCTAATTAGTTATAGAATAGTTATTGAATTATGTTATTGGCTAAATAAGCCATAGAAATACACCAGATTGCAAATGAAACTTTTTTCTTTTCCATTCTGTTCTCATTTTGCCCTTTCCCCTTCTCTCTTCTTCCTATTTATTATACATTTTTGTATTTTTCAGAATTGGCATAAAGAATGAATACGAATTGGATATCACGGAAACTTCTATTTCCGGCTCCACTTGTCCACTATCCGGACGTCTTATAGAAAATGTGAAGACAGAACCTCCAGAGGAACTCCAGAGCATCAAGTGTGAGTACCCAGCTGAAGAATCAGTGCAACTTGAACAGCACACCAAAGTACATGTAAGTCAAGAGAAGCCAGATAAGTGCAACAAATGTGACTACGCTACTACAAATGGTAGATTCCTAAATACACACGATCCAAGACACACAGCGAAGCGATCGGGCAAAGTCGGTGTACAAGGAACGCGTACAAGAGAGCAACGATTTAAATGTGAACTATGTGACTATATTAGTGCAGAAGCAAGTAATCTTAAACAGCATATGAAAAAGCATGTAGGCGACAAACCATTTAAATGTACCCTTTGTGATTATTCAAGTGCGTATCGTAACGATGTTACAAGTCATTTCCGAAAGCATACAGGCGATAAACCATTTAAATGTACCCTTTGTGACTATGCGAGTGCGGGTAGTTCTACTCTTGCAAGGCATATGAGAACGCATACAGGCGCGAAACCATTTAAATGTACCCTTTGTGACTATGCAAGTGCGCAACGTGTTAATGTTACAAACCATATGAGACAGCATACAGGCGAGAAACCATTTAAATGTGCCCTTTGTGACTATTCAAGTGCCCGCAATAATAATCTTACTCAGCATATGAAAACGCATAATGGCGAGAAGCCTTTCAAGTGTAACCTTTGTGACTATTCGAGTGCGTATTCTGTTAAACTTACAGAGCATATGAGTAAGCATACAGGCGACAAACCATTTAAATGTACCCTTTGTGACTATGCAAGTGCGCAACGTTATGATGTTACAATGCATATGAGGAAGCATACTGGCGAGAAACCATTTAAATGTCCTCTTTGTGACTTTTCAACAGCGTATCGTAAAAATCTTGGACTGCATATGATAAAGCATTCAGGCGAGAAACCACTTAAACGTACCCTTTGTGACTATTCAGATGCGGGTGGTTCTACTCTTGCAAAGCATATGAAAACGCATACAGCCGGGAAACCATTTAAATGTACCCTTTGTGACTATGCAAGTGCCCGCAATTTTAGTCTTACACGGCATATGGCAAAACATACAGGCGATAAACCATTCAACTGTACTCTTTGTGACTTTTCAAGTGCGTATCGTTCTGCTCTTACACGGCATATGAGAAACCATACAGGAAATTAAACATTAATGGACCAAGTAATTAGTATTTAGTGCCGCACGGATCTCAAATAAATTGAGCGTCATCTAGCGGAGAAGTATATACACAACGGCACATAACCTCACAAGTCAGTGTTATTGTTGATTGTATATGGACCCAGGGCGCCTTGCAGCAACAATAAATTCTGAGTGTGGATTATTTAGGTGTTTACTATCACTGTGTATTTAGTATACATTTATTGTTTATTTTATTTTTTAACTCTCACTTACCACAAGTGTATTTTTTTAAGTTCTGTAAATATCTTTTCTAAGATAAAAAGTATTGTAAGCAAAATTACTGTATTTTTATTTATTACTTAATATGTGGCTCATCAAAGTTGCACGTTGCATAAAATGTGTTATAAATTATATTTCTCATGTTTGCTGGGAATCAAAATAGTGACTAATAATATATTTCGATGATTTTGTGTTTTCAAATGTGAATTAACATAATATTTTTATACCAGTCATGTTTGAATCCAAAATGTTGGATCTCTAATTCTTACTTACTCAAATCCCCATGCCGTTTCGAAAGCTTTTTCTGAACTGGATCATTCTGCGATACAAAATTCCATTTTATATTTGAACATACAATTAAATTTATCGTAAGATTACCGTTAATTTTCCATAAGATATATTTAATTTAGCATTATTTAGCATCTTCCAAAAAATGTTATCAACTGATAATTTTATCTCCAGTTGGTAAAATCTGGCTTTGATAACTTTTGCTTCATCGATAATAATTGATACCTATTAGTATTAGTTCTATTAGTCCCTCACGTAAAAGTTTTTTCATCAAACTGATGCCCTCTATACATTGAGTTTAAATAAATAAATTACGGATTTGCAATTGAAATCTATCAAAAACTCCTAGTTACAAAATCCATATATTTTCGAGTAAGTAATAAATATTTTACGAGAAAATGGCTCTTCACTAAATTTTTTTGTTTTTATTTAGTCTGCAAAAAAGGCAAACACTTTTATAAAAGTCTTACCATATTCATCGGTTTCCAAGGTTTTTAATGTTTAGTTGCACTCCATTAACACCGGAATTGTATTATTTATAAAAGAGATTATCAAGTCAGAGGAAAGGAAATGGATTGATTATGATAGCAAATACAAATGTTGCCCGAATGAATACCCAAGAAAAAACTCAAATTTTATTGGAGTTTTTCTATTATTTGCGAATTTTGTAAAACTTCTTTTTAGTTACACCATTTCACATAATATCTGAAATATTGCGTCTATAAATAGTTTATCTCAACTGCGTCATGTGTTAATGAGAATTATTCAGTCTTATAAAGGTAGGTACATATTATGTACTAACATTTATTGTTATGGAATCAATTTGGTGATTGGATCTAAAGCAAGATAAAAATGACACAACTCATATTCTAAATTGAAGATATTTGTTTCAATATATCCACCATTATGTTGGTAATATTATAAAAAAGTTTTTATACCCGATAAATTTTTGTAATTGTACCTGTTTGGAAAACAACTATCTAAGTTTTCACAAAAAATACAGTTAAACTTTTAACATTTACATCAAAACATTAGAATTAAATGTCAAACACGTTTTAAATATCATGGTATTAGGACAAATACATTCATGCTTATAACAACACGCCATTTTATCAGAAACACACGACAATTGTTATTACAAATTGTATTATAAACAAAATAACAACAGATTAGTCAATAAAAACATGTTTCGCTGAAATAACCTTAGATACAAATTTATTTTAAAATGTTTCTTAACTTTTATGTTCCATCACTTATGTAATCTTTCACCAATCACCAATTTTAAGAATTACTTGAGTACAAGTATTTAAGGAACTTTGGCAGATTTTAACTACTATGCTCATTTCAATTTCCAACATTTATATAATAATATAATATACCGGGTGACCCACACCATAGGTACTCCCGTTTATTTTTTTTTGTTTTAAAACTGGGCGAATGAAATTTGGGAAAGTGTTGCACAAAAATGCAATTCTTTTGGATACTCTTGAGGTTAATATGACTTCCGGTTTTTCCGGAAATGACGTCATTATTGAAATTTTAATTTTGTTTTCTATCGAATAATCAGGGTGTGGCCAATTAAATCACGCTAGAGGGCGCCAGTAATGCAGTGTCGGCCAAAATCGATTTAATTTAAAAAAGTTATTTTTGCGTTGCCTTGGTGATAAAAATTGACGATCGATATGTTTTTGTGTTCAGAATGTCAACCTGATTGAAATTATCACACAAAGAATATAGGGTGCCATTTAAAATGTCAACGATGACGTCATTTCCGAGAAAACCGGAAGTCATATTAACCTCAAGAGTACCCAAAAGAATGGAATTTTTTGTCTATTACCACTTTCCCAAATTTGATTCGCCCAGCTTTGTAAACAATAAAAATAAACGGGAGTACCTATGGCGTGGGTCACCCGCAGGGTTGCCAGGTCTCCGGCATTGCGCCGGAGTCTGCAGCATTTGAGGCTCATCTCGGGTCTCCGACAGGCATTCAAGCATCTCCGGCAAAATCAAACATAAAGGAAACAGTTTTACATTGTCAATAATATATCGTCGGCTTAAAGGTAAAATGGTAAAAGTCGCTAACTAACAATTTCTTATATTTTATATGAAGCACGAATTAATTTTGGCCAAATGCTGATAAATTCGTATCTAAACGAAAATACGATCAATAAGTATTATTAAAATAAGTTCAATAAATTCTTAAAATCCATTAATTCTCTGGATAATGTCATTATATTTATTGGTGTTCTATTGTAGTCAGGTTTTTGTAATTATTTGAAATGTTAGTTAGTTAGTTTTACTTTTAGCCAGACGATATGCAGACAGAGACATATCTTTGTTGAATTGTACATATTCAATGTTATTCAAATTATTTTACACCACGCAATTTATCACGCAAAATGTTCTACAACTTTTTAAGCAATACAGAATTGCGTATAGTGCCATTAATAATAGTGTAAAACCGCTATTATATAGTGAGAACACAAAGTATTGAAACATGACAAAATTTCTAAATCGGTCTGTTATTTAAAAAAAAGAATCGGTTTGAATAGACATATTTTTTAAATGACACCATTGGCTTAATAACAGCATATAATAGTATGATGGCCGTACATAAAAAAATTTTCTAGAAAAGGATAGTTGAAATTTAGTGTTACATTGTGTATTTTATGCAGATTTTGAGGTTTCTGGGAGATTGAATTCAAATGGCATATACATTTACTAATGTTCCTAAAATTACAGTTTTGACATTTGACCTCCCTTTTCCGGATGTTTTACGTAATTTTGAGTTCGCATTCGTATTCAGGGCAAATGTTCCAGAGTACATTTTATATTCCATTTACACTTCCATGCTACTCAAAGTTATCAATATTTGCAATTTCAATTATGGTCTTTAAGCCTTAAATTTTCCTTCGCTACCATTAAGACAATTAAGTTATATTAAAATGACTTTCAAATATGGGATTGCCATTACATCAAATATTGTATTTTTATAGTAAAAAATCGACGTACTCAAAGACGTTTTTTCTTAGCCGTATAAGAAAATTTAAAAAGAAAGAAAATCAAAAAGCGCAAAATATCTACAATCCTATAGAACGTGGCTTTAGGAAATGGAAACTGCATAGGCGATTATGATCTATTCTTTGCCAAAATCGCAAAGTTGAGTTTTTAGACCTGTTTGGGTTTGGCACATGCGAGGTGAAACGGCCTAACTTTTTTAATCACAGAATCAAGTTGACCCTACGTCAATTATTTTAATATTTTTACTTTAAATATAAATATTGTTTTATTAACAATTTATATATTTTTTGTAATCGAATTATTAACGACGTAACAAAAAAAGCGCACTTAAAAAAATTAAAAAGTATATGTTTTTAAGTAACTAACAAGTAAAAACGTAAAAAACACGTATGTAACAAAATATAATTACTTATTAGAAAATAATAATACATTAGTACAACAACAATCGATAAAAATAACAGACAAGCGCGCCACAAATTACAAAAGCATTTCGTACAAATACACAACAATGCAATTAGCAAAATAACGACCGTAATCGAAAGTACATACACAGGAACCAATATTTTTATTCCACTGCAAGATAAAAGTTTCCCGATAAGCTCAATAGATTTTCACGCCGATATCATAAATGTATTTATTGAGTTACGCACACCTTATCGACTTATAAACGTACAAATCGCACTTATAATAAAACCAATACTACATTATTCAGGCAGTATTATTCGTAACTTTAATCAAACGCTCAAGGTTAAACAGGTAAGACACTAATTTTAAATGCGACGATTTTGATGGACAAAACCACGAAACAACCTGTTGAACATCCTTAAAGGATACAGAAACCGGTTTGGCATCACATCCGTTTCATTTACCACGATTTATCCAATAGGCTTGCAGTAACAATTGAAGACACAGCAGAACATCTTCAATTGTCTCGCGACCTCGACAATAACTAGGCATAAACCGTTTTAAGGTCACTGACCAACTAAGCACATCACTAACTGTAGATTTAATTTTAGATCACGCCGTATATCTTGTTAAAGAAACACATTAAAAATGAGGTAAGTTTAATTTTAAATTTATACAACTTCTTCTATAAGATATTATTTTTAGGATGACTAGAACTGTATTTGTTACCGGCGGAGCTGGATACATCGGAAGCCATTGCATTATAGAGCTTCTCAGCGAGGACTATGAAGTTATCGTTATGGACAATTTTGTGAACAGCGTAGGGGTTTCTGATCAGTCGTCAGCTTTAAAACGTGTCGAACAAATCACCGGAAAGAAAATAACTTTTTACAAAGCCGATTTATTAGATAAAGAGGCCCTATACAACATTTTCCAAAAGGTTACTTAACACCGTAATGAATTATATACATTTAAACTCATACTACAAACCGTAGCATCAAATCCATTGCGTTATCCACTTTGCCGCTATGAAAGCCGTCGGAGAATCTATGGAATATCCTTTGTTATACTACAAAAACAATTTGGTCGGCATGCTGAATCTACTAGAAGTATGTTTATTTCGTTTGTTTTTAATAATTTAACACCTGTCAAATTAGATTTTCAACAGTTAAACACACCTGTCAAACTAAAAGTTAGGTTATGTTTTCTTATTCTTATTATTCTAGGTTATGGAGGAACACGAGTGCTACCAATTGGTCTTCTCGAGTTCTTGTACCGTCTACGGAGAACCAGAAGCCTGCCCCGTTACGGAAACCCACACAATCGGAAGAAATATTACGAATGTCTACGGGAAAACTAAATATTTTATCGAGGAAATGCTACAAGATATAAGCTATTCGAACAAAGTACGCTCTTTTTTTTAAGCGTTAAATGCAATAATTGTTTGACAGGTATACATAACCTTAAAATTTTTAGAAATGGAATATTATCGCGTTACGATATTTTAACCCTGTCGGGGCCCATCCTTCGGGGTTGATAGGGGAAGATCCTACGAAGCCGTTCACGAATATTATGCCGTTTATTTCTCAGGTTGCTATCGGCAACAAACCGTTGCTGACTATTTTCGGGGGGGATTATGACACCGCTGACGGAACGGGTGATTATTCAATGCTTTTTTATATTATATTTACGTTTAATTTGTTATTTTGTTTTAGGTGTACGGGACTATATTCACGTAATGGATTTAGCCAGTGGACATGTCGCCGCGTTAGAGTTATTATTTAGAAAACATCAAAATATTAAGGTACCGTTTTAAATATATCTCTAGATTATCTTGAATTCAAATTAATCAATGATTTATATCTGTAAATCACTGGGAATATTGATGTATTAGTTCCAGGAAATGCCTGTCAAATTTTATCAGGCGTTTTAAGCCTTTTAATCACAAGTGTGATTAATTACCAGATTCAAGCCATGATCCGAGTATTTATTGATATAATTATTGACTGAATGTTTGTTTAAATTAAATATTCTGTGACATTTATTACACATTTTATCAATATAAACATTTGACACCTGTCAAAGCTAACATAACCTTACTAAAAATAACCTTCATTGCTTTGACAGATATGCAAACTGTTAAAAATAACCTATGCAATGGTTTTAGGTGTATAATTTAGGTACAGGGACTGGAGTAACAGTATTAGAGCTCGTAAAAGCGTTCGAAAAAGTAACGAATATGTCAGTTCCATACAAAATTGTCGAAAGACGTGACGGAGACATATCAATAATGTTTGCTAATGCTGATTTAGCGGAGAAGGACTTAGGTTGGAAGGCAAAACATACGTTAGAAGAAATGTGTACGTAGAAAGAAAAATTGTGCTTTTTATACAAAAATGTTTTTATTATTTTGTTTTTTTAGGTGAAGATTTTTGGAGATGGCAAATGAAAAATCCGCAAGGGTACCGATCAGTGGTACAAACCAACGGGCATTAGATTAGATTAGATTTCTTAGCTATTTACGTTTAACTTATGTGTTTATTTAGATATTTATATATTTTTCTAGAATTAAAGGAATGATTGTCTTTTCTTATTCGGATGTCTTTTTGTATAAAGCCTCGTGTTGTAATTTTATCGCTTCTAGGCCGTAACTGGTCCAATTCGGTTGAAGGTATCTAGCAAAAATTTCTAAACATTTCGGGTTTTTTGGAAGAAATTCTTTTAGAATATCTGAAACGATAAAAATACGTATATTTTGTCTTACCATTTCAATTTCTTACCATTTAACGGGGGCTTATGTGAATGTACTGCACTTGGAACGCTAACAACAATTTTTTTATCTTTAATATTAGCGTACTTCCCGGGATTTTTTGAGGCAAACAAGATTTGTTCAAACGGTTGTTTACCTGGGGGTTCCGAAAATCGACAAACAGGTTCACCATGGCACGTAACCTAAAAAAAACAAAATAAACAATCGAACAACAAAAACAATCGACGTACCTTCAACCAAAACCACTTGGCCACAAATTTTAACCTCCATTTCAAGAATATTTCGCCCGTTAAAGTTGTGAGGTGAGACTTGGCATTCGTACACCAAATAACAACTAAACCATCGTCGGAAATAAAATTTTCTATTGCGATATTTTTTAGGTCGTCGTTATACATCATATTGTAAGAATCGTTTGTTTTCATGCGTTTCCTGCGGATGTATTTGTTCCACCAAGGTGGGTCTAGTAAAATCAGATCGTATTGTTCCTTAATTAATTTTTTGGCAATGTCGTTTACGTCGCAGCAGAAAAATTTTGAATTCCCCGGAAACAAAAATTTATTCTTGTTTATTTCTACGGTAATTGCTTCAGTTCTAGTATTTTCACCTATTAAATTAGCAAAATCACAGTTTCCGGTTATTTTATACACATTGTCTGCGAATTCTAAAGCTTTATTATTACAGCCTTTGTCATTTGTTTCTGATATTATCTCTTTATCAATGAGATTTTTCTTGAATTCGTCATACATGTTTTTTACGTGATTGATCTAAAACAACAAAAATAAGCATAAACAAAATTAAACCGTTGATAAAATACCTCTTGCGACAATTCTTCGTTTGTTCCATCACCTTCGAGTTTTCTTTTCCGATTAGATTTCTTGCTATTTTGTGTAGATTTAGCGTAGGGAAACTCAATTTTGAAGAGTTCATCTCTTGCAGTATATGATGTGTATTTATCATTCTCTACGATCTTATTATAGGTTTCTTTTAAGTAATTGTTATGGGATATGAAATAGCCTTGGTTATTTTTTAATATAACACTCATTTTTAATCAAATTGTTTGGAACTATTTGAAGAAGATTATAGGTTATGTTATTTGTGGATATTGTGTATAAATCTTGATTATACAGGATGATTTTTTGCGCCTTCTTTAACCCTTTGTAAGTCAACGGTGGGCTTCTGGAATTTTTGCTTGAAATACTTTCCTATAAAACACATTTACATATAGATACAACCGCAACATCATAATCACATAACCTCAATATTTGCAATCGTGTCTGCAATAAAAGTAAGGCTTATTCATTTTTTAATTAGAAAACAGGAGTGATCAAATGTTTTAAATGTATGTTATTCGCTTCATTGGTGCTAGTTTTAAATTGTAACTGCTTGCATTTTTCATTATTAATTTATTAAATGTGAACCTTACGAAGAGAAGTTTCAGAATTGTTTCACCAGCAATCAACTAGCAAACATACTAACTACAACAGAGTTACTATACTTCATTAAAAAAAGAAAATTTGTTGCAAATACTATTTACTGCTTGGGTATGAAAAATCTATTAAATGTTTTCTCCGTGACATTCTTTTCTTCGATTGAGGCTGTTCTCTTCTTCTTCCGTCTTCGTCCTCTTGATTCTTCCTTTTCTTTACATGACACAGTTATTCAATAATTGGTAATATGTAAATGTCACAGAAACTTCTATATCCGGCTCCACGTGTCCACTATCTGGACAATTTATCACCTACAACCTAAAGTACGAAGAAATGCACTCTCTAGAAATAATATTAGAACACTGAACTCAATAATTTAAATAAATTTAAATTATCGAGTTTAGTGTTTGTGACTATACTGGTGACAATGATTCTTACCTTACAAAGCATGAGAACACATACAAAAGAGACAATATTTCAGGGAACCCTTTGTAACTGTGGTAGTACAATACGTGGCAATCTTACAAAGTATATAAAAACTTGTACAAACGAGACAGTATTTAATTGCAGCTTTTGTGACTATGATAGTACAGTAAGTGGTACAAAGCATGTGCAAACGCATATAAGACAGAAATCATTACATAAAAATTGCAAATACTCTATTAAATTCTTCCATCTATGTCTATTGAAATGGAAAATAAGAAATCGCTGCTTGTCTCCCCCTCCATTCTTCAATTACAATTTAATAAAAACAAAAAGAAGTAGAAAATAATTTATTACGTAAAACTACAAAACTAGAACGACAACGGCGGAACGTAATAATATTTAGCCCGTTTCGGCTCCTTGGGCTTTCCCGTAGCGTTGACTAGAGGAATGTGATCATCATCGTTAAGGTACGTTAATTGAACTGGCCTAACTGAACCGAAGAAGTCCGTTATCGGCACTTTATTAACGTTCCTTCGAAACAGGTCCTTCCTTATGCCGACTGTAGAAATACACTGACTCTTCGGGCATACTTTAAGCTAAAAATAAAAAAAATAAAATAAAATAAAATAAAAAAAAAGTTCAAAAATTTGCAGATAAAAATTCTTTTTTAGGTTATCTTACAAATTCTCCCATGGTTCTCTTGCTATTCGCTCCGCACTTCTCCAAGAATTCCAAAACATAATAAGTGTAACGATCGATAATGTAGACACCGATTGCAGGATCAACGTGATGCTATAAAAAAAGTGTAATTCTTTGGGTTTTTAATGTTTTTCGGATGTTTTCTAGGTTAAATTTTCTTACCGATAAGGAGTCTTCGCCTACTAAGCTGCTTCCGACTGCTAGGATGTTCGGGGAATAGAATTTTTCGTACATTGAAGCCGCTTGACAGGTGTCAATCATGAAAAATATTTCGTTATATCTGAAAAAACACGACACAATAATTATATTGGCTTCATCTAATTTTATTAAATATAAATTAAATATACGTTATTACGTATATAATTTCACAAAATGTACAAGCAGTTTGTAATGTTTTTAGTTTTAATCTTTGTTGCCGTCTTATACGTATCATACAAAACAGCAACAAATTTTAGGACAGAATGTAGTACTTTGTACTACACAATAAATTTTTTTCTGTTTGTCTTTTTGACCTAATCAAATCCAAATATTCTTTGATAATTACCGTTGCTTTTGCCACATTTGTTCCAAAGCATCGGCCATCTCCTGACTGGTAATTTCCTCGGAATCCTGGAATTTCAAAAACCCGTCTCCACCGTGCCCCGTCAAGTAAATCAAAATATTGCTCCCTTCATCGGTCAGCAGCTGCTTAGATCGTGGTGTCTCCGGGGGCAACCTACCAGTCAATAACCTAACAAAATTCTCCACAGTCACCTAAAATTAAAATTCAAACCTAACAAAAAAATTCTAACCTAACAAAAAAATTCCTAACCTAAAAAAAAATTCTAACCTCATATCCACGGTAATCTACTTCAACGTCATCACCGTATACGTTGATATGTTGCTTGGCGTTGTTGAACACCGTCGCAGGGCGGGGATTTCTAGGATTACAGGCCATATCATCGGCAATCATAAGAATAATCTGGCTATCCGGTATACCTAACCTCTTCACGCTGCGGTATATCGAAAGAACATTGGCTACATGCCTATAATTGAACCAAAAGCGGGACGTATCCACGAGGACGGCCCAATTATTGGTATGGCCTTTGCTATTCGCAGCAAATTGATCGTATGCCTAAAATTTAATCGTATTATTGTTCTTGTAAATTATTAACTGGGAAGTACTTACTTTATCACCTAGTATTCTGCAAATTATTAATAGAAAACATAGTGACGGATAGAGAATATTCATTGTGTTATAATTATAACACAGATGAATAAATGTAGGGTGTGTTTTTTGATTGTAGGTTTGTGAGGTTATGTTCGGTTTTATCAATTGACCGGTCGATTGTTGAAATGCGATCTTACTAACCGGCGAGGACAAGCGTTGTGTGGTTGTCACCTAGGCAGGTAAAATAGTTTCCTTTCCTTAAACAAATTCAAATTTGGCTACTTTAAAATCGAATTAAAACAAAACTAAAGATTGGTATCACTGTAATATATTTATTTCTCTACAATAGATATTTAAGAAAATACATTTATAGGAGCAAGTGTTCAATCTACAATATTAAAAATATAAACTATTTCCCTACCAAAATCAATATTACGTTTTTATATTTACCGTATATTATATTTAAATACCATCATCGAATTTGAGAACTTTAGTGGAGACTGAAGTTTAATTATTTCTGAGAGACCAAGGCAGTGTCAAAAATTGGAACTAGACATCGTAAACAGAAATAGTTTATTCGATAATATTGTAAAGTCGGGCCACCCAAAATTCTCTTTGTATACTTACTGATACAAAGTAATATTAATTATAATAACATTTAAATACTGTTTTATCCACCTGCTATCGCTGAACATATTAATGCATTTCATATTCGTAAAAAGTTACAGTAAGACACTAAATTATGTATTTATTACGTAGTTATAATAAATTATTAAGAGGGCAAATTGGTTTTAAAACAGTTATCTGTGTATCGGCCATCATAACCCAACTGTCAAATGTTACAGTTAACATACTAGACGTCAATGATTGTCAAAATGTTGTCAATTGAAGTTTCCAGATTATTTTGCATTTATAATTTTTTAAATATTTTACAACTTATTGGATTTATTAGACACTTATATCCCTCTTAAAAATAATAATTGTTATTGATGCATTTATATGTCAGTTTTGAGGCTCACATTTCAACATTAATTTTTCTCTGTTATATTGCACTTTATACAGTTTTTTTTTTTAAATTTTAATTTTAATGTACAATTAATTATCATATTAACGTTTAAGTTCAACAAATTAATATTTATTTTAAATGTACCATATAAGCTTTGAGATCAACAAACTAAAATAACTGTACTAAATATATTATACAATAAAAAAAACAATTGCTTTACTGATAAAACAATAAAGCATAAGTCGTAATTTAGCGTCTCTTTTTGTGCTAATTGTCCGTCGAAAAATAGAAATCGAGATAATAGTTGCCGGAATACTTTACTGGATGATTTTTAATTATTTTTTTAATTTTTTCTAATTTTTTGTCTTCACCCAGATTCTTATTTACGATTAGAGAGATTCAAGAATCAGTATGTATGTATATATAGATATATACTGACTAAAGAAATTAAGAAACGGAAAACAAATGAAAAGGGAATGTTCCAAACAGTCTAAAATATTGTCGCTACCGTTATTATCGACATTACGCCTCGTGCTCGTTACTATTGATGCCGATCAAGGCCTCCGTCTGCTCGGAAGACATCTCGGGGAACCTAAAACTGAACATAACCTTAATATGAGGTTAGGAAATTTAAAAGTCGTAAAAAATTGATATTTCTGCTTTCCGATAATTACCGTAATCTACGTCTAAAGACCCAAATATAACCATTACGTATCATGTTGTAGACGGGGTCCCAATTGTCATAGTGCGATAAAATCGTAACGGCCAGAAATGCAATAATAACGGGAATGGTCCCGATGTAGAATAAATAGTGGTAGAAAATCTTTTTTACGATGACATCTGCGAACATAGTCATCGGAATTGTCAGGCTTATCGCAATCGTAGCAATTAGTGAAGAGGTTAGAAAACAACCCCTGAAAATGTATAAAAAAGTAGTGTTAGTTGCGCTTAAAAAAATTTTGAGGTTATGCGTACCACAGCCATAAAACTTCGGAAAGCACGGTTCCAAACAGCCCGTTTAGGACGACAAACGTAAGTTGATGCTTAGTCGGCATCTCGAATGTCTCGTAGCCCGTATAATGGAAAAGGAAGAATAACGGCCATAGAAGAATCATGTTAAATAACCCAACAAAACCTGAAAAATTGTTTAAAAGCTCGATAATATTTTAACTGAAATTGGGTACAGTTGTAAATCTTACCGAAAAATAATGGAATGTCCATCTTATCTTCATGGTCGACATTCAGTCTTAGAAATACGATGTATGCAGCGTAAAAAAATGCCGACATTATCGACAAGGTGACGCCCTGGGGTACCTTGCTCTTTATGGACATGTCTGATACGCTAACTAAAACCTGAAAGATAAACAGAAATAAACTGTCAAAGTATGTATTTTACACGATTTTTTTTATTGCCAAATAAAAAAAGAAACATTAGAAATGTAATCTTTCTATTCACATAGTATATAAGGTTATAATGCAATAATATTATTATTTATTACAAAATTACGTAGCTTCGGGTATTTTTCACAACTTCTAGTAATAAATTTTATCTAACTATAGATGTTATTCAAAACATAGATAAGAGTGTTCGTAAAAACAAATGTATATCTTCTGTGGATAGAACAAAACATAATATTATTATCAAGCTTGCAAAACAATAGTTACAACAATAATAATACATATCGTTAAAAAGTTACAGATGATCGAACAAAACAAAGTAACAAATACATACTCAACACACATATAAATAAAAATTGAATAAATTTAAGTAAAACAAGTCAAAATAACAAAAATAAATGAATAAAAAAATGAAACAACTAAATCCATATAAAACTTTTAACTCTGTATTATATTTACTATCTTAAAAACTGCTTTGCGGACAAAAAAGTTGGACACCCTATAAATTATCATCGAAGATAATACATAATTTGCCGATATACTTACAATTCCTGCTATACTTAGAAACACAGCAACCAGTTTTGAGAGCGTGAACTTATCGGCAGCAGTTGACGGAAATGCTGCCGCTAAAACTAAAGTGAACAGACTAGAAGTGGAAGACAGAACGTTAACTATTCCTGCCTCAGTTTGAGCCAACGCCAGCTGGTATGTGTAATTCGCAACAAACCACTAAAACAAAACAATTAAATTGTAATAAATATAATAATTAATATATAATATACAAGATGATATTATTAGATATTAACATTTTACGATAAAACCAACATATTCCCAAGATGCATTGCACCAAGTTGTCACAATGGAGTAACATAACCTCACTTCACCTGTCAATTGTCATTTGTCTGTCAAAAATTATTAATTTTTAATGTACTAATTTAATTTTAAACGATTAAAGAACCCATTTTGATGTAAATATACTAATTATGTTGTGCAACTCAGCAAGAAACACAAAATCAATGCCAACCTTGCAATTTGTGAAGGCAGAACTAACATAACCTCACTTTACCTGTCAAATGTCATTTATGTGTCCACAATAATTAATTTCTAATGTATTAGGTTAATTTTAAACGTATAAGGATTCATTTAAATATAATAATTATGTCATGTAACTTACCAAAAAACAAAAAATCAACGCCAACTTTGCAATTTTGGTAATCGGTAATTTTGACGCAGCCCTACGGGCAATTTCTCCGGCTCGAAGGCTTGCCTGGTAGGACAACCTAGCGAGAAGGGCTTCCGTGGCCTCGGTTTCCGACATTTGACGTACCTCAGCTAGTTTGTTGAACCGTACCGATCTTATAGAAGAATCGTCACTGTCGGTACCGGAATTTATTTCCGGTAATTCCTTGTCGGGAGTTTTAACCGGAACATAAGTCGGGTTACTCTAAAAAACCAATTTCCCGTGGCCAAATTTATAAAATAAAAGAAGAATAATACTTACGAGACTTGTATTTGCTTCTGAATAGAAATTTTCATCTTCTTGTTCAATATCGATAAACTAGAATTCGAAAAAACATAGTTTTTGGTAGTTTTAAGAAGACATAACCTTACCATATAATTGTGCGGTTTCTGGCAGTAGTCTCGCCACGGCGGCCAAAAACAAAAACCTGCTAAGTAGAGCGTAAACATAGAAGTTTTCAAGTACGTGCAAAAGAACGGTTTCTCGAATGTTTCATTATTGTATATGTACTAAAAGGAAACGATGATGAATATATTACATTTCCACAACGTTTATTTACATACTTTGGTCAGTTCCGAGGAAGAAACCCATATAATGTCGACTAAAAGTAAAACGAAACAGCCCAAGATGAGCCTCTGCGATCTAGTGAGCATAGAACCTATGGTTTCAGTCTCCATGCCTTTTTGCGAAATTATTTCTATAGCAACAACGATTGTTTATCAGTTGACAACATAATCTAGAAAAAAAATATTGACTTTTTATGATCAGTTTTTGATGGGACAACTCACGTTTAGTGCAGAAATTAACTGTGTTTATAACATTCCGAAAATGAACATTGAACAGTTATCATCGTATCATCTGTAAATAAAACATCTTTATCCGTCTGACAGGCCGACAGAAAGCCATTAGCAAGATCAATTGTATTTGCTTACGCATTTAAAATCAATCTAATTATCAAAACAAACATAACTAATCGCCTACATGACAAATAAACCTCAATTTATAACCATAAAATAGAATAATAGAATTAAAATATCCTACGAATTGTAATGTTTATTTCGTATTTATTTTTTGGGGTTGGTAGGCCATTTCAGTGGAGGAGTTGCGTTGCTAGGCAACACAACCCACAACAAACTACAAGAATTTTAAGTCTCTGCGTTCACATCGGATTTATTAATTATTTAGCGTATATAATGAATTTAATAGCTAATGGAAAGTCCGATCATTACTCAGAATGTAACCGACCTCTCCAGCGATTGATTCGTGTTAGTTAAAACGGTCATTTAATCGTAGGTGACGACAAAATTAAATCTATGGCTTGGGTTGAGCCTACATCTTTGGAACATCTGAACTGGTTGTTGCATATCCAACATGTCAGAGGTGAAATTGCGAGTTGCAAATTGTTGATAAAGGAGAATATAGAGAAGACGCACGGGAGAAACGAGTATGCGTACTTTAAAGAAGTAAGTTTAAGACGCATTAAGTAGAAAGTAAGCATAGATAATTTGTTTTTGGTCGTTGAAAACGTTTCTAAAATATTGACTTCAATTTCACCCTAAAACAGTGTGGATCTTAGATATTTTGAAAAATAAAACAGAACTTTCAATGTTGTAACAATCCTGAAAAAATAGTACATATTTAGTTTATTTTGTTGTCCATTTTTAAAGGAGAAACTCAAACTTGTTGCCAATTGTTGTTTCCACCTTTTTCATTATTGTCAAAAAATGAGACTTCTGAGAGCATGATATTATCGCATCGTCTTTTTAAAAGTGGCACAACTGAAAATACGTCTCACATCAGAAAAACAAATAAATAATGTTTGACTTTCATGTTTTTTGGTATTGCAATGCCATTACTAGTTAGATTATACTCTTAGCAACCTTCTGTAGGGTTCTTATAACACAAAAACTAAAAAGAAAAGGCCTTTTTAGCCCTTTTTGACGATGTGCTATTTTGAGTGGTCACTTTTTAAATAAGAGTGGTTTGCGTTGGTTACGTTAGCAACCAGTCGTTTGTTTACTTTGTTCCCCTAGCAACAGATTTTACTCTTCCCGTAAAAAGTTTCACTTAAAAAACACGAAGTTTGCTTACTTTTCTATTTCTTTCACTACGTTTTTAGTAAAAAAAGAATAATTTTCGGTCGTTTTTTAAGGGGACGATACTTCGGGAAGAAGGAAAACTACAGGAGGCGCTGGAGGCGTTTCAAGTTTGTCACAAATTGAACGCGGGAAATACCGAACATGTCAAAGAAATTGCAAAATGTTTGTAAGTTATTTTGTTGGGATTGTTAAAAACAAGAAACTTGTTATTATTTTTGTATGTTGTAGATATTTATTGCAAAGGCACAGGTTGGCTTTGGAAGCATATTTAGAGGCAGAAAAGGCTTCAGTGAAACCAGACTGGGAAATATTTCACAATATTGGTGAGTAACCAGGCAACAATTTTATTGATTTAGTATTTTGAAGTCAATATGTGTAGGTGTAGATTAAAACAAACATGACGTGTAACGCAATTAAAGCAATTACCTCGATAAAATAGTAATTATAAGCTTGGCATAAAGTATGGATCCAGACCCTGGACCTGTAACACAAACACTAGCTTTTTATGTGGGTGAATACTAGGATAAATAACAAGAATAAACTGAAAGAATAAACTACAACACAAAAAAAATCTGATGTGGCCAGGCACATGACTTTATCATACAATATATAAAATTAATAGTTTAGCTGCATGAGAATCTAACAAACTAGAACTAAGAGTCTAATTACACATAACTGCAGCAAATCCAACTCAACACAACATCGCACATGCCCATAAAAAATAAAAATTAAAACAGCCTCCGATGTGCGCTCAGTACCTAAAGTCCCCCCCTGTTGAGCAAACAGACAACACTTTACCTTTTCCCCAAAACTGTTTAACGATAATTTTTTCATATCTTCCCTGAGACCATTGTATATGTGACTGGCCTGGTAAGAGAATGACCGTTTATACAGCTCAGCGCGATGGGCAGGTGGAGCAAACAAACCCCTGAATCTTAAATTAAGGTTATGGACATCCGTTCTACAGCGTATCTTCCGCATGAGGTATTGTGGGATCCTCTTGGATAGCAACTTATGATATAATATTGCTGCATGCAACACCCTAGTGTTATCCATGTTCAACCACCCCAACTCGTCCAGCCCCTTCGATACGTGATCATACTTCCTCAAACCAAAAACAAACAGAACGCATGCATTTTGGACACGCTGAACACGCTGCCTATCCGACGCCGTCAGGCAAGGACCGTACACGGTATCACAATGTGAGATCGTTTTACTATTGACAGTAGATATAGTGAGATATTGTCAAAACGTCAGCTGACACTACCGGTACTGTCATTAGACTGAAAATGTTTGGAAAATCCTGGCTCACTATATAGTATTATATCAATGCAGATGCGACCGATCTCGATAAAGTAGAATTTGCTCTTGCAGCTAAACTATTAATTTTACCAAAGAATGTCGCAGACATAAATTATTCAGAATTTCCTCTACTTTAATTTATTATTTTACTATTTTCAGGAAATTATAGACATGGTGGCTCATTTGCAAAATCCTTTTAAGGTAACCTAAAATATTTCTGGAGTTAAACATTTTTCACTGCTCAATAAAATTGTTAAAGTTTCAGTTTTTCGCATTGCAGATTTCAGATGTGCTGCTAGACATACTATAATAATCATAATTACAAAAACTGTGACGCACATCTACCATCCTTACAATTTATCTCAATAAAAATGCAAATTACGCCGTTTCTCACAATTGGCGGAGTCGCATACATTCACATATTTGTACCCCTTATTTCATTAAATATCCCATCATACGCGTCGCGTTTTCCACCCTTACTTAATACATTATTTACCCTTCAATTCTGCCCGCAGGACAGTGCTTAATATTAATGGGAAAATCGTCAAAGGCGAGGGAATACGTGCAAAAAGCCGTACAATACGGAAAACAGGAAGAATCGTATTCGTTGCTGATCAAGATACTCATGGAGGAGGGAGACCAGCGATCAGCGATTGCTGTATGCAACGCCGCCCTAGAGTAAATATTGTTTGTTTTTGCTTGTTTGCGTTACGTGACATAGAAATAACGCCGTTAATTTCGCTTCGGAGCGATATAGGTTTATAATAAGAGATACACATCATTTGCAAACAAATCGTAAATACGAGGAAAATGCATAAATACGAATATATTATATTGTGTTATTGCAACGCACCAAGGTTTCACTGCATTGTTTGGTTGTACGTTTGTTGTGAAGGGGTTTCTTATGCAAAAGCTTTATTTTTTTATTAATTTACAGCACCCCACAGGTACTTGTGTATAACACTAGCTATATTAATCGAACCTAAATTGCAACGTATAAAAACTGTTCGATATTAAGTGCTCCCCATTGGTGTAACTTAAATTTAATTTGGATGCTGACGCTTTCAACTTCACGCACGTTGCTCTGCTTTGTTCACCTATCAGCTATAACTCACATAACACTGTGCTCTGCTCTTTTAACTTCACTTCACCAACTCAAAAGGTTTGGTTCTTTTGAGTCTTCGCACACTGTCACAATTGTCAAGAAGCTGGATTGCCTCGACATTCGTGTGCTGGAGAAGTCTGTTCTGATGATTCTCTGCAAACTGTCCAATTTTGTTCGTTACTAATTCCATTTCAAGATCCCTGTGGAGATTTCTGTTTCTTATATACCACGGTGCACCCACGATGTTTCTTAGCACCTTATTTTGGACGCGTTGAATGATGGCGATATTGCTTGGCTTAGTGCCCCACAGTTGGATACCATAGGTCCACACAGGTTTAAGTATCTGCTTGTAAAGTAGGAGTTTATTATATGTCGACAAAGACGACTTCCTACCAATAAGCCTGTATTTTTTTTTTTTGGGTCTTATGCCCAATTCTTCTCGTTTATTTTTAACATGTGCTTTCCAGCGGAGCTTGGTGTCTAGCGTCATACCGAGGTATTTTGCCGTGTTCGGGTAGGGTACGGTGGTGATATTTATTGTAACCGGAACGTATCGTATTCGCTTGTTGGTAAAGTTTATGTGAACGGATTTGGTTTCGTTCAATGTAATTAGCCATCGTTGCATCCAATCACTAATATCGTTGACAGCATTCTGCAGTTTTAGTGTTGCTCTTTCAACATTTGTATCTACTGCCATGATAGCAGTGTCATCAGCAAACGCGGCAACGGTGACACCATCTGGTTGCGGAAGATCATGTGTATATAGAAGGTAAAGAATTGGACCAAGTACACTACCTTGTGGTACTCCAGCTTTAATACATTTGAGGGTTGAGTGCTTATTATCTTGCTTTATGCGGAAGTATCTGTCAGAAAGATATGATCCTAATAGTTTGCTATACTCGAAGGGTAGTAGCCGATCCAGCTTATAGAGTAGACCTTCGTGCCAAACTTTGTCGACGGCTTTTTCCACATCCAGGAATATCGTCTTAAAAATATTTATACATAATATACAGTGCTTATTTTATTATAGAAACTGGCAACCTTTTCTTTTTCTAATAGAACAAATACTTTTACATTTTTTAATCTTAAGATTAATTCGAAGAACTTTTTGTAGGAATATTTTTTTATTCAATGCATTATTTTTGAGTTATAAGCAATTAATCAAAACTCATAAACTTTTATTTTAACTAAACTGATAAAGTAAAACAGAGCAAACTGCAGAGTAAATTACACTACTTGCTCAATAAATTATAATCCCGAAGTAAATCGCTTATTCGTCATTTATAATAGCAGGCTTAGGAAGAAAATTAATGAAGGAAATGGACTATTTTGTTTTATCTTGCAGTGTGTGTCCGGATAGTGTTGAGATGCTTACACAATCCGGGTTGTTGTATTTGAAAGCCGGACAAACGCAGCTGGCGTTCGAGAAGCTTAGTTCTGCCCTGGCTTTGGAGCCCCTGAGCGCCAAAGCCTTACTTGGAATTGGATGCATTACCCAGGTAATTATTTCCTATTGTTTTGCGGTCCGAGGGATACTGATCTAATTAATTTGAACTAATTCTGGAACAACCCCAGTAACATAACGATTTCACTTCGAAAAATTCAAATCCAGCTATGTTGTATACGCCTTGTTTGTATTGCTTGTATAAGTTTTTACCTGATGATTAATATACAGATGGTTAAACATATACAGTCTAATTTTCATCAACAATAAAAGAGTTAAACTATGTGATCAGTTGATTCCAAAACAAAAGCTATTTATATTTGGGAAAATGGTGACTTGTCACCATTATTACTCAAATTATCGAATTAGCTTCTTGCTGTTAAATAAAATAAAAATACATAACGTATTGAGCGTCAGTTCGAGAAAAGGCGTTTAAAGTATCAAGTCAGTTTACGGATGCATGTCGAGTACTTGAAGCAGTTTTTTTGGTAATCTGCTATACCAGGGTCATACAGTATTTCTTCTTCTGCTTCGTGGAATTCGTTTTGAAAAATTTCCTCCACACAGAGAAAGGAATGCTCAATTCAAATAAAATTGCTTTGCATCAAAACAACGGTTGATTTCCATATCCACGAAATAACTATCCACTTCACCCAAGACAATAGTTTCTCAGTACAAATGTGTTAAGTGCTTCGTTCGAGATAAAATTAGTTGCAACGAGTAAACTATTGACTTGCACCAAATAGTCATCAACTCGAAAGGACTATAATGTTGTTTTGAATGAAACTTTGTAGTATTATTTCAAATATTTTAACATTTGGACCAAACTAATATTGTTTTAATGCAACCATATGATGTCTTAAAGAGAGTAATAGAGCTATCGGAATAAGTAATAGGTTATTTTGCTTGGAAGAACCAATGTTTCAGAGAAACATTTGTAATTTTGGTTCAACACCTTTAGTGTTCTGAATAGAGTATTTTGTTCTCAAAGCAAGTAACTGTCATTTTAAACGAAGTGCGTTAAAAATTCAAAGCAAGTAATAGTAATGTACATTCAACATAATATATTGATTTGAAGTGAATGTTTTTGTTGTTTTGTTAAAACTATCTACCGCTGCTGCAAAGGTTACATACAAAAATAAGTCTATCAAAACAAATGCAGAAAGAACTACACGATTATAATAGCACATTACTTTCTTAATCATATTTACTAGCAAGAATAATTCTTCTGGCTGACAAATCTAATCAAAACATAATATGTGGTATTACATCAAAGTTCGTTAAGCAATTATTTTGTAAGACATATATTTTTTTACTCATGTAGCAAAGACAATGGGTAAAAAAAGTTCATTATACCAATACATTAATTTATTATAAAAATAAAAATACATTTCAAACAAGTAGGTGTCATACACCCAATAACTTGTTATAAAAGAAAAAAATACATTTAAAATACAATCAAAAATACAAAAAAATGTCATCCTGATAGAGTAATTACTACAGTTAAGAGCTAAGCAGTCAACAAGACTTGATGGGCCTTTCTGCAACTGGCCATTATAATACGGTTTCTCACCTTAGATGTTTCTAAATCTCCTCTTAGCTTCACCGCTTCCCGGAAAACAATCCGATCTCCAATAGCCGGATCAAGTTCTTTTATTTCTTCTTCTGTAAGTTCTTCTTCTGTAAGTTCTGTAAGTTCTTCTGTAACAGTTATATTATGGTCTGCAAACATAGAATGCACATAGTGTATTAACATTCGCATAAAAAGTAGATATACGCATATACTTACTGTCAAATATCGTTTTAAGATGATCTGATGAGAAAAATCATCCACGCTGTCCATTATCACATGTAAAACTGCAGATACAATCAAGCGTATATCAAAGCGACACTGCTTACCACTATAACCAATATATTTGCATGGACTTAACGTTGTGAGGGTTGTGAGTGAGACTGGAGAATGTAGTCCTCATATACTGCGTATCTAAAAACTGTCGCCGTTCTACGTCGCGTCAGTCTGGTGCCACAAACCGCGCAAACTCTTAAGTTTTCCGCACAATAAAACCACCCGATATTTTAAACTAAGCATTTGGTTATTTCGTTCACACAACACGTCTCTTGCATCAACCAACTAATTTTACTTGTTTGGAACACCATATTTTACATATATGATCTTGTTTCAATGCAATAGTTGTTTTCATTGGAATATATTGAATTGTTCAATGCAACACACTATATTCTTAAAAGAATTCATAAGAACTTTTAAAATTATCCAATGTAGTTTTACTTGGAAACAAAATGTTGTCGCTTCAAAGGAGCAATTTGTGAGTTTTGATTCAAAAAGCTCATCTAAATTGAAAACTTTATTGATTTGTTCGGAGTAAATTTCGGCAAGACAACGAATGTCTTAAACATTTCTCTGTGTGTCGTTTCAATGCCTCGTAACAGCCTCTTTTGATGCCTCGAGTGCACATCTCGGTGGTCTCGCACAAATTCTTTTATAACTTCTGCAAAAATAGTTGCACAAATTTCTATCATACGCCAAATTGTAGGTAATTACAAGATCTAGTAGCCCTTCAACACCCCTTTTCTTGGTGACTTTATTAGTATAAACGGAGTATGCAAATGTTCAGCTGGGTTTGAATTTTTCCGATGTAAATAGCTCTATTTGTCTAATGTTATAGTGGAAAACAACCACAGTGGAAAACAACTTTGCTTGAACGTTTTCCTCGCGGTTTCTGGGGCATGATATCCATTCCAGGGTCTCCAACACTAGAATTTTAACTGCCTTAATTAATTATTTGCGAAATTAGCATGCGACTGTTCGTTCTATTTACATTAATTTTCATGCATTTCCATGCAGTTTCACGAGGAGTACGATGTTGCCTTAACGAAGTACAAACTCGCCGTCCACAGCCAACCAGATTCCGTCGCTCTTTGGAATAACATTGGGATGTGCTTTTTCTCGAAACAAAAGTATATAGCGGTGAGTTTACATATGGAAGATGTTTTTGGGCCTTCGTATTGTATTTAATTGCGCAGTGAACAGACAAGGGGTTGTCGTTAGTTTCTTTTTAAAGATTATCATTTTTTGTAAAGTAACAAAATAATTTAGTTGATTGTAGTATATCTTGTGTTTTTTTTCAGGCGGTTACTTGCCTGAAAAAAGCTCTATGGTTGTCGCCTTTGAACTCAAGAGTTCTGCTAAATTTGGGAATGGTTCATCTTTCGACGCATCAACCTGCATCTGCATTCAACTTCCTTTGCGGAGCTGCAAACCTTAGACCAGATCTACCCTTGGTTTTCACCATTCTAGGATGTAAGTAAACATAATTCACTACAAAACTCTAACCTAAAAAACCCGTAGAATGATTCTACGAACACATCTGCGCGTTTGTTTATTTTGTTGCACTAGCAACTGCTTTTACCCTCCAAAAGGAAGTTTCACTTCAAAATAAGTGCATTTCCTTTCACTAAAAGTCCAAATTTTGAATTTGTAGGTTCTCTAATGGCTTTAGGAGACCACGAGAGTGCCCTGAGGGCCATGAGACAAGCCCTAACCTTGTCTCCAGAGCAACCTTTGATCCAGTTGAACACAAGCGTCCTCCTGTACCACAACGCCATCGTTGACGACGCCAGACAACTTTTGGATACGTTCGAACAAAATCGTCAAAATTCACCGTTAAATGAAGAAGTAATTATCTTATTTAAAAAATTGTGAATCACATTAATAGAAATATGTTTATTTTTTTGGAAATTAAAGTGGGTGATATTGGGTGAGCGACTTAGTACAGCTTTAAGCACAATGGAGCAGAGGAGAGCTATTGCGGGAACAAAAGAAGATTATGAAGATGAACCGATTTACGCTGAGATTGGTGATGTTAAGAATGAAGATACGAAAGTGGAATGCGATAAAGTTTTTGGAAGTGGTATTGAACCTCTTGCTAGGAGTCTATCGGTTGCTGAACTTGGACCGGATGAGGTTTGAGTTTAGATTGACCAAGGCATGAAATAAGGGTATTTCTTTAAATAAATTTGTTTCTTTCCTGTTTTAGGTGTAGTGATGTAGTGCTCAAATGATAGTAATCAGTAGTTGGTTGTTATATTTAAAAAATTTCTGTATATTAGATTCTGAAATGTAAATAAATATAATTACTAATCTTCGTACTATTTCTATGCTTGTAACTATGCTTTTAAATAAAACAAATGAGCAAATCTTCGTCATTTAAATAGTCCTACCCCATTCCCACTAGAAATGTGTTATTATAAGTGATATATGAATAAATTCTAATTGTTAAAACTGGCTATCCATTTTTTCATACAATATCAACATGATGTATAAAATATATACATATATAAATATACAATATGTATACAACATTTATACATATTTTAATACTTATTGAAGTACAAAAAAAACAAAGTTTGATTATATCTACCCCATACGAAGCAAAATAATTAAATAAACAACTTAAATTGAGAAATATACTTGAAAACAAAATGTCTTATAAACTATTATGTACTGTCGTATTGTTCTTATTATGGATAAAAATTAAAATAGTTCTCTGGTCTGTTATTGGTTGTCAAAATTATGAAAGTTTCCCGTTTCAGCGATTTATTATTTCTTCAGGTTTTTCCTGAACCACCTGAGTTGATTTTTCCATGAGCATTGCCTTGATAATAATAGTTTTCATCTTTAACACAGTCAAAAATAGGTAAACTTTACAGGGAACATCTTTTTAAAAAAATGGCATAGCACGTGTGCAAAAGAGAAATTACGAGAATACATATAAGTATGATAAATATATATTTATTAGAACTTGTTTCAATGCCAAAAAATTGAAAAATATGTATAATATTATCTAAGAATCTAATATACAGGCCAAAACCCCACAGTTAGGCCATGAGGTTGAGTATCGCTGATCTAGACCCACAGTCCCACAATATAAGTTTACATAATATCTAAGCGACTTAAAGTTAATATAGTAATATTAGTAATGTTTATAATCAAATGGCACATTACTTTTACATATGAAGACCCAGTTCCAACTCTCTTAAAACGCGTTTTCAAATAAAACCGTTATTTATTGTTCTAAGTTTATGAAATTTTCAGTGTAACTTCTTAGATAAACAACGAGTTGGATGAAAAATAATTTATTGGAAAGATAAAAATTAATTTTACTTCTATATCTTGGCTTTTTTCAACTATAAAACATCTAGCCCACTTTATACAAATGTAAAATGTATGAGCAAAACAATAATAGTATAGTTTATATACTTTATTACCCCTATCATAGTGATCGCACATGGCTAATACGGTAGGTACAACATTGGCCCCAGTACACTTCCTTGAGGAACTAGAGGTTAATCTTGCGAAGCGAAGAATATTCGTCATATATTTATCTTTATATTGGATCAGCCATATTTAGTTTAGATAATTTGACATCAAATTTGAGATCAGAGCCCCTCAAAAAACCTTTTAACTCATTTTCAGGACAGAAATTTAATACTCCTAATGAAACCATTATGATAAAACGGTTTATGGAACATCAAAGAAAGCCACATTCGAACTTTATAATAAAATTTGCAAGTCAAATTCATTACTTTATTATCCCACGTTCGCCAGCCAGGAATTACCCTAAAAACTAACATTAAAAGTCAACATAAAACTTAAAACGTGCAATACATCAACTTTAACAGCCAACTATCCGATGCCATTGTATCCTAAAAGTGATATTAGATGCAGTATCATGAAAATTTCATGAAACTCATTATACACCAGCCAGTTTTCCCCGCCAACAAACCGCGCATAAATATTAGAAACAATGATTATAAGCGTCGTACTACGAAGACCTACTCCCAGCAGGAATACAAAATATCCTCATCTAACACGCATGCGCAAGAATCCGCAGGATATACACCGATAGTCCTGTTAAGCAGGACCTCAGTGCGTAACCCTAAACAGGACGCGAATCATCGCCCTCACTTGTTTTATTCAAAACGTACAGACGTGAATGAAAATTTGTTATTGCGTGTGTTTTCCTGTAAAATTTGAGAGGTTTTGAGTATTTTTTGGGGTGGATCGTGTCGGTTTGTTGTTTATTTGATCGTGGCTGGCTATGGGTCGATTTCTTCGTGTTTCTATTTCTTTGTTTTGCCTAACCACTTGTTTGAGGAGATGGTCTTATTAAGGAGCTTTTGTATCGCGTAGAATTGGTCGGAAATTCGTTGGAAATTGAAAGGGGATCATAATGAAGTGTTTGGGAGTTTTCTTGGTCGTCTTCTGGCATCAGATTCTCTTCAGTGGTGGTAAGTTTTTTGTTATTGTTAATTTGTTGATTGTTTTGTTAAAAGAAGTGTTGTTTATTGATGGATTAGTTTTATAAATTATATATTGATTGAATCATATTCATATTTAATCACATCTGTAATAAATATAGAAGAAAAGGTGAGATAAACCTCTAAGATACCCTTTTGGTGACAACAAAAGACAACAAAAACTAAATTTATTTAAACAAAACAGGTTAAAAGATCAGATGTTATAATGAAGAACCTTGTTTGATGTGAAGTTGGTAACAAATATAGCACAAATCGTCTAAATTTGTTCGATTATTCATACATTTTCTTGAATATCTTTGTGGCATATGTTTCATTTGCAATTTATTAAGTAAATATGCTAATCAATATTGATTTTTAATAATGAATTCATTGTTTTATTTCAATAATTCGTCCTACCCAGTTAAGAATTTGTATCCCCTTGAAAAAATGTGTTCCCCCTGTTTTGGTTCTACAACAGAAACAATTTGTCAATCGGTCATGTAATTTTTCATAATTTTAAACTACATACAAATAAATCGGATAAATAATTTAATTTAAAAATTATGTTAACATTGATAAATATGGGGAATCTTCTATTGACTAAGATGCGCTGAATACGAAACCGTACTCAAAGGTTGCCTATCACGTCTGTTTTTACGTATTAGTGTTTTTTGTTTGTTTTGAACTCAGCGGACTGTTTAAGGGGTAATTCCACTGTAAAGTTTTTTTACTTATATAATGTTTAGATACCTTAGGAATAAGGTACAAAATATGTTTCATACTTGAAAAAGAATTTTAAATTCTTATTTGATGAACATACGGCCCTATATGCCCTATAGCCGCATAAAGGTGAATGACTACCATTTTGGCGGTGGCGCCGTAATATTTTGTTTGGGTGTTTTTATTGGGTTTGGGTGTACAGGTGTCCAGTTTTGGTGGTTTTATATTGCTTTGTTGACGTTAGTATCTGGTTTAGTGATATATGTGGTCGGTTTTTATACCATTATTTCACTTTTGTTACAAAATATGATCACACTGTTGTGGTTTACATTAAGGGATAATGCCACTCTAGATTTTTGAAAAACCGATTTTTTTTTTAACTTAAATGATGTCTTGAGATCTTAGAAATAAGGTATAATACGTTTAATTTTTGAAAAATATGTTTATATGCTTATTTGATGAACATAGGCCAAGTGTCTAGCTGACCGTACATGCAAAAAGTTTAGCGTAAGAGTTTACAGCCTAGAGACCTATACGCTCTTATGTTATTTGGAGGAATTATATCCATTGTGTGAAAAATACCATAAAATAATATAAAACACAAAGATTTTGTGGAAATATCCTCGGTACGTTCGTTGGACTGACGCTAACCGCACAATGTTATAGCTGTCTAATCTAACGTGTGTTGTTCTTGATTAGTTGGTAAAAAATAGCAGAAATAATTAGTGACATTCCCGGAGTATATCGTGATCGAAAGGAAGCAGCAGATTTTCAAATAGAACTAATATGACAAGCATTGAATCGTATGTAACTAGAGTCGCCTTTGCCTGATAACGTATCCACTATCCACAGTCCACACCTGCAAAAAAGTAATGTCGGTTGAAGATTATTACAACGTTGAAGTGTATGACGTTTAATTATCATCTTTTGATCTTTGTTGCTGTGTTTTCTGCTATTTCACAAGTTGTAGTGTGTGAAGAAAATAGATCTTGGCGACACTGCTCAATACATTCTGACCGATGAAATGCAGCAGCACGAGAATCGTCCACCTGGTGATTTCATTTTCACCTTCAAGTGGCAAAGTAATTGTGGATATTGCAGCAAGTATAGCCATATGTGTTGTCAATGATGCATTATCCAGCCTTATGAAGATTATGGAGGTATTATGTATGAGCATCGGGCCAAACTGCAATAATTTCTGCGCGAAGGCTGACGCACGGCGCATCATGTTTTCAGAACCATCGCTGACTGGTGCTGCAAAACAGGCCCACCTGTCGTCAAAATCAAACAGAAAGATACAAGTAGAGGAAAATATTAATTTGAAAAGATAACTATATGGTCCAGGCATCGGCGACTATAGTAAAATATAATAATTCTATGTACAGGGTCCTGCAACTAAGCTCCCGTCTTCTGTAGCTCTCTTACTCATTAAGCTAAGAGTTTAACATTTTGCAGGCTTACCCTGTACTTCAAGGTACAATTCAAGAAATTATTTTTTATTATACAGGGTGTTCCAAAAATGTGCAACGCCATGGTAATATATTTTTTTAAATTGCATGCTATACATTTTTCTACACATTTGGAAGCCTTTTATGGTTGCCTACATATCACCAAAATTTTATTGAAATCGGTTGAGTGACCGCAGCGGAAAAAAATAAAAACAAAAAAAAAATTGATTTTGCATCGTAGGCTTTAAAAATCAATAAAAACCACAAAATGCACCTCGTTAATAAAAGTTTGCGGCGTGCTTATTAAGTTAGATGTAATAGTCTCGTTAACCAAGTGACATTGATTCAAATTATACAGGGTGACCAAAATCGAGTGTCAAACTTGACAAACTTCAAAGCGTGTTATTGTTCTTATTTTAAATTGTAACCCATATTTTTTTTTATGTGAAATGATGCAGAATTAAAAAATAAACATTGTTTCTAAATACAACCCCATCACAATTCCCAATATTTTAAAAGTTATTCGCCAGAAACTCATTTTTCAACGTTTCCAACGGCAATTTTAGATAATAAATATCGTACGTGACGTTTAAAAACAATTTATTTCATAAAAAATAATAGACCTACTTTAGATTTGAGTGTACTTAATTAAGTAGTTATTCAAATGCCAAATTTACTGCATAATTTACCTATAGCGGTAAGGACCGAAATGTGGCTGTAGGTAAATTTTGCAGTAAATTTAGCAATTAAATAACTACTTAATTAGTACAGTAAAATCTAAAATACCTCTCTGCGTTATATTTTATGTAATAAATTGTTTTTCAACGCCACGTACGATATTTATTACCTAAAATTGCCGTTGGAAACGTTGAAAAATGAGTTTTTGGCGAATAACTTTTAAAATATTGGGAATTGTGATGGAGTTGTATTCAGAAACAATATTTATACCTTAATTCCGCATCGTTTCACCTAAAAAAAATTATGGGTTCCAATTTAGAATAAGAACAATGGCGCGCTTTGAAGTTTGGCAAGTTTGACACTCGATTTTGGTCACCCTGTATGATTTGGATCAATGTCACTTGGTTAACGAGACTATTACATCTAACTTAATAAGCACGTCGCAAAATTTTGTTAACGAGGTGCATTTTGTGGTTTTTATTGAATTTTAAAGCCTACGATGCAAAATCAATTTTTTTTGGTTTTTATTTTTTTCCGCTGCGGTCACTCAACCGATTTCAATAAAATTTTGGTGATATGTAGGCAACCATAAAAGGCTTCCAAATGTGTAAAAAAATGTATAGCATGCAATTTAAAAAAATATATTACCATGGCGTTGCACATTTTTGGAACAACCTGTATAATAAAAAATAATTTCTTGAATTGTACCTTGAAGTACAGGGTAAGCCTGCAAAATGTCAAACTCTTAGCTTAATGAGTAAGTGAGCTACAGAAGACGGGAGCTTAGTTGCAGGACCCTGTATACATCAAAGTTACACAATACTTTAAACCGTGTTTTCTCAAAACTGCATTCGTCAAACTGGTCGGAAAGATAACTTCAACTGATCTCCGTCAATTCACTTGAAATTTTATATGCAGCTTCGGAACGACATTATCTAGAAAAGTACGTACGGATTTTACGATAAGTTTGAAACTTATTTTGTTACAAACAATTTTTAACCTACTTTTTTACCTAAAAGTGATAATTTGTGGTTAAGCGTGCGCCATTTTGTTTATAGCGAAATTTTCTAATTTCCGTACGTACTTCTCCAGATAATCTTGCATAGAATCAATTTCTTTTGAATTTCTTTCTAATAATCGAACAATGTATTAAAAGAAACTTACGCTTCCAAATTTTAGATAAAAAATATGACCTGTAGGGGGATTCTAGTCACATACTGGTTGTTTAAATAAGTGAAAAATATTTCAGGATTCGTTCTGTCACTCTGACTGAAAGAGTTGTTATACGCAATAGTTTATAGATTACAAGAACTGTTTTATACTTATGCATTTTTAGTACTTAATATAGTCAAACTTTGCAAAAATTATACAGAAATATAGGCAATTCTATTTTCAAAAGACTGAAGTTGATCGTGTTGTCATAACTCAAGCGCCATCTATAACAAAACCAGTACCAATGATTAAAACCAACGTTATTTCTCTCGCAGAAGAATTTTGAAATATCCCTACTAACGAAAAACTTCTGTACATAACCAATTAAAAAGTTAGGTCATCAACTTTGATCATTAGCGAATTCAGGCTCGTTATTAACCCAAGCAAATTTTAATTTAATCGAATTCCACGGGGCATTTCAATAAAATTTCTCGAACAAAACTTCCTGGAACCTTATTTTAGACAAACAACCGAGTATAATATCAAAACTTTATTGATTATCTTGTCAGAACCATTTCACTCAGTCATGACTGACTTTGATGAATTAATTAAAGTGAGAAACGCTCCAAGGGGTGTCCATACTGACAGCGCTGTCGCAGACATCTTACAGAATTAAATCCAAGTTTACATAATCAATTCAATTTGTTCGATTCGAGGTTTCGTCCACTGCCTTTGTTATTAAAACTTTCATGAATCGGCCAAAGTTTTCCTAGGTACGTTCAAACGACCTTTTCTGGTTTCTTTCGAAGTTTTCCATCCTAAAGATAAATGCGTCCCAAATCACCGGTAATATTTTCCACAACCGTTTTCGCATGGTTTTCTGGAAAGGTTAATGTCCTCCTGAAAATGTTGTTATCAAGTTTTGGCTGTCCAGTATTGCAAGTCGTTCTAGTTTGGAAGTTGGGGGGGGGGGGGGGGTATTCTCTAAGGCCCTACTAGGGGTATGACAAACTCTAAGAAGCATTAGGAAACTTCCCCTTTAAATCAAGTGAGCTTACAGAACAAACTAACCAACTGCAAAAAGTGGGAAATGTGTATCCCTATAGGGAATGGAATAATAGGTCTCGGTTTTATGTTTATACAGAAAAAAACGAATTGCCGCTGTGTACGTGTCCATGTATTTTAGTATTTAAGTGTTCCACCCACCCAATAGTTCAATGTTATCAATGTTATCCATGGATACAAGCTGTACATTTGTAGCTTTAGTTATTATGTATGTTAATTTCAAGTCTAATTTCTTGTTTACGTATGTAGGTAAGAAAACAAAATATAATTCGGGAATTCCAACCCAGTTGGGCTTTCTTATGCACCTTTGTTTGAGTCGTAATAATGTACAGGGACAAATTTATGTAACGTAAACTTAGAAATTGCTGTTATGGTATGTTAGGCGTTAACTATGGTTACAGTTTAGTAATGCAAACCGAAAATAGTGTCACAATGTGTTCATTATGAAACCAAGTAGAGTAGAACAGTGTGTAGTAGAACAGTGTTTTTATAAGCTTTGTTTTAGAGATAGGTATCCATTTATTTGTTAAAAGAACTTAATGCAGAAAAAAATTTAATACCCTATTCATATTTTCAAATAGCTTTTTCTTGGGCTTTTTTTGTATAGAACAGCCTGTATAATTTGTGTTGGTTGTAATAACCCTTTACTTTACAATGTTACTAGTTTTTCTGGTGTTTGCAATTTAACGAAAATGTAACCCTAATATTGCCCTGTATACAGGGCATTTGGTAGTCTAATGTAGTGTTTCAGGGGTGAAGAATGTGATCAAATGTAACTTATTAAAATGTTTAGAATCATAGTTAATTGGATAATTTTTAAATTAAAGAAAAACCATTGAAAAATTGTGCCTGTCAGACATTAATAATAAAACTAAAAATGGCACACTGCAGCAGACTAAATATACCATCAAAAGGATTTGGGAACCTATACGAGAAAATAAACGGTTAATTTTGTATAATTGATTGAAGAAATTGTTTGGAATTTCACGTCAACCGGTCAGATGTCAAGCGATCGGTTAACCTGGAATTGCATTTTAATTTTCTCATTTTCTCGTATAGATTTCAGAATCATTTTAACAGTAAATTTTGTCCGCTACAATGTGGTATTTTTAGTTTTGCTATTAAGTGAGTGAGATTTGGAATTGAAGAATTATAGTCTGACAGGCACAATTTTTTTAAAATTTGTTACAAGTTTTCCAATTAACTATAAATGGATTTCTCCTTCAACTACGAAATAATACACCTGTGTTTTCCACAAGAATCTTCAACGACAGCATGTTGAATGCATATATTATATTGTAGAAATTTGCACTATTTTGGGCTGATGATGTGACTGGGTCACGAAAAGCGTCCTAAAGTTAAAAAAAACTGTGTAGTGACAAAATAGGTTTTATTTAATCATTTTTATATTATACAAAGTTTTACCTTTATCAAAGAGATTAAAACAATTTTACAAGAATTTTTTTTTGGTATCAGATATATTTTGCTATTTTTGCAATGGTATGACAAGTTGAACAGACGGCCTACGTTTCATATATATCAACACTGCTCACACAAAAACTAAATATATGCAATAAAATCCATCAAAAACACCTCCAAATCCAATTCCATTCACGATCAATATTACTCGTATTATCATTCATATTATCCCAATTATGAATTATCTCTCCAGAAAATTACTTATTTTCAATCAATTAATGACAATAAGTATAGATATTGTTGGTTGTTTTTTTTGTACTTAATTTATATCTGTTCCCAAACGTTGTTTTTTGTATATGAGCATAGATACCACTAACAAATTTGGGCAACTGTAGTTTCTAAGTCTCCGGGTACATTTTCAAAAATCTGATGTGGCCAGGCACATGACTTTATCATCATACTATATATAAAATTAATTAATTAATTAGTTTAGCTGCATGAGATTCTATTTGATCGAGATCGGTCGTGTCTGCATTAAAATAAAACTAGTTAGCCAGGATTTGACAGATATTTTGATACTATTGACAGTAGGTATTGTCATACCATCAGCGTTTGGCAAAAATATGATATCTCGATAACCGTAATATTTGGTATTAGAATGAATCTAGTTGAACAGATGCTAAATTGCGTCTTCTTTAATATACATCTTTAAACATTTTTAATCAAGCTATCCAACACACTATATACAGAGAAATATTCTGGTACTAGAATAGTACATAACACAATCTTTAGATTGTCAATACCACAAAAACTAGTAAAACTGGGTACATATAGGACATACTGAATATAAATTAAAAAGAACTTAACGTACATTGCAGTTAGAAAATAATATAGAGGCTCCCACCCAATAGTTCAATGTTATCAATGTTATCCATGGATACAAGCTGTACATTCGTAGCTTTTGTTATTATGTATGGTAATTTTTCAAGTCTAATTTCTTGTTTACGTAACTAAGAAAAAAATATATAATTCGGGAATAATAACCCAGTTGGGCTTTCTTATGCACCTTTGTTTGCGTCGTAATAATGTACAGGGACAAATGTAAGGAGCGTAAACTTAGAAATTGCTGTTAGGTTATGTTAGGCGTTAATTATGGTTACAGTTTAGTATTGCAAACCGAAAATAGTGCCACAATGTGTTCATTATGAAACCAAGTATGAACAGTGTGTAGTAGTAGAACAGTGTGTAGTAGAACAGTTTCCATTTATTTGTTAAAAGAAGTTAATGTGGAAAAAGATTTAATACGCTATTCATATTTTCAAATAGCTTTTTCTTGGTTTTTTATATAGGACAGCCTGTATAATTTGTATTGGTTGTAATACCCCTGTACATCACAATGTTACTAGTTTTTGTAGTGTTTGTAATTTAACGAAAATTTAACGAAAAAAAAAATATATATTATCAAAACCTCCGACATATACAGTAGAATATATAGAATATATAATTTGTATTGGTTGTAATGACCCTGTACATCACAATGTTACTAGTTTTTGTAGTGTTTGTAATTTAACGAAAATGTAACCCTAATATTGCCCTGTATACAGGGCATTTGGTAGTCTAATGTAGTGTTTCAGGGGTGAAGAATGATCAAATGTAACTTATTAAAATGTTTAGAATCATAGTTAAATTGGGTAATTTTTAAATTAAAGAAAAACCATTGAAAAATTGTGCCTGTCAGACATTAATAATAAAACTAAAAATGCCACAATGCAGCAGACAAAATATACCATCAAAAGGATTTGGGAACCTATACGAGAAAATGAACGGTTAATTTTGTATAATTGATTGAAGAATTTGTTTGGAATTTCACATCAACCGGTCAGATGTCAAGCGATCGGTTAACGTGGAATTGCATTTTCATTTTCTCATTTTCTCGTATAGATTCCAGAATCATTTTAACAGTAAATTTTGTCCGCTACAATGTGGTATTTTTAGTTTTGCTATTAAGTGAGTGAGATTTGGAATTGAAGAATTATAGTCTGACAGGCACAATTTTTTTAAAATTTGTTACTAGTTTTCGTATTAACTATAAATGGATTTCTCCCTCAACTACGAAATAAAACACCTGTCTTTTCCACAAGAATCTTCAACAACAGCATGTTGAATGCATATATTATATTGTAGAAATTTGCACTATTTTGGGCTGATGATGTGACTGGGTCACGAAAAGCGTCCTAAAGTTAAAAAAAACTGTGTAGTGACAAAATAGGTTTTATTTAATCATTTTTATATTATACAAAGTTTTACCGTTATCAAAGAGATTAAAACAATTTTACAAGATTTTTTTTGGGATCAGGTATATTTTGCTATTTTTGCAATGGTATGACAAGTTGTACTTTTTGGTTAACTACCGTAAAAATTTGTTGATTTCTAAAAGTGTTGAACAGACGGCCTACGTTTCATATATGTCAACACTGCTCACACAAAAACTAAATATGCAATAAAATCTATCAAAAACACCTCCAAATCCAATTCCATTCACGATCAATATTACTCATATTATCATTCATATTATCCCAATTATGGATTATCTCTCCAGAAAATTACTTATTTTCAATCAATTAATGACAATAAGTATAGATATTGTTGGTTGTTTTTTTTTGTACTTAATTTATATCTGTTCCCAACGTTGTTTTTTGAATATGAGCATAGATACCACTAACAAATTTGGGCAACTGTAGTTTCTAAGTCTCCGGGTACATTTTCAAAAATCTGATGTGGCCAGGCACATGACTTTATCATCATACTATATATAAAATTAATTAATTAATTAATTTAGCTGCATAAGAATCTATTTGATTGAGATAAATTATGTCTGCATTAAAATAAAACTAGTTAGCCAGGATTTGACAGATATTTTGATACTATTGACAGTAGGTATTGTCATACCATCAGCGTTTGGCAAAAATATGATACCTCGATAACTGTAATATTTGGTATTAGAATGAATCTAGTTGAACAGATGCTAAATTGCGTCTTCTTTAATATACATCTTTAAACATTTTTAATCAAGCTATCCAACACACTATATACAGAGAAATATTCTGGTACTAGAATAGTACATAACACAATCTTTTGATTGTCAATACCACAAAAACTAGTAAAACTGGGTACATATAGGACATACTGAATATAAATTAAAAAGAACATAAAAAGAAAATAACATAGAGGCTGTTCCATTTAAAACTGACAAGAAAAAGCCAAATGAAAATCTTAAAAAATTACTGTATGCTACTGTAAAGAGTATCTATTTTTTTCTCAAACAAGAATTTGACGATTAAAAAAAACTATAAGGAAAAAGAAAAAAAAAAAAACGTACATTCGGAAAACGTTTATAATAGTCCATGCATGTGGAGAGGGAGGTTTTGTTCCTAATGGCATATTGATGGTACTATATGGTACGTTATTTATATTTATTTTATCGGTAATCAAGTGCAAGCTAAACTGTATTGTGTAATACTTTTCAAAAGTGGTGATTACCATGACGATATGAATCGTAAAAACTTTTATGAAGTATATTGCACAGCAGTTGATCCCAAAATGCCTCCTCGGT